>CM040127.1:176933782-177533782 GCA_022559845.1 Amorphophallus konjac | reverse complement strand
CAAATCTTCTCTTCAAAATTCCATCATGGTCAGAAGTCACGACCAGTTCTTCTATATATATCTCGCATAAGAGAGACGCGTGGAAATCACATTTCCCGCCCAGAGATTTTACCAAAAGCGTGCTTATCGAAGCCCACGTGTCAGATCTTACTTGACGTTCAATTTGTCTCAGAGACTTGGAAATTTTCATTTATCCTGTCAATCAAAAATAGAGGCATTTTTGTCAAACACTTGGTAAGCTGGAGTTTATATAAACATTCACATGCACGGACTCATTACATAAATGAGCAAAACATGCACCGACTAGATACATATGTAGACATGAATACTTGGACCATTTTCACGCATTAAACAAATGTGCACAGACCCTTGTATGCGTAAAGCAAATATGTGCACAGAACTTTTCATGTGAAGATAAAACTTACACAGACCTTAATATGAAGGATGCAGAAAGTGCACTGACATTTGTATGCGTGAGACACAAACATGCACCGACCCTTGCACGCGTGCAGCAACATAAATTGCACCGACCTATACAACCCCGATGCAAAAGTTGCACCGACTGTTATACCTTTAAGATGAAGCATGCACGGACCTATGCAGGGCAGAGTATGCACCGACGTGTTCTACCCAATGCAGAGTATGCACTAACTTCTACATGCTCGAGGCAAAACTACACTGACCTTATGTATACACATCAGAGCATGCACTGACCTGGCTTTTCGAAGACAGAAATGTGCACAAACATTATAACATGCGTGTGACAAATATGCACCGACCTTGAAGACTTATATGCACAGACTTCACATGCATTGAAGATAAACATGCACATACCTTATAGTATGCGTAAGGCAAATATGCACCGACCGTGAAGACTTATGTGCACTTATTAGACAAGCATGCACCGACCTTGGGTCTGCAGAAAGTGCAATTAGCACCGAGCCCTTGTGCACAGACATGAATGCACAGACTCCTCATATGAACCTGCACTGAATTAACCAAAATATGCATGGACCTCATATGCACCATGTCCTCATGTCCACCGATCCAAATCAGGTACACAACAAAACATTCACAGACCTTGTATGCTAAATGCACAAGGTGCACAGACCTTGTATCATATATGCATTAGTCAAATACAGACAGATTTATGCATTTTAGTCTCACATGACTCATAGATTGTCATTATCAAAACCAGGATTCCAACACTTTAGGAGTCTGTATGGACCATGAGTAATGATCTTCCACAGATTAGGATTAACAGACTTGACAAAGATGTGCAAGTTGTTAAGCCATAAGTCAAAACTAGTATCATCGAAAATAGGTGGAGAAGCCATGGATCTAAGCAACAGACAGTTTCAAAACAGTATGCTGAAGATAATAATGCACCGGAAAACTAGCAGGATCCTCTGCAGATCATTGGATCTGATGAATCAGAGACCCGCTCTAATACCAATTGTTAAAATATTAGGCACTGATTCAAAGGGGGGTGAATGAATCTGCTTTTGCAAACTGCGAATTAAAGCTTTAACCAAATCTTGTCCTACACAAACTGGACAAGGCAGCTCAGATGAGACTTATGGCTCACACTGAACAAGCTTCGAACACTTAGCGTATAGCAACAGAGAGTTGATAAACACAAACGATGAACTAGTAGGGAATGATGATGATAGGTATTCACACAAACAAACAAATGCTTCACAGAAGAGATGGATCAAGCAAACATAATATCAAACATGCTGCCCCTAAACAAGCAAGTAAAAGACCCTGTGAAGGAGATAGAGGAAATGGACAAACACACAAAGTAACCCACGACACACAGAATTTTTTAGGTGGTTCGGCTAGACCCCCAGTCTGCCTACATCCACCCCTCACTCAATCCGAGTGAGGATTCCCTTGCAAACCGCAAGAAGCAGACTCAGTCTGCAACAGATGCTGCCAAATAGCTTGAGACTGAGGGAGACAAATCCCTCGACCTAGTCTTGCTTCCCACAAGACCAGCCACCTAGCTCTACAACCCACAGAACTAGAACCGGAGGCGAACCTCCCTTCCTCCAAACAAGAGGGAAAAACTGTGAGTGACACCCAGCCACTTACAACTGGAGACCAAAGTCTCCCTTCTCCTGAATCCTCAGAAGGAACACCAGTGAGCAATGTCCCGTTGCCCACCAACCAGAGGACACGTCCTCTCTTCCTCTGAATCCACAGAGGGAAATCGGAGATCACTTTCCCTTCTCCTGCTAGCGTAGAAGGAACCCTGATCCCACACCAGGGAATCAGAAACCACTAAGGAAATGGAAAACGAACAAATGAGAAAAAAAATGAGGAAAGTAAAAACAAATGTAGCTTCAATGACTCTAGATTTGATCCACGGGTCAATATATGATTAGATCTTCAATATAGAACATGTTGCTTCAATCTCGATCTCTCTCTTCTTATCTTGCTCACTCTCTATTCTTCTTTCTCTGCTCATCACTCTCAGTTCTCCCTTCTTCTTCTCTAATCTCTCTCTCTACTTTTCTGGCGCTTCCCCCCTTTGTGGCTTCTCATTCCTACTCTCTCTCTGCTGGAGCTTCTTCTTCTTCTCACTTCTATGTTTTTTCCTCCTTGCTTTTCAATCGTAGGATAAGCTTCTTTATACTCTCAGACTTGGGTCCCACGAGCTCATGCTTTAGGCGTGTGAAGACCTCTTTCCCACGCGTCTGGAGAAGGCACTTGTCAGGAGCAGCGGTGTCCCACGTGGCCGATATTGATGATGTGTTGCTCACGTGGCAAAGGCTCCAGTCTTGATTTGTCTTGGATCACGTGCACTGCTTTAAGTTCTGCCAATCAGATTAGAAGCATTTCAACAAACACATTACGTGTGAGGGTTTATACTCAAGCAAAAGTGTAATGTAGATATATGAGCAGGCTTGTCATACAGGTGTTCTGCACAATGCCTTAGAGCATAACAGAAGATGCACATACTTACAATAAGTGCTTCGACCAGGTTCAACATCACGCACGGACATGCACTGACTTTGAATACATATAAGCACAGACCTTGTGTATGCGCAAGCAAAGTATGCACTGACCTTGGTATGTGCAAAACAAAACCTGCACCGACCTTGTGTATGGTCAAGACAAAAATCTGCACAGACCTTATGCGCATGAAACATGAACTAGCATCGACCTTATGAAGCCTTAACTAACACTAGCACCGACCTTAGCTATTAGAAACCACACCTAGCACCGACCTTATCTACGTGGAAACCCAACTAGCACCGACTCTATATGCACGATGCAAACCTACACCGACTTTACAAGCACAATGTAAAAACCTGCACTGACCTTCTATGTGCGCAGGAAAAATATGCACCGACCTTCTATATGCACAATAGAAATGTGCACTTACTTGCATTGCTAGGTCTATATGTATGTGCATCGACCCTGGAAAAAAAGGTGCTCAGACCTTGTGTATGCAATCTTGTGCACATGCTCGGACTTGATGTATAGATGCTCGGACCTTATTGATTATATGCACTGACCTATATTAGCATACTAGCATTGACCTTAGTTAGTGAACCCATATACTAACACCGACCTCAGTTAGTATATAAACATACTAACATCGACCTTAGTTAGTTATATGATCATACTAACATCGACCTTAGCTAATATACAAACACACTAACACAGACCTAATGCATGAACTGTTCTAACTAACATAGACCTTACATGCAGAATGCTTGACTAACACTGACCTCAGTTGCATGTGGTCTATACTAGCATCGACCTTATGAGTAGAGCAGACAGTATGAACAACAACCTGATAAAGTTCTATGCATCATGAAAATGCATCATCAATCTGAGAATGCACAGTGCAATGACCTTGTATAATTCATCAACATTCAATTTTCATGCAACCCCACATGATGACTTACAGTGTTTGCTATCATCAAAACCACAGGGACAGTACAATTCCACCAGCTCAAACTAGTGTATCCTTGTACACCCACTTTATACCAAGGTTCATTGTACCGTTTGGATGGACTGATCTGGATCTGAAAACCAAAACCAAAACTCAGTAAAGTGACAATCATATCATAAAGATTGAGCCATCTCATTTTGGGTCTTCCCCGACCTTTTCTAATTGACATTGAATTTGGACAACATTGCACATGCCCAAACCATCAGAATCTATTTTCCTGTTAACTGTTATCATGTATATGATTATATTTCTGGCAAGTTTTCCAGAATCCAGATGTTCAACAGAGGTTATGGTTCAACTTTGGTTAGTAGATTTGAGGGGTATTGGGGTAAATTCCATAAAGGCCGGGGCATAAAGGTAATATTTAAAGTTTTCAAGGGTTACAATTTTCCCAGTATTTTTTTCTAAGGAATAACTGTTTAAGAATGGCATTTCTTTCATATCTATAAATCAAACTCAATCAACTTTCAAGTGTCAACACATGCATGATACAACAAGTTTAAGGCAAAGAAAAAAAATAGATAAACAAAAGAATAAATATTTTCTCAAGAGAAATAACTTCCTAAAGTTGCATCCTGCATATAAGACAAGCTTAGTGAACTAGTTTGGTTACAAATGGAGAAAATTCTACAAACTTACTTCAAGGCCTTGGGGAGAATCAATGGTGCGGGAACTATTAAAATGCTTCATATACTTAGTAGAAAGAAAAGTAAGGACCAAGTCGGCATAATCAAGATAGTGAAAGAAAGGGAAAGCAATTGCAATTGGGTGGGGAATAGCCAAAGCAAGAAGGCGATCATTGAGCAAGGGGAGGAGGATGCTAAAGGTTGGGAAGAAGTAAAGGAGTTCACCATGTGTGAAATCTGAAATTCATACAGTATGAGGAAAAACCATGTGTGATAAAAAATGACAAGTCCATGCAAAAGAAAGCAATATCCAACAACATCAACAGTAAATTTGGGCCACCCAATATCATCCATCTAGAACAAAAACGAAAGGGAAAGAAGGAAATCAATTGTGCAATTGCTTGAGCTCATTTCTAACCTAACAAAGACTTGAGATGTTCAAAAGAAGGGCAGATGTGAATGGTGTGACAACACCATGAAATCATTTGTCTGCTTAGAGTAAATAACATTTTATCAAAACTTGAATGACAGCCAAATGCTTTATGAGTTCTATTCATACTCAAATTGCACATCAACATGCATATATTTCCTCATGAGGAAGATCATGAGTGACTCAAAGTTGGCCAATAAGTGACATTCCAAAATCAGGACCTATAAACCAAGTTGACCAACGTCAAAATTTTTGTGAGTACAAAATTCTTTTGTGTGATAGCTTGCTGCCACCTACAGAGAACTGTACATGCAAGATAAAAAAGATTGGAGTTAAGAATGTGAGCAAACGGCTGCTAGACCAAATGACAGGAGATAGAGATTCAAGATTGTGTAATGGGAAATAAGCATACGTTTGGAATCAGCAATCATCAATGCTGATTGAACAAAAATTATGATGTATCCAGGATATAAACCCCGTGGTTATATAAAACAAAGAAAAAGAATAATTAGCTATGCTTGTTATTGGGATCAGGGTCAAAAATTTTCTGCAAGCTTGCAATGCATTCTAGTTTCTAAGAACAACCATCTAGGAATATACATTAGTAAGAATGATAAATGGTAGAATGATATTTCTCACACTCTCACATTGCCAGGAGGGATTTTAAACTAATAATCACCAAGAAGAAAACCACAGCCTACAATCTTGACTCCTAGAGAGCTCAAACACTTGTTAGCTGGGCATCCCAGAAGTCAATGAGAAAATAAAATTTCATCCATGTGCATAATATAACAGAAATGTAGCTATCCATTCATGAAAATGTTATCATGAAGAAAACTTCACAAAACTAAAATGAACTCATTTTAGTGAAAAGACCAGTGATGAATGACTCAACTGCCAAGCATTGAGCTAGCCCCTAGATAAAATAGGTGCAAGCACTGAGGCTCAGTGACATATATGAGAGGTAAAGAATTAATGAAACACCATGTGGTGGAAGAACAGACAAAGATATAAATGAGCAGGGAAGCCTTGTTGCCTGTCTACACATGGCAACTTCAACCAGAAAATAGATGATAGCTAAAAAATGTGGAGCCAAAATTATTTTAACACCAACAGGGAACAAAGACAGGAGAGTGTTCCATATGAGGCCAAAAAAGATGTAAAATATAAGGTTGCCTTCATTTTAGGGAAAACCTGCAAAAATCGTGTTGTTTGTGCACAAGCAAGGACTCTGCAAAAGCATAACCCTGCACAAGCAAGGACTCTTCAAAAGCATAACCCAAACATAGTCAATAATAAGCACTTAAAGAACACAAATAACCAAAACATGCTACAAAAATAGACAATTTCCTCCTTGATACCAACTGCAAAATATGATATCTGGCTTAACTTTCATTTTCTGCAACTCATGGTGTAATAGCCACCAGTCTACAAAAGTGATGGAAAAGTAGTCAGTAGTTGCCGTGGTGGATGAGATGGGGGTGGGGAGAGGGTGGGCACCCGCGGAATCTGTCATTGCTAGTAGTTGCCGTGGTGGATGAGATGGGGGTGCTGCTGCTGCTGCTACTGTGGGGCGAGGTCCTTATTGGAGGTGACGGAGACGAGGGTGTCGAGGTCCTCTGTCGAGGTCCTTCGTCGGGAGCTGGCACCGGATGCTCACCGAAACCCCCCACCCGCCATCTTTGCCTCAAGCTCTACTCCATCAACAAACAAAACCTCACAACATGCATTACTCACAAGATCAAAAGCACAAATCAACACAAAACCCAAAAATCCGATGAAAACAACACCAACGACAACCGATCCCGACACACATCACGAGCAATTTAATGATTCAATCAACCTGAATTAAATGAAACCCTAATAAAAGCTTCCCTAATACCCCCATCAACATCAAACCCAAAAGAAAATCCACAAGATTTAACTCATGAAAGGCCAACAAGCCTGCACAATCAAATTGAATTAAACACACGGACGAACAGAAGAAATGGAAGGACGGACCTGAGAAGGGCACGACGCGGTCGACGGTGGGCACCCGAGTGTCCCCGCCGACGTAACGGAGCCTCCTGCCATGGTGGCGGGGGAGGATCTTCCCGTCGTAGCTGTAGAGGAACTTGACGACGGGGCCCTTCACGGCGGCGACAACATCCTCCGACGAGGCATCAAATGAGGTCAGGGAAGAGACAGAGGACGATGACGAGGACGATGAAACCACCATCATGCTAGCTCCTGGGGCTTCCCCTCCGCTGCCGCGCTACCGGCCGAGGTCTGACTGGTGTTTCGATCGACTGGAAGAATCTAGAATCTGGAAGAAGACAAAGATGGGGAGGAGGAGGAAGAAGAAGGCGATGCTGGAGAGGACTCTACGGTCGTCGGATCGTCCCCCAGCCTGCGACCGTCGCTGCTCGCCCTCGCTAGTGAAGCCGCTGCTCGCCCCTACTAGCGAGGCCGCTGCTCTGCGCTCCTTCACGTCCGTCGTTCACCTTGCCCCCGTGCCCTACTGTCACCTCCCCTGCTCTCCCCCGTGCCCATCGTCTGCCGCCACCATCGTCGTCGGCGCCGCATCCCCCTGCATCACCGTCATCACCGGGGCCACGTCCTCTCATGTCACCACCGGCCATCGATGGAGGGGGACAGAGGAAGAGTGCAAACGGGAGAACGAAGATGAAGGAGAAGAGGAAGATGATGGCACGGACTCGGCGAGGTAGGATTCCAACTATTGGGTGAGGAAGAAGCTGATGGCCGGCCACCAGGTGAGGAAGAAGAGGAGGAAGAGGAGGTCGAGAATGGGTGTCATGCGGAAATGATATGTTAAAATGGGGAATAATTGAAAAGTATCGGGCGCCAACTTTGGCGCCCACAGGGTATCCCCTCTTCCTACATTTTTTATTTTTATTTTTTTATTTGAAGCGACTTATTCCTACGTTTTAACATAGAGCGAAACAATATCTAAGACATGCTCTCACATTTAATGACAAAGCGTAGGAATAGATTACTTTTTCCTACGTTTATTAAAAAATCGTCAGATTAAAATGACCATATAGCTACGTTATAATAAAATGTAAGAAATTTAACAACGTTAATTTAAAAACATTGGAATATGTCGCTTATACCTACATTTTTTGAAAGCGTAGGTAAAATTCGTGGCTATAGGCCAGTTTTCTTGTAGTAGGGGTCAGCTCTGGCGAAAACCCGAAAGGGTGGTAGAGCCGATAATGAGAAAATTTTCTTCTCCCCACCAGTCAGGGTGGCCTTCCACCCATTCCTCAATAGGTCGTAGGCCTCGCCAAATCCCAGCCTTTGATCAATACACACTGCTAGAGCATTAATCCTGCGATCTCCAGTCAGCCTTACATCACCCCACTCAGCTCATTCCACCTTCGGCCCTCGCTCCGATGCGGTGGGCCGACAACTCCTAGTGGATGTGTGACATCCTAGTCGCCATCCCAGTAAACTCCAATCTCAGCCTATTCCCAGACTCTCATCATTCCACACTACTACATCCTATATCTCCTACAAATCCAGAACTCCCAAGTCTCATGATAATTCCAGTTCCCCCTGTAATCCCTGATCCACCAGCTATAACTCCAGTCACATCCTACCATGACAAAGTGGCCCCCAGCATCGTAATTTGATAATTTGTAAGAAACAATACCCAGTTACCCACATCCTCCAACTTCAGGTTACGTCCGCTGACAGAGGCATGCTATGGAGGGTAATTTCCAAAAAAAATAATATAACAAAAAATGGGGTTAAAAACAAAGATACCCCGGTGGACCCGATCGTCCTCATCACAAAGAGGCGACTGGGGGCAAAAATTGCCACCAACCCAGCTGAGGTGAAAACCCGAGAGGGCACCTCAAGCAAAATTGGGTAACCCCTCGGTGCGAAAACCCACATGGGCACACCGAAAAAAGCTAAAGGGGGCCAGCTCTAGCGAAAACCAGCAAGGGCGGTAGAGCTGGTAAAGAGAAAAAAAACTCTCTCCCTTTCTACTCCTCACTGATGAAATCCGTCAACTGCGACATCCCGCCGGCGGCTACCTCCATATCACCTCACAAAGACGGTGGCCAACACACCCCCGAGGGTTGGCCATTGCCAGTCTCCAGTCCCAGTTTTCGGCTACAACGCCTTCACAGGCCAGCCGCCCAGTCTCCAATCCCAGTTTTTGGCTACAACGTCTTCACAGGCCAGCCACCCAATCTCCAGTTCCAGAGACTCGGCTACAACACCTTCATAGGCCATCCACCCAGTCTCCAGTTCCAGCGACTCGGCTACAACACCTTCACGGGCCAGCCACCCAGTTCCATTTCCAGCTACCCAGTCACCAGCCCCAGCCGCAGGCTACAACGCCTCTACAGGCCAGCCGGCCGACCCCAGCTCTAGTCCCCAGCTCCAGTCACAATCCCAATTTCAGCCTTCAGCCCCTGTCCCAGTCCCAGTTCTTGGCCGAAATGCCTTCCCCTGGCCACCCGGCCAGCTCGGCTCCGCTCTCCCAGGATAATGGGAACTACATTTCCAGCTAACAACATGATACTAGCCGATACTCTATCGCTCAGTTTGTGACCAATACACCCCAGAATCACCCCAGCAGCCCTAGACCGCGTGAATCGCCATATCCCCATAGGTCTATGTCGGCTTCATGTCATACAAGCTTTTATCCTTCAAGAGGATTAGCCCCAACACCCAGTCATTCTCTCCTACTACCCAGTATCCCCAGAACCCAGTACCCGGCATCCAGTTACACTATTCTCCATACTCAACCCCTTTACTCCTATGCCCGAAAGCGGGTATATCCAGTCCTCTGTCTCTTACACCAGTACACAGTGGGAGAAACGAGCACGACTAACAGCAAGTGGTCGCCAGTCCATGCACACAACACCGTTCCACCAGAGAGGGGGGGGGGACAACCTAATAAACAACCAAAAAAAATCCGGCAAGTTTGTCATTAATACTCTATAAAATGAGGCCAAGACATGCCCTTGGGGTGACAAAACCCATACAGTCCAGATGACATAAACGAAAAGGGGAAAAGAAATACAATCAAACCTCAGGCTTGGTCCCCTCCAGCACCGCTAGGTGAGAGTCAGCAGCCGTAAGCTTCACCTCCAAGGTAGACAAAAGCTTAGCGCTAGCCTCGACCGTCGCCTCGGCCGCCTGCCACTCAGCTCGGGCGCGCTCGGCGACCGACCGCTGCTCCTCCTAGGCCTTCCTCAAGGCCTCAACCCGGCGCTCTGGCTCTCCCAGCTGTGCAGCACGGTCTCGAGAAACTAATGCGGTCGCCTCTACATGGCTTCTCTGCTCAGCTACGACTGACACAAGTTGGGCCCGCTGCTCCTATGCCTCCCGGATCGCTGCTAGTCTCCGCGTCCTCTACTCCCGGGCCTCGCAAAGTCGCAAGTACTGGACCCAGATCCCAGCCAGCCCGGACATCCAGAGCTTGCGTGGGAAGCCAAGCGCGTGGTAGCCCTGGGTGCACTCTCTCAGCCGTTACCTCAGACCCTCTGGAGAAGGAAGAGGGTCACTCTGCAGGTAGCCTCGAGCTCGTTGTAGCAAGGCGGCACTTGCACTCACATCCAACAGCAGCTCTGGCGAAGAAGCGGACATAGGCCACTCGATCCCTAAATCCAGGGAGAAGTCACCTGACGCGGTTAGCACTCGAGTAGAGCCTGCATAACCTCAACAAACACCAAAGGGAGTGAGCAATACATGCGAAACTTCCTACGATAAATAAGGTGAAAAACCTGAGAAAAGACAAGTTTTCATCCCTTACCCAGAGCAAGTCTCTCCGTGCCAGTGGTGCCACCCGCCGGGGTCGGGGAAGGTAACCTCTCCTCCATCTCAGTAGCATCACTCGCCAGGATCGGAGAGGGTAGTGACTCCTCCACGACCTGATCATCGCCAGTAACCACAGGTAAAATAGGAGGCTCTACCTGCCTGCTCTCATCAGGAGCCGATGCGTGCTCCTCTCCAGACTCCGACACTGCATGCAACCCAAGAGCGTTAGCACTCCGCCGTAAAGCGTAAACAAATGTCGAATGGGGAGGGGGAGAACCCTATATACCTTCCGAAGTAGTCCCCATCTCAGCCTCCTCGGTAGAAGAGGCCCCAGAAGAGGAAGAGCTCAGACTCTCCTCCGTCTCCATGGCCAAGCTGCCGTTGCCCGAAGAGCCTGACGAAGCCTCCGATGAACTTCCGGAGGTGGCCGGACTAGAGGCCTCATACAAATCAAACGAGGTCACTACACAACCTGGCCTCATACAAAGACAACTCTCTAGTTAAGGGTTTCAAACGAGAAGCTCACCAGCCGGGGCGCTCCCCTCGGAGACCCCCTCGATGTCGACGATCTCCTCATCGCCCCCAGTTGAAGCCGTTGTAGTAGGCCCTTCCCCCGCTGCCTCAGTCATGTCACGGCGAAGCTCACCCTCTTCCAAAGGTGAAGAGGTACCTGTGACCAGCACCAAAAGAAGCCTATCGTCAGCAGACGACATAAAAAGCTTATAATAAATGGCTAAGTTCCCAGTCACATACCTGATGGTCCCATATTGGAAGACCCGAAATCATCAAATCGAATGCAAAGAAAGGATAAAATAGCAAGATACTCGAGAATTGTATTGCTAGACCGGACAAATGAGGGTCAAGATACTATTTGCAACCACGGCGTGCAAGATAGAACCATCGTCCCCTAACTTTTCCAACCCAACGGCCTATCCAACGATTAAACATGTGCACCTAGATCATCATCATTTTTGTTAAAGGGGAACATCAGATCCCAGAACACATGAATGACCAGCCGGTTCTCGAGGTAATATATCATAACTATCATATAGTAATGCATTAAGGGACCAAGGAATCAAGATACTTACCTGACTTACCTGCTTGGCGAGCAATGATGGCAAGATGGCGTTCAAGCTTTTGAAAATAATAAGTGATGCGGGACGGACATCGAACCTGGGACTCTAGCTCGCAACTCGTCCCTAGCGAGGGAAACCCGGGATCTGCGCGGTTGAGGAACCGGCGATGAGTCAGGTAGTCGGCTCTCTTTCGTGCCCGGATCGGGCCACGGGACGGGTTTCGCTCTCTCTCGCTGCGGTGATAAAAATAAATATCGAGCTAATTAACTTATCACTTGCAGCGGCATATGAAAATATACGAATTGAGCAAATGCGACAAAGAGGGAGGCGAGTTTACCTCCACGCTCCGGATGTGGGGAAGACGATCCCTGCCGAAACTCGTACTCCCGGTGTACAAATATTAACAATAATTATAGAAATGAATTTATCGCCCACTTCACAAAGGGAGGTAAACGGCTACAAAGTGGGACCCAGGAGTAGCGAACTCGGGTTGACGGGCTACGATCTGGAACGGTTCTCGGGCCGAAGATGGGCTGCTGCTCGGAACGGTTCTGTGGGGCCCGCAGGACAGCAGGTGGGTCCGGCTACTGGGACGGCGGTGCCCGGGATTCTCCCTGTTGCTGTGGCTTGCTGGGGCGCTGCTAGAAGGTTACTGATCGATCCCCGGGATCGGCGGCGGCCGAGTGTGCGCCGGCGTATTTTCCGAGGAATCAATTCCCAGACTGATTGTGCTGGCTGGGCTTAGATCTGCTCTGCGCGCCTTCACAAAAAGATTTCTTGCGGCTAGATCCGATGTCGGATCGACGCAAACTGGGTACCGATTGATAGAGGACTCAAAGGGCTACAACATATATTTTTTTCAGATCCATCAAGTGAATGGATTGAAAATAAAAATGACTGTCCCTCAAAGGTTTCTGCTGGCTCGGACTGACAGACACACATGACAGACTGAGTTTTCCCTGAAAATGAATTTTGACCGACAGGAAATGATAGATGTTGACTCTAGAAAAATTATGGGTGGAAGAGGGGGATGTGAGGAACACATGTGATTTTTTTGGGGATTTTTAGAGGTGTATAAGGGGGTGGGAAAATTATAAGAACAGACTCCTATCCTGCAGATCTGCAAACTGGCAGACTGTCAGGGGTGGAACTAAAATTACGGGAAAAATAGCAAATGATGTCTGATTGACTCAAAGTTTAAAATAGACTAAGGATAACAAGAAGAATAAACACTAAAAATTGTAGCTCGATCAGATCTCCTGATGTGGAGATAAAAATCAGGCTTCAACCTTCTTTCTTGATGTGGACAGAATTCCGACGCGACAGCGGCGGCGGTGGTGCTGAGCTTCACACTCAGAGAGGGGGAGGGGAGGAGGCTTCACACCTCAAGAATTTCGTAGAAATCTATTTGCAAGGGGGTAGGAGAGAGAGAGGGGCGCCCTTGGGCTCTTGGAGCAATTTCTGAAATTTCTTCTCATTAATTCTACCAAATAGAAAATACAAGGGATATATAGAAATGTAAAAAAGACAAAACCTACCCTTAGATCTAGGGTTTGGGAGGGGTAAAGTAGGGATAGGATATTTAATCCCCATGTGGTCAAATGGCCACATTAAATAAAAATACAAACATGATTAAACTAGTATTAAAGGGCGGCGCCCCCTTGACTTAAGGGGTTTCCACCTTTGAATTTTTTTAACCTTGTCCCCCCTTTGTACAAGTCCAATCTTGGACCTTGAACTAGCCCCACATGGGCCCTAGGAGCTAGGTGGACCAATGGGAAAGAGGGTGGGGGACCCTGCTGGACCCACTGGCATATTACATAGAAACCCAAAGACTTTAAAGACTAACCCTTTGGCTTATAATGCCTTACAATTGCAAACCCAATTAGCCAAGGGTATAAATACAAACAAAAGGACACAAATGCAAAAATAAAAGTTAGTGCTCGGTGTTGATTCCCATCAATTCTCCCTGGGTGGGAAGAACTCGACCCTGTCGAGTAAGGGGTGTGGTTGCTCGCTGCCCGTGTGGCTCCGACGGATCTGTCACAGACCAGGGAGCGCGGAGTACGCTCCACTCCAAGTAATCGTCACCCGCTCATCCCGTATATATTCGATATGCTCACACTGCTGTGGGAATGAGGCTAGTGGTGGACACTCTAGGGTGGAGTCACTCTCAAAGGAAGGAGACGGCTCAATGACTCACTAGGAATCACCGTTGGGTCCCTTTAGGTGACTAGATCCAAGACATAAAATGGTAGAGCCGATCCCAAATTCTGGCAAGTCTACAACGTACGCAATAGACCCGACTTGCCTCGCACTCGAAAGGGACTGACATCGCGAGCATACACAAGACTGACTATGTGACTCCTAATATGCTCGACACATGTATGTATAGACTCTAAGCAAATAAGGAAATACACAAACTCACACAAGACCCTAAACAAAGTTACTGTTAGTCTGACCCATACATATGTAATGGTGGACCAGGACATCCGAATGTGTGCCATGCATACACTAGAGGCAATCGGTGATTGATGGAATGGTTGACTCCTAGACATCCTAACCTGTCCCTAGCATGCGGTTGCCTATTGGATTTGGGAGACTTGGGAGGGCTAGGAGAGTTGAATACTCCTTTTTCATCACCCCTATATGATGACCGTGGAACGGTCCCCTGGTTGAGTGTAGGTGGACTGGCCCATGGGGAAGGGGTGTGGTTGTGGACTCCCTCGAAAAAGTGGAGTAAATGTGGTGGGTCAAGGGGTTCACTAGGGAATGGGTCGAAGGGATCAAAGAAAGTTTGACCCCTCAAACTGGGCTCCCACATGTCACGGTCCCATGTCGGAAGTTCTTGAAGGTGTAGGTGGTCACCTTCATGCACTAGGGTATAGGGGACGATGATCTCATATAGAAGGTATGGTTCCTCCCTTGGGGTAAAGGGAATGAAGTTTGGCTCGGTCGGCATGGGGAGGAATAAAAGAACCTCCGTGGTGACAAGACCCACGGTGCACACGGAGGTAATGGACCCTAAGACCGGATAGGTGAAGCTACGACTATTGGGTTGGTCGAAGCCTCGGGCCAATAAGTGCATCAACTTCCATTGCCAGTCTAAACCCTTAGTAAGGTCATCCAGTGTATCAACATGGTGACTAGATCGGAATGTGGTATGGAATGAGTTGACCGGCACTAATGGTAGTGTAGGGTCCATGGATGGATAGGAAGGTGGACTAGGGACCAAGCCGATCTTGAGCCAACTAAGTAGTGGCTCAGCGATGAATAGCTTTCCCGTTAGAAACACGGGTGGCTCGGGCTGAGGTGGCTTCAAATGAGGTGACTCCGAATAAAGATCGGACGTAGATGTCAATGGAGCTCTAGGGGAGGGGTTCCCTGACTGGGGTGGGGGAGGCCGTGGAGTAGGCTGTCCGACCGGCTCGGGACTCGGCTGAGAGGTAGATGCTCGCCGAAGGGCAGCATCAATCCTTGCCTCGAAAGGCTCAACCTCTAGAGCAACCAGATAAGACTGCGCCAGAGTGAACGCGTCGCGACAAAGACATTCAAATTGGAAGTGAAGCCGCAAACCTCTCCGGAACTGAAATGCGGTCGTGGTGCTCTCCTCTCCAACTCCATATTCCAACCGGTACTTATCATACTCCCGAATGTACTCGAACACGGACTTGTTACCTTGGACGGGTCTGATCGGGATACATGGGTTGGCCATAGTTGCACATAAGATGGGAATTGGTTCCCCTAGGAGTGGGCATGCATTGGAACACTTTTTGTATTTTTTTTATTTTTTTATGCAGAACTTTTATGCAAGACTAATGCAAGCACCTAGACACCAATCTAAATGGTGAAAAGGGTAAAATGCGGACTCGAATACAAACCTAGACTTAACCAATAGACGGTACTTGGCGGAGTTACGGGATCCGAAGATCCTCTCTCGTAAATGTGTGACCTTTCTGATAGGCGTAACCTAACGTTCGGGCAACACCTTTTGATATATCGAATAAAGGAATGCAAATGCAACCTTGGACCGACTTAGACTCTTTTCTTGTTTTGTTTTCAAGCAAAGACTACCCTAGACTCAACCTTATGCTCTGATACCAATTTGATGTGGGACGGACAACGAACCTGGGACTCTAGCTCGCAACTCATCCCTAGTGAGGGAAACGCGGGATCTGCGCAGTTGAGGAACCGGTGATGAGTCGGGTAGTCGGCTCTCTTTCGTGCCCAGATCGGGCCACGGGACGGGTTTCGCTCTCTCTCGCAGCGGTGATAAAAATAAATATCGAGTTAATTAACCTATCACTTGTAGCGGCATATAAAAATATACAAATTGAGCAAATGCGACAAAGAGGGAGGCGAGTTTACCTCCACGCTCCGGGCGTGGGGAAGACGATCCCGGTCGAAACTCATACTCCCGGTGTACAAATATTAACAATAATTACAGAAATGAATTTATCACCCACTCCACGTAGGGAGGTAAAGGGCTACAATGTGGGACCCGAGAGTAGCGAACTCGGGTTGACGGGCTGCGATCTGGAACGGTTCTCGGGCCGAAGACTGGCTGCTGCTCGGAACGGTTCTGTGGGGCCCATGGGATAGCAGGTGGGTCCGACTGCTGGGACGACGGTGCCCGGGATTCTCCCTGTTGCTGCGGCTTGCTGGGGCGCTGCTGGAAAGTTACTGATCGATCCTCGGGATCGGTGATGGCCGAGTGTGCGCCGACGTATTTTCTGAGGAATTAATTCCCAGACTGATTGTGCTGGCTGGGCTCGGATCTGCTCTGCGCGCCTTCACGAAAAGATTTCTTGCGGCCATATCCGGTGTAGGATCGACGTAAAATGGGTACCGATGGATAGAGGACTCAGAGGGCTACAACATATAACCTTTTTAGATCCATCAAGTGAATGGATTGAAAATGAAAACGACTGTCCCTCAAAGGTTTCTACTGGCTCGGATTGACAGACACACAGTAAAGACTGAGTTTTCCCTGAAAATGAATTTTGACCGACAGGAAAACGATAGATCTAGACTCTAGAAAAATTATGGGTGGAAGATGGGGATGTGAGGAACATGTGATTTTTTTGGGGATTTTCGGAGGTGTATAAGGGGGTGGGAAAAATAGAAGAATAGACTCCAATCCTGCAGATCTGCAAAATGGCAGACTGTCAGGGGTGGAACTAAAATTACAGGAAAAATAGCAAATGACCTTTGATTGGCACGGAATTTAAAAGGAGACTATGGATAACAAGAAGAACAAACACTCAAAATTACAGCTCGATCAGATCTCTTGATGTGGAGATAAAAATTGGGCTTCAACCTTCTGTCCTGATGTGGACAGAATTCTGACGCGGCGGCGGTGCGACGACGGCTCGATGGCGGTGGCAGCGACGGTGCTGAGCTTCACATTCAGAGAGGGGGAGGGGAGGAGGCTTCACACCTCAAGAATTTCACAGAAATCCATCTGCAAGGGGGTGGGAGAGAGAGAGGGGCACCCTTGGGCTCTTGGAGCAATTTCTAAAATTGCTTCTCATTAATTCTACCAAATGGAAAATACAAGGGATATATAGAAATGTAAAAAAGACCAAACCTACCCCTAGATCTAGGGTTTGGGAGGGGTAAACTAGGGATATGATATTTAATCCCCATGTGGTCAAATGGCCACATTAAATAAAAATACAAACATGATTAAACTAGTATTAAAGGGGGGCGTCCCCTTGACTTAAGGGGTTTCCACCTTTGAATTTTTTTAACCTTGTCCCCCCTTGGTCCAAGTCCAATCTTGGACATTGAATCAGCCCCACATGGGTCCTAGGACCTAGGTGGACCAATGGGAAAGAGGGTGGGGGACCCTGCTGGACCCACTGGCATATTACATAGAAACCCAAAGACTTTAAAGACTAACCCTTTGGCTTATAATGCCTTACAATTGCAAACCCAATTAGCCAAGGGTATAAATACAAACAAAAGGACACAAATGCAAAAATAAAAGTTAGTGCTCGGTGTTGATTCCCATCAAGAAGGGTTAGCCATCAATAATTAAATCCATAGAATAAGCATGAGGCAGCAGTAAGATATGAACCATATCAAAATAGAGCCAATAATCAAGCAGAAATTTTGTTTCAAATCATCAATTTGCAACTGGGACAAACGGTCTAGGCAAGGACCGCAAAGGACTCTTGACGGTCTATAAATAGATCGCTTGGGCAAGGGTGGTTCACATTCTTCGAGGAGGGTGACCCAGATTGCAAACGGTCTAGAAGAAGACCGCCAAGAGGGAATGAACGGTCTGGCGATAGACTGCATAGCTCTGAGCGAATTCAAAACCAGAACGGACGTTTCATTCTCCCATTCGTTCAATCTTGTTTCAATCTAACCAATCCACACTCCGGCCACTCCGGCAACCAACCCACCAGCGACCATCGTGAATCTCACACCCTCTCATCTCCTAAATGGTGAATAAGAGAGCTCTAAAGCGCTTTCCGCTGCGGATAGAGGAGAAGGAAGTCCCTCCCACGGCGATGGCGAACCCACCGGCGGAGGAAGAAGGGCCGTCGGCCCAAGCGGAGGTGGAAGAGGCTCCTGCAACAGAAGAAGGACCGGGAGAGGCTACTGGCGATGAAGAGGAACCTGCGACGGAGGAGGCGCCATCGCCGGCGACCAGGTGACGGTCATCCGAGGTAGGCCGAGATCCCTAAAAAAAACCATTTTTGATTTTGTTAAGACCATGCATGTATGGGGAATGAGATGGGAATGGGTCTGGGGACCTATTAAATTATTGTGTAGGCCTCTGAGGCCATTTTGAAAGCTCGGAGAAACGAGGCAAACAATGCCCAGTCACTGAGTGCCTAGCGGTCATTCCAACGACCGCTAGGAAACCAGACGGTCCAATGCGTGATCGCTTGGGAAGAAGAAACGGTCCAGAGGCGACCGTTTGGGACCCAGAGTGTTTTTTTTGTGTTTTTATTTAAAATGCAATGCATTCGCATGAATTATGAACTATATGCATGACTGATTTTGGATGTTTTAAATGTATGCAGGGAAAGAGACGGACCAGGATCTCTTGGCTGTAGGTCCAGGCAGTCTACTTAGCACTACCGGACTACCAGAGAGAGCGACTAGCAGCGATGGAATTCGGTGAGCTACTCAGCATTGAGGTGATGAGGATAGATACGGCACTGCTCTACGCTCTTCATGAGAGATGGGACCTGAACAGTGGAGCTTTCTTATTCCTGTGGGGACACATGATCCCGATGCTCGAGGACGTCGCGAGGATCATAAGATTGAGAGTACATGGAGCACCAGTGATAGGAACCACATACGCCGACTATCGAGAGCTAGCACAGGAGCTACTCGGGCTGGAGCTGCTGAGACCGGGGTGCCACTCATCGATGCTGGGATGGGCGACCTTGTAGGAGAGCTTGGGACTGAGGGGAGCGGCGATAGCCATAGGGGAGCTACCGGAGGAGCATCTCGGGAGATTGACAGATAGAGCCCGAGAGAGAGTGGCTGCCGACTGGGACCAGAGGGAGACATCACCCTTCGCTACTTCCTGATGCTATTCGGGAAGCTTCTGTTCGCGATGAGGGCGGATGGAGTGAGCGTCATGCTCCTCCCACTGTTGAGGGACTTGGACGGAGTTGGAGGATATGCATGGGGCGCCGCAGTGTTGGCGTTCCTCTTCGACTCGCTGAGCACCACCTACCGACAGACGATGATGGGCAACTTCTCACCCTTACTTCAAGTAAAAATGCTTGACTCTAAATGCTTATGATTATGATTATGATATGCTGACATTTGACCAAATGCAGGTATGGAGCTACCTGTACCTCCCCGGCTTAGGGCGGGGAAAGGAGGTACAGCCGGACTGGGTAACCATCGCGAGACAGTGGATGGTGGTTCGGGACATGGGGTCGCTATGACGCTTAGCGCGGGTGATCCAGGAAGACATGGACACGTTCCCCTATGCATCAATAAGCTTCTTGACTCTAAAACTTCTAAATGCACTTAAATGCTTTTATAAAATGCTGACTGTGATTTGAATGCATGACCTTTCAGGTGCGCTGGACACCGTACCGTGACGAGGGTCATGATGGACAACCCTGGGTGGAGGTGGCCCAGGCGTACGCGGGACGAGAGATATGGCTCCATTGCATGAACATCATCGAGCCACTGCACCACCGCCTGATCATGAGGACTCAAGGTGTGCATTAGCCGGACGTGGAGTTCCCGACGCGTGACGACGAGCGGGTCGGATGGTCCTTGAAGGGCCTGAGCGGGGAGATCGACTGGGTTACCTGGGCGATCGACCAGGTACGAGACTAGACCAGGAGAGGCAAGGCAGTGCGAGCCTAAGCTAGCAGCGATGAGGCCTACCTGAAGGCCTACACCAGGAGGTACGGCGATCAGGTTTTCCGTGGCGCCCTACGACCAGTATGACTTCCAAACTTCAACTTCTAATGCTTTTACACCTATAATGATGCACCAACCATCTGACTTTCTATATGCAGCTAGACCCCCAGGGCCGGATAGCGGAGCTTCAGGGACTCCTCCATTCCACAGTTCAGCAGAGAGACGACCTCCGGCGCTCTCTGGACCTCCTGGTAAGTTTTGATCCTTAGACTCAAAATGCTTAGCTTATGCATGATTGACTAACTGAGACTTCTAAATGCAGCGAGCTGAGGGAGCATGACGACAGGGACTCGACGCTCCGTCCTCATCTTCCCAGCCAGCGGGCCGAGCAGAGCGGGATGTCAACTTCACTCGGGTAGTTGCTCGGGCCGAGGAGGCCAAGGCCACTCTCGCAGAGAGGGTAAGCAGTTGGCCGACTTCTCTTAAATGCTATATGAAAATGCACTTTAACTAATATGATGAATGCTTATGCAGATGAGGGAGTTGACTGTAGCGCTGGGTGAGGCAGAGCACCTTCGGGCTAAGGTAGCTGAGGTAGCCCATCTCCGTGCAGAGGTGGAGAGACTTAGAGCTGAATCAGCAGATTTGGAGCGCTACAGGACCGAGGTGAGGAAGGCTCGGCGCCAGACATACGATCTAAGGATTGAGCTGAGGACGATGGAGTGGACAGTGTTACTGATGGGCCGCGGACCTTCGGCTAGTGCATCGCAGAGTGGCGCATAGAGCAGTGCTTTCCCAGACTTCCTCACTGGCTCCTCTGGCCTCCGGAGGAATGAGGATGCAGAGAGGCGACGACGACAGCGAGAGGAGGGGAGCACCTCCATGGCCCCACCGGCGAAGAGGCACGAGGGTATCGGGGACAGCGGGGGTCCAGGAGGGGGACCCGCTAAGGCATGATTTGTACTTGTATATGACTCTATGTTAATGAAATGTATGATCTTTTTTTTTGGTTTTTTCAAATGTAAAATGTGTGGATGCAAATGCTGACTCAGTAACAACGACCTCTAGGACTGACAAAGAAAGCAGGAGAGCGAGTGGGAGGGCGAGAGAGAGAACTGAGAAAGCTGAGGATTTAAGTGAAGAAAGATTGATCAAAACAGGGGTAAACAAGGGAAAACGGTCTTTCGGAAGACCGCCAAAAGGAAGAAAATGGTCGAGTCACGATCGTTAGGCGAGCGGGAGAGAAGGCGGTAAAGAAAGGGAATAAATGGTCGCCTATCGACCGTTTAAGGGTGCTTGACGGTCGCTCGATAGACCGCTAGGGAAAAGATGCAGTGAAATCCGAGTGGGACTCTCCGTGAGAGTCCTAACCCGGGGAGAGAGACCCCTAATCTGCACTAAAACCTATCCTAACTTAAATTGAGGTTCTCTAACCTCAATCCTAATGCATTAGAACTAAAATCAGAGCCCTATAAGTAAGAATTCACCAAGAATTCGTAGTTAACAGAAATATCTAGTTTTAAACCTTGAAAACTCCCTAAAATCCCTCAAAATCATCATGAAGAGGAGCTTTGAAGCTAGCACCATGGGAGAGGTGGCCTATACTGGGCCAAAGCTGGCTAGAAAGGAGCATGGGGAGCTGCAGCGGCTGACTTCAATCCCCAAACACCTGAGCACAAGCTCTTCAAGAGAGGTAAGTTCAAATTAATTCCAAAATTTTGAATTTCCTTAAGTTCCTTCATATGACATTCCATCTTCTTGTTTTCCTCTCTTTTTTCTCCTTTCTCCTAGCTCCTTCTTATCCCAAGATGCTATTCCAGCCTGAAGTGGGTGGCTCCCATGATAAAGGAACTCCCTTTAGAAGTTACTTCAATCCTAAGGGCATGGCACCTTCACCCTTTATTAGTCTTAGCCAAGAATTTCCAGAAAATTTGTTATGATTGGCCTAGCATTTTAGCCCTTGTGGAGTTATGGTACCCTCAAACACACACTTTCATATTCCCAACCTTTGAAGCCACTGTCCTTATAGAAGAGGTAGAGACCAACCTAGCCCTTCCTAAGACTAAGGTGGGGGATGAAGACTCAGTGTGTCACACGGTTGAACCCATAGATCCCTCACTCATCTTGGGGGATTTCCTACCCAATCCAAAAGATGTGAGAACCATGATTAGCCCTCGCCATATTCATTTAATAACCTTAGCTCAATGGATCACTTCTCATTGCAAAAAGAAGTGTGGGAAATATGAAGCCATAGCAAAAGCCGTCTCCATGTGTTTGTGCGGGGTCTTACTCTTTTCTACCACCGACCACCTCCTAGATATCTAAAATCTCAGCATTGTTAGTGGGCTATGGCGGGGTTTATCTATCTCCCAAGTCGTTCTTTCTTACCTTTATGAAGGCCTTAGTTCATCTTCACTAGGGGGTCCCCTATTTGGGTCAACGATCATCCTTGAGTGTTGGATGGGGATTAGACTCAAATTTCTACCCAAGGAGGACTTGCCTTCAGCTAGCCGCATATTCGGGAGCCATCCACTCTTCTTCATAGGAGGTGCATTTGGGTTCTCTTCACAGGTTGAATGTCGGACCGTAGATAAGAAAACACGGGATGATTGGCGCCTCTTCCTCAACACTTTGCCTGTCACGCCCCGACGCGGAATACCGGGACGTACAGTCAGAAACACGCTAGCACAAAAATTAAGTTCTAAAACTGCTCAATGGAATAGAAGGATTCTAATCTTCTTATTACAATAATCAACTGATTAAACATAACTTCCAAACTCATTAATACATGACCTGATCTAATACAGAATTAGAACACTAATGCAACACTAAAGGTAATAACTGGAAATACTACGGTGCCAACATGGCAACCTAGATGGAGGCACACTCTAGTAGCACTCAAATCACTCCCCGTCCGAGTGAACGTCACCACCTGAGTAACCTGGAAAGGGGGGAAAAACAATACTATGAGCCAACGCTCAGTAGGTAATAACAGGCAAGTGTAAGTGATTAATGATTTAATTACATGTTATATGAAATGATAACAAGGAGAAAGATAACAAGAGCAAGAACACTGTAATAAGATCTTGCAAAGTCAAGAATCAAGAGATAACAATTAATGCAAGGACAAGAACTTTACTATGAACAAGTAAGAACAAGAACAAGTGTAGAAATAATAATTTGGCCAGTAAGCAAGTATATCACGCATGTAACATTTCCACTTTCAAGTAATAGCAAGTAGAGTAACCACAAGTAAATCATAGAACAGGAAAAAGTGGAAAGTGTAAACTAGTAGAGAGTAGTGGACAGCCCCTAGATTCATCACATGTCAAGTACTGGTGCCAATGCCACACCTAGTCAACCACCTCCATGGGGATACAAGTAGTGTTCGGGTGCTCCTCCCAGGACTAGACCAAGCCCTTATTTGTTTGCCAGACATTGATTTATTTGGATCACAAGATCCCACGAATCTAGACTTCCACATTTCATGGCCAATAAATTTCAAAGAACAAGCTATCAAGTAATAAGCACAGATCTGATTGAATATCGAAATAACAAGAAGTATAGAGAATTCAACTTTGGCATAATGTTTAACGACATATCGAGTCGTGGAAACCAAGAATGAAAGGGTAAGTAGGAAAATGCAATAATTAGATCATTCTTAGTTCCATGGTTAAACATTTTATTCTGTTGGTTAACAAGTTTTCAGGCTGTTAAGAATTCAAGCTAAATTTAACCCGATTACATTTTCATAAACTCAAATGTTTAACATGATAATTATACGTTCAAGTTCAATTGCATGATTACACTTATAACAAAACCAATTACATGCTGTGGGTAGCTAACCAATTGATAAAAACACTAAGAATTCCAACAAGGACTCAGTACGTGGCGGAGGTAATCGATCCGAAGATCACTCGCGCAAGCGTGCGACCATCCCGATAGGCGTAGCCTAACGTTCGGACAGCACCTTTTGATATACTGGAGCCTTGAGGGATAAAAATTAACTTACTGCATTCAGAAATAAGAATATATAATAATCTGATAGAAATAAGATAGCTAACGGCTCAAAAATGAAATTATGTGTATTAACGCGCTATACCCAGGTAGCGCGTTTATCAAGAACGTGCTATGGAAGTATAGCTCGTTCAAGACAGGGCCAGAAACCATTTTAATTTGAAAACTGGATAAACACAGGGGTTCTACAAGTTAATATACGTATAACATAACTTATAAGTAACTGCAGGGACTTAATATAGTTTGAAAAACATGTCAGAAACGTTCTGTTTTAACCCCTGGAAGATCGGGGTCAACAGGAAGAAGGCGCTATATGTCCCTAGCGCGACCTGAAGAACGCGCTAGGAAAACATAGCACATTCTGGACCAGGAAACTAAATGCATAAAATTTGAAATCTAGATTAACAGGTGGGGTACTAACTATTAGTACTACTCAATTAGCATCTGAACTACGTAAAAATATTATAAGTATATTGTGAAAACATTCAGAAGCTAATCATCATAATTCTGGAATCAAAGATTTAAAATTCTGGAATCAAAGAATATCGGGAACTAAAAAGAACATGAAAACCCTTTTGATTAATTTGAAAACTGGACAAAGATGTTTTCTAACTGAACATACGTCTTATATAGCATCTTACAGCAACCATATAACATCTTACAGAATTATAATTTGCATCAGAGGGCTTACGACTCGACCCCTCAAGCGATTGGGGTATGAAGCATGTCGCGCCATAGGGCCATAGCGCCTTAATGAAGAACGCGCTAGGTAAAGCTAGCGCGATCCCAAAAATATGAATATATTAAAATTTTAAGGTTTGAACGTGTTCTGCCAGGGCTGGGGGTCTACAAGATTGCGCTATATCGGGCTAGCGGGTTAAAGATCGCGCCCCTGGTACATAGCGCCTTAACGAGCAGAGAACGGGATTCAAGATCCCTTGATTAGAATCAACATAACTCCTCTGTTTCTTCATGGAATTAAGCAAACGAGATATCAATGGAAAGACAGGAAAGAGATAAACAAGATGCCATGCTTAATTTCATGTTTAGCTTGTGATTAGTCACGGGGATTCAAGCTTAGACTAAAAGGGCTCACTTAAACCTAACAAGAACATAAGCTTGCTAAAACGAGAAATTAACCGAGCATGGTTGAAGAAAATTAGGGCTTTCTACGTAGGAAGGAAGCTAACAAGATGAGGATTCCATTCATATATAACAATAAGGTTTAAGTCTGTTAAAACCTACCTCAATTGAAGATCTAAACTTCAGCAAATAAGAAAACCCACGAACTAGAAGAATATCCTCCAAAGATCGCTTGATATCTCCCTCAATACTCTATAAAATTTAGGGCTTTCAGTCCCAAACGATAGATCTCGTCAAGCAGATCAAGATACTATATTTACATGCTTCATTTGGTGAAGGGTACCTACCTTAATCAAGGATCAAAGAGTTGGATGAAGAAGAACCAAGAACGAAGAACACCTTCCACTAAATCACCGAATACTCCCAGATCTGTACTCCTCGTCGATTGACCCAGCTACCAAATGAAACTAGGCTCTTTAAGCTTTCTTTTAATACCTAATACACCTTCTGGATCCTTCCAGGAAGGGTGAATTTCGAGCTAGAAGAGACGTGTAACTTACGCCGCCGAAATGCTTGACCTCGATCAAACTCATCTAATCACTTCTATCCTGGTTAATTTTACATGAAATTGGTTAAGGGTTATTAAACTACCAATCAATACCTTTCATTTGCCTCTAACCTCATCGAATTTAATTAAGGAATGAGTTATAATTTCATGTTTTAAGGTGTAGGTTACTATAGAAGTTACTATTGGGGGTTGGTGGATTCTAATCCCAATTAAATTCTAGATTTGACCAGGTTAACAATTTTATTAGGGTTAATCATAGAAGAAAAGTTTGTTAAGCAAATGATCAGCTACCCAATTACCATTTTTTGAGATTTTAATACGGTCAACTAAATTCCACTTCACTATTCATTTATTAATAAAATATTAAATTCGAAATTCAAATTCCAAATTCCCTCTTTTAATTTCATTTTCATTCCAAATCAATTGCATTTATGTTTTATTTCATTCATACCTTATTTTAATTTGGATCACATTTCATTTTCATTTCAATTTAAATTTTTAATGGTTTATTTCCATTTCTATTCATTTATTAATTCAACTTAATTCAAATAAATTCTTAAAAATTCCAATTTGAACAGGAAATATTAATAAAAATTACTAATTAAATACGGGGTATTACACCCTCCCCTACTTAAAAGAATTTGGTCCTCTAAATTCACTGCATTAAGATGCGAAAATAAAAGAATCTGCTCACCTAGAAAAGGTCGGGATACCGCTTCCTCATCACCTCTTCGGATTCCCAGGTAGCTTCTTCCGCTCCACGCCGACTCCATTGTACCTTGACCATAGGTATAGCTCGACTCCGGAGTTGCTGCTGCTTCCGGTCCAAAATCTTTATTGGTCTTTCCTCATAGGTCAGATCCTCCTTCAGTTCAAAGTCCATATGTTGACTAACATGAGTGGGGTCGTACACATACTTCCGCAACATAGAAATATGGAAGACATTGTGCACTCCAGATAACTGAGGCGGTAATGCCAATCGATAAGCCACTTCTCCCACTCTATCTAGAATCTCAAACGGGCCAATATACCTCGGACTCAGCTTGCCACGAATACCAAATCTGCGAATCCCTCTCGAAGGAGAGACCTTTAAAAACACATGGTCACCTACTTGGAATTCCAATGCCCTTCTTCTATTATCGGCATAACTCTTCTGTCTTGACTGAGCCACTTGTAACCGATCTCGGACAATACGGATGTTCTGTGATGATTCCGAGATAAGATCCGGTCCAAGCCATTGCTTTTCGCCCACCTCGGCCCAACACAACGGGGATCGACAACTTCTTCCATACAAAGCTTCAAATGGGGCCATCTGAATACTAGACTGATAGCTGTTATTGTAGGCGAATTCAACCAATGCCAAATGCTCATTCCAATTACCACCGAAGTCAATCATACATGCTCTCAGCATATCCTCCACTATCTGGTTAGTTCTCTCCGTCTGCCCATCTGTCTGTGGATGGAATGCCGTGCTGAAATTCAAACGAGTACCTAAAGACTCTTGCAGTCCCTTTCAGAAATGAGAAGTGAATCTAGGGTCTCGATCAGATATTATATTCACTGGAATACCATGCAATCTCACCACTTCCTTTATATACAGAGCTGCTAGAACATCAACTGTCCATTTAGATTTAATGGACAAGAAATGGGCTGACTTTGTCAGTCTGTCGACGATTACCCAAATTGCATCAAAACCACCACGAGTTCTAGGCAGTCCCATGATAAAATCCATGCCAATACTCTCCCACTTCCATTGGGGTATATCGAGTGGTTTCAATTTCCCTGCCGGTCTGAAGTGCTCGGCCTTGACTTGCTGATATACCAGGCATCTACTCACAAAATCTGCCACTTCTCTTTTCATATTCGGCCACCAAAAGGATCTTTTCAAGTCTTTGAACATTTTAGTGCCTCCAGGATGAATCGTGTATTTAGATCTATGGGCTTCTTCCAGAATCTTGTTCTTGATCTCAGCTACGTCAGGTATACACGTTCGTCCTTGAAATAGAAGTCTTCCATCGTCGGAAATCAGGAAATCCGGTCTGCTGCTCAATTTTCCCTTGATCTCCACCAGTTCGAGATCATTATCTTGCAAAGACTTGATCTCCATTAATAATTCAGGCTTAAGTTGAATCTGAGCAATCAAACCCAATCATTATCAATATTAAGATCCAGACTAGATAACTGTTCCAGTAACTTCCACTCTTGCATCATCAAACTGGATAACTTTGCTACAGGCTTCCGGCTCAATGCGTCTGCCACCACATTACCTTTACTAGGGTGATACTCAATAGAGAAGTCAAAGTCCTTCAAATATTCCAGCCATCTGCGCTGTCGCATATTGAGTTCTTTCTGAGAGAACAAATACTTCAAACTCTTGTGATCTGAGAATACCGTGAAAGATTCTCCATACAAGTAATGTCTCCAAATCTTCAAAGCAAAGACAGCAGCTGCCAATTCCAAATCATGAACAGGATAGTTCTCTTCATGCTTCCTCAACTGCCTGGAAGAATAAGCAATTACCTTCCCATGCTGCATAAGCACACAGTCTAGACCAATTCCAGATGCATCCGTATAGACCACAAAACCTCCTTCACCAGAAGGTAAAGCCAAAACAGGTGCCGTAGTCAAGCAGTCCTTCAAAATCTGAAAACTTCGTTGACAATCTTCTGACCATTCGAACTTGTTCTCCTTGCGGGTTAATCTAGTAAGAGGTACCGCAATCTTGGAGAAATCTTGAATGAATATGCGATAATAGCCTGCCAGGCCTAAGAAACTTCTGATCTCGGTCACACTAGTAGGCTGTTCCCAATTCTTCACTGCTTCCACTTTAGAAGGATCAACAGAAATACCTTCCTTGGTAATAATATGCCCTAAAAAGGACACCTCTGGCAACCAGAAATCACACTTACTGAACTTGGCATATAACTGATGGTCTCTTAATAACTGTAGTGCCAATCTCAAGTGTTCGGCATGCTCTCCTTCACTCTTGGAATAGATCAAGATATCATCAATGAATACCACGACCCATTGATCAAGATAGGGTCTAAACACACTGTTCATCAACTGCATAAAAGCTACCGGTGCATTCGTTAATACAAAGGGCATAACGACAAATTCGAAATGACCATACCTGCTGTGGAAAGCCGTTTTAAAGATATCCTCTTCCTTAATCCGCAACTGGTGATATCCCGATCGAAGATCGATCTTAGAAAAGAATTGAGCTCCCGCTATCTGGTCAAATAATTCATCAATCCTCGGCAATGGGTACTTATTCTTGATAGTCAACTGATTCAATTGCCGATAATCGATGCACAGCCTCATCGAACCATCCTTCTTCCGAACAAATAATACAGGGGCTCCCCAAGGGGAAGTACTAGGGCGAATGAAACCCTTCTCAAGTAACTCCATCAATTGCTGCTTCAATTCTCTCAACTCCGCAGAAGACATACGATAAGGAGCTTTAGAGACAGGAGAAGAACTCGGAATAACATCAATGGAGAAGATAACTTCCCTCTCAAGCGGAAGTCCAGGTAGTTCCTCAGGAAATATATCGAGAAATTCACGGACAACAGGGATATCTTGAATCTCCACTTGCTGCTCTGGAGTAGCATAGACAAAGGCTAGAAATGCCTCGCAACCTCGCCTCATCAGTTTATCAGCACGAAGGGCCGAAATAAGTGAGACGGAGCGATGGTATCTAATTCCCATAAATGAAAGATCCGGATGTCTATTAAAAGACACCGAGCTAGAACTGTAGTGAACATTGGCCTCATGCTTGGCCAACCAATCTGCTCCTAGGATTACATCATAATCCTTCATGTCCATGCAGACTAAATCAACTGGGAAATTCTGATCATCAATCATAACCTTACTAGAAGGATAGAAATGCTGAATTGCTGATCTAGAGCCAATAGGTGTAGAAATTTCTAACGGAGAATTCATCAAAATAGGTTCCACAGCTAAAGACTTAGCAAATCTCCGAGAAATAAAGGAATGCGTTGCACCAGTATCAAAAAGAACAAAGGCTGGCTTGTCGAGTATATCGAGAGTACCTTCGACGAGTCCACCTTCTTCGGCTGTATCTGCTTCATCTACCTGAAGTGCTTGAAGCTTGCCTTGCGGCTTCTTGAAGAATTGAGGCTTTGCCGGTGTAGCTTGCTCCGATACTAACGGACAATCTGGGATACGGTGCTCCCTACTCCCGCAACGAAGACAGGCGTCCAACTTGCGCCAGCACAGCTCCATCCTATGACCAGGACGGTCACAATATCTGCACACACCCTTAAAGGGTATAATAGGGCCGGGCTTCCTTTCCTCTTGCTTCGGCATCTTTCCTTTCCATGATCCTGCTCCGGTCCACGAACTTGACCCACTCGCGGGCCTCTTCTTGATAAAACTAGGTTCGACGTTGCTTTTCTTGAAATCCTTCGGCTGCTCTTTCTTCATGCCTTGGCCTCGGATCCTCTCCGTCATCTCGAGAGTGTCTTCCAGAACTTGCGCCTTTCTTACCATCTCAAAATAAGTCGATATCTCCATAGGTGCCAATTGGTTGATATAGTGAAGCTTCAACTCATTAAGAAAGCGCTTCACCTTCATCTTCTCAGTGGAAATGAGATGAGTAGCATATCTAGACAGTCTAGAGAATTGTGCTTCATACTCGGCTACTGATAAGCTCCGCTATTTCAGAGCCGCAAACTCGGCCGCCTTCTTCTCTTGCACTCGATCAGAAAAATACTTGCTATTGAAATGTTCCTCGAACTCTCCCCAAGTAATCGGCTGATCTCCGAGTACTGCCTTAATAGAGTCCCACCATGCACGTGCATCACGTTCCAGTTGGAAGGTCGATAATAGGACACGTTCTTGATCGGTGCATTGTATGACCTCAAAAATCCTCGCCATATCATCAAGCCAATGTTCGGCTTCGTCGGGATCGGTCGATCCAGCAAATCTGGGTGGATTCATTCCACGGAAGTTCCGGTATAAATCACCGGTGCCATGATGTGCTGCTCCTGCCTGAGCCACTTGCTGCAATGCCTGCCTAAGGCCTTGAACCGTGCGCTGTAAATTCCTCCACTCCGCACGATCGGCTGCCATTTCAAAAGCCTACACGAAGAACAGATCACTTAGGGTCAAGAAAGCAGATGACAACACGATTAAGGTATGAACTTAACCCAATTTCTACCCAATCTCACCAGGTCGGGTTCTAGATTTTTACAAGGGTATGGATCCTAAGACACACTTAGAACCCTAGAATTTAGAAAACCTAGGAATATTAAAACTTGGCTCTGATACCACCTAAACTGTCACGCCCCGACGCGGAATACCGGGACGTACAGTCAGAAACACGCTAGCACAAAAATTAAGTTCTAAACTCAATGGAATAGAAGGATTCTAATCTTCTTATTACAATAATCAACTGATTAAACATAACTTCCAAACTCATTAATACATCACCTGATCTAATACAGAATTAGAACACTAATGCAACACTAAAGGTAATAACTGGAAATACTACGGTGCCAATATGGCAACCTAGATGGAGGCACACTCTAGTAGCACTCAAATCACTCCCCGTCCGAGTGAACGTCACCACCTGAGTAACCTGGAAAGGGGGGAAAACAATACTATGAGCCAACGCTCAGTAGGTAATAACAGGCAAGTGTAAGTGATTAATGATTTAATTACATGTTATATGAAATGATAACAAGGAGAAAGATAACAAGAGCAAGAACACTGTAATAAGATCTTGCAAAGTCAAGAATCAAGAGATAACAATTAATGCAAGGACAAGAACTTTACTATGAACAAGTAAGAACAAGAACAAGTGTAGAAATAATAATTTGGCCAGTAAGCAAGTATATCACGCATGTAACATTTCCACTTTCAAGTAATAGCAAGTAGAGTAACCACAAGTAAATCATAGAACAGGAAAAAGTGGAAAGTGTAAACTAGTAGAGAGTAGTGGACAGCCCCTAGATTAATCACATGTCAAGTACTGGTGCCAATGCCACACCTAGTCAACCACCTCCATGGGGATACAAGTAGTGTTCGAGTGCTCCTCCCAGGACTAGACCAAGCCCTTATTTGTTTGCCAGACATTGATTTATTTGGATCACAAGATCCCACGAATCTAGACTTCCACATTTCATGGCCAATAAATTTCAAAGAACAAGCTATCAAGTAATAAGCACAGATCTGATTGAATATCGAAATAACAAGAAGTATAGAGAATTCAACTTTGGCATAATATTTAACGACATATCGAGTCGTGGAAACCAAGAATGAAAGGGTAAGTAGGAAAATGCAATAATTAGATCATTCTTAGTTCCATGGTTAAACATTTTATTCTGTTGGTTAACAAGTTTTCAGGCTGTTAAGAATTCAAGCTAAATTTAACCCGATTACATTTTCATAAACTCAAATGTTTAACATGATAATTATACGTTCAAGTTCAATTGCATGATTACACTTATAACAAAACCAATTACATGCTGTGGGTAGCTAACCAATTGATAAAAACACTAAGGATTCCAACAAGGACTCAGTACGTGGCGGAGGTAATCGATCCGAAGATCACTCGCGTAAGCGTGCGACCATCCCGATAGGCGTAGCCTAACGTTCGGACAACACCTTTTGATATACTGGAGCCTTGAGGGATAAAAATTAACTTACTGCATTCAGAAATAAGAATATACAATAATCTGATAGAAATAAGATAGCTAACGGCTCAAAAATGAAATTCTGTGTATTAACGCGCTATACCCAGGTAGCGCGTTTATCAAGAACGTGCTATGGAAGTATAGCTCGTTCAAGACAGGGCCAGAAACCATTTTAATTTGAAAACTGGATAAACACAGGGGTTCTACAAGTTAATATACGTATAACTTAACTTATAAGTAACTGCAGGGACTTAATATAGTTTGAAAAACATGTCAGAAACGTTCTGTTTTAACCCCTGGAAGATCGGGGTCAACAGGAAGAAGGCGCTATATGTCCCTAGCGCGACCTGAAGAACGCGCTAGGAAAACATAGCACGTTCTGGACCAGGAAACTAAATGCATAAAATTTGAAATCTAGATTAACAGGTGGGGTACTAACTATTAGTACTACTCAATTAGCATCTGAACTACGTAAAAATATTATAAGTATATTGTGAAAACATTCAGAAGCTAATCATCATAATTCTGGAATCAAAGATTTAAAATTCTGGAATCAAAGAATATCGGGAACTAAAAAGAACATGAAAACCCTTTTGATTAATTTGAAAACTGGACAAAGATGTTTTCTAACTGAACATACGTCTTATATAGCATCTTACAGCAACCATATAACATCTTACAGAATTATAATTTGCATCAGAGGGCTTACGACTCGACCCCTCAAGCGATTGGGGTATGAAGCATGTCGCGCCATAGGGCCATAGCGCCTTAATGAAGAACGCGCTAGGTAAAGCTAGCGCGATCCCAAAAATCTGAATATATTAAAATTTTAAGGTTTGAACGTGTTCTGCCAGGGCTGGGGGTCTACAAGATTGCGCTATATCGGGCTAGCGGGTTAAAGATCGCGCCCCTGGTACATAGCGCCTTAACGAGCAGAGAACGGGATTCAAGATCCCTTGATTAGAATCAACATAACTCCTCTGTTTCTTCATGGAATTAAGCAAACGAGATATCAATGGAAAGACAGGAAAGAGATAAACAAGATGCCATGCTTAATTTCATGTTTAGCCTATGATTAGTCACGGGGATTCAAGCTTAGACTAAAAGGGCTCACTTAAACCTAACAAGAACATAAGCTTGCTAAAACAAGAAATTAACCTAGCATGGTTGATAAAAATTAGGGCTTTCTACGTAGGAAGGAAGCTAACAAGATGAGGATTCCATTCATATATAACAATAAGGTTTAGGTCTGTTAAAACCTACCTCAATTGAAGATCTAAACTTCAGCAAATAAGAAAACCCACGAACTAGAAGAATATCCTCCAAAGATCGCTTGATATCTCCCTCAATACTCTATAAAATTTAGGGCTTTCAGTCCCAAACGATAGATCTCGTCAAGCAGATCAAGATACTATATTTACATGCTTCATTTGGTGAAGGGTACCTACCTTAATCAAGGATCAAAGAGTTGGATGAAGAAGAACCAAGAACGAAGAACACCTTCCACTAAATCGCCGAATACTCCCAGATCTGTACTCCTCGTCGATTGACCCAGCTACCAAATGAAACTAGACTCTTTAAGCTTTCTTTTAATACCTAATACACCTTCTGGATCCTTCCAGGAAGGGTGAATTTCGAGCTAGAAGAGACGTGTAACTTACGCCGCCGAAATGCTTGACCTCGATCAAACTCATCTAATCACTTCTATCCTGGTTAATTTTACACGAAATTGGTTAAGGGTTATTAAACTACCAATCAATACCTTTCATTTGCCTCTAACCTCATCGAATTTAATTAAGGAATGAGTTCTAATTTCATGTTTTAAGGTGTAGGTTACTATAGAAGTTACTATTGGGGGTTGGTGGATTCTAATCCCAATTAAACTCTAGATTTGACCAGGTTAACAATTTTATTAGGGTTAATCATAGAAGAAAAGTTTGTTAAGCAAATGATCAGCTACCCAATTACCATTTTTCGAGATTTTAATACGGTCAACTAAATTCCACTTCACTATTCATTTATTAATAAAATATTAAATTCGAAATTCAAATTCCAAATTCCCTCTTTTAATTTCATTTTCATTCCAAATCAATTGCATTTATGTTTTATTTCATTCATACCTTATTTTAATTTGGATCACATTTCATTTTCATTTCAATTTAAATTTTTAAGGGTTTATTTCCATTTCTATTCATTTATTAATTCAACTTAATTCAAATAAATTCTTAAAAATTCCAATTTGAACAGGAAATATTAATAAAAATTACTAATTAAATACGGGGTATTACATTGCCGGTTGACAAGTTCGTGATGTGACCTCGGGCTCTTCAAGGCACTACCCTTAGATTACCCCGACGATTGAGCCTAGACTTGCAGCTAGTGGGGAACACTACCTTGGCGATCTATAACCCACACCGGTGCTACTTAGAAATAGGGCTACCTCGCACTACAGTTCAAGCATTAACTCACTATCCTCCCTTCAAGGTAGGAAGATTGAGACCGAGGAGGACGAACGGGCTGTGTGGAGCGTTCTGACCATGTGGGAGATCAGCCGAGTCCGTACCTTGCCAGCGGAGATGATAGAGAATGGAGAGGAGTATCAAGCTTATGTGAAGGAATTGCGCAAGATCCTGTTGTGCCCCTGTGTGGTTTTGATGATGGCTGACACACCATGAGTCACACTGAAGTGTGCTAATTAATATTGATGACTGATTGACTGCTTGAATATCTGATTATTTTGATGATGACTGATTGACTCCTTGAATATCTAATTAATATGGCTAGATTGGGTTAACATAGTGGCTAATTGTTCATGCAGTGCGTTGACGCAGTTGGAGATTGGGTTGACGCATTGGCTGTTTGTTCACTAGCTGCGTGGACGCAGTGAATTAGCGGGGTTGACGCCATGTTGCTTTGTCTCCTTTGTGTTGCTCATTATGTCTCCAAGTATGCACACTGCCTTTGTGGTCCAAGTCTATACAGCCTCATTTCTACCTACATTCCAAGTCAAAGTCTGCACATTGTCTTCGAACCCAATGTCTGCACAGTGGCCTTCACACTTGAAGTCCATACATTCGATGTGCAGAGTTGAAGTCCATACTGTGCCTCAGGCTGTTGTAGTCCATACACTGGACTGTTAGGTCATGTCTACACTGGGTCTCAATGTACACACTTATTCATTGTGCTGCTTCACGCACAAAGTCTGAACATCCTTCAATGAACTTTGAAGTCTATACACTGATTCACTGTTCATCGCCTTTGGGCATCAAAGTCTGTACATCGCCTTCAATCTTCAAGTCTATACACTGGCTTATTCTTCAAGTCTGTACAGTCGTTTTGGATTGTATTTCAAGTCTAGACTTTGCACTGTTGCATTCATCGTCTTCGTGTGGTGTTCTGTCTTCGTGTTGATTTTACTTCGTGCACTCTTCTCTAAGTTCAAGCCCGTGTCTGTGCTGTCTCCATGTCATCCTCAGTTCGAGTCGGTTCTTTGTTATTTCCGTCTTCGTGTTGTTCTTCCTAGACCTCGTGTCTTTCTTGTGTTGAAACCACACTTCGTGTTGGTTTCTATTTTTTCGTCTTCGTGTTATGGTCAGCTCGTTTCGTTCTCGTTGCTATTTGTTATGTCGAGTTGCTTTTTATTTCATGTCGTTTTCTCTGAAGTGTTAAGCGTTATTAGTATGTATCTCGTGTCGGTCTCTTCGTAGTGTTTGTTTTGTTACAGTGACACTTCGTGTCGTTCTCGTTTTACCTCGTGCTGTTTTCATCTGACCTCGTGTCATGGTCTCCTTATCTCGTACTGTAGTAATCCTGTGTTCTCGTGTCATTTACTGTAGCTACTCGAGTCATATTCTTGCTTTCTTTGTTTTATCACGTGTCGTTTCACCTAATGTCGTTCTCTCTGCTGTTTATTATGTTGTGTTGTTTCTTTGTATTCGTGTCTTCGTGTTATTCTTGTGTTTATGACCTAGTGTCGTTCTCTGTGTAGTACTTGTTTTGTCACCTTTGAACCTCGTGTCGTTCTATGTGTAGTGTTTGTTTTGTCACCACTGTATTTCGTGTCGTCCTCAGTGCAGTGCACCTCTTGCTGTTTCTATACACCTCGTGCAGTTTTAGGTTCTGGTGCCCTGAGTTTTAATCGTGTTAATTCCTTGCAGGAGAAGAAGAAGATGGTCCGAGGAAATATTCCCGAGTGACTATCAGCACGTGATCCGAGGCTAAAATAAAGCCTGCTGAGAGACTGCCACGTGGTCCGAATACTTAGGGCTGGAAATGTGGAGGTCACACGTCGGGGGTGATACTGCTGCTGCTGCTATATATATGGGTCTTCATCCTTTGAAGAAGTATCGAAGCAGAAAGCCGGAGGAGTAGAAAGCTCTTCGACCCAGAAAAAGAAGAAAAGAAAGAAAAGAAGAGAGCAGAGAAGAGAGTGAGAGCAGAAGAAGAAAAAGAGAGAGAGAGATAGTGCCAGTGAGAAGAAAAGAAGAAGAAAAAGAAGAGTGGTAGAGTGAGAGAAGCTGCAGAAGTAGAAAGAGAAAGAGAGAGAGCTCGCGAGTGAGAGAAGGAAGCAGACAAGAAAATGAATAGAAAGAAGAAGAGAGAACGAGAGATGAGAAGCTTCATCTGAAGACTTGTTCCTACTGGACCGTGGATCAGATCCAGGCCAGTCAGCTCCATTGAGAGCCACATTTGTGTTTTCATCTTTTACAGCTTTCTGATTGCTGTGTTATTTTTGTTTATTGTTTTTCCTTTGTCTTTCTGATTATCTTTGGTCTTCCGATTGCCCTGTTGGGGATCGGGTTCCTCCTGTTGATTCAGGAGAAGGGAGATCTGATCTCCGGGTTGCAAGTGATAGGTTGTCACTTGTGGGTTTCCCTCTGGTTAGAGGAAGGGAGGCTAGCCCTCCAGTTCTGGGCTTGTGGTTGCAAGTCCAGGTGTCCCTCCGGTTGGGAGGAAGAGAGGTCTTCGACCTCTGGTTTGCTGGTGACTGGAAGTCACCGGTTGGTTCCCTCCTGGTCTGGAGGAAGAGAGACTTCGGTCTCTGGTTTCTGAGTGGCTGAAAGTCACTTGGGGTGTCCCTCCGGTTGGGAGGAAGAGGGGAGCGTGTTCCCCTGGTCAAGCTGTTTGGCAGCATTTGTTGCAGACTGAGTCTGCGGTTTCTAGCGTGAGCTAGTGGAATCCTCACTTCGGTTGGGAGTGAGGGGTGGATGTAGGTCTGGAGGACCGAACCACCTTAAAATCTTTGAGCAGTGGTTTGCTTGCAGTGTGTTCTTCCATATCTCCTACCACCCTTCACAGATTGTCTTGAGATTTCCTATTCTCATTTGTGCTGCTTCCGCTAGTTGGTCATTTGGGGGCCAGTTACATATTTGCTCTTTTGTTTAAAAGGATTTTCAACTGGTTCATCAGATTGCTTGATTTGCTTCCGCTAGATGCTTGGATAGGCACGCTCCAAGTGTTTGTATTTGAGTTGAATCAAATTGGTTCTATTCTGTGTCTATCTCTAGCATCCAAGTTTTATTTGGTCATTATACATAGAAGGATACATTCACCCCCCTCTGTATCTGGGCCTAGCACCCTAACAGTTGGTATCAGAGCAGGTTTCTGCATATAAGGTCCAGCGACCTGCAGATTCGATCTTGCGGTCTTAGGTGCTTATTTGTTTTTAGTGCATCAATATTCCTGTTGCATTGAATTTATCTGCTATTAGGTTCAATGGCTTGTCCACCCGTCTTCAGTGGTTTTGATTTCAACCAGTGGCACGGTGCTTTACGTGATTATGTTAAATCTGTTGATCCAGACCTGTGGAAAGTAATTTCACATGGTCCTCATGAATTACCAAAGAAAAAGTCCAAATGGACTGACAGTCACGAATCAATGTATGAGGAGAATCAGACAGCTATAAATCTGATGAAAGAAGCCACTGACAAAGCCTTTCACTCATGTTTCCTTGATTGCAGATCTGCAAGGGATATGTTGGAAATGATGAAGAGAGCCGGGGAAGGAAATCAAACAAGCTGCATGATGGCCAACAGAAGCGATCAAGGCAGCAATCAAACTGAAGAAGATGATGATGATGAGGTAAATATCTTCGAGAATTTCTCTCTAGAAGATTGGGAGAATGCTTATGCTGAATTACTTGAATCTCATGAGCTGTTAAGAAAACAGTATAAGAAATTGAAGAAGGGTACTGGTTTAGATAGTTCAAGCGTTCCTTGTAGAAATTGTGTTGAATTGAAAAATATTCATGATGCTTGTATGTCTGACTTTCAAATACTGAAGAAACAAGTTTCATTATTGAAAACTGAAAATCAAGAACATATAAATGTGATATCTGAACTCAAAGAAAAATTGAACTCAGATAATAATAATCAGACTGTTGTTAACTATCATGACCAGTATGAAAAATTGCTGAAAAACTTTAAAAGTGTAAACTCAGATTTAAACAAGCTGAGATCCGAAAATGATTCCCTGAGAACATCTGCTAATAAAAATGATAACAAATTTGAGAAACGCAAGCAGGAGAAAAACTTGCTTGCTGAAAAACTGGAAGCCATCAAATCTGTGAATGTGGAATTACAGAAAAACATTGAAAAGAAGGAAAAAGATTTGAAGGAATTCAAGGCTGAAAAAAAACTTGAAATTAACTCAGAAGATCAGACTCTAATAAATGAGTTAATTCAGAATGACAAGCTTAAGGAAGAAAATGAAAAATTAAAAATGTTGAATTCCACTATGTCAGAGAGACTTCTAGCTTTGGAAAGAGGAAAAAGTATTTGTGTTGAAGATTCTAATAAACTAAGCAATCTGGAACAGGAAATTAAAAAATACAAAACTGCTAACAATGTGTTAACTAAATGTGTGAATTGCAGTGAACAAGAGATTGCCAGTTATGAGCTACATATTTCCTCTTTGGAAGATGAAATTCAGGATTTGAAAGTCTCTTTGTCAAAATTTGTTGATGGGCAAGAAAACATAGACAAGCTGCTAGCAGGGTTTGCCGACCCGGTGCGTCTCGCACCGACTCGCACGACCCGACCCGACCCAGGCCGGGACCGGGTCGGTCGGGCCGTGGGTCGTGGACGGGTCGGCCCATTATTATATTATATATTATATTATATTTTATATATAATGTGTGTTTTTCTATTTTATTTTATTATTTTATAATATATATAAATATATATAATGGTGTTTTAGAACGGGACGGACCGGGTCGGATCGAGACGGGAGCGACCCGACCCGACCCAAGCTGAGACCGGGTCGACCGAGTCGACCGGGCCGGCAAACCCTGGCTGCTAGGTGTAAAAGTCAATGTCAAAAGGGAAGGGTTGGCTACAATAATCTAAATAAAAAGGCTTTGCAGAATAAAGTAATGACATCCTTTGTAAATGCCTTAAACGTAGCCACAACATCAAAAGACAAACATCCCATTGTTCAGAAAATACTGGGAACAAAGATTAATTTTAAGAAAGAAGGACTGGGTTACAGTCCAGTCATGAGGAAGGCTGATGGAGCCAACCTGAAAACTATCTTTGTTAAATCCTCTGAACATGAGAAGCCTTCTACTTCATCTCCAACTCAGTACAAGGCTAAGAAAATAGGAAAACAGGATAAAAATCAGAAAAGGACTGTAAATCAGAAAATAAATGAAAAGGGTTCATCAGTGCATATTGATCATAGTCCTCATACACATTCACAAGCATCCAAAAAGAAAATGATCTGTCATTACTATCATAAATCTGGACATCTGATGCATGAATGTAGACTGATGGAAAAGGATGATCTGAGTGCTAGAAAATATCATGATAAAAATCTTTCATCTCAGAAAAGGAAAATTGAGTGTTTTCATTGTGGTAAACTAGGACACAAAATTTCACAATGCTGGTTTGTTAGTGATATGAATAAATTTCATGCAAACTATCATGCTCTTAACAAGAACAAGTATGTTCCAATGAACCAGCATATGACATGCTTTAATTGTGAAAAATTGGGTCATAAGAGATTTGAATGCTGGCTGAATGCTGGTAAGAAAAGTTCTAATTCATGCTTTCACTGTGGCAAGATGGGCCACATTGCAGCCCACTGTTGGCATGCTCAGGGTAGACAATTCAATTCTAAAACTGTTAAACTCCCTGCAAATGGAAATGTTTTTGGAAGTAATGTTTTTAGAGGCAAGCACAATGAGTGCTTCAACTGTGGGAAGCCAGGTCACAGGGCTGCAACCTGTTGGCTGGCAGGATATCAAAACCAAACTGGTTTTGGCAAACAAAATTTTTATTCTGTTAACAAGAAATCTCATGTTTATGCACATAGAATTCATGCTAACAAGAATCTGCATAAATCAGATCTGAAAACTGCTCCTAGAAATGTGCTGAGAAAACCTGCTAGGAGTAATACTGTTTTGTCAGGACCCAAGACTTCTTGGGTATCTGTTTGTGTAAAATAACATTGCTATGCAGGTGTGCCTTGGGACTGAAATAAAAAAGGGTAATGATCCAAGGCACTCAAGAAGAAAACCCCATATTGAACTTTTCAGGTAAACTTCCTGCTCTTCTTGTTTTTAGTTTTAATGCATAGCAAGTTAAATCTATTTTTGCATAATCATTCTTCATCTGCATTGTCTGAAATGATGCCTCTGAACTCTACTCATCTGAAGTGCATATATGTGATTTGCATGTAGAGTACATTCATTGAAAACCTGAATTGCATATAGGACTGTTGGTTTCACCTTGATATTCATGACCTCTATGTCAAATGGTAAGCTACCAAAAGGCAGGGAAATCTGTCCGGAGGTCCTTACTATGTGAGAGCTGGTCTTTTAGACCAAGTGCTCCGCCTAGTACCATGGGTCATTTTGCTTGACAGGGCAGTCTGAATGTGCATGAATCATTTGGTATCATATGTTCAGTTTTCAGTGCAAACATTGCATGTTTTCAGGGGGAGTTAGTTGCATATCCTTGCATAGCAATTCAATGTCGAGTCTTTGCATGTCCCTGCATACATATAGTGCATTGCATTTCCTTACATTGAAAATGACAAAAAGGGAGTTTGAATGCATATTGTGAGGGGGAGTCATTGCATTGCATATAGGTTGTCAAATGCATACATGGGTCAGAACTCATTGCATATCCTCTCTTACTGATTTTGTTGACAAATCTTAATCATATTCTGAAAACTTTGAGCTTCACAATCTCTCTTAACAATTGGTATTTCTACTATCATTTTGGTATCATTTGGCTTTAGAATTCTATCAGTCTTTCATGAAGATTTCAATGGGCTATCTCGATCATAAATCTGAAAACTCTTGAACTAGAAATCTTCTATTATACGTTTTTATGAATGACTGAAATAACTCATGTGGTTTAAGTTTAATATATTCAATGAGTTTGGCTTTAAAATCTCTTAAAAATATCTGAAGCATGTTTAATAAACCTTAACCATCTGTTTCATGCTATGTCTTGTAAAATCTTCTGAAATCTGCACTTTTGAATATATGACTTCAACTGATTAAGTACATGAAACTATTATTGATTTGAAGTAAATGAATTTTTCTGAAATGTCTAAAGGGTAATATCTGTCAGAGCAATGACATTGGTCACTAAGAAACACATGTCCGAAGGACTGTGTCATGAGGTGCCTTAGTTAACTCTGATTGAGAATTCATTGAAATTCAGGCAGAGCAATGGCATGCACACTGAGAAATACAACTCACTCATCAAGAAATGATTTGGAGTGTGTCATGATGTGTAAATACTATCTCTGTTCATATATAGCATGACAGTTAGTCACACTAAGTGCTTAGGGACATTGGCCTCTGATCAAGGTATATCCTCTAGTTACAAGGTGTGAATTGAACTAGAGTGCTCGTAAAATTTGTAGCATGAAAATTGTTGAACAAATTGAAATATCTGAATATTGATGCTAAAATCAAATTGCTACAACCCTAGATAAAATCATATGACTTCATAATTGCTTGACTTCAATATTGGTGCATGTAATTCTGAAAGAAGTCAATAGATTTGATTGTGTAAGAGAAAGGGAGATTAATCAAAGATAAATATGAGGGCTTGGTTCATCTTTATTAAAACATGGTTTTAGATATCAATACAGAATTTTATTGATAAACTCTGCATACATCATGTTTAAACCATGCTGTTCAAAAGACTCATTCATAAGTCCCTATAATGGAAGACCTTGAAAAATTATGTTTTGGATTTATGAGATTGATATCTCCTTGAAAATCTTTCTGCTCACTTTCCTTAGATCATTGACCTGAACTTCTCCTTGTTTGCCCCTGTGGTCTCCTTCTCATCTATCTCATAAGATTCCACTTATTGAGGGGGAGCTTCCATGTCATGCATCACTTGCATATCAAGTGGCATCTATTCAGGGGAGCATTCCTTGTCATACAGAATCATGTTCATATCATTTGTGACCTTGCATTCAAATCCCTCATGATCAGATTTATGCATGATCAACAAAAACTGTATAGTCAACTCCTTTCTTATCAGTTGACTGATTCCATCTGCATTTTTCTGACCATACAAATGTGAGGTGCCACTCCCATTATTACCTTGTTCACTTGCAGGCTTCTGAACCTCAGAATCTTTATGATGGTGGATTTCAGATTGATTCCTGAGATGTATTTCTCTCTACGCTGTTGGAATCTTCCATCTTGTTCTGCAATAAGTTCTGATTCTGTGGTATCTTCACCAGAATTCAGATTCTTTGTAATGGCTGATTTCAGATTGATTTATTGGATGACCTGAGTCTATTTCTGTGCTTCAAGAGGAGAGTAGTCAATCATGCATGTTGATAGGGGGAGAGCTGTCTCATTGCATAAGGGAGATCTTCATTTTTTTACCATGACTCATTCTCTGCATTAGCTCTATATTTTCTGCCATGTCAAAGGGGGAGTATTTGTTGCATTTGCATCTCTGCATAAGTTGTTTGACAAAGGGGGAGATTTTGATTTAATTGCTTCTGAACTTGAGCTGCCCTCATAAGTTTTTTTTGTTTTTGCTGAAGTAAAAGGGGGAGTTTTTAATTCTCTCTTCAACTCATGTCTTTTTGCTGAAGGCAAAGGGGGAGAAGAATCTAATTTGAGTCAGTGTAACTCATTGTGTTGCCATCATCAAAAATGGGGAGATTGTTGTGCCCCTATGTGGTTTTGATGATGGCTGACACACCATGAGTCACACTGAAGTGTGCTAATTAATATTGATGACTGATTGACTGCTTGAATATCTGATTATTTTGATGATGACTGATTGACTCCTTGAATATCTAATTAATATGGCTAGATTGGGTTAACATAGTGGCTAATTGTTCATGCAGTGCGTTGACGCAGTTGGAGATTGGGTTGACGCATTGGCTGTTTGTTCACTAGCTGCGTGGACGCAGTGATCAGCGGGGTTGACGCCATGTTGCTTTGTCTCCTTTGTGTTGCTCATTATGTCTCCAAGTATGCACACTGCCTTTGTGGTCCAAGTCTATACAGCCTCATTTCTACCTACATTCCAAGTCAAAGTCTGCACATTGTCTTCGAACCCAATGTCTGCACAGTGGCCTTCACACTTGAAGTCCATACATTCGATGTGCAGAGTTGAAGTCCATACTGTGCCTCAGGCTGTTGTAGTCCATACACTGGACTGTTAGGTCATGTCTACACTGGGTCTCAATGTACACACTTATTCATTGTGCTGCTTCACGCACAAAGTCTGAACATCCTTCAATGAACTTTGAAGTCTATACACTGATTCACTGTTCATCGCCTTTGGGCATCAAAGTCTGTACATCGCCTTCAATCTTCAAGTCTATACACTGGCTTATTCTTCAAGTCTGTACAGTCGTTTTGGATTGTATTTCAAGTCTAGACTTTGCACTGTTGCATTCATCGTCTTCGTGTGGTGTTATGTCTTCGTGTTGATTTTACTTCGTGCACTCTTCTCTAAGTTCAAGCCCGTGTCTGTGCTGTCTCCATGTCATCCTCAGTTCGAGTCGGTTCTTTGTTATTTCCGTCTTCGTGTTGTTCTTCCTAGACCTCGTGTCTTTCTTGTGTTGAAACCACACTTCGTGTTGGTTTCTATTTTTTCGTCTTCGTGTTGTGGTCAGCTCATGTCGTTCTCGTTGCTATTTGTTATGTCGAGTTGCTTTTTATTTCGTGTCGTTTTCTCTGAAGTGTTAAGCGTTATTAGTATGTATCTCGTGTCGGTCTCTTCGTAGTGTTTGTTTTGTTACAGTGACACTTCGTGTCGTTCTCGTTTTACCTCGTGCTGTTTTCATCTGACCTCGTGTCATGGTCTCCTTATCTCGTACTATAGTAATCCTGTGTTCTCGTGTCATTTACTGTAGCTACTCGAGTCATATTCCTGCTTTCTTTGTTTTATCACGTGTCGTTTCACCTAATGTCGTTCTCTCTGCTGTTTATTATGTCGTGTTGTTTCTTTGTATTCGTGTCTTCGTGTTATTCTTGTGTTTATGACCTAGTGTCGTTCTCTGTGTAGTACTTGTTTTGTCACCTTTGAACCTCGTGTCGTTCTATGTGTAGTGTTTGTTTTGTCACCACTGTATTTCGTGTCATCCTCAGTGCAGTGCACCTCTTGCTGTTTCTATACACCTCGTGCAGTTTTAGGTTCTGGTGCCCTGAGTTTTAATCGTGTTAATTCCTTGCAGGAGAAGAAGAAGATGGTCCGAGGAAATATCCCCGAGTGACTATCATCACGTGATCCGAGGCTGAAATAAAGCCTGCTGAGAGACTGCCACGTGGTCCGAATACTTAGGGCTGGAAATGTGGAGGTCACACGTCGGGGGTGATACTGCTGCTGCTGCTATATATATGGGTCTTCATCCTTTGAAGAAGTATCGAAGCAGAAAGCCGGAGGAGTAGAAAGCTCTTCGATCCAGAAAAAGAAGAAAAGAAAGAAAAGAAGAGAGCAGAGAAGAGAGTGAGAGTGAGAGCAGAAGAAGAAAAAGAGAGAGAGATAGTGCCAGTGAGAAGAGAAGAAGAAGAAAAAGAGAGAGAGATAGTGCCAGTGAGAAGAGAAGAAGAAGAAAAAGAAGAGTGGTAGAGTGAGAGAAGCTGCAGAAGTAAAAAGAGAAAGAGAGAGAGCTCGCGAGTGAGAGAAGGAAGCAGACAAGAAAATGAAGAGAAAGAAGAAGAGAGAACGAGAGATGAGAAGCTTCATCTGAAGACTTGTTCCTACTGGACCGTGGATCAGATCCAGGCCAGTCAGCTCCATTGAGAGCCACATTTGTGTTTTCATCTTTTACAGCTTTCTGATTGCTGTGTTATTTTCGTTTATTGTTTTTCCTTTGTCTTTCTGATTATCTCTGGTCTTCCGATTGCCCTGTTGGGGATCGGGTTCCTCCTGTTGATTCAGGAGAAGGGAGATCTGATCTCCGGGTTGCAAGTGATAGGTTGTCACTTGTGGGTTTCCCTCTGGTTAGAGGAAGGGAGGCTAGCCCTCCGGTTCTGGGCTTGTGGTTGCAAGTCCAAGTGTCCCTCCGGTTGGGAGGAAGAGAGGTCTTCGACCTCTGGTTTGCTGGTGACTGGAAGTCACCGGTTGGTTCCCTCCTGGTCTGGAGGAAGAGAGACTTCGGTCTCTGGTTTCCGAGTGGCTGAAAGTCACTTGGGTTGTCCCTCCGGTTGGGAGGAAGAGGGGAGCGTGTTCCCCTGGTCAAGCTGTTTGGCAGCATTTGTTGCAGACTGAGTCTGCGGTTTCTAGCGTGAGCTAGTGGAATCCTCACTCCGGTTGGGAGTGAGGGGTGGATGTAGGTCTGGAGGACCGAACCACCTTAAAATCTTTGAGCAGTGGTTTGCTTGCAGTGTGTTCTTCCATATCTCCTACCACCCTTCACAGATTGTCTTGAGATTTCCTATTCTCATTTGTGCTGCTTCCGCTAGTTGGTCATTTGGGGGCCAGTTACATATTTGCTCTTTTGTTTAAAAGGATTTTCAACTGGTTCATCAGATTGCTTGATTTGCTTCCGCTAGATGCTTGGATAGGCACGCTCCAAGTGTTTGTATTTGAGTTGAATCAAATTGGTTCTATTCTGTGTCTATCTCTAGCATCCAAGTTTTATTTGGCCATTATACATAGAAGGATACATTCACCCCCCTCTGTATCCGGGCCTAGCACCCTAACAGATCCGGCCTCATGCGGATAGGAAATTGAATGTAACTTGAGATTCCTTGAATTTTGAATTTCATTAAAAAATGATGTATTATGAATTTGAATGAATGAATAATAGATTTAGTTTAAAAGATGTGCCATAGACTCTCAATTTCGGTCTGATAGACAACAGGGACAGAGTTCTCTGTTTTAGAAATGGTCCAACAAAGGACCGCTAGACGAGACTAACGGTCTAGCGATGGACCGCAAGGGAAAGAACTCAGAAAACTCTGAGTTCTCTGACTTTCGGGTGACTCATGCGGTCGCCTACTGGACTGCCAGAACAGAGCTAACGGTCCAGCGATAGACCGTCACGGTGAAGGGACAGAAAAACCTGAGTGTTTTGATTCTTGGGTGAGGAAAATGGTCCCTGGATGACCGTTAGGGCAGGTTTAAGCGGTCTATCAGTAGACCGCAAGGGAGGGAAGATGGAGAAACTTGCATGCTTTGAATCTGAGCAATGGAACCTGAGTCTGTACACGCTTAAAACAAGAAACACGTTAGATCTGTTCTTAGGCCCAACCCCATGCCTTCAGCAAGTTAGAGAATGACCAATTCTTGATATTTGGTCAAGGGGTGGAGCCTTATTAAATAGACGAAATGCAATAAACAATATGAATGCCAATGCATGCTATGCAAGGATGATGATATTTTTGGTTTTCAAAATTTATGATTTTGACATATTTGATTTTTTTTGGATTTTAAAATATTTAATTTTTTAGATTTTAAAATATTTTATTTTTTTGGATTTTAAAATATTTGATTTTTTTGGATTTTGAAATATTTGATTTTTTGGATTTCGACATATTTGATTTTTTAGATTTTGAAAGCCAATTCCGTCCCGACAATAAGAGCCCTACCCGTCACACAAAGAATCTTCTGAGATCAACGTGATTTTGAGATGACAAACCCTGGCCAGGGCCAACCTGTGTAACCGTGCTTCTACCGAGGCCATACTCAGGGTATAGTTTTAGTCCTAAAAAGAAAAAAGGAATTTGAGAGATAAGCCTAGACTAGTTATAGAGGTTTTTAGGGCTTGAGTTCCTCTCATGACAACCCCTTTAGAGATTTAGTCTTGTTGCGCCGGGGCTTTGTGTCCATCATCGAACCTTCATTCACCCTAGGCACGCATACGACCGGACTCATAACATCCCGCGGGGAAGCTGTACTACCACTCATGCCATGCCTAGTTTCAGACATTTTGGAGCTTTGATCTTTTGAAATTTTGAGCTTTTGGGATGAGCTTTCGACTTTGCTTTTTATTTTGCTCCTTCTCTTTTCTTTTTTCCTTTTGGTGTCACCATTGCTTTTCTTTTTATGGAATCAGGTCATAACGGACTGCCCTTATTTGAGACCTCTTCTCATCAGGGTGTCTAGATTAGTCATCGCCCCCTTATTTGTCTCTTGCCCCTAGATTCAACCGAAGAGAGAAACGGACATGGACTTTCACTTCCCCCCAAGCATGGCCAAGGGAGAAACGATGTTTGCACAAAATTGAGAAACCCGACCAGGGATGTCGTGAAGTGTGTGATTTGCCAATCTCGGAATCCTCCTTTATGATCAAGGAAGAGACACCTCGCTACCGGACCTTCATTAGCCTGACTCTAAGGGAAAAAATGCTTAGGATACAACCCATTCCAGGCGTGAGACAGCTCCTCACCTTCTGCGTTGACCAAGCGGTATGCATTCCCTGGGTAAGCCTCTTTAACGATGAACGACCCTTCCCAGTTAGGTTGCAATTTGGACCTAGGACCTCCGGACCTAATGAATTTACGTTTCAAAACCATATCACCTATTTGAAATTTTCGTTCAATCACCTTCTTTTGAAAATAACGGGAAACTCTCTTTTGATAAACAGACACGTGATCGGCTGCATTCATCCTCTTCTCATCCAAGAGTTCTAACTGGAGGAGCAACGCCTCTCGACGTTCATCGAGATTAAGTTCCTTATCGAGCTGTACCCTTAGGGAAGGGATTAAGATCTCATATGGGAGCACCGCCTCCATCCCGTAAGTGAGAGCATAGGGGGTTTGCCCTGTAGGAGTACGAACAGAGGTACGGTAAGCCCATAGGGCTTCCACTAATAGTTCAGGCCAATCTGAGAATTTGTGAGATTCACATGTTTTCTTTATAATTTTAAGAAGGGTTTTATTAGTGGCTTCGGCCTGACCGTTGCCTTGAGGATAATATGGAGATGAATGATGCAATGTAATATTGAACTTCTTACAAAGGTCCTGGAGCTCTTGAGAGATGAATTGGGGTCCATTGTCGGTGACGATGCTGCTTGGCACTCCGAATTGTACAATGATATTCTTCATGATGAAGCGGCACGCCGTGGTAGCTTTGATTTCTGCGTACGCTTCTGCTTCTGCCCACTTGGTGAAGTACACAATGACGGTAAGGATAAAGGATTTTTGCTTGGTATGAGAGTTGGGATCACCAAGGGGGCCAACAATGTCGAAAGCCCACATGGAGAACGGCCAAGGAGCGAAAAGTGGATGAAGAGATGAAACAGGAGCGTGGATTTTATCAGCATGGAGTTGACATTTAAGACACCTCTGGACATAGAGGGAGCAATCTTCCTCTAGAGTAGGCCAATAGTAACCCTGCCTAAGGATTTTCTTTGCTAAAGCCTGGCCATTAACATGACCTCCACACACACTTGAATGGGCTGCTTTGGCCACCTTCCAAGCTTCATCATTATCAAGACATCTCATAAGCATCCCGTTGAGAGCACGCCTGTATAATTCTCCAGCAATGATAGTGTACTTCGAGGCTGCTCTTCAAATAGCCTTACACTGCTCGGCACTTGCCCCTTCTGGGAATGATCCATCCCTGCAATACAGCTCAATCTCATGGTACCATGGCAACTCTTCCTCTTCCAGAATCTCTTATAACTCAGTCAAGGATACTTCCTTCAAATCTTCCTTCTCATCCCTAGCCTCTACAATCTTCCTAAGGTTGTTGAACCAAGGATCCTGAAGAGAAGGGGCGACCAATCTCTGGACGATGATAGTCTCAGTGCTCTGACTGAGAGGAAAGGATAGGGAGGAAGCGAGTGATGCCAACGCATCAGCAAGAATATTATGAGATCAAGGAGTATGGATGTAGATCAACTTACGGAATTACCTAACCAATAGAGTGACCAAATCCTGGTATGGCTTGAGCTTCATGTAACGGGTGCGGTAAGTGGATAGGACTTGCCGCAGAATGAGTTGAGAGTCTTCTATGATGTTTAAATAACGCGCGCCCAACAGATAGGCGTGCTTCAATCTAGCCAGGAGAGCTTCATACTCGGCGATGTTGTTGGTAGCGGGAAAATAAAGCTGATATGTAAAGGGAATCGTCACCCCTTCTGGAGTGAGCAGAACGACACCTATCCCTCGGCCTTGAGAGTTGAGCGCACCATCGAAGTGCAGAGACCAAAAGGGATGATGAGTAAGGACAGAGAGATGCTCATCCGGGAAGTCGTCCTGAATAGAGTCAGTGTAGGGGATAGGAAGATGGGCGAGATGCTCAGCGATGGCATATCCTTTAATTGCCTTCTGAATGATGAACGCGATGTCAAACTGAGAGAGGAAGCTCTGCCAGCAAGCTAACCTACTAGAAAGGACATACTTTTCTTAGATATTATGAATTGGGTCCGTTCTAGAGATTAACCTAACTGGGTGGGCTAGAAAGTAGTGTTTTAGCTTCTGAGCTACCCAAACTAAGGCGGCACAAGTTTTCTCAATGGTAGTGTACTTGGCCTCCGCAGGGTTAAATAACATGGAGAGGTAATAAGCTGCCCGCACTTTGCCCTCATCATCTAATTGTGCTAGGATAGCTCCTAAGGACTCCTCAATGATAGAAATATATATGATCAGGGGTTTCCCAGGGACAGGAGGTTGCAAAATCGGGGGATTAGATAAATACACCTTCAAATCTTCATAGGCCTTTTGACAGTCTTGATTCCATTCGAACTTGACCCCACCTTTAGCAATTCATAAAACGGGCGGCACCTCTGAGAATGCTGGGATATGAATCTTCTAATGAATTGCAATCGACCAATTGATCCTCGAAGTTCCGTGATATTCTTGGGTGGAGGCATGTCCATGACGGCCTTTTCTTTGTTAGGATCAATCTGAATCCCCCTTTTACTAACTATGAAGCCTAACAACTTCCCTGAAGAGACTCCAAAAACACATTTCTTTGGATTCATTTTCAACTGGTACTCCCTAGCTCTCTGAAGCACCTTAGCTAGAATGGCGGGGTGTTCCTCTTTAGTCTTTGACTTCACCAAGATGTCATCCACATAAGCTTCCATATAGACATGCATCATATCGTGGAATATAGCCATCATCGCCCTTTGATAAGTGGCACCCGCGTTCTTCAATCCAAATGGCATAACCACATAGCAATACGTACCCTAGGGCGTGGTGAAGGAGGTTTTCTCTTGATCTTCAGGAGCGAGACAGATTTGATTGTAGCCTGAATAACCATCCATGAATGATAGTGCTTCGTACCCGGTGGTGTTGTCCACCAACACGTCTATATGAGGTAGCGTGAAATCGTCCCTGGGACATGCTTTGTTTAGATCCCTAAAATCAATGCAAATTCGCACCTTTTCATCCTTCTTCATGACATGGACTATATTCGCCACCCACTGCGGATATAAAATAACTCTAATAAATCTAGCCTTGTAGAATTTATCGACTTCTTCTTTTATCCTTAAGGCAATGTGGGGATGAAATCTTCTTGACCTTTGTTTTACGGGTGTTGCCCCTGGCTTAAGCACTAATCGATGTTTTACCAAATAGGGGTCAAGACCCGACATGTCCTCGTAAGACCAGGCGAAAGAGTCACTATAGTCCCTTAGGACCTTGATTAAATCTTCTTCAACTGCTGGGGGGAGAGTAGCGGCAATAATAATAGGCCTGGGGTCTTCTTCAGTTCCCAGATTTATTTTCTTCGTAGGTTCATCCACTGCTGACGATGGTTCATTGAATCTCTTTAGGCCTTGCGCATACAAATCGGCAGTGTCGTCTACGTCGCTATCCTCAAGATCCACCGGGTCCTTTTCATCCATGACTTCACAGACTTCTAATCCGTCGTCCCTCGACGCCCCGCCTTGCTCCTCATCTTCTTCAATCACGATTGTCGTAGCTATGAACTCCGGACACTTAAGAAGAGCATGACATCGCTGAGCTAGATCCTGCAAAAACTTATCAGGAACGGATTTAGAATGACGCGCCAGGGGGCACGACTCGGGCAAGGATGGGTTGGATGACTTAGAACAAGACCCTACTTCTCTAGACTTAACAGACTCTACTACGCTATACTCGACGGATCCTATGCCTAACCTGGGAGAGAGAAAATCTAATGGGAGGGAAGCAGCAGGAACCTCATGCCCCTGGGAGGAAGATGGAGAGAAGATAGCGTAATCTTCCACAGAAATCTCCGTTTCAAATTCGACGTTTTTTTTCTGGAGATCAGTAGAGATCATGCAGCAAGATGGAGAAGAAGGCGGAGGAGGAAGCCTAAGAGGATACTTGGATGGACAGAAAATGTTGAGAAAAGGGTCGGAGGAAGAGAAGAAAGGAGTAGATAGATCGACAGGCGGACAACAGTCACAAGTCCTGACGATAAGGAAATCAGTTGGCATTTCAAGCAGCAATGGATTGATCAAGATAGGAGGTGACCGAGGTATGGATGCCATCTTTTGAAAGAATGAAAATAAGCGGGAAGGAGACCAAGTGAAGATGACGGGTGAGCTCCCCCTTTCCCGCGAGCGGTAAGCTGGCTTCTTCGGCTCATAATGCACAAACCGCACCTCCTGGTTTGTTTGGCAACTTTCTTCTTCATAAAACAACCTTTCAAATGCTTGGTTGAAATCAAGCATATCATCAACCGGCCCCTCGGGCAGCAATAGCGGGCTATTGACTATATAAGCTATATTTTCTTTCTCGGACCGACTTGGTGATGCTTTCAATGTGCCTGCATGGAGGGGGCCCTTAACAAAATGCTGGCGGTAGTCCCATATTAATGGTCCAGAGTCGCCCAAAATTGAGAATGAGGATTCTCGGTAACCGAGGCCCCTCCTGTTCATTTTCCTACTTTTGGGGACCAGTTTGGTCCGCCCCTGTAGTTGTACGCCAAGACCTCTCCTCGGCTGATAGCCCAGCTTTAATATAATGTCCCAACCCTTGGAATCTCGTATCTGGGGCTTCACTCTGACGTTCATGGGCGTAGTGGTGGGCTTGCGTGGCGCATAGGCCCATGGAAAGTCTAGGTCCAGCACTGAGATGATAAGCCGATTACTAGGCCATTGTGTTGGCAAGATCTTCTCGGAGACAGCCTTGATAGGGTAGACCGTGGACATGCTCTTTACTTTGACCACCCTCCCTTGAAAAGGGAATTTAAGGCATTGGTGAGCAGTAGATGGTACGACATTAAGATTATCAATCCACGGACGACCCAAAATAGCATTGAACATAGGGTCGATGTCCAGCCCATAAAATTCAATCGGCATAGTAAGAGGCCCAAGCTCAGCCTGAATGGTGACTACCCCGTACCATAAAAACCCTGGAACCCAATTAATGTCGCGTCCCTCTGAAGAAATGTGATGATCCGGCCCCTTGCATGGCGTTGTTTCAGGCCCATGTGAGTAGTTCTTGTCCCTATGGAATGGGCGACTGTTCGACTGGGCCCATATTTGAATGAGCACCCAATTGCTTAGGCGCCAATTCATCAGCTTATTTCCTGTTCAAAGACTGGGAGACTATTTGCTTTGTCACCAATTCTTAAATTCATGGCTGCCTGCTTAGGCGCCAATTCCACCCAGATTCCCGGCATGTCGCGAGTTTTTACGTGATTTTTTCATGTCCCTCTCTTTGTAAAATTTCTGCCTTAAACTCTATAAATTTCCATGAAATGTACCTTAATATCCTACATGAGCTTATTCCTTGAAATTCTATTGGCTATAACTAGTGGATGTCTAGAAACTTTACATGACTCGATGCCTGTGCATATAGGGCCTGGTCTGGTCCTGGGAGGAGCACCCGAAAGTACTTATGCCCATGGGAGTTGATTGACCACGGTGTGGCATTGCATCGGAGTACTTATCTTGCTAGATTCATTCTATGACATCCTACTCTCTCGTGTTGACTTGACTTGCGTGACTTGACTCACGTGGCCCGGATTGGGCGAGTACTTGCTTGTTTAATAGCCAATATTCATGACCTGATATTACTTGCTTGGAACACTTGGAACTGCTTGCTAGTACCCTTGATATTCTAGAATAATGTGCAACAAATTCTGGATATTTCCATTGATATCATGAATCATGTTCTATTCCACTTAAATAATCACGCTATCTTGATCGTTCATCATGCATGGCTAGACTTTCATTTGCACGCAACACGTAATTTACTTAAAGCATTGCTCGTTCTTGAGATATAAATCCTACTGAGCATTTACTCACCTAGTTTTTACCCACTTTTCAGGTAACTCGGACACTGACTCACAACTGGATGGGGATGACCACGAGTGAAGAGAGTAGAGCCTCCAAGCGTCATGATGTCATCATATCGAGTCTTGCCGCGTCATGTCCTCTCTCATTGGAGTCCTTGTCGTTATATTTTTCTTTGTTATTTTGGGTCTTGATGTAAAAGTTGTTAAGGTTGGTAGCCTTATTATGGATGTGGGTTATTAACTTTATGGTTATTGGTTTAATCAACATTATGGAGTTTTGGTTAAGTTATGGATTATGGATGTTGTTAATTATTCTTGTCTTATAGCGTAGTCTGTCATTTTGTTTGAAATTCTTCTCGCTCTGATTGACATGAATGATATAAACTCGTCACGTTTCGGGTTCCTTCCACGCTCAGGGCGTGACAGAGACTGACTCAGCTTGAACGACGCTGACTCACAGCTTGAAAGGCGCCGACTCATAGAATTAAAGATGTTGATTCATAGCTTTAAAGATGCTAAATCACAGCTTGATTGACGAGAGAGACACTTCAATGAAATGAGATAAAAAGAAAGGGTAGAGAAATGGGGATCAGATTGATTGAAGACTAAGGTTCAGCACTCTTGAAGATTCGATCTGATAAAGATCTCTAGTGCTGATAAGAGCTTCGCTGATGCAGACTTCTAAGGGTTCTTGGCTTCAATAGAGAGAGTTTGATTTCTGCATCACTAGGTGACCTTCATTTTCCAGAAGATGCTGCTTCTTTTTTACACTTCAGGACTGACGCTCACGATTTTTCTTCTACACCTTCTATTCTACACTCCTTCTTTTCTTCCTTAGCTTGAGGCCTTTTTTACCCGTCTTGCTTTCAGACTTCCCGCCATCCCTTTTCAATTTTTTGAAGCATTTTTGAAATATCTACTGATTCAGTTAGAGCGACTGCTAGGAAATCCCCTATTTTTCTATGAAGAGGTTAAAGACCAGGGCTTCTCCATGTGAGGCAACAGAATCTGTTTAAAACCCACGTTCCTTGGCACATCTGGACCCTCTATGTGCGTGCCAGAATGGATCCACAGCTTGGGTATCAGATCTTATGACAACTGGGTCTGTTTTAGAGGTTACAAAATGCATTCTTCGTGAAAGATGACTTCCGGAGCCATCGAAGTCAACTTCTAAATGATCCTAGAAAGCCTTGGTTCTGTCTGCCCGGTGAAAGTTGACTTTTGCTTCAGAGGAAGTCAACTTTTATGCCTATCCAAAACCTGGGCAGTTCTGGCCTTAGTGCAGCCGTTGACTTCTAGTGACCTAGAAGCTGCACCATACGTGTAGAAACCTTGTTCTTTTCTAACTTTCAACTGCTTCCTTCCCTGTCAGACTTTGATACTGACTTTTAAATCTCTTCCTTAGTTGGGTTGCCTTGTGCTCCTGCATTTGACATTCATGCTATGCATGAGGGATGAATTCCATGAATTATTGAACTCAATGGGTTATAGCTTGTCATCATCAAAATAAGAGGTGCACAACAGTCTCCCCCTTTTTGATGATGGCAACTATAAGTTATTGTTAATGGAAGAATTTCATTTCAATCAGACATATGCAGTAGAAGATCAAGTCATATTTAAGCAAGAGACTGATGAACAAGAAACTAATATTCAATTTGAATTTCATATGTTCATAGAGTAGGAATCCATTTGCACATAATGAAGAGACAATGTGCAAAACCACATGCCCATGGCACTAATGACTATGACTACTCATGCCTGATTGACCATAATTGACTGGTGACACTACTGACACCTATGACAACGACTTGACTTCCTGTGATAATGACATTCTCCCCCTTTGACATCAGCAAAACATGGGGGGATACACACTTGTCATGGAATGCTATTATGGTGGTTTTATAAGCATGCCAGCCACTGGTCGTGACAAAAATTATTGTGCGCTCATCTGACCAGTCAGACGATAGTGAGTGATCGTGTTGGGACCGGAAGTCCGCCATACCATAAAGGTTATGACGTTAATTATGCCCTTCCAGAGAAGGACAACCATTGATTAATCACTAAAGTAGAAGGACCTCAGGGGCTAAAGGAGTACAAAAGTAATGCTCATTCCTTGACAAACAAAAAGAGGATCTGTGTAGCCATGCAATGCATTAGGGTTTATTAAGTCGGCTCTTGGTACATGACGGAGAACTTAGGTCCGAGGACTACCATCACGCATAGTGAAAGCTTCTGGCCGGGCCTAACCCGACTTTCGGCTAATCACCATTTGATATACCTATGAACCCGGGGCAATATTGACATGATATATCGACTAATTCTTTATTTAAAGGGTTAAGCGTAACCACGGACCATGGCACTATCAAAGTAATTTTTCTTACTTCATTATTTCATGAATTCATTTACACAATCTAACTTGTATGTTGAAAGGCATTTTCCCCTCAACGAGCCATTTGTTGTTCAAGCCATATTCGACAAGAGGCTATTTGTTCATTGTCTCCCAATCGAAGTCATCGGAAAGCCCATCATGGTGATTAATGGACTTTGTGACTTAATGGGATAAAGGGAAAGCGGAAATAAAGGTAACTTTCTGAACCGATTCTGGCAGCATCTCCCCATTGCCTTGGGGTATGCCAAGAAAGCATAGGAGACCATCTACGCAGAGTCGAGACAGAATCCTTGACAGATGGGCATACTAGAGCCCAAGGACCGTGTAGGTCGAGAAGCTGCGGGACCATGTACGCCCGTAAGGTAGTTTATTTGCTATTCCCTGGGGGAAGTCGATGGAGAGCATGTCATCACGAGTGACAAATCCCTATGACAAATACGATACGCTAAAACGTCTTTTCGAATGAATTTTGATAGCATCTCCCCTTATCTTGGGGTATGCCCAAAAATATATAGGATATCCATCCACGAAGTGCCGAGATGGAGTCCACAACATACAAGCATATCAATGCCCGAGATCCACAAAGGAGGGCCGAGATGTGACGGAATGCCATTCGCCATTGAGGAGATCTTCTCATTATTCCCCAAGGGAGACCATCGGAGAGCACGCCATGGTAACCGATGGATCCCCGTGGCTCGACGGGGTGAGGGGAAAACTAGGAAAACAAATTGTGTAATGTAGGGGTGACTACCCCGTTAATATAGCTCCCTATCGCTCACTCATGGCGAGATATTACTATCAACCTAAGGCCGCAAGACTGAAGGAATGGTTAAGAGAGGCAAGCCGATGGGCTCTGGGGTGACGTCTAGCAAACAGGGAGGGTGTCCGGTGGCTAGCAGGCCCTCGGTGGCTATCATTACAGGAGTACGGGTTGACTCGGCAACAAAAGGATGTGAGCAGTCGGCGGCCAGGTGGCAGAGTTCTTCAGTGGTCAAAGGACAATGAGCGGCATCGGCTGTTGGGCTGCGCTCTCGGCGATGTATGGCGAAGGGTGTCGACTGAGTATTGGGCTGTGAGAGGGGGTTAGCGGCCGAGTTGAGGGGCTGCCGAGTGAATCTCATCTGTCGGGGTCATGGCATAAGTGGTTTCTGGGCTCTTGAAGGGGATTCATGGGTTCCAGGAGAGAGGAAACATAGGTTTTTGGTAGAGAATTGCTCGCTCACAAGGAGAATTAGAGATTAAATGGAAAAATCATAGAGAACAGGAATGAATAAATCCATACTCTTTTATAGCAGAGGGAGCATCTGCATAATGTGCCTTGTTCATTAGGGGGATGAGCAGGGGCCATGTGATAGCTTCACAGGTCCCTGTCATACCACCGAGGGACTCATTGATTAGCTCTCAGCTTACACAGTTTAATAAAACATCGGTGAGAAACACACGAATGATGTTCCTCCTTCACAGGGAACAACTAGGAGCCTGTTGACACCCGTTCTTTGCCTCTGAGTTGGGTCATTCTTCTTACCTTCATTTTTGATGCCTCAGGTTGTCCATTACTCATTAGGCCATTTTCAGGCATGTCTTTGGGCTGATTTTATAGGTATTTCTTCCCTGGCTGGACTTGCTCTCGATTTTCCTTGGATTTTGGGCTTAATGGGCTCTGATCTCACTTGGTGTTTGGGGTAAATGGGCTTATTTATCCCATTTTATTAACTTCCACCGCCCAGCCTAACCGCGGTCTAGAAATAGACCGTTTATGATATTGGGATGTCATTTTCAAGACCATTTATATTGTTCAGAGTCCTGCACCGGTTTGCCTTTGGATTAATTGGCTATTTTCTTATTTTCCACCGATAACCTAGTAAACGGTCTTCCATTAGGCCGTTTATTCAAGTTGGGCGGTCCATCGAACGATCGTTTAGGGGCCAGAGTCCTAAATGGGTCAGGTTTCTAGATAAATATCTATTTTTATTGTTTTACCACCGACACTGTATAAATGGTCTGGCAATGGGCCGTTTGACTCCTTGGGCAGTCTATCGATGGACCGTCTTCTTCCTGAGAGTCCTATGGCGGCTGAGTCGGTCTGTTCTTTGGATAAATGGCTTTATTTATCTGTTTTCCACCGACACCCTCTAGGCGGTCTTCCAATAGACCGTTTATATGGGTGGGCGGCCCATCGATCGACTGCATATGAGGTCGAGATCCTTGCTTTAACAGGTTTTTCTCTCTCCATCCGTGGTCGAGTTAGCTACTTCATCCTCAAATTTCTCCGTGAATTCTTAACCAAATTCGGTTCTGTTTGATCCTGGTGAAAGTTGGAGATATTATCTCCGTTTTATCCAAAAGAATCCATGCCTAACTCTCACTGGAAATCCCTTAATTCGGGGCTGACTTTCAAGAGTCTATAAATAGTACCCTTAGTCCAAGCTCGCGAGGGGGGGAGATTTTGGAATTCGCGTGGAAGTGCTGCCGCTTTCTTGAGCAAGATCCAGCCAGGGAGGAAGGCTTTCCACGTCTGCCAAGCCTTCGGTTCAGGGAGTAGTCCGAGTCTTTTGTGTTTAGTGTCTTCATTTAGTCATTCTTTATTATTTGTTCATCCTCGCATCGTCATTTTTATTTCACTTTCTCTCACATTTTTTTTTCACTGTCATCTTCACATTCATCACCTTCCTACTATTTTTCCACGCCCCATAGGGGTTTAAAAACCCAACCCCCAGGTATCCCCCATTCCATTTATGTGTTTAGTTTTCTATTCGTTTTCATAGATAGTACACTTCATAAACTGATTTGGGTTGTATTTTATGGTCATTTGCTGTGTTTTGCAGGTCAACATGAGTCTTAGCATGAGGCCCATCCCTCCTGGCCGGCCGGAAGGGGTGGAGGATCAAGTTCCACAGCTTGGAGTTTGGAGGTACTGTGCGGTCCATCTCAGACCGTCTACCGGGGTGTGTGGCCTTCCTCAGACCATCTTACTCCCGTGTGAGGTCGAACGTAGACCGTATAACCTCCACGTTAGGCCTTTTCCCGCGTTCCACTTCAGCACTCACAACGGTCTATCGTTGGGCCGTCTTCACCCTTCGGCGGTCTCTAGAGGACCGTTTTCTTCCTGTGCCAGCGCTGCACGCGTTGGGGAGTGAGCTCATCCGTTTCCCCTTTCCAAGGTACGTAGTGCCCTCTATTCACACTAGGTATTTTGGTGGCGATCACAACTTATCCATGCCTGTGAGTGATTCATTGCTTGCATCGTTTGTCTTTTTCATGCTATTCACACACACACACACATTCACTCTTTTCCCCCTGTTTAGCGCATTTCATATTTTGATTTAGAGAGGGAAAGAACATATCTACATCCCCTTTTTTGGCGATCACGGTGGGACGCCTTGTGCCTATCGTGCTTCTGACTGTGTTGATCTGCTCTCCTGTTTGTTTGAGTAAGCTCTTAGCCTCCGCGGGTTTGTCGTTGCATTTTTGGTTGTTCTTTGTACCGAGATTGATTGCGGTCCTCCCCGGGCCATTTCTAGCATCCAGCAGCCGCCCGATAGACCGCATACTTCTGCCACAGGTACGTTCCTGTCGGTTATATCTCTGTGAGTTTGATCACCTTCTACGGTCCTGCCAGGGCTGTTTCATACGTTCGACGGTCATTCGTCAGATGATCTCCTTCACTCAGGTACGTTGTGGTCTTTACCTTTATCATTTATTTTACTTCTGTGTTTCGTCATTTGCTGCTCCCTGTGATATCGTGGTCCTTCCCAGGGCCGTTTACCATCCCTGAGCGGTCTCCCATCAGACCGCCATTTTGCCACAGTAACCCCGAGACTTACACTTGTGTTACATCTTTCATCATTACAATACTTGTTTTGGGTGCTATTCATCTCCCCCTGGTTGACAGTCATATTTGTACTATTATTGCCACATCTTGCATCAGTGTTCGATCATTATTTGTTAGTCTTAGGCTAGAATTTTCATGCACTCCAGTGTGCATAGGTTCATACATTGTCTATCATACTAGTTGCATTCCTACCTTGGTAGGGGATTCTCTCGTCTCCATATTCATTGGAGCCAACTAGGTGACCCTATCCGGGACCTCCGTAAGTCCCTGTGAGCCGTGGATTCTCACACGGACGCCAGGCAGGTTGTACCGTACCACCCCAAGTCTAGGTTGCATCCGTGAGAGAGAGTAAACTTAGAGTCGACCAAGTCCCTTATCCCACCCCTATTAAGAATCCTATTGTTGAGTGAACGTTCATTTATTTCAATTCATTAAGGTTCTTAAAGGGGAACATCTAAAAATTTGTCGCATCATTGCAACTTGGTTGATTATTGGTTGCCTCTTCTCTCCTCTTTGTTTGTGCATTTTTTTGTTATTCATCTCCATTTAGGTGCTTATTAGGTGTTGTTTCTTTTTTTCAAGGTGCTCGTTGCATGTGGAGTTGTTTCACACCCACGAGATCTTCTCCTAGGGGTAGTTCCTCGTTCATTTCCTATTTCAACCCTCTGTTCGATTCTCCCTCCACCATGTCTTCCTATGATTTCTCCTACTCCCGCGATGACTCCCTTCCTCAGGGAGTCTTGGAGGACCCGCCTAGGGTCACGACTGTGCACAGGAGAGAGGGGTCCGCCCCTCCTCTTCCGACCATTGCTATTGAGGGTAGTCAACCCTCCCTCTCTGATTCTGCCACTCACAATTCGGACAATCACGTTCTACATATGATGGCCCAGCTGGATCCGACCCAGCTCCACATTCTCCGCCAAGCTTTACAGGGGCCGGACGCCCTGTCTTCTGTTCCTCCCCAAGGCATGTCTGCTACCGCCACTTCTCTATCTTTGGTTAGTGGGCTAGGGGCCTCGTCTGCTGCTCCCATCGATCTTAGCCCTGTCCAACCCAAGGTCCTCCGTTTCTCCAATTCGGAGGTGGGCCAGGCTTCTAGTTCGGCCCATCAGATGCTTGATAAGGGAAAAACCCTACTCCTTTCATCTTCTTATCCAGATCCTTATGGGACCACCGCTCCAGCGTCGCAGGCTCTTGTAGGCCTAGCCGATTTGTTACGTCCTCAAGCAGAGGCTACCCACTTGACTCACGTGGATATGGGCCCATCCTTGGCCCATTATCCCTCTTATGGGCTTCCCCCTCTGGCTACCTATCCTTCGACCCCTTACACCGGGTCCATCCTTCCAGTCTTGCTGGGAACGAGAACTTCTTGATAAGTGGGCTGCCATGCAACAATAACTTGACCTCTTACACAAACGCGTTGGCCCACAGTGGCTATCGAAGATTAAGGCCGACGAAGACTTCACCACCTATGCTGACAGATGGAGGCAGATGGCCTCCCATGTGCCCGGGCAGATTCCAGAAGAAGAGAAAGTCAAGCTATTGATTTCCAATGCCACTCCCACCTTCCGGAACATCTTTGCTATGAATGACATTTCCAATATGCACCAGTTGTACAGTAGGGCCCAGTTTATCCAGACCCAGTTTAAGGACTCCCCCATTCACTCCCTGTTCGAGGCCCAGAAACCCAAACCCGCCAGAAAACCCCAGGGCCCAGTTACTGAAGGAGTCCAGACGAATGAGCAGGTGCAGGCTGTCCACTTCCCCAACCAGTCCGCTCCACCACGCTTCCAGCAACCTCCCCGTAACCCCCAATTCACCGCTCCACCAACTACCCAACCATCATTCCCCACTCCCCAGCAACAACAGCTGCCACAATAACCACAACAACTGTCACAATACCATATTGTCCCTCCACCAAATGGCTATGCACCTACTCGCACGGGCCCCAAGAGAGCTCATTACCCTCCCCTACCTGAAACTCTGTCAGACATCTTTTCCGCCCTTATGCACACCGGAGATCTTCAGCTTCCCCCGGAACGCCCGAACTGCAACCCAGCTACCGACCCGTCCAGATTCTATATATTCCATCGGTAGCCCAGGCACACGATTAAGAGGTGCTACCAGTTCCGTGATTTTTTTTATGATTTGCACGAAGGATAGCGGATCGACTGGGCAGAAATACACAAGTTGATTGTAGAGATTAAAGAAAGAAGAAGACAGGTGCCGAGGCCGCAGCAGCCGGCGCAGCAGCAGCAACAGTAGCCACAACAACCTCAACCCTAGCAGCAGCAGCAGCCCGCACAAGAACTTGGGATTCATCAGAATCCGATGCCAAACCACCCGCCCGCTCCGCAACCGCAGCTGTCGACACCGGCTCAAGTGAACATTGTTCACCGCCCAGCTCCCAACGCTGGGTGATCCTATGATGACGAGACTCCAACTCACCTTTTGGCCCTCCACCATACCTACAACAACCCCCCTCATCTTTTACCCCCACTATCATTCGGCCTACCATTGCCGCCTCCACCATACCCGCCATTCCTTCCAGACCCCTCATTATACCTTCTCCATTGCCCACCACATCACCAGTCATAACACCAGCGCCTGTCATGCCCGCCATTGTCACCTCCTCACCTAACCCCTCACCTATTATCCTCCCGCCAGGGCCTATCAGAACCACCTCAACCATCATCACCCCCACCTTTACTCCCTCCACTTACCCCACTGAACCCATCAAGTCACCTATTGTGAGTTTGTCCGATGCCGTGCCAGCACAGAATCTTGCCCTCCGGAGCGGGCGCTTGTTCCAGAGAAGTTATCCCACCACCGGTGCATCTGCACCCAACCCCCAAGTTCCATCACCGACAGCTGAACTAGAAGAAGTAGACCCTTTGCCTGGCACACATTATGATTTATTGCAGCACTTGGATCGGATGCCGGCCAAGATTTCAGTTTTAGAGTTGATTAAGCGATCCACGCTGCACCAAGATGCCTTAAAAGCTTATCTTCAGAAGGTCATGGTCAGCGAGGACATGGCAGTAGATAGTTTACCGTCAGCTTTAGCCACGATTACAAAAGGACCAGCCATCTCCTTTTCAGAGTTAGAATTAGCACCGCCCGAGGCTCACCAGATGCCACTCTACATTTCAATCACATTAAATAAAGTGGCTGTCGATGCAACTCTCGTGGACACAGGAGCTTCGATAAATGTTTGTCCCCTGAGCACTCTGCGTGCCTGTAACATTTCTGAAGATATGCTAAGGCCTACCCCAACCACTATTGCGGCTTACAATAACTCAAGAAGGGCATTTCATGGGGTGGTGACCATTCAGGCCAAGCTCGGGCCATTAACAATGCCTGTAGAGTTTTATGTCTTGGACATTGACCCGATGTTCAAAGCTATTCTGGGTCATCCGTGGATTGATAACCTCCGTGCTGTGCCATCGACCGCTCACCAATGCCTCAAATTTCCGTTTCAGGGGCGGGTGGTCAAAGTCAAGAGTATATCCACAATCCAATTTGTTGAAGCTATTTCTAACAAAATACTGCCGACTCTCTGGCCGAGTAATAAGCAGGTCTTGTCAGTGGTGGACTTGGATTTTCCATGGGCATATGCGCCACGCAAGCTCGTCACTACACCGGTTAATGTCAAAGCCAAGTCTAAGATAAGAGATTCCAAAGGCTGGAATATGATACTAAAGCTGGGTTTTCAGCCGGGTATGGGCCTCGGCGCTCAATTACAGGGGCGGACTAAACCCATCCCAAGGGGCAGGAAAATGAGTAGGAGAGGCCTCGACTACCGAGAGTCATCATTATCAGTGTTGGGGGACTCAGGGCCGTTGACCTGGGACTATCGCCAACATTTTGTAAAGGGGCCGTTACAGCCCGGCACTCTGAAGACGCCACCTTGCCAGAAAGAGAAAGAAAATGCTGCTTGCGCAGTGACCGAGCCGCCATTGCTACAAAAGGGGCCGGTTGATGATGCCATGGATTGTTCCGAAGCCTTTGCCGGGATGTTCCATGAAGAATAAGATTTGAGAAAACCCGAGATGCAGCTTGTGAAGTACACGCCAACAAAACCAGCTCAAAGTCCATGGGAAGGGGGGAGCTCCCTTATTGCCTTTTCTTGGTCTCCTTCCCGCCTTACTTCTTTTTTTCAAGAGCTGGAGTCCATACCCCGCTCACCCCCTATCATGATTGCTCCATTTTTCATGGAAATGCCAACTGAAGTGCCGATTATGCCATGTTCATGTGGGCACTGCCCACCCATTGATCTGTCAACCATGTGGTTTTCCTCCTCTGACCCCTTCTTCAATGTCCTCTTCCCATCCCTCTATCCTCTTACGCTTCCTCCTTCTCCTTCCCCATCTGATCCTTCTTGCTGTATGGTCTCCACCAGTCTCCAAAAAAAATGCCAATTTTAAAACGGAGATTTCAGTGGAGGATTATGCTGTGTTTTGTCAGTCCTCTCCCCAGGGGCATGAGACCCTTGTTTCCCTTCCATTAGATTTTCTATCCTCTAGGTTAGATGTAGGGCTTGTTGAGTCTAGGGAAGTAGAGTTGGTCGAGTCTAGTGAAGTAGGATCTTGTTCTGGTGTTTCCAGCCCTTCCACGCTTGCTACACGCCCAATGACGCGCTATTCTAAAGTTATCCCTGATAGGTTCCTACATGATCTTGCCCAACGTTGTCACACCCTCCTTAGATGTCCTAGGTTTGTAGAAACAGCCATCATCCTGGAGAATGATGAGGAGCTAGACGGGGCATGGAGTGATGATGGGCTAGGTGTTTATGAGATCATAGATGAGAAAGACCCGATCGATTATGAGGATAGCGACGTGGATGACACTACCGATTTGTACGCATAAGGATTGAAGAGGTTCGATGAACCGTCATCAGCAGTGGATGAACCCACGAAAGAAATTAATCTTGGAACAGAAGAGGATCCCAGGCTCATAATCATCTCTGCTAACCTCCCTCCTCAGGTTGAAGAAGAGTTAGTCCAGGTCCTGAGGGAGTATAGTGATTCATTTGCCTGGTCCTATGAGGACATGCCGGGTCTTGACCCCACCTTGGTGGAGGATAGATTTATACTCAAACCAGGGGCAACACCCATTAAGCAAAAATCAAGAAGATTCCACCCCCATATGGCCTTAAAGATAAAAGAAGAAGTGGATAAGTTGCATAAGGCCAGGTTTATTAGAGTTATTTTATATTCGCAATGGGTGGCGAATATAGTCCCTGTGATGAAAAAGGATGGAAACGTATGAATTTGCATCAATTTATGGGACTTGAATAAAGCATGTCCTAAAGATGACTTTCTGCTTCCTCATATCGACGTGTTGGTGGACAACACGGCCGGGTACGAAGCCCTCTCATTTATGGATGGTTATTCAGGATATAACCAAATCCGTTTAGCTCCAGAGGACGAAGAGAAAACCTCGTTCACCACGCCCAGGGGCACCTACTGCTACGTGGTCATGTCGTTTGGACTGAAGAACGCGGGGGCCACATACCAACGGGGAATGATGGCAATCTTCCACGATATGATCCACATCTATATGGAAGCCTATGTGGATGATATCCTGGTGAAATCGAGGTCAAAGGAAGAACACACCGCTATCTTGGCCAAGGTGTTACAGAGGGCGCGGGAGTATAAATTGAAAATGAATCCGAGGAAATGTGTGTTTGGAGTATCACCAGGGAAGCTACTAGGGTTCATGGTTAGAAAGCGGGGGATTCAGATTGATCCAAACAAAGCAAAGGCCGTTATGGATATGCCACCGCCGAAGAACATCATCGAACTTCGAGGTTTAATTGGGCGTTTGCAGTTCATTCGAAGGTTTATATCTCAACATTCGCAAAGGTGCCGCCCATTCTACGAACTGCTAAAGGCAGGAGCCAAATTTGAATGGAATGAACAATGTCAAAAGGCCTACGAGGATCTAAAGGTTTATTTATCTAATCCCCCAGTTTTGCAACCCCCTGTTCTCGGAAAACCCCTAATTTTATAGATTTCTGTTATTGATGACTCCCTAGGGGCTGTCCTGGCACAAGTGGATGATGAAGGGAGAGAAAGGGCAGCCTATTACCTCTCTAGGTTGTTCAATCCTACAGAAGCCAAGTATACTACTATGGAGAAGACCTGTGCGGCCTTAGTTTGGGTAGCCCAGAAATTGAAACACTATTTTCTTGCCCATGAGGTTAAGTTGATCTCTAGAATGGACCCAATTCGCTATCTCTTAGAGAAACCCATCCTTTCTAGTAGGTTGGCCCGCTGGCAGAGTTTTCTTTCCCAATTTGATATTACCTTCGTCGTTCAGAAAGCAATCAAGGGATATGCTATCGCCAATCATCTTGGTCACTTACCTATCCCTTGTACAGATTCTATCCAGGATGAGTTCCCCGATGAACATATGGCTGTGCTCACTCATCACCCTTTCTGGTCCATGCATTTCGATGGCACACTCAATTCTCTGGGCTGAGGGATCGGCGCCGTCCTTCTCACTCCGGAAGGAGTGACTATTCCCATTGCATATCAACTCTCTTTTCCTGCTACCAACAACATAACCGAGTATGAGGATCTCCTTGCTGGATTGAAGCACGCCTATGTTTTGGGTGTGCGATACTTGAACATTATAGGGGATTCTTAGTTGGTGCTGCGCCAGGTTCTCTCTACTTATTGCACCCGTGACCCTAAGCTCAAACCTTATCAAGATCTGTTCACGCTCTTGGCTAAGCAATTCTGTAAGTTGATTTACATTCACACCCCTCGATCTCAGAATATCCTTGCCGATGCACTTGCATCGCTTGCTTCTTCCCTCTCCTTCCCCCTCAGTCGCTCCATTGAGACCATTGTGGTCCAGTGGTTAGATGCTCCTTCCCTTCAGGGTCCGTGGTTTGATAACCTTAGGAAATCTGTAGAGAAGAAGGTTGAGAAGGAAGATTTGAAGGAAGTGTCTTTAACTGAGCTCGAGGAGATCTTAGAAGAAGAGGAATTGTCATGGTATCATGAGATCGAGCAATATTGCAGGGATGGGTCATTCCCAGAATCGGCCAACGCCGAGCAGCGCAAGGCCATTAGAAGAGTTGCCTCCAGATACATGATCATTGCAAGAGACTTGTATAGGCGTGCTCTTAATGGAGTTCTTATGAGGTGCCTAGATGATGATGAGGCTTGGAAAGTTGTTGAAGCAGCTCACTCGAGTGAATGTGGAGGGAATGTTAATGGTCAGGTCTTGTCGAAGAAGATTCTTAGGCAGGGCTATTACTGGCCAACCCTAGAAGAAGATTGTTCCACCTATGTCCGTAGGTGTCTTCAGTGCCAACTCCATGCCGATAAGATTCATGCTTCAGCTTCATCTCTTCATCCTCTTTCTGCTCCTTTGCCATTCTCCATGTGGGCTTTCGATATTGTAGGCCCACTGGGTGATCCAAACCCCCAAACCAAATAGAAATCTTTCATACTCACCGCTACAGAGTATTTCACCAAGTGGGCCGAAGCCGAAGCCGAAGCATACGCGGAAATCAAAGCTACCACAGTTTGCCGCTTCATCCTGAAGAACATCATCTCGCAGTTTGGAGTGCCGAGCGACATCGTTACCGACAACGGACCTCAGTTCGTGTCCCAAGAACTCTAGGACCTCTATAAGAAATTTAGAATTTTATTACATCATTCATCACCGTATTATCTCCAAGACAATAGTCAAGCTGAGGCCACCAACAAGACTCTTCTTAAAATTATCAAGAAAACATGTGAGTCGCATAAATTTGATGATTGGGCTGACAGGCTGGTGGAAGCTCTATGGGCTTATCGCACCTCCGTCCGTACCCCCACGGGGCAAACTCCTTTTGCTCTCACTTATGGGATGGAGGCAGTACTCCCGTATGAGATTTTGATCCCTTCCGTAAGAGTGCAGCTTGACAAAGAACTTAATCTCGATGAACGTCGAGAGGCGTTCATAGTCCAGCTGGAACTCTTGGACGAGAAGAGGCTTAATGCGGCCAATCATGTCTCCGTTTATCAAAAATGTGTCTCACATCATTTTCAAAAGAAGGTCATCGAAAGAAAATTTCAAGTGGGAAATATGGTTTTGGAACGTAAATTTATTCGATCAGGAGGTCCTAGATCTAAGCTGCAACCCAATTGGGAGGGTCCATTTGTAGTCAAAGAAGTTTATCTTGGGAACGCATATCGTCTAATCAACGCGAAGGGCGAAGAATTATCTCATGTGCGGAACGGGTTGTACCTCAAATGCTTTTATCCTTAGAGTCGAGCTAGCGATGGCACGATGGCGAGGTGTTCCTCTCCTTGATCATAAAGGGAGATTCCTAGCACAACACTCACACACTACATGACCTCCGAGGTTGGGTTTTCCTCTTTTTACGCAACATCGTTTCTCCTTTGGCCAAATTTGGAGAAAGTGAAGGTCCTTGTTCTTTTCCTCTCTCCGGTCGAATGTAGGGGCAAGTGGTGAATAAGGGGGTGAGGACCGATCTAGACATCCCGATACAAAAGAGGTCTCAAATAGGGGCAGTCTGTTATGACCTGATTCCGCATGAAGCAATCATAAAACAAGAGAAAGAAAAGAAAAAGAAAAGAAAAGGGGCAAAAATCAAGGTAAAAGCTAAAAGCTCATCCAAAAGCTCGAAGCTCAAAAGTCTAACTGCTCCGAATAAAACTAGGCATGGCAAGAGTGGCAGTATAGTTTTTCCGCAGGATGTCATGAGCCTGGTCGTATGCGTGCCTTGAGCAGAAGAAGGTTCGATGACAGACACAAAGCGCCGGCGCAACAGATCGAATCTCTTGAAAAGGGGTTGTCATGAGAAGAACTCAAGCCCTAAAAAAACCTCTATACCTCTCCCCGACATTCCTTTCAAATTCTCTTTTTGATTTCCAAGGACTAGATCATACCCCGGGTATGGCCTTAGCACAGGCACCGTTAAGTGAAATTGGACCCTCGGCCTTGGACAGTCACCCATAATGCACGTTGTACTGGAACCCCCCTAATGAGATACGTGGGTCTCCCGTCACCGGATCTGAATTGGCTCTAAAAGCCAAAAAAAATTAGATATTTCAAAAAAAAAATTAGATATTTGAAAAGCCAAAAAATAGATATTTTAAAACTTTTTTTTAGATATTTCAAAAGTCAAAAAAATTAGATATTTCAGTTTTTTTTTAGATATTTTAAAATCCAAAAAAATAGATATTTCAAAATTCCAAAAAAGTAGATAGTTCAAAAGTCAAAAAATTAGATATTTCAAAATTCTAAAAAAATTGGATATTTCAAAAGTCAAATTTTTTTTAGATATTTCAAAATCCAAAAAAAAGTCAGACATTTCTAAAAGTCCAAAAAAATCAAATATCCTCAAAAACTACAAAAAAAAAATAATTTCAAAATTATCACATAGTCCCCCTGCATTTTCATGGCATGCATCACATTCTCATATGCTATTTTCGCTTATTTAATAAAGCTTCACCCCTTGACTCAAAATTAAGGATTGGTCATTCCCTAACTTGCTGCAGACAAGGGGTTAAGCCTAAAATAGATTTAACCTATTTTTTTTTGTTTAAGTATGTGTGCAGGGACAGGTTTATGGGTGATTCTGGCATCTACAGGTAAACAGTCTCTCGGAGACCATTTCAATCCACTAAAGTGATCATAGTCTGACCGTTTCATTCTTCTAGACGGTCTCCAGAAGGCCGCTTGCACTTCCCATAATCACATCTCACGAGCCCACTGGCACTTCTTTGCGCCCAGGGTGGTGCGGTCTGAGTATGACTGCTATTTCTTAAAGCAGTCCTTCACCAACCATTCTATGTGCTTAAACGGCCCCTCGATAGACCGCTCAGGCCCTTAGTTCAGAACCCCTCACATCCGTCTATTGAGCGGTCTAGCTAAGACCATCTTGCTTAAATCGACGGTCAAATGATGACCATCCAACTCATTCAGCGGTCTTTTCGAAGGTCGCTTTCTTCCCAAAGAACCACCTCAATCCACACAAATGCACAAAAAGAAGGCCGGTCCCATTCAATCAAAGAATTCCATTCCTTTATTCAAAATCAAACAAACCAAGGTCAATCCATGGGTCTCTATACATCATAAAAGAAATATCATGTAATCCTCAGCCGGGCATCCCCGCGTGGTCGAATCTCACGCAACTCTCTCACATAGGTCTGGTATTCCTCCTGAAGTTCTGTCACCTCTACCGGTAGGGTACACACCCTGTTGACCTCCCACATGATCAGGGCACTCCTGATCGCCTGCTCATCCTCCTCTGTCCCAAGTCTCCTCGCCTGTAGTGCAGGAAGGTGGGGTAGCGCTGGAACTGTCGTACGAGAAAGTCCAACCTGTAGAAAGCACCTGTGGGGGCTGTACATTGCCAAGGTGGTGTCTCCCACAAGCCTCATGGTGGTGCCGTGGAGGAAGGATGGGCGCATCACGAACCGGTCATGTTGTGTCCCTATGGTTTTGATGATGCCAATATTATGTGACTCATCTTAGATATAACCTTGATGCTTTCATGAGGCCTTTATGATTGTTAATGTGCTTAAAACAAAAGTCAATGCAGGACAGTCAATGCAGGTCATCAGGTCAATGCTACTATTCATGAGGTGTCAAAAGGTCAACTGATCAAATTGTTGAATCAACAACTGCATTGAAAGTTCGGTGCATATACTCTCTGTCTATCAGGTAAGGTCGATGCTAGTGCAGGGCAATTGTAAACTAAGGTCAATGCCTGTTTCATTTGTGCATACTTTAGCCTAAACTATCTAAGGTCAATGCACGTCTTTGCGGTTTGGACATAAGGTCTATACACATATGGTTTCAAGTGTCGATGCTAGTTCTAGCTTGCATCAACTAAGGTCGATGCTAGTTCTGAGTTTCATCAACTAAGGTCGATGCTTGTTTTGGTCTTTGCCATTTAAGGTCGATGCTTGTCTTGGACCTCGCCATTTAAGGTCGATGCGTGTTTTGGGTCTATTGCATTTAAGGTCTATACATGACACTGTTAAGGTTGATGCATGTTTTAACCTAATGCATAGTTAAGGTCGATGCTATTCTTGCTAGCACGCAGGCAAAGTCTGAGCATGTTACTATTCACAAGACCAAGGTCGAAGCATCTCTTCTCAACACAGTAACTGAGGTTGATGCTACTTTGGGCCTCAAGCTTCAAAGGTCGATGCCACTTGTAGAAACTAAGGTCGGTGCACCTTTTGGCCCTCAAGCAAGAAGGTCGATGCGACTTGTGTAAACTGAGGTCGGTGCACCTTTTGGCCCTCAAGCAAGAAGGTCGATGCCACTTGTGTAAACTAAGGTCGGTGCACCTTTTGGCCCTCAAGCAAGAAGGTCGATGCTAGTTCTACCCTTAAGCTTTCAAGGTCGATGCACATTTTGGTTTATGCATGTATAAGGTCGGTGCACCTAAGGCCTTAAGCAAATCAAAAGTGTTTGATGAAATGCCTAAGAGAACAGTTGGCAGCAGTGGGACTTAAATGAAGCAGTGAACTTTACGGAGGCACGTGACTGGGCATAAGAAGTCAAGTGAGACCAATCATTGGTACAACATTGATGGGCACGTGATCCAAGGCTAAGGTTAGAGGAACATTCTCATCCCTGCCACATGGACCAATGAGGCTTCACTAGGGCTTTTCTGCCTCATCCATATAGAGGCTCTGCTATATATCAAGACCACCTCATCCTTTGATGAAACAATCATCAAGAAAGAAAGGCTGAAGGCTACAGAAAGCTGAGAAGAAGAGAGAAGAGTCAGAGAGTGAAAAGTGAGCCGCCAGAGAGAAGCAATAGAAGAAAGGGAGTGAGAGCGAGAGTGAAAGAAAGAAGAGAAAGAAGAAGAAGAGAGGAGCAGCTAGAAGGCAAGAGAAAGCGTGCAACCGAAGCATTAAATTGCTTATCTATTCGTGTACCAACTCGTGGATCAAATCCAGAGTTCTTGTGCTCCTCGGAGCTACATTTGTTTTCCTTTCTACTTTTGTCTTTTTATTTGTTCTCTTTACCTTCTTAGTGTGTTCTTCAGATACTTTGTTTGGAGTTCGGGGTCCCTCCTGGGTTTACAGGAGAAGTGAGAGTGTATCTCTGGTTTGCCCTCTATGGATTCAGAGGAAGAGAGACTTGAGTCTCTGGTTGTGGGTGACTGAGGCTCACTCACGAGTTCCTCCTGTGGATTCAGGAGAAGGGAGACATAGTCTCCGGTTGCGAGTAATGGAAGTTGCTCGTGGGTTCCCTCCGGTTTGGAGGAAGGGAGGATTGGTCCTCCGGTTCTGATCTTGCTGGGGCAAGGTTAGGGTTCAGATCCTATGGGTTGCAAGATCGATGTTGAGACATTTGTCTCCCTCAGTTCAAGCTGTTTGGCAACGTCTGTTGCAGACTGAGTCTGCCTTTTGCTTTGGCAAGGGAATCCTCACTCGGTTTGAGTGAGGGGTGGATGTAGGCGAACTGGTGTCTAGCTGAACCACCTAAAAATCTACTGTGCCGTGGTTTGCCTTATGTGTTTGCCCCTTGTCTTCTACCTCCTTCACATGCACTATTGATTGCTCCTTTGAATACTGACTAGTTGTTTCATTTTCTGTGAGCTGAGTCTGTTGCAATTAGGTTTGTTGTCCAGCACGATGTGCTTTTGATCATACTTGTTTAATCTGCTCTTATTGAAGGATTGCTGCATTGAATGCCTGAGATAAAATCAGTGGGTTTCATAGAAGTAGTCCTTAGTTCTAGTTTTCTTATTGCTGCATTCACTTTGTATCTGAGACTTACTTAGTGCTCGAGTGTGAGCCTCAATAGACGATCCGTTTAGATTGAGTCATTTGGCTTTATTCCTTTCTCTTCACGAGTTTCATTTCCAGAGAGAGAGAGAGTATAGTTTTAATTGGGTGTATTTGTTGAAAGATCCATTCACCCCCCCTCTTGATCCATTTCTGAGCGCCACCGTTTCTATCAATTGGTATCAGTGCAGGTTCTGTTACACCAGATCCAACGATCTGCAGTGAATCCTGTTGTTCTTAAGTGCTCTTTTGTGTGCTGATTCATAGCTCTTGAATTTATCTATGGCTCGTCCTTCTGTGTTTGATGGTTCTAATTTTGCTGCATGGCTAGGCAGTGTGTGCACATTTGCAAATGATGTAAGTCCAAACCTCTGGAATCTTATTTCCAAAGGCCCACACAGACTGCCCAAAGATGTGTCCAAATGGACAGACAGACAGAATGAAAAAAATAATGAAACTCTTAGAGCTCTCAATATCTTGAGAAATGTCGTTGATCATAGTGTCTTTCCTTTTGTCTCCACTTGCAGGTCTGCAAAAGAAATCCTGGACTGGTTGAAAGCAGCCGCAACTTCAACCAAGAAGACAAAACTAGGTGAAGACAAATGCATGATGGCTGACAACAATGATCGAAGTAGCGATCAAAATGAAGAGAATGACGATGATCAAGTAAACCCCTTCAAGAACTATACTTTAGATGATTGGCAGGATGCATATGGTGAGTTATTAGAGTCACATGAGATGTTAAGAAAATAATATAAAAAATTAAAAAAGAAAATTGATTTGAATAGTTCAAAGTCTTCATGTGAAAATTGCTTAGAATTGGAACAGTCCTATGATGCATGTTTGTCTGATGCCCAAATGCTTAAGAAAGAAATTGGACTATGTAAAAATGAAAATCAAGAACTTATAAATGAGATTTCTGAACTCAAAGAAAAACTTAGCTCGACGAATGATGATCAGGCTCATAACACTAATCTAGTTCAGAATGAAAGATTATTGAAAGATCTTGATTGTGTTAACTCTGAACTAAATGCACTAAAATTTGAGAATGATTGCCTTATGAAACAATGTGAAAAATACAAAGCTGAGACAACCCTCTCTGATAAATCAGTTTGTACTAAATGTCAATTTCTGAAGGAAATAAATGAAAGCCTTCACCGTGAGTTGGAATGGCATCAAAACTTAATCGTTTCCCTAAGAGAAGAAAACAAAAACTTGTTGGACAAGAACTTGAAATGGAACAAAGAGAGGAAAGGTTGAGTGAAGAGTTGAATTCCAAATCTGATAACAATAATGAACAGATTGAACAATTAAAATTAGAAAATTGTTTTGCAGCAGCTAATTCTCTTTTTGGGGAGATATGAAGCATCCTCAGGTCAACGGATAAATGCTCACAAAAGTAGTTTCTTTGTTGCTAAGCAAATGTCACACAGAACCATACCTCGCATCAGTCAGCTTACTGGATACCTGCATAAAAGTGGAAGCATCACCTACCTTGATATCCCTCTCTTTAAGGGCAGGGTCAAGATCCCTCATTTCAGGTACCTAATTGATAAAGTTAATAACAAACTTGCAGGCTGGCAAAGCAAGTATCTATCACAGGCTGGTAGAATGGTGCTTTTCAAATCAGTTTTATCTGCTATTCCTATATATACTGCTGCTGCTGCTTCTATCCCATACACTGTCATTAAGCATATTAGGAGCATATGTTCTAATTTCTTTTGGCAGGGACTAGAAACTATGCATAGAAAGCATTGGGTATCATGGGAGAAAATCTGCAGTCTGATATCTGAAGGTGGTCTGGGAATTAGAGGCCTTCTTGATATACAAGTATGCTTCTATGTCAAATTGATTTGGAATTCCATACACAGCAAGTCCCCTTGGGCTAGTTTCACTAGGAGCAAATATCTACATAACCAGCATATTCTCAACTGCAAAATTCCCTTCCCTGCAGGGATTAAGAAGCATGACTTTGATAAGGCGCGGACCATTCTATTAACTGGCTCAAGAATGATTGTGTGTGATGGGGCTAAAAATAATTTCCTCAAAGACAGCTGGTATAAGGAAAGGCCCTTAGCTGATCTTTTATCTATACAGAACCATTCAGAACTTGTTGACTGTTCTGTTAAAGAAGCATTGGCAAACTCTCATCACCCTGTTTGGAAAAGTATAGAAGGCCAACAGATGAGAGAACAAATTCAGAGATTTGTTACTTTTGCTGGAGATGATATTCATATCTGGTCTCATTCTAATACAGGCACATTCAGTCTTAAATCTACCTACAATTTTCTGAAAGGGCAATCAGTCAGGCCTCATTTGAATTTCAAGAAGCTATGGCACAATAAGTTCTCTCCTCGGGCTTCTTTATTTTGTTGGAAACTATTATACCATGCTGTACCAGTTGACAGCCGAATTCAACAGAGTGGAATCAGTTTGGTTTCCAAGTGTGACTGCTGCTACAATTCTTATGAAATAGAGGATGAAGACCATTTATTCATAAAGAGTGAAATTGCTAGTTGTCTTTGGAGAAGATTTGCCCCAATTTTTAGCAACACTTGTATGAATGATACAAGCATAATTAGCAGGTTGGAAAGAACCATAAACAGGACTGTGATAAATAAACCCAAGAATTTCATTCGGCTGATGCTTATGTTACTGATTGTTTGGAATATTTGGAAGAGTAGATGCTGTGCCAGGTATGAAGGAAATCATGCTAGTCCAATGAGAATGGCTGATTTTATTTCTGCTGAGATTGCCTGTTCGGTTAGAAAGGTAAAATTCAAGCAAGGCTCCAGCTGGGAATTTGTAAGATTGTTGCAAAGTTTTGGTATAACAATCTCTTGCGCCCATACTGTTTGTATCATGGTCCGATGGACTGCTCCTGTAGCAGGGTTTTCCCTGAATGTTGATGGCGCATGTAAAGGGAACCCTGGCCAATCCGGGGGAGGAGGTTGCATTAGAGATCAAAATGGTCATCTTATTCTGGGGTTTGCATACCACTATGGCTTTGGGACAAATATGGTTGCTGAATGCAGAGCATTGCTAGATGGTCTTCGCTTGGCTCACCTCCACAACATCCCTCTAGCAGTGATTCAAACTGACTCTCTTACGTTGACTGGCCTGCTGAATTCCAAGAAAGACCCGCCTTGGACTCTGCTCCCTTGGTGGCAACAACTACTGCAGCTGCATCACACACTTCAATATTCTGTCATTCATGTATATAGAGAGGCTAACCAGCTCGCTGACGCTTTAGCCAACCATGGAGTCTATGTAGGGAGCAATGTAGAGTTTCTTACTATCCGTGAGCTACCTACTTTTGCAAGGGGTTATGCTATAGCCGATGCTAGAGGCTTACCCAACTTCAGGGTGAAACATGTATAGGCATTGTTTCTAGATTTCCTCACTTTACTTATAGATAAGAGGCTTGCTACTAGATTCTTAAATAGGATATGCCATATTAGATGCCAAAGGCATCCCTAACGTTCGTAGAAGGCTTGTATAGGCTTCTTTTTTGGACTTTATCATTGTACATCAAAAGGCTACGCCTTCAAGCATGTAATTCTTTTGAAAAATCAATAATATAAAGCATCATGTGGTTATTTGGTGGAGTGGGAACATTCCCTTCCTTTGGAATGGGGGTGCACTCTCCCTATGCCACTTGATGACTTGGTTGAGAAAAAAAAATTAGAAAATGAGAGACTCAAACATCTCAACTCAGCTATTTCTAAAAAACTCTTAACCATAGAAAAAGGAAAATCTGTTTGTTCAACTGAATCTGAAAAATTGATAATGTTGCAAAAAGAAAGTGAAGATTTCAAGTCTATTAACGAGGCTTTGAAAATTAAAGTTGCTGACTGTGAAGAAGAGCTGGCCAATTATGAGTTTAGTATTTTAGCTCTTCAATAAGAAAATAATGACCTTAATGAATCTTTGTCTATATTTGTTGAAGGAAGGAATAATTTAGATAAGCTTCTTGGAAGCAAGGTTAATTTTCAGAAGGAAGGGTTAGGATATAACCCTGCAAATAAAAAGAGTTTTAGAAACAAAATTCAAACATCTTTTGTTTCCAGTTCTAATTCTCACAGTTCTTCGAACCAACCTATTTTTTAGTTTACTGCTCAGAAAACTTTGAAAATAACTGAAAAACAAAAAGAAAAGAACAAAAATGTTCATGCTACCTCTTTGCATGTTGTTCATAAACCATCCACATACACACATGCACACAAGAAAATCATGGCATGTCATTACTGTCACAAGGCTGGTCATCAAATGCATGAATGTAGATTAATGGAATTAGATGATCTGAATGCCAGTAAAATGTATGCTAGGAAAACTCATGTCAGAAATCATGCATATCAGAATAAGAAAATTGACTATTTTCATTGTGGCAAGATGGGCCACATTACTGTCCATTGCTAACATGCCCAGGGAAAAGTTTATTCTAAACATGTTAGATTCCCTGCAAAAAAGAATGCCTTCTGTAAAGATAAATTTGCTTTCAAAGGAAAATCTTCTATGTGCTTCAACTACTGAAAGCCAGACCATATGGCTAGTGAATGCTGGTCTGCTATTGAAAGAAGAAATCATTCTTCTTGTTTTAATTGTGGGAAGCCTGGCCATACAGTCAAGGACTGTTGGCATGTCCAGGGAAGGAATGTTAACTCTAGATATGCTGGATTCCCTGCAAAAGAGAATATGTTTGGTGGAAATAAAAGAAAAAATCTCCATGATAAATATAGAAACTTTCATGAACATGCACATAGATTTCATGTCAATGATAATATGCACAAAAAGAATTCAAAATATGATTTATCATGTCATTACTGTGGACGTTTTGGACATTCTATGAATGATTGTTTGGTGATAAAGCTTGATGATCACACTTCTAGGAGAATGTGGAAAGCACTAGTCCGAGCTACTACTAACCATGAAGGACCCAAGAATTCTTGGGTACCTAAAATGGCAAAATAAGATTTGTGCCTTGCAGGAGTGCCTTGGGAGTTGATGAATAAAAAGGGGTTAATAAGCCAAGGCACCCGAGTATGGTAAAACCCCAATTCTGCACTTTACAGGTTTGACTATTTGAGTTTCAATAAGTTTCTTCAGATAGATATATATATATCTTGCTTGATTTGTTAGTTAAGATCTAGTGCATGCATGCTCATATTTGAATTTGATAATCTGCATTGTTTTTCATGAGCATATGTTGAGCAATCAGTGCATATATTAGATTGATAATGAATTGCATATCTTGTCTGAAAAATCTGGACTGCATGTGTCTGATGTCTGCATGTTTCATGTGCATCTCTAACATAATCACTCAAAGTCAGTTGCATACATGCTCATTTGCATACATATCTGTTCAGTTAGCTGTCATCAAAAAATTTGGAGATGCACATAGGACTACATTCTGCACTCTTATGCATGTTCTTTGTGTGTTAAGTAAATTGCTCTCATTATGTATTTTTGATACTGGCTAAATTAAACCCATTGGTATATCAAATGATGTTGAGTGAAGGGCAGATTTTGTCTGTCTGGAAACCCACACTATGCGTGAGGTGGTCATAAGACCTAAGTTCTTCGTCTAGTATCAAGGGTTGATTATGAAGCCTATCATGACACATGATTTGAATTTGATTTATCTGAACATACTTTCATGCCTGCATATGCTGATCTTCATGAAAATGCATAAATCTAAAATAAATTCCTCTTCATGCGGGACTATCACATTTGCTGCACATAATTTGAATTCATGTTGACATCTGAATGTGCACATCATTTTTTGAATTGAGTGTCATACTCTAAAAATCTAAACCACATGTGTTTTGCATATGTCAACTGCATCTATTTTCATCTGCACATGCTCAGCAAAATTGTCATGCATATAGGACTGCACTTGCACTGCATTGTTATGAATGATCATTATGATATATCAAATGATAAGTTACTAAAGGGCAGATGCAATATGTCTGGAAGTTCTTACTATGTATGAGGTGGTCTTTAGACCAAGTCCTCTACCCAGTACCATTGGTCAAAAATTTGCACATAGAGCAGTTTAGACCTTCATGAGCATATTTTTCTTATGGTTCTAATGTTCTGCATATGCTGCATTCAGAGTCCAGTTCATATATGCATATAGATAGGGGGAGTCAGCCTAGGTAATTCCTTGTGCTTCATGCATATTTGGTTAGAATAACTCCCTTCATAGTCTAGTCATACATTGCATATAGAAAGGGGGAGTTAAACAAGGCCATATTGTGTCCATTGCATGAATAAACATTAGCCCCATGCATACTCTGAAATTTAGAACTGATTGCATACCATTCATATTCATGTTGAAAATGTAAAAAGTGTTGTTTGACATGCAATGCACATTCATAGGGGGAACTCTTGCAATCTGAAGATTGTTTATGTGCATTAGATTGTTCATCTGCATAATAAAGTCTGATCACTGTCCGCATTCGTGCATACTACTTATTGATCCAGTCAGACCTCTCACTGGATATCTCATGCATACATTCAGGGGGAGCATTTGTAGGTTTTTGAAAATGAATGGGTGTTTAAATATATGTTTCCTCACTCATACTTTGTCTATCTCAGTCGACCTAACTACTCACTTCGGTCAACCGATGCTCCTTGTTTCAGTCTGTGCTATCTTGCTTAATTCTCTTACTGCTTGATGTTCTGGGTACTTCTGAAATTCCCTTGTTTTGTCTAAAACTCATGAAGATTTCAATCTATATACCTTGTTCATAAATTTGAAAATGATCTGGGAAAGGAATCTTCCATTATAGGGAATTATGAAGGTCTGAAAGACTCATGTGGTTTCAGTCTAATGTAATTCTTGAGTTTAGACTTGAACATCTTGAAAATATCTGAGTCAATCCTTTTAATAAACTTTAACCAATTGATTTATGATACATCATGTAAGACCGTATGAAATCTGAAAGTTTTAAAACAATGGCACTCTTTGGTTAAGTTACATGATGCATGTATTGTCTTTAAACATATGTTTATTCTGGGTATGTCCAAAAAACTATATTTTGTCAGAGCAATGACTTTGATCACTGAGAAACCATGTCCAAAGGACTGTGTCATGAAGTGTCATAGTTAACTTTGCTAAAAAATTTGATGAAAAATTTGTGAAAGGTTAAGGCAGAGCAATGATTAGGTTGCACTGAGAAACTGGGACATTCATCAAAATGGAGTCAACCTATGTCATGAAGTGCCCTAGTTATCTCTGTTCAAAATGAAGCATGACAGTTAATCACATTAAGTGCTTCGGGATACTGGCATCTAAACAACGTGTATCCTCTAGTTACAAAGAGTGCACTAAACTAGATTGCTCTTGAAAAATATCTTGTTTAAAGAAGAAATCAGAAAAATAATTGAAACAGAAAAATTGCTGAAATCCTGAACATGATCAGTTATATTCAAGTTTGTTTAATCTCAATACTACTTCATGCAAACCCTAAAGGGGTCATTGAATATGAATGAGTAAGATGGAGGGAGGTTAAACTAGATGTGTGTATGACTCTTTGTTATCTTTTATTAAATATTAATTTCAGATATGAACAAGGAAAAATTATTGTGGATAATCTCTAAATACATTATATTTAAACCATGCAGTTCAGTAAAGTTCCTTCATAGGCCCTTACAATTGAAGACTCTGAAACATCTTTAAATTTGAATTTATGGCATTGGTATCTCATTGAAAATCTTTCTTACTCCTTTGGAAGATCTGTTGATTTCGTCTGCTCGATCCTTTATACTCTGTTGGAAACATCTTGACTGCACAATTTCAGACTCTGCTAGTTGATATTCTCTACAGATTGCAATACCTCTTGAGCCATTCTCTTATTGCCTGAATTGTTCAACTGCCCCTGTGCTTTTGCTGATTTGATTCATTCATTCAAGGGGAGAGTTCTTGAAAGAACATTTTTGAACATCTTATACTTGCATGTTGTTTTGCTATTTCTCCTTTTTGATGTTGTCAAAGGGGGAGAGAATAATCTGAATAATCTGTCTTAAGCTCTATTGCATGCATGCTATGCACCTTGCTTACTTGCACACTTTACACATTCATCACTGCATTGCATAAATGACACATTGATCATCATGCTGATTTATTGTAATAACTCATAATATTACCATCATCAAAAAGGGGGAGATTGTTGTGTCCCTATGGTTTTGATGATGCCAATATTATGTGACTCATCTTAGATATAACCTTGATGATTTCATGAGGCTTTTATGATTGTTAATGTGCTTAAAACAAAAGTCAACGTAAGACATTCAACGTAGGTCATGAGGTCAACGCTACTGTTCATGAGGTGTCAAAAGGTCAACTGATCAAATTGTTGAATCAACAACTGCATTGAAAGGTCGGTGCATATACTCTCTGTCTGTCAGGTAAGGTCGATGCTAGTGTAGGGCAATTATAAACTAAGGTCAATGCCTGTTTCATTTGTGCATACTTTGGCCTGAACTATCTAAGGTCGATGCACGTCTTTGGGGTTTGCACATAAGGTCTATGCACATATGGTTTCAAGTGTCGATGCAAGTTCTGGCTTGCATCAACTAAGGTTGATGCTAGTTCTGTCTTGCATCAACTAAGGTCGATGCTTGTTTTGGTCTTTGCCATTTAAGGTCGATGCTTGTTTTGGTCCTTGCCATTTAAGGTCGATGCGTGTTTTGGGTCTATTACATTTAAGGTTTGTACACGACACTGTTAAGGTCGATGCATGTTTTAACCTAATGCATAGTTAAGGTCGATGCTATTCTTGCTAGCACTCAGGCAAAGTCTGAGCATGTTACAATTCACAAGACCAAGTCGAAGCATCTCTTCTCAGCACAGTAACTGAGGTCGATGCTACTTCGGGCCTCAAGCTTCAAAGGTCGATGCCACTTGTAGAAACTAAGGTCGGGGCACCTTTTGGCCCTCAAGCAAGAAGGTCGATGCTAGTTCTGCCCTTAAGCTTTCAAGGTCGATGCACATTTTGGTTTGTGCATGTATAAGGTCGGTGCACCTAAGGCCTTAAGCAAATCAAAGGTGTTTGATGAAATGGCTAAGAGAATAGTTGGCAGCAGCGGGACTTAAATGAAGCAGGGAACTTTATGGAGGCACGTGACTAAGCATAAGAAGTCAAGTGAGACCAATCATTGGTACAACAGTGATGGGCACGTGATCCAAGGCTAAGGTTAGAGGAACATTATCATCCCTGCCACATGGACCAATGGGGCTTCACTAGGGCTTTTCTGCCTCATCCATACAGAGGCTCTGCTATATATTAAGACCACATCATCCTTCGATGAAACAATCATCAAGAAAGAAAGGCAGAAGGCTGTAGAAAGTTGAGAAGAAGAGAGAAGAGTCAGAGAGTGAAAAGTGAGCCGCCAGAGAGAAGCAATAGAAGAAAGGGAGTGAGAGCCAGAGTGAAAGAAAGAAGAGAAAGAAGAAGAAGAGAGGAGCAACCAGAAGGCGAGAGAAAGCGTGCAACCGAAGCATTAAATTGCTTATCTATTCATGTACCAACTTGTGGATCAAATCCAGAGTTCTTGTGCTCCTCGGAGCTACATTTGTTTTCCTTTCTACTTTTGTCTTTTTATTTGTTCTCTTTACCTGCTTAGTGTGTTCTTCCGATACTCTGTTTAGAGTTCAGGGTCCCTCTTGGGTTTACAGGAGAAGTGAGAGTGTATCTCTGGTTTGCCCTCTGTGGATTCAGAGGAAGAGAGACTTGAGTCTCTGGTTTTGGGTGACTAAGGCTCACTCACGGGTTCCTCCTATGGATTCAGGAGAAGGGAGACATAGTCTCCCGTTGTGAGTAACGGAAGTTGCTCGTGGGCTCCCTCCGATTTGGAGGAAGGGAGGATTGGTCCTCCGGTTCTAATCTTGTTGGGGCAAGGTCAGGTTCAGATAATGTTGGTTGCAGGATCGATGTTGAGGGATTTGTCTCCCTCAGTTCAAGCTGTTTGGCAGCGTCTGTTGCATACTGAGTCTGGTTCTTGCTTTGGCAAGGGAATCCTCACTCGGTTTGAGTGAGGGGTGGATGTAGGCGGAATGGTGTCTGGCTGAACCACCTAAAAATCTACTATGCCGTGGTTTGCCTTGTGCGTTTGCCCCTTATCTTCTACCTCCTTCACAGGCACTATTGATTGCTCCTTTGAATACTGACTAGTTGTTTCATTTTCTGTGAGCTAAGTCTGTTACAATTAGGTTCGTTGTCCAGCACGATGTGCTTTTGATCATACTTGTTTAATCTGCACTTACTGAAGGATTGCTGCATTGAATGCCTGAGATAAAATCAGTGGGTTTCATAGAAGTAGTCCTTAGTTCTAGTTTTCTTATTGCTGCATTCACTTTGTATCTGAGACTTACTTAGTGCTCGAGTGTGAGCCTCAATAGACCATCCGTTTAGATTGAGTCATTTGGCTTTATTCCTTTCTCTTCACGGGTTTCATTTCCAGAGAGAGAGAGAGTATAGTTTTAATTGGGTGTATTTGTTGAAAGATCCATTCACCCCCCCTCTGGATCCATTTCTGAGCTCCACCGTTTCTATCAGGTCCAGGGGCAGAGTGTTGATATAGAGGCGCCATTCATCCCTAGTCTTCTTGTCCGCGGTCCGACACTCCACCTGCTGAGAAAACTTGAAGGCTCCACCAATAAAGAACAGTGGATGACTCCGAAAGATATGGCTGACAGAAGTGATATCCTCCCTAGGTATGAACTTCAGCCTGACCCCCATCCAGCACTCCAGAAGGATCATAGAGCCAAAGAGTGGGCCCCCTAAGGCTGCTGAGCTAAGGCCCTTGTACAGGTAAGAAATGACGGCCTGAGAAATGGAAAGACCTCGTCACAGTCCACTAATGGTGCTAAGGTTGGGAATGTCCAGGACATGGTCGGCAGAAGGCAAGAGTATGGCACCACATAGGCAGATAGAAACAGCTTTGGCTATGGCTTCATCCCACCCACACTTGTTCTTACAATAGGCTATGACCCACTGGCTCGGGGGTAGGAAATGGATGTGGTGTGGGCCAACTATGGTGCGGATATCCTTAGTACTGGGTAGGAACTCCCCTAGAATGAGGGTAGGATCTACAGGGGCAACAGTGTGGCAAACTAAGTCTTCCTCTCCAACTTTAGATCTAGGAAGGGCAAGATAAGTCTCTACCTCCTCTAGTAGAATGGTGGCCTCAAAAAAAGGGAAGATAAAGGTATGCGTCTGGGGATGCCATAGTTCTATCAAGGCCATGATGCTGTGCCAATCCAATGAAAGCTTGGGGTAGTTTTTGGCTAGAATTAAAAGAGGGTGCAAGTGCTAGACCCTTAAGATGGATATCACTGAGATAGGGCGCTCACGGATCATGGGAGACATCCACTTCAGGGTGGAATAGCACCTTGGGCCGGGAAGGAGCTGAGGTTACGAGAGGGAAAAGAAAACAAAGAGAGGAAAAAAGAAAGAATAATAAGCATTTTTGAAGGAAATTGAAAAAGATAAAAGAAGTTGCTTTGACTTACCTCTCTCAAAGGGCTGGAGCTCAGATGCCCAGGGATGGCGATCAACCTTTGCAGCACCCCGTACTCTTTTTTTGCCAACTTTGGCCCGTGGTAGGCGACCTCACCCATGGAGCTTCCTTCAAGAGCCCGCTTTATGATGGTTTGGGAAGGTTTAGCAAGGTTTTCAAGACCTAGAAGAGAGGTGTTGTGTGAGAAATGAGTTTAAGGTGCCTCCTACTTATAGAGCCCAAACACTTGGCCTAATCCCACCAGGATTGAGGTAGGATAGCTCCAAAACAGGTTAGGATAGGCTTTAGCATGAATTAGGATCCCTTACCCACGGTTTGGGACTCTCCAAGAGAGTCCCGATTGGAGCTACCTGAGTTTCCTAAGCCGCGGCCTATCGGGCAACATCATGAGGTTAATAGCGATCATCCACAAACCGTTTCTCTACCTTGTACACACTTCGTCTCTCTGGCAGCCTGGACGATCTTTGAAAGACCATCTCTCAATTCCAACGGTCAACAAAGAGCCGTCTTTATGACTTGTGCGGTCCAAGGGGGACCGTTTTAGACTTTCTTTGAGCCCTTGGTAGGACGACCTCCAGCGGTCTAACGCTAGACCGTCTAGCCCTTGGAGCGGCCTTGTGATGACCCGGGATCCGAGTATTAGAAAGGAACCGGCGCGTCTCGAATCTCGGCCCGCCAACCCACGAGCCCGAAGACTCAGAAGGGTAAAAAGGGATGGTGTGGGAGTACAAGAGAAGCTGAAACGACCGCAGAGATAGCACAATGATCTAAAATAAAATGCACATCATAATATAAATAAAATAAACTGCTACAAGGTCCACAGAGTCTCATGTCCAAAATAAAAGTACAGTCAACAGAAAGGAAAGTACAACTACACGGGGCATCCCCCGGCTCTGGCAGACTGGCGACTAACCCTGGCTAGAAGAACCACGCTGAAACTCGGCCGCGCCTCTCAATGACCTCGCATCATCTGAAAAGCAGGGGTGAGTCTCATTTCATTGGCCCAATAGGGGTCCCGCGAATCCCCACCTCGCGCGGAAAACAAGGCAGGAAGCAAGAGAGTAGAAAAGCAACCCTACCTAACAGGAGTACGGTAGAACCAACAAGCTAAAGTAAATAAATGGAAAAAAACTGTCTACTCTAACAGTACCGTACTACTAACCTCGGTCTGACAAAACTCGAGTCCACACCTGCCAGCGGACAGGAGCACTACCTACTAGAAGAACGACCGGAAGCGTCCCCTGACGTCTTACACCGTGTCACAAGTGTCAAGCTACAACGCCCCGAGCGTGAGACTCAGACACGCAACAAGTACCACAACAAGGACTAGCTGGGGTCATGCTCGTCAGCGCGTGTCCTAAGCCCCCAACTACGTGTGCACACACAGACCATCTGATCTAGGTCGGGTCCTCTAGCTAGTTTTCCCCCCCCACCGGACTCTTGTGGCAAAGATAAGGGGCCCTACGGTAACCAACCTAAAAACCGCCTCTCACCGGGTCTCGCTCTCCACCACTCCCAGGTGGGTCCGCACCCGCGTGCGCAGGAAGCTACTACTAGTGGACAGGTCACTGGAAGTAAGGACTGACTCAAGGAAACCATCGTCGAAGAAATGGAACCGCACACGCTCGGTGCAGCGAGGAGCCTGACGATCCAACCTTGGGCCATCACAGGCTGTGACACACCTACACTGGAGCGTCACAAGGCTCTGACGGTCCACCCCTGGAGCGTCACCAGCCAAGGCAAAAATAGGCCCTGACGCACCCACCTAGGGGCGTCACAGGCTCTGACGCACCTACACTGGAGCGTCATAAGGCTCTGATGGTCCAGCCCTGGAGCGTCGCAAGCCTAGGTGAAAACGAGCTCTGACGCACCCGCCTAGGGGCGTCACAGCACTTGACGGACCAACACTAGTGCGTTAGGGGAGGTGGGTTCGCCTGCTCTGACGCACCCACCCAGGGGCGTAACAAGGCTGTGATGCGCCAAGCCAGGTGCGTCACACGCCTTGACCCCCAACGATCAAAAACCAACGGTCGGCAGCCAACGATCGAACGCAGCCTGACGGTCCAACCTAGGTGCGTCACAGCACCGTGGCGGTCTATCGTGGGACCGTCACAGCCCACAGACCCCACTTGCTACACTCAGGGCTGTAACGCACCCATCCAGGTGCGTTACACAGTGTGACGGTCACTGGAAGGACCGTCACACTTGCCCGAGGGCGAAACGGCGGGAAATGCCCAAAAATTCCAACCACGCCCCCATACCTCCATAGAAGAGGGGGAAATCAAAGAGAAAGACCCCTGGGGACCCCTAGCATGATTCTAGGCCATCAAAACGCTGAATCACGGCTCAAATCCATAGATCAGGCGAACTCTCCCAAAAACATGATTTTGCCCTAACCCGCTCAAAACACCCCTCTCGGCTCCCATTCGGCTTACAAATCACGAGGGATGACGGGATGAGCATTGGGATTCGTCCCCCTACCTCAAAAGAGCGAATGCTCTGCCGAATCATCGCCGAAACCAAGGAAGAAGCTTTTGCACACCACACGCCCCGCCTCCTGTCGCGAAAAGGGCACCATTGGTACCGCCTTGTCGCCGCCGCCACGCCGTTGCCAGAGTGAAGGAGGCCGGGTCTCGGTCGCCCGGGGAAGAAGAATGGCACGGTGGGGAGGGCGCTCTCCAACGATTAGGGAAGAAGAAGAAGAAGAAAAAGAAAAAGGTGAAAAGAAAAGAAAAAGGTGAAAAGAAAAGAAAAAGGTTTGATATTTATAGAAAATCTGGAAAATCGAAAAAATCCCAAAAAGGGGAAAAATAAACCTCCTCGATCCTCACGACGCGCTGATCAGAACGATATCACTCGCGGGTAGATGAACGACCCGGTTCACCCGCTACGGGGTTCCGTAGATGTTTCCGAGACACACACGCGAGAATCGGAAAACACGCAGAAAAAGTCGCGGAACACGTTCCGGGCCTCCGAACTGACCCGAATCGCACGGATCCAAACACGAAAGATGTCCAGAACATAATTTCAGACACAATGGATCCAAGTTTACCAAAAACGCAGATCTGGGACCCAAGAAGAAGGATCCGAATGGGTCCGAGACATCACATCCCTCCCCCCTTAAACGAATTTCATCCTCGAAATTCGAGAATAAGGCACAAGAACGGGGGAAAGACTCACACAAACAAATAGGGATACAACTCCCGCATCTCATCCTCACGCTTCCAAGATGCCTCGCCACCAGAATGACACTGCCAGACCACCTTAACCAGAGGAATAACCTTGTTCCGCAGGCGCTGCTCTCGCCGATCCTCAATGCGAACAGGAAACTCCGGAAGGGACAGATCTGGGGTCACCTCAGGCCAAACGGCATCCTCGAGAACATGGGAACCATCGGGCATATACTTCTGAAGCATCGACACGTGGAACACATCATGCATGGCAGAAAGCTGCGGAGGTAGTTGCAACTGATAAGCAACTTCCCCAACACGCTCGACGATGGGAAAGGGACCAATGTAGCAGGGACTCAGCTTCCCACGCCTACCAAAACGCATCACATCCTTCATAGGAGAAACTCTCAAGAAAACTCGGTCTCCCACAGCAAAGCTGAGAGGTCACATCCTCCGATCGGCATAGCTCTTCTGCTGGCTCTGAGCTGCCAACATCTTCTGCCGAACGAGATGCACCACCTCAACACACTGCTGCACCAAATCTGGTCCGGTCAGGGCACGCTCGCCCACCTCAAACCAATCAAGCGGAGTCCGACAAGGTCGCCCATACAACGCCTCATAGGGAGCCATACCAATGCTCGAATGACAGCTGTTGTTGTAGGCAAACTCCACTAATGGAAGATGGTGGGTCCAACTCCCCTGCCATTCTAAGCAACACGCTCGCAACATGTCTTCCAGAGTCTGGATGGTCCGCTCAGACTGACCGTCCGACTAAGGATGATAGGCCGAGCTGAATGCCAACTCGGTGCCTAGAGCATTCTAGAAGCTCCTCCAGAATCCAGAAGTGAAGCGGGGATCATGATCAGACACAATGGAGATGGGAACTCCATGCAACGGAACAATTCGCTCCACGTACAAATGAGCCAAACGATGCACGCTCCAACTGACCTTGACCGACAGCACCCGCGCCATCTTCTTCAGTCTATCCACTAGTAACCAGATACTATCCTCCCCACTGGACGTCCTCGGCAACCCAACCACGAAATCAGTGGTCACGTGGTCCCATTTCCACACAGGAATATCCAAGGGATGAAGTGTGCCTCTCGGTCGCTGGTGCTCAGCCTTCACCTGCTGACAGGTCAAACACCTGGCCACAAATTCCGCCACATATCTCTTCATGCCAGGCCACCAAAACTGCCTCTTCAGGTTCTGGTACATCTTAGCCGATCTAGGGTGCACGGCATACCGACTCCCATGAGCCTCACGCAATACCGTACGCCGCACCTGCTCCTCGGCTGGCAGGTACAATCTACCTCTGAACTTCACGGCTCCATCCTCACCAAACTCCACCTTGGACATCCACAGAATACGAGGTAGCTCGGGGTCCGCTCACTGAGCCTCAGTCACCTGTCGACGCACCGCGGGTGTGACAGTCAGACTCGCAAGGATAGCCGAACCCTAGTCCCGAGGGACCTTGAGCCTAAAAGTCATGGCCGGAACCTGCTCCCAAAGCCTCCACTTCCTCAATAACATCTGACTGACCGTTACTCTCCTACTCAGAGCATCAGCCACTACGTTCATCTTGCCAGGCTGATAAGACAGAGTGAAATCATAATCCTTCATATACTCCATCCATCTTCTCTGCCTGAGGTTAAGGTCCTTCTGTGTGAACACATACCTCAAACTCTGATGGTCAGTGAAAAGCTCAAACTTCTCACCGTACAAATAATGCCTCCAGATCTTCAGAGCAAAAATCACCGCCACCAACTCAAGATCATGAACAGGGTAGTTCACCTCATGTGGCTTCAACTGTCGAGACGCATACGCCACCACTCTCCCATGCTGCATCAACACAACACCGAGACTTACCCCGAAAGCATCCGTACATACCACGAAACCACCCGAGCTAGATGGCAACACCAAAACTGGAGCTGTGGTGAGCAATCTCTTCAGCTCCATGAAGCTCCACTCACACTCCTCCATCCAGACGAACGGCACCTCCTTCCGCGTAAGCCTGGTAATTGGGGCTGCAATATGAGAAAAATCTTGAATAAACCGCCGATAATAGCCTGCGAGCCCTAAGAAACTTCGGATCTCCTTGATAGAACTCAGCCTCGGCCACTGCACCATAGCCTCGACCTTGGCCGGGTCCACGGAAACACCATCACTAGAAAAAACGTGCCCCAGAAAGTGCACCTCTCGGAGCCAGAACTCGCACTTGCTAAACTTGGCATACAACTGGTGATCGCGTAGGGTCTGCAACACCGCCCTCAAATGTTGCACATGCTCTTTAGCAGACCGTGAATACACAAGGATATCATCCATAAATACGACCACGAACTGGTCCAAGTACGGACGAAACACCCTATGCATCAAATCCATGAACGCTGCGGGGGCATTCGTGAGCCCGAACGGCATCACCAAGAACTCATAATGCCCATACCTCGATCGAAACGCCGTCTTCTCCACATCCGACTCTCGAATCCGCAGCTGATAATAGCCTGATCTCAAATCGATCCTTGAAAACACCCGGGCCAACTGAAGCTGGTCGAACAAGTCATCAATCCGAGGCAACGGATACTTGTTCTTAACAGTCGCCTGGTTCAGCTGACGGTAGTCGATGCACAGCCTCAAACTACCATCCTTCTTCTTCACAAACAACATCGGCGCACCCCACGGGGAATAACTAGGACAAATATACCCCTTGGCCAGTAACTCCTGCAACTGCGCCTTCAGCTCTCGCAACTCTACGGGCGCCATCCGATAAGGGGCCTTCGACATAGGCGCCGTACCCGGCACCACCTCAATCATGAAATCAATCTCTCGCTGCGGTGGCAACCCTAGTAGCTCCTCGGGAAAAATATCAGGAAACTCGCACACGACAGGAATGTCCTCTACCTCAGGACACTGTCGATCAACCAAAACCACGGATGCGAGAAAGCCCTGACAACCCGCATCAAGCAAACGACGTGCACGGATAGCCGAAATAAGCAAGCGGGAAGAGGGAGACCGAATACCTTGGAAATAGAAGGTGGGTCCACGAAGCTGTCGGGAGTAGACCTTCTTCGAGCCGCAGTCCACCAAGGCATGATGAGCCTCAAGCCAATCCATGCCCAAAATCATATCGAAGTCCTGAAGCGGTAACGCGTAGAGTCTAACCGGCAAGTTCTGCCCTTCCACCCACACATGTACCTTCTCAAAACAGTACGGGGTGATCATGAAGTCACTGGTAGGCAACTCTACCGCCAAGTCACAGGACACCTCGGTCACTGGGTCCTCCACACTCTGAGCAAAATCATCCGAGATGAATGAATGAGAAGCACCTGAATAAAAAAAAACACGAGCCGCACAACCCAAAATCGAAAGAGTACCTTCCACCAACTGCGACGCCTCAGCCTCTGCCCTGGTCATGTGAGTCACTCTGCCTCGGGATCTCTGCCTCCCTACAGTAGCTGACCGTGACAACTGATGAACTATCCCTGCTGCTGGTACTACTGCGGCTGTGATGACAACTGCTGGGGCTGAAACTGTTGCTGCTGCTGAAACTCGTGCGGCTGGCTCGGCCTCTGCGGACAGTCACGTGCCATGTGCCCTGGCTGATCGCCCCCAAAGCAAATCACGGGCGCTGAACACGGTCTACCCGGATGAGAACCACCGCACCTAGGACAACCACCCCGAGAACCAGTCATCGAACCCTGACGCTGAAAAGCCACCGGCTGCTGAACACTGCCCATCGAATCCTTACGATCCTGGCGCCTCTTACTAAAACCAGCTTCCTTAAGCAGCTTCTTAGGCTTCGATCTAAAGGATGACGACCCTGGCGCAGGAGCCACAGACTGCATCGCCACTGATCCACCTGCTGAGAGCTGGATGGTACTCTGCTGCTGCATCCCCGTCGGCTGGCTAAAATCTTCCTGCACCTGACTAGCACTGCCCTGCCCTCGAACCTTCTGCAAGTCTCTCTCCAGCACCGCTGCTGCCTTACATGCAGCATCCAAGGTGGTCAAACCTGACGCAAGAAGATGATGCCTCAACTCTACCCTCAGACCACCCACAAACTGATCGATCTTCACCTCCTCATCTGCCACGATATGAGGGGCATAATGGCCCAACTCGATAAACCTTGCACGGTACTGCATCACCGTCATGTCACCCTGAGTCAGCTCCATAAACTCACGCAACCTCTGCGGCCTGACAAAAGATGGACAGAAAGCACGCTCGAAAGCCGTGACGAACTCCTGCCACGCAATCTGCAGAAGAGGACGAGATCGGAACACTGAACCCCACTCTGACGTCCACCAAGTACGGGCCGCTCCCTGAAGACGATGAGTAGCCAACGCCACATGCTCCTCCTCAGGACACTCCATCGCACTGAAAATCCGCTGCACATCATCCAGCCACTCTCTGGCCACCTCCGGATCCGGCTGCCCGGTGAAGGAAAGAGGCTGAAATAGCAAGAACTCTTTCAGCACATGACCACGAGCCCGGTCCTCACCAGCATCGCCACCCTGCTACCGCTGATCTCCCTGCTGCTGACCTCCCGGCTGCCGCTGAAGCACATACTCAAACATACCTCGGACGAAATCGTCCATCCCTGGAGCTCTCGCACCTCCAGCTACACCCTCAGAAACTGAAGCCCTGCTCTGCTCCTCTGGACCATCACTAGACTCTCCCTGTTGGGGATGAGCCCTCCTCCGTGGCGCCATAACACACCTGGCATCAAGAAAAATGACCATAAATCAATAAAACACAAAGTCCTAAGCCAGTCGCCGACTGTACAGGACATTCATGGACCTTCTGGACCACTGTAATTCGTTTCAAGTTCTGATGTACCTCCATAACCTACGCTCTGATACTAGCTGTGACGACCCGAGATCTGAGTACCGGAAAGGAACCGGCGCGTCTCGAATCTCGGCCCGCCAACCCATGAGCCCGAAGACTCGGAAGGGTAAAAAGGGATGGTGTGGGAGTACAAGAGAAGCTGAAACGACTGCAGAGATAGCACAATGATCTAAAATAAAATGCACATCATAATATAAATAAAATAAACTGCTACAAGGTCCACAGAGTCTCATGTCCAAAATAAAAGTACAGTCAACATAAAGGAAAGTACAACTACACGAGGCATCCCCCGGCGTACAACTACACGGGGCATCCCCCAGCTCTGGCAGACTGGTGACTAACCCTGGCTAGAAGAACCATGCTGAAACTCGGCCGCGCCTCTCGACGACCCCGCCTCACTTGAAAAGCAGGAGTGAGCCTCATTTTATTGGCCCAGTAGGGGTCCCGTGAATCCCCACCTCACGCGGAAAACAAGGCAGGAAGCAAGAGAGCAGAAAAGCAGCCCTACCTAACAGGAGTACGGTAGAACCAACAAGCTAAAGTAAATAAACGGAAAAAAACCGTCTACTCTAACAGTACCGTACTACTAACCTCGGTCCGACAAAACTCGAGTCCACACCTGCCAGCAAACAGGAGCACTACCCACTAGAAGAACGACCGGAAGCGTCCCCTGACGTCTTACACCGCGTCACAAGTGTCTAGCTACAACGCCCCTGGCGTGAGACTCAGACACGCAACAAGTACCACAACAAGGACTAGCTGGGGTCAAGCTCGTCAGCGCGTGTCCTGAGCCCCCAACTACGTGTGCACACACAGACCATCTGCTCTAGGTCGGGTCCTCTAGCTGGTTTTCCCCCCCACCGGACTCTAGTGGCAAAGGCAAGGGGCCCTACGGTAACCAGCCTAAAAATTGCCTCTCACCGGGTCTCGCTCTCCACCACTCCCAGGTGGGTCCGCACCCGCGTGCGTAAGAAGCTATGACTAGTGGACAGGTCACTGGAAGTAAGGACTGACTCACGAAAACCATCGTCGAAGAAACGGAACCGCACACGCTCGGTGCAGTGAGGAGCCTGACAGTCCAACCTTGGGCCATCACAGGCTGTGACGCACCTACACTGGAGCATCATAAGGCTCTGACGGTCCACCCCTGGGGCGTCACCAGCCAAGGCGAAAATAGGCCCTGACGCACCCACCTAGGGGCGTCACAGGCTGTGACGCACCTACACTGGAGCGTCACAAGGCTCTGACGGTCCAGCCTTGGAGCGTCACAAGCCGAGGTGAAAATGAGCTCTTACGCACCCGCCTAGAGGCGTCACAGCACCTGACGGACCAACACTAGTGCGTCAGGGGAGGTGGGTTCGCCTGCTCTGACACACCCACCCAGGGGCGTTACACGGCTGTGACGCGCCAAGCCAGGTGCGTCACACACCTTGACCCCCAACAGTCAAAAACCAACGGTCGGCAGCCAACGGTCGAATGTAGCCTGACGGTTCAACCTAGGTGCGTCACAGCACCGTGGCGGTCTATCGTGGGACCGTCATAGCCCACAGACCCCACTTGCTGCACTCAGGGCTGTAATGCACCCATCCAGGCGCGTTACACAGTGTGACGGTCACTGGAAGGACCGTCACACCGGCCCGAAGGCGAAATAGTAGGAAATGCCCAAAAATTACAACCACGCCCCCATACCTCCATAGGAGAGGAGGAAATCAAAGGGGAAGATCCCTGAGGACCCCTAACATGATTCTAGGCCATCAAAACGCCGAATCGTGGCTCAAATCCATAGATCGGGCAAACTGTCCCCAAAACATGATTTTGCCCTAACCCGCTCAAAACACCCCTCTCGGCTCCCATTCGGCCTACAAATCGCGGAGGATGACGGGATGAGCATAGGGATTCATCCCCCTACCTGAAAGGAGCGAATGCTCTACCGAATCGTCACCGAAACCAAGGAAGAAGCTTTTGCACACCGCACGCCCCGCCTCCCGCCGCGGAAAGGGCACCACCGGGACCGCCTTGTCGCCGCCGCCGCCGCCACGCCGTTGCAAGAGTGAAGGAGGCCGCGTCTCGGTCGCCCGGGGAAGAAGAATGGTGCGGTGGGGAGGGCGCTCTCCAACTGTTAGGGAAGAAGAAGAAGAAGAAAAAGAAAAAGGTGAAAAGAAAAGAAAAACGTTTGATATTTATAGAAAATCTAGAATATCAAAAAAATCCCAAAAAATGGGAAAATACACCTCCTCGATCCTCGCGACGCACTGATCGCAACGGTACCACTCGCGGGTAGATGAACGACCCGGTTCACCCGCTACGGGGTTCCGTAGATGTTTCCGAGACACACACGCGGGAATCGGAAAACACGTGGAAAAAGCCGCGGAACACGTTCCGGGCCTCCGAACTGACCCGAATCGCACGGATCCAAACACGAAAGATGTCCAGAACATAATTTCAGACACAACGGAGCCAAGTTCACCAAAAATGCAGATCTGGGACCCAAGAAGAAGGATCCGAAAGGGTCTGGGACATCACAATCTGAGCCTTGACTAGTGCTTTGGTTCATCACCCTGTTGTGTTGACGTAGTTGCTTTTGAAGGTTCATACCTTGTCTTGATGTGTCGGTGCATCGCCTTGATGCGTCGAGGCAGAATTGTTCCAGAATGGATGGGGACCGATGCATCGAGACAATGTACTAACTGCGTTGAGGCATGGCTTTAGATTTGTTTGTATGTCTATCGCTGCGTCAATGCATCCTCTCTGATGCGTCGATGCAGAATTATGACCCAATTTTCTTAAGCATTACTGCGTCGATGTATCTCTCCAAACTTGCTTCTTTGATAGTAATTGCATCGAGGCATTGGTGGAAACTGACTTTCCCAAATATTCTTTATTCTTCATGCTGTAGCTCCATCATACAGAGCCACCTGCATTTAAGACTTAATTCATTAGGCAGAGAATCATATTTGTATTGACATCATCAAAACATACAAGTGCAACATTCTCCCCCTTTTTGATGATGGCAATAATACGAGTAGTTAAGTCTTATTAACACCCAATAGAAATTCATCTTCCTTGAGAGAGGTTAAACATCCAGATATGTGAGTTGAGTAGTTGAAATGTAGAATGAAGACATGATACTCATCGGGGCAACAGTGGACATGAAGAAAGGCTTTTCATGAGGGAAGATTTTCTACAGAAGGAAATTTCAGAACACTGACCCTTTCTCTCAACTTACTTTCCCACTTACTTACCTACTCTCCCCCTTACTCAAGAAACACTTTAACAACAAAAAAAACTTTCTCTTACCTTTACTTTACTCTCCCCCTTTGTCATCATCAAAAAAAATGAGTAGCAAGAGATGCCAGAGACAATAAGTTCACAGATTTGAGAAAGTGCAATCTCTTAAGGAATTAAGGGAGGTAACTAGAATGTGCGTAGGTGTTTAAAAATGATAATCCAAATAGAGAAAGAGCATATGATATAAGATTATCGTTATACAGATATAAAGAGAATGAGCAAAGTTTTATATCAATGTCTTGAATATGCAATCTAAATGTTGTACTGATTTATTTTTCAGAGACTTCTTAAGTGAAGACTTTCCAGCAGTATTGAAGCCAAACCAACACAACATATTTTGCATTTAGTCTTAGAGTAAGTTCAGTTGAACGAATAATTTTCTTTTTCTTTGAACACAATGGGTTAACCTACACCTTTTTGCGTGAGGAGACACATTGGTTAGATGTAAAAATCCCAGATAGAATGTGTGGTAACCGTAATGCTTCTCTTTTTGAGAACAGAGTTAGCATTAGATATGTCTTTTGACGTGAGACACAACATGTCTTAAGTGAAGTGACCCAGTTACTCAACACTCTATGACATTGCTCTGCCAAGTTTCCATGGCCTTTTTAATCATGGATAACTTGGAACATCATGACACAACTTTACTCCACTTCATTGGTGAAGCAGTTGGTTTCTCAGTAAACCAAATTATTGCTATGAGATAATTTTACTCCTTTTGATTTCAAAGAGGTGGAAGGTTTGAGGACAATACATATGGAACATAATCTCAGCTAAAGTTGCCTCTTATGATAAAAGTTCAAGCTTTTAGAACACTTCAGGGCATTATATTTCAACATTATTCTTTACTCATAAGATATATGCAATGATATTCTTCAGACCCTTTATCTTAGTCTATGCAAGATTATAAGGTTTAAACATCTTTGCTGAGATTTCAGTTAATCAATCTTAAGACTTTAAGAGAATCCTGAGTTTCTAGATCTGTGAAAGAACTGTATAAGTTTCTCAAGACACAATATAGCCTTACAGAAAAGAACAACCAAACTCCCCCTATCAAAATGACCTATATCATTACAAGCAGAAATGATTTACAAGAAAATCTCCCCCTAACAACCACAATCAGTGAGCCTTGGTACTGGACTGAGCACTGAGGTCAGAGACCACCGCAAGCATAGTGCAGGTTTCCAGACAGACGTTGTATGCCCTTCTCCTAACACCATTTTATATATCAAGGATGATTGAACAAAAAACAAATGATAGATAGAGAACAATGAGTTTTACAGATGCACTGACCTGGAAACAGGGTGCATCGACGCAGGGGTTTATTCACTGACATGTAAATGGAAAAAAATTGAACTGATAGTGTTCGGTTCATTGAACACCATCATTGGTTGATATGGTTATGATGATAACAAATATTGTGTGTATTCTGTGTAAAGGTACATGAGAGTGGTGATGGCTTTTGAGCTTGTAATGGTTTAATGCTATATTGAATGCGTGGATGATCAGATCATATGTGCTTGATTTAACTTCCATTTAGTTTATAATCATTCATGTTTATAGAAAAATGAGTTGATGTTAAAATCAGTATAATCAAGCCTTGAGTGAGCTTTCATAGTTGAGATTGATTTTTCATATTGCTAGTCATGCATATAAGCTCATGGATGGTTATGAGTAGAAGCTCTATGCATATTTTGCTGTGTTCAATTAAGAAGCTTTTATAGAGTCACTCATAATCCATGATTTTTATATCCATGTAGATCTCATGTTCTACCTTATCTTTTACAGGACAGAGATGGTTGGAAGACACCCAAATATAACCTGGATGCATGGTAATATCTATTTATGTGAATCATAATGGAAAGAGGTTGATATGTGGTTTTATATTGATTAAACTCCAAGGAATACTTGGTTTTTGTGTTTAGACATTTAACCTCTTCCTAGTCCCTTGTGCTATTCATGTTGCATATATTCATTTAGTACCTTCATGTATATTCTTCACAGGGTTTTTATGCAAGCTACAAGGTTTGAATTCCTCATGCAAACCTTGGCATAAATGTGTTGAATGATATTCTCATGAAGTATGAAACTTGGGTGAATGATGCTTTCTTGTTGCATAAATTACATTGATATATGAACTTGATTTCTTGATGTTCTAATATGGTCTAGATGGTAAATGGATTTTGAGGCCCATACATGTTGTTTAATTGCATAGCTATGATCTTGATCTTAAGTTGTGCATAAACAAGTTTTCAAGTGTTTCCATGTACCTTGTACTTGTGTCTGTTCATAATGCAAGTTGACTTGGTTGGCTAGGAAGTCGACTTGGGCTTATGTGTGCTTGGTTTTCAAATGTTCTTGTGCTTGGCTTCATGATGCTCATTCAAATGGCATATATGCATGGCTATATGGTTTCATGGTTTATCTGCATAAGGTTTTGGTCACATTTTGTTCATATTGCATTAAGTGCATTGCCATATGATCTTGATCCCATGTTGTGGTTGATTAAGTTAACAAAGTGCTTCCATGCACCTTTTTCATGTGTTTTTCATGATAAAACTTCATGCATCTTCTACTTCATCTATTGAGCTTGATATCTAACTTTTTTCTCATGGTTTTATGTTTTCTACAGGTTTAGGTCGACCTAATGGATGGTTTAGTCGACCTAAATTAACAGATCTGCCAGAAAAAAAAGGTGATGTAGAGTTCGGTCGGCCGACCAGAAAGTTTTGGTCGACCGAACTTGCCAGGGGTGCCTGTAAATTTCCTTGTAAAATTTAGGTCAACTGGACTCCCCGTTTAGGTCGACCGAAACCGGTGAACCACAAATACGTGAATCCGAAAACCCACTAAACCCAATCTATTTGTGCTCTAAACTTACCCATTTGCCCCAAGGGTTATTATACATATGTTAGTAGGGTTTTATAAAATTTTTATGAAGGGTATATGGGTCTTTTTATGTCTCTTGTTCCTATATATACTAGACCTACGAATTTGGGAGATTTATATCCAAGGGCTAACATTTTCTTATCTTGTCGGTCAAGAAAGAGGAGAAGAAGAAAAGGGGGAAAAGAAGAGGAGATATCATCTACATCTAGGAGGTTTTGGAGATTTTGCATGAAGAGAAAGTGAAGCGGATTGAAGAGAGGAACGCGTTGACGTTCAAATCGACAGCATTCGGCTTCCCTCCGACCTGAGCATCAAATAACATCATCATCAGGCTATGGAAAATAAAGGGGGATAATTTCTATATCTTCTATATGTTCTTTGTGATGTCTTTCATGATATGTATTTTGGGTTGAGCATGATTTAGATATTTGTGTTTATTTTCTGAACCTAAAAATACACTGTGTGTGTGACCGTTTGCGTACGGTTGTGGATTCATTGTGCCGCGGTTGTTGCAGCGTGTGTGTGTGTGTTGTAATCTGGTCGTCGGATCATGTGGGAGACTCCGTCTCCGTGTGTGTGTGTGTTGGGGCGTGTCCCCGTGTGTGTTAGGAGCGTCGCCTCCGTGTTGGGGATTTATCCCCGAGTGAAACCTTACCGGTTTGGTAAGGGATGGACGTTGGGAGCCCATCGTGGTCCCGGACCACCTTAAAAATCCCTGTGCACTGTGGTTTGGTTTGGGCAATTGTGTGGTTTGATTGTTATATCCGTTTGTGTGATCGTGTGAGATCGGAGAGATTGAGAGAATTTAGTTATCTTGTTTAGCTAATATCTTCAATCTCATTAATATTGTTAATTCCACTGCGTAGTGTTTTAATTTGCCATCTAGTGTGGGGGACAATTCAACCCCCCTTCTTATCCGCTCGCCTACCCCAGGGACCAACAATTGGTATCAGAGCGGGTTTCTAATTTTTTATTCAACCTCACGGTCGAAGAGTAAAGATCTTTGGCGATGGCTAACATGTAGTCACTTCCTGTTTTTGATAGTTATGATTATAAATCATGGGATGAAAAATTCTGTGATTACATGACTAGTTTTGATTCGAAGTTTATGAGGTTAATCACCTATGGCCCTCACATTCTACCTGGAAATAAATTAGAATGGATCGATGAGCATAAGAAAAAAAACATTGAAAATATCTTTGTTTTAAAACTTCTAAAAGCTGGAGTAAGCTCTAACAAATTTCCATTTGTTTCAAACTGCAGGTGTGCAAAAGAAATCTGGGATGGACTAATAGAAGCTCAAAAAGAAAAGGTGATGTGACACAACCTAATACCTATATTGCAAGTAATGCAACGGACACGGGAATGTCACACAAGTGGACTCACTCGCATTTGGCACACTCGGGTCCGTAGGTGGACCGGCGATAGGGTGAGGGTCCGAGGATGGACCCGGAGATTTCCAAGGGTATGGATGGCTTGGGGAGGACCCCTAAGGGCTTGAGGTTGCTTAAATTCATGGGCGGTCAGCACGCCGAGGGCGTGGGTAAATTGGTCTCGCTCACAACTCACCCGCGGTGGACACTCACATAGTAGCAATTTGAGTCTGAGCACTCCTCACCGACCGACGGCACACTAGAAGCAATACTAAACAAGCACAAATAATCCAGCATAGGAGTTTGGTTAGGAGCACACCTGATCAGTGTGAAGACACCGATCCCAGTTGGAGACGAGGGCGAGCGAGGAAGCGTGGGCTTACCCGCACGCCGTGCCGATGAAGCTTCAACCTGAATTTTAATTAACATACACTATGCCCCTTGCAAGGGGGTTGGACTAGGGGTGCGGATTAGTTTTACAACCAAAATGTACCTCCACGCAAGGAGGGGCGGTCCGCCGGCCAGGCGGGGTGGGGAAAACTACGCTAGAAGCCGAAGCGGAAGAAGATCTCGGTTCTGTCCACTCTTAGGAACATGGGATAGACTGCCACTGTCGGCGCTGCTGCGGACTCCCCCAAACTCCGATTGGGACAAAACTAGTGGCAAAACCTTCGTAGTTGACCCGGGAGGACATCCAATTTTTGGAGGAATTTCTGAATGATGGCATTGGTCGGGGCAGAGGTGTGAACATGGTCTCTGTTTGCTAGTTTTGGTAGCTTCTGCACCTCTACAGTAGGAAGATGAGGCGGCCACGGACGCTCCCGAGCTCTGATTCAGGCGTGGCTGGAGTCGTTGGATTTGTGGTTGAGTGCTCTTCTAACGGAGACCCGTGGGGGTGCCGGAGGAAGCCAGAGTAGGCGGCGAGGACCCAAACAATGGTTGGGTGTCAGATCAGTTCCAGAGGGAACAGACCAGCGCACCCGGGGGGAAAAAATGAGAACTCACAGCTCCGGATGCCGAACGGGGTGCCGTTTCTTGTTGCTGGAAGTAGACTCATTGTAGAAGCTCTCAGCCAAGGCCCGCCTTCATAACCTCAGGATCTTGGCCGTGGGAGCCTCTGCAACTTGCTTCTGGTTGACTGTCAGGGAGAAGTTGCATAGTCCGGCGATGACAGCTCCTCCGGGCAGCTCCGAACGCAGTCGGGGATGAGACCACCACCGTTGCAAAGAGGACTGAAAGACACTTCCAATGGTTCCTCTTGTGCTTCCAGGGGCACCAAGATGAGGTCATGGCGGGCTCTGCAACCAGCGGCTTCTCTGATGCCTACGAACTGGAATGAAATGGTGGAGATAGGTAATGGAGGAATGGGGATATGGGAGGGGAAATGAGATGGATGTGTGTGGGGGTAACCCCTGGCTATGAGGGGGTCTGGGAGGGGGTGTTCCAAGGTGTGGGAGGGAGAGAATGGGGTCTAGCAGATGGTTGGAGGGGGAGATGTGAATTTGGTGTTGGGAGGGAGAGGGAGGTGGATTTGAATTTGGCTTAATGAGTGGGGTCAATGCTGGCCTAGGGGAGGGGAAGGGGTGCTTGGGCAGGGGTATTCTGCCTTGGGAGAGTGAGAGATGCCATGGGGGAGTGGGAGTGATGTGACACAAAATGCAGCAGAGACTTTGATTCCTTGGACCTAATTCGCAATCACAATTACAAGGCGCCAAGAATATGTTAAAGCTACCAACGCACCGTGCGCACACGATTCCCGTGGTGACCCGGTGATGCCGAGTCGAGGTGATGGAGATAGCCCCTGACTGATTAGAGGACCAGCACCACTTTAGTTAGCCCTCCCGAAGGTTTGAAAGCCCACAAACAAGGGCGGCCGGATGCCTTAAGGGCACGGGGTCACTCGCTCACTTATGGCCACGGTGACCACACTGAAAGGTGGCGCCGGGATCGGGCACTCGCTCTCCTACCGGCCGATATGTTTCGCGGATATTAAATAAATAGGTATAAGGAGGCAAGGGCAGGAGGCTCACCTGGTTGGTTTGAGGAAACTAATCCCGGTCGGAGACGAGGGCGGGCGGGGAAGTGTGGGTTCCCTGCACACTGCGCCGATGAAGCTTCGAACCTGTTTAAGTGTACACTCACTACACCTCACGCAGGAGGGTGATCTCGGGGGTGGGAATTGATGGGTTACAACAAACACTACCTCCCACAGGGAGGGGCGGTAAGCCGGCCAGGCGAGAGGGGGAGATAAGCTTAGTAGCCCACGAGGAGGGACCGCTTCCGAATTGGACCGCTGGCTGTGGACGTTGATAGGCAGTCGGTGTAGTCCCTGTAGATCTCGGTCAGGAATTCTGCCGATGACGAGCCCAGGGGGGATCTTCTCGTAACAGGAACCCAAACGCCTCTGATTTATATCAATTTATTCTGACATCGTTGATGGCTGCAGTGGAGGTCTGAGTAGAGCAACAGATTCTGGGTTGGGTGGCTCCCTGTTTCTGTCTGCAACTTACAGAAGTTGCCCCGGCCGCTCCTGGACGCCGAATCATGAACCGTCAGAGTCGCTGGAACTGTGGACAAAGCCTCTACACAGAAAAACTGACAGCAACACCTTCTGAGGTCGGGGTGGACAGGGGGACGCCGACGAGTGAGAACTGGTCGCTGCAGACTGCAGGAGGCAGACCCGCGCGACTGAGGGAGAAAATTCGGAACTCTAGCTCCCGTTTGCCGAAAGAGGTCCTGTTTCTTGCTCCTGATCGGGGACAGGGGGAGGAAGAACGTTGAGGAAGAACCTTCGGTCGGATTCCTTCGCCGTTGATCGTGAAGTTGCTTCCAACCGGGCTCAGGCTATCTGCAGAGGACGTCTGGCGCAGTTGGGGGAGAACAGCTCTCCCGGTCGGCGACGAACTTGGAACTGGACGATTCCACCTCGCATGCAAATTAGACTCGTAGACCTTTCCGTCGGTGTAGGCCACGCCCCCAGCAGGACCAGGATGGAGTCGTGGACGGTGCTGCAACTTGGTGCTGGTCTGCAGGTCTTCTCTGCACACGGGTTGGAGATTGAGTGGTGGGCAGGATGGCTCCTTGGTGGAGGAATAGAGTACAAGGGTGCCTTGGTGATGATGGGGGATCTTGTGGGGAGATGGGATGAGGGGTAATGGAGGTGGAGGGGAGGGCGGAGCTAGCAGGGAAAGGAGGTGGGAGTATTGGCTGCGATTTGGTCAAGAGGGGGGGGGGTGGGGTTGTGCTAGATGGAGGGGTGCGCACCAAGTGGAGGAGGGGAGAGGGCTTGGATCGCACTAGGGCTTTGAATGGAGTGTGGGGAAGGGGAGTGGTTGCTTAGGGGAGGGGGAAGGTTGCCTTGGAGGTGGGAAGTTGTATGGGGAAGGGGAAGGGTTGTCTAGGGAAGGTGAAAGGTTGCTTGGGAAGTGGAGGGAATTGAAGGGAATTAAGGCCTTGGGAATATGAAAGGGTGGAGGGGGTGAGGTGGCAGCTGAGGTGGCAGGGGGAGGGGAAGGTGAAGGGGCTGTTGCGCCCAAGGGAGGGGAGGAGAGAGAAGTGGGGTTCGCCCCTTGAAGAAAGAGAGAGAGGGAGAGTTAGAGAGAGAGGGAGAGATGCACTTAAGTGGCTCAAATTTGCTTAATACTTCATTACTTCAAAAGAGGGGGTTTGGGGTCCTATATATAGGAAAACCTAATTTACAAAAAGTCCTCATGAAATGGACAAATGACGGAAGACCAAGGGGTGGGGAGAGGGGCGCCCATGGGCCAGACCAAAGAAATGGCCCAATAAGACCTACTAGCCCCATTAGCCCACTAGCCTACATACAAACATAAGTAAATAACATGATAACCTAGTAACATGACTCAAAACAAAGGCAAATACATCAAAATGACTCAGGAAAATAGGAAAATGTAATAGGATGATAAGCACCAATGTTCCATCTGAAGAAGGGCTGGTCCCTAGCTGCCTCCGGGAGGGAGAGAAGTGCCAAGCCAGAGGGTATGTGGTGTGATGCCCTCATCAATTCTCTCGGGCGGGGAAGGCCCTCCCTGCTGCGGTACTGCTCTAGGAGATCGGGGGACAGCTGCTGGAGATCCTCCCGGCTCACCCAGGTATCGTCCGAGGGTGGTCGTCCCTTCCACCTGACCTGGTAGAGCTCATACGCCTTGCTCCTTGTGATGGTAACCTGTTCATCTAATATCTGCTCCACTTCATCGCGTCGGTTTCTCAAATGGGGTTGAGCTCTCTGGGGTGTGGGGGCGCTCTCAAAGGAGGGAGTAGGCTGGATTTCCTCACCGGGTGTCACCGTGGGGCCCTTGTAGGGCACCAGGTCAACCACATTGAATGTGGGGCTTACTCCATACTCTTCAGGGAGGTCCAACACGTAAGTATTGGTGCCAAGGCGTCTCAGCACCTGGAAGAGGCCAGCTCCACACGACCTCAACTTCGAAGTATTCCCAGGGAACAACCTCTCAGTTCTCACCATCACAAAATCACCAATCTGGAATTCTTGGTGGCGGCGGTGGGAGTCAGCAGACTTCTTGTAAATCTCGTTGCTCTTGTTGATGTTTTTGCGAATGTTTCCAGGCAACTCTGTGAATGTTGATTCACTAGTGGATAATGGGGGTCCTGGACAACCAAATGGGGACCTAGCATGCAGTGGCGCTACATAGACTTCGATGGACCTAGGAGGACCGGGACATCCATAGATGAGACTATCATGCAAAGGGGTGTTTGATGCCGGGGGTCCGGGACATCCATGAATGCTTTCTTCATGTTTTGACTTTACTTGGATTGACCTAGGGGGGCCTGGACATCTAGATGTAAACCTATCATGCTTAGAAGTCATGTGGACCTTGATGCACTTAGGTGGTCCGGGGCAGCCACAAGTGGCCCTATCATGAATGAGATGGATGAACAGTGGGGGAAGACCCGCTTGTTCAAATGTAATCCTGTCGTGCACTGGACCTAGTGTGTATGTGACACAAATGAGATGACTAGCCCTACCGGATGGGGTAAAATGTTGTGGCACATGCATTCCTATCAAGATGGTCCCATCTTTTGGTGAGGGTTGGTTTGGGGGTCTCCACTCATGGGGTTCGAAGGGGTCCCAGAAAGTGGACATCTTGGGATGGGTTAATTTCTCATTTCCTAGGTGGATGTCACCCTTGGTCATGGCTCTCATGGTGTGGGCTAGGTTTTGGAATGGGTGGGTTAGGTTTGACATGGTGTGTGAGGGTAGGAAAAGGTGGGTGGTGGGTAAGGCGACTAGGTCCCATGGGTTCTTTGGCTTCCATTGGGAGGGATCAAAGGGGTCATGGAATGGGTCATCTAGGGGGAGGAACTCTTGGTTCTCATGGTCTTGGGAGAGGTAGTCTTGACTTATCATGGTAGGTTGTGGTAGGAAAATGTTGGTGTTGAGTAAGGTGGGTGGGTATAGGAAGGGATCGAATGGGTCATGGTATGGGTTACCTAGAAACTCTAGGTCCACATGTGGTGGGGAGTCATTCACCTCTATTGAGATTTTTGGGCAAAAGTTGTTGGTGGGTGGGTTAGCCTTGAGAGGATGGCTGGGTTTCCTTCCTGAAATGAGGAGCTCCAATTTAAGGATGGCCTCGGGCTCATCGGGTGTGGGAAGAAAGAGAAGGAGGTCGCTAATGTAGCAACCAACAGTGCAAACCGAAGTGATAGACCCGACACATGGGTGTAGAAGACCAAGGCCCCTTGGTTGGTCGACCATAGGGTTCAATATAGCCGTCAACTCCACTTGCCATGCTAGGCCTTGTAGAAGGTCTCCTAGAGTTTCCACTTGGTAAGAGGATTGGATGGTAGTGCGATAGGTGGAGAAGGGTACTATGGGGAGGTGTCGTTCCACGGGAGGGCAAACATGGGCCATGAGATCTCTAAAGGGGTTCTCCTTTAGCCAACGTAATAGGGGTTCTCCTAAGATGAGCTCGGCCCCTACTAGGGAGGGTGGTGTAAGGTGAAGACCACCATGTGAAGTGTCTTCTTCTTCCTGGGCATGGGTGATTTCCATGGCGGGGGTTGGGTCCGGAGTGTTCACCACTATGGGGTTGGGTATGGGTTCTTCTACCAAGGAGGTGAGTGGGTCTACTGAGGGCGAGATGAAAACAGTTGGTGTATGGTGTACCCAGGGGGGTGAGTGAGGCCGGACTTGGGTTGGGGTTGGGAGTGGAAGTAGCGGGGGGCTAGGTTTGGGTAGGATAGGAGTTGGAAGTGGAAGGTGATTTGGGTGAGTAACCTTTTGTTGGGGAGTGGTGGCTGTCACGGGCCTAGGTGGAGTGAGGGTGGGGGCCACTTTGGTTTGAATGGTGGTGGTGATCGGGATAGGAGTCATTTGGGGTGGTGGAGTTTGGGCCCTAAGGGAAGCGAAGATCTTCCTGATCTCAACCCTTATCTCTTCCAATGAATCTAGGGGTCCTTTGGGTGGTGGGGTTTGGGTCCTAATGGAGGCCTTGGGTTGACTGGGAGGAAAAGGGGGAATGGGAGTGCTCCTCGGGTTATGGTCCTCACGGTAGGAGTGGGACGGTCGGGGAGCGTAGATCTTCCTAAGCTCACTCTTCATCTCTTCCCATGAGTGAATGGGCTCTTGCCCCCAAACCCTTCTGAATCTCTCTTTGTGTTCCCACATTTTCTTAGCTAGACCCCGAAGTCGTGCCTTGGCCCTGCGGACTCTCTCAGATCCGTATACCCAAGTACTTTCAAAGTCCCTTTCCATGGTATTCTCCCACCTAAGATAGGCATGAGGATTAGTTCCATCAAAATGAAGGTCCTCATCTACAATGTAGTCCATGTGGAGGGGGTCAATCGGACCATGTGACCAACGAGGGGTATGCATGATGATCGGGTGATGAATGCAATTGCCCTAGGACAAGACTTAGTAGAGACAAGTCTAGAACTTGCTCTGATACCAAATTGATGTGACACAAAATGCAGCGGTGACTTTGATTCCTTGGACCTAATTCGCAATCACAATTACAAGGCGCCGAGAATATGTTAAAGCTACCAACGCACCGTGCGCACACGATTCCCGTGGTGACCCGGTGATGCCAAGTCGAGGTGATGGAGATAGCCCCTGACTGATTAGAGGACCAGCACCACTTTAGTTAGCCCTCCCGAAGGTTTGAAAGCCCACAAACAAGGGCGGCCGGATGCCTTAAGGGCATGGGGTCACTCGCTCACTTATGGCCACGGTGACCACACTGAAAGGTGGCGCTGAGATCGGGCACTCGCTCTCCTACCGGCCGATATGTTTCACGGATATTAAATAAACAGGTATAAGGAGGCAAGGGCAGGAGGCTCACCTGGTTGGTTTGAGGAAACCAACCCCGGTCGGAGACGAGGGCGGGTGGGGAAGTGTGGGTTCCCCGCACACTGCGTCGATGAAGCTTCGAACCTGTTTAAGTGTACACTCACTACACCTCACGCAGGAGGGTGATCTCGGGGGTGAGAATTGATGGGTTACAACAAACACTACCTCCCGCAGGGAGGGGCGGTAAGCCGGCCAGGCGAGAGGGGGAGATAAGCTTAGTAGCCCACGAGGAGGGACCGCTTCCGAATTGGACCGCTGGCTGTGGACGTTGATAGGCAGTCGGTGTAGTCCCTGTAGATCTCGGTCAGGAATTCTGACGATGACGAGCCCAGAGGGGATCTTCTCGTAACAGGAACCCAAACGCCTCTGATTTATATCAATTTATTCTAACGTCGTCGATGGCTGCAGTGGAGGTCTGAGTAGAGCAACAGATTCTGGGGCGGGTGGCTCCCTGTTTCTATCTGCAACTTGCAGAAGTTGCCCCGGCCGCTCCTGGACGCCGAATCATGAACCGTTAGAGTCGCTGGAACCGTGGACAAAGCCTCTACACAGCAAAACTGACAGCAACACCTTCTGAGGTCGGGGTAGATAGGGGGACGCCGACGAGTGGGAACTGGCCGCTGCAGACTGCAGGAGGCAGACCCGCGCGATTGAGGGAGAAAATTCGGAACTCTGGCTCCCGTTTGCTGAAAGAGGTCCCGTTTCTTGCTCCTGATCAGGGACAGGGGGAGGAAGAACTTTGATGAAGAACCTTCGGTCGGATTCCTTCGCCGTTGGTCGTGAAGTTGCTTCCAACCGGGCTCAGGCTCTCTACAGAGGAATTGATGTGACACGAAATGCAGCGAAGACTTTGATTCCTTGGACCTAATTCGCAATCACAATTACAAGGCGCCGAGAATATGTTAAAGCTACCAACGCACCGTGCGCACACGATTCCCGTGGTGACCCGGTGATGCCGAGTCGAGGTGATGGAGATAGCCCCTGACTGATTAGAGGACCAGCACCACTTTAGTTAGCCCTCCCGAAGGTTTGAAAGCCCACAAACAAGGGCGGCCGGATGCCTTAAGGGCACGGGGTCACTCGCTCACTTATGGCCACGGTGACCACACTGAAAGGTGGCGCCGGGATCAGGCACTCGCTCTCCTACCGGCCGATATATTTCACGGATATTAAATAAACAAGTATAAGGAGGCAAGGGCAGGAGGCTCACCTGGTTGGTTTGAGGAAACCAACCCCGGTTGGAGACGAGGGCGGGCGGGGAAGTGTGGGTTCCCCACACACTGCGCCGATGAAGCTTTGAACCTGTTTAAGTGTACACTCACTACACCTCACGCATGAGGGTGATCTCGAGGGTGGGAATTGATGGGTTACAACAAACACTACCTCCCGCAGGGAGGGGCGGTAAGCCGGCCAGGCGAGAGGGGGAGATAAGCTTAGTAGCCCACGAGGAGGGACCGCTTCCGAATTGGACCGCTGGCTATGGACGTTAATAGGCAGTCGGTGTAGTCCCTGTAGATCTCGGTCAGGAATTATGCCGATGACGAGCCCAGGGGGGATCTTCTTGTAACAGGAACCCAAACGCCTCTGATTTATATCAATTTATTCTGACATCGTCGATGGCTGCAGTGGAGGTCTGAGTAGAGCAACAGATTCTAGGGTGGGTGGCTCCCTGTTTCTGTTTGCAACTTGCAGAAGTTGCCCCGGCCGCTCCTGGATGCCGAATCATGAACCGTTGGAGTCGCTGGAACCATGGACAAAGCCTCTACACAGAAAAACTGACAGCAACACCTTCTGAGGTCGGGGTGGACAGGGGGACGCCGATGAGTGGGAACTGGTCGCTGCAGACTGCAGGAGGCAGACCCGCGCGACTGAGGGATAAAATTCGGAACTCTGGTTCCCCTTTTCCGAAAGAGGTCCCGTTTCTTGCTCCTGATCGGAGACAGGGGGAGGAAGAACTTTGATGAAGAACCTTCGGTCGGATTCCTTCGCCGTTGGTCGTGAAGTTGCTTCCAACCGGGCTCAGGCTCTCTGCAGAGGACGTCTGGCGCAGTTGGGGGAGAACAGCTCTCCCGGTCGGCCACGAACTTGGAACTGGACGATTCCACCTCGCTTGCAAAGTAGACTCGTAGACCTTTCCGTCGGTGTAGGCCACGCCCCCAGCAGGACCAGGATGGAGTCGTGGACGGTGCTGCAACTTGGTGCTGGTCTGCAGGTCTTCTCTGCACACGGGTTGGAGATTGAGTGGTGGGCAGGATGGCTCCTTGGTGGAGGAATAGGGTACAAGGGTGCCTTGGTGATGATGGGGGGTCTTGTGGGGAGATGGGATGAGGGGTAATGGAGGTGGAGGGGAGGGCGGAGCTAGCAGGGAAAGGAGGTGGGAGTACTGGCTGCGATTTGGTCAAGAGGGGGGGTGGGGTTGTGCTAGATGGAGGGGTGCGCACCAAGTGGAGGAGGGGAGAGGGCTTGGATCGCACTAGGGCTTTGAATGGAGTGTGGGGAAGGGGAGTGGTTGCTTAGGGGAGGGGGAAGGTTGCCTTGGAGGTGGGAAGTTGTATGGGGAAGGGGAAGGGTTGTTTAGGGAAGGTGAAAGGTTGCTTGGGAAGGGGAGGGAATTGAAGGGAATTAAGGCCTTGGGAATATGAAAGGGTGGAGGGGGTGAGGTGGCAGCTGAGGTGGCAGGGGGAGGGGAAGGTGAAGGGGCTGTTGCACCCAAGGGAGGGGAGGAGAGAGAAGTGGGGTTCGCCCCTTGAAGAAAGAGAGAGAGGGAGAGTTAGAGAGAGAGGGAGAGATGCACTTAAGTGGCTCAAATTTGCTTAATACTTCATTACTTCAAAAGAGGGGGTTTGGGGTCCTATATATAGGAAAATCTAATTTACAAAAAGTCCTCATGAAATGGACAAATGACGGAAGACCAAGGGGTGGGGAGAGGGGCGCCCATGGGCCAGACCAAAGAAATGGCCCAATAAGACCTACTAGCCCCATTAGCCCACTAGCCTACATACAAACATAAGTAAATAACATGATAACCTAGTAACATGACTCAAAACATAGGCAAATACATCAAATTGACTCAAGAAAATAGGAAAATGTAATAGGATGATAAGCACCAATGTTCCGTCTGAAGAAGGGCTGCTCCCTAGCTACCTCCGAGAGGGAGAGAAGTGCCAAGCCAGAGGGTATGTGGTGTGATGCCGTCATCAGGGAGGATTGTGTTGGGAAAGGATAGTGGGTGGTTGGAGGGTGGAGTGGGAATAGGTGGAGGCTACCTTGGGGATGGGGTGGAGTAAAGAGAGAGTTGTGGGGAGTTGGAGAGGCTTTAAGGGAGGGGGACGGAGAGAGAAAGTAGGTGGGAGGGTGAGGAGAGAGAGGGGGGGCGTCCCCCTTAGAGAGAGAGAGAGAGTGGTTTGGGGAGGGGAACTTCTCACTCCTCTCTGAAGGCTTCTCACCAAAGAAATTCAATTTTCTGGACTCAAAATAGTAGTTTTTCATTCATTAACTAAAAATGGAGAGAGTGGGGTCCTATTTATAGGGATTCCACAATTTACAATAAGTCCCTGACTTTAGGACTAATGACAAATAACCAAGGGGGAAGGGGACACCCCTGGGCCTAGCCCAATGAATTGGGCCCAATAACCAAACTAATCAACCCTATGACACTTAACTTAGGTAGATGACTCATTAACCTAGGTACATGACTCAAATAAAAGTAAAATTGTAATGATATGACTCAAATAAAATATGAAAATTACATGCCAAGGCTCAGAAAATGTGACGGACACAATGGAGTACTTCCAGTGAGCAATCGGAGCTGTGGAAAAATGTGAAGGGTGAGAGATGCCCCCATCATACCCCCGGGGTGCGAAGAACTCGAATCCGTCGAGTATGGGTCCACCGTGGAAGTGGTCCTCCAAAGCAGCTCCGAGCGAGCCACGACCTCCAAACTCAACCCTGCATCCGCAACCAGGGGACGGTCCTTCATCTTCTCAAGGTGGCTTGGGCACACCCTCTTGGCGGTGATGGAACCATGCTTGCCTAGTATTGCCTCTGTGTGCACACGTCGTGCTCTCATGCTGATATGTGGTGGCTCTCCGAGTGTGTCTCTCACAAGGATAGGGGTAGGCCCGAAACTCTCACTAGGATCCACCGCGGTGCCCATATAGGGTGCCGGACCCGCCACATGGGAAATGGGGTGAATCCCAAAACCCATTAGAAAGCCCAACCCATAAGCCGGGTTACCAAGGCCACTCGGAACTAGGCAAGGTCCAAGTCCCCGTTCCCCCAAGTTGGAGGTGACCCTAGGGTAGAGCCACTCCAAAGTCACCATCGCCAAGTTGCCAACTTGGAATTCAAAGTGGCGTTCGCAAGGTTTTGTCTGCTTCTTATGATTCTCACCGCTCATTGTTTGTTGCTTGCTTAAATGCTCATGCCAAGTACTACGATGCGGTGTGAGTGGGAGATGCATGATATGCAAAGGGGGGCCTGGATAACCATATTTAGACTAATCATGCAGAGATTCCATGGAGACTTTGAAGGGTGTGGGAGGGCCGGGGCATCCTTAGGTGTCCCTCTCATGCGTGGGTGTGATGAGTGCCGGAGGACCCGGACATCCATGAATGCTCCTAAAATGCTTCAGACTCATGATGAATGAAGGTGGACCATTACATCCGAATATGGACCACTCATGTTTCCTACTTGACATGTGGGTGATATGAATAAATGTACCCGACTTATGAATCATGCTAAGTGGTTCGAGGTGCCAAGACATATGTTTTCCTAACCCAAAAATGACTTTGATGTGTTGGGGTATGGTTTGGCATTGGAGTTTCCATTCAAAAGGGTTGAAGGGGTCAAGGAAGGTGGACATCATGGGGAGAGGCACCTCCTTGTTCCTTAGGTGTAGATCTACCTTGGTCATAGTTGCCCTTGTGTCGCCCGGGACTTGGGAGAGGTGGGCTTGGCTCAACATGGTGGTTGAGGGTAGGAAGGAGTGGGTGATAAGTGATGTGGGTGGATCACATGGGTTCCCAGGTTCCCATTGGGAGGGGTCAAAAGGAGCTCTAAGTTCATCTCAACATCCTCAAGGTCCTCACAATATGGTGGTGGATCATCCTCCTTTAATGAAATGATCGGGTCGAAGTTCTTAGTGGGTGGGTTGGCCATGAGAGGAGGGCTTGACTTTCTGCCCGATATGAGGGACTCCAATTTGAGGATAAGGTCGGGCTCATCAGGTGTGGGGAGGAATAGAAGGAGATCGCTAGTGTAGCAACCAACGGTGCAAATCGATGTGATAGATCCGACACATAGGTGTAAGAGATCAAGGCTCCTAGGTTGGTTGGCCACTGTGGTCAACATGCCGGTCAACTTCATTTGCCATGCTAAGCCCTTGAGAAGATCCCCTAATGTGTCCACTTGATAAGATGATTGGATGGTGGTGTGATAGGAGAGGTGCACTATAGAGAGGTTTTGCTCCATAGGAGAGAAAACATGGGCCATAATCTTTCTAATTGGGCTCTCCTTTAGCCAACTATCAAGGGGTTCTCCTAAGATGAGCTCGGCCCCAACTAGAGAGGTGGTGTAAGGTGAAGACCACCGTGCGAGGTTTCTTCTTCTACTTGGACATGGGTGGTCTCCATGGGGGGGATAGGGTCTAGAGTGTTACCACTATGTGGTCGGGTTTGGGTTTCTCTACCAAGCAGGTGAGAGGGTCTTTTGAGGGTGGGGAGATGAGGGTTGGTGTATGGCACACCGGGAGTGGAGGGTAAAGGGAAACTTGGTTTGGGATTGGTAGGGGAAGTAGTGGAGGCCTAGGTTGGGGTAGGGTTAGAGTTGGAAGTGGAAGATGGGTTGGGTGGGCCTTGGTGGGGGTATCCCTTATGGGGGAAGGTGGAGGGGCGGAGGTCAATTGGGTGTGGGCGTGAATTGGATAAGGGAGAGTGGGTTTGGGGGTGGTGGCCATCATGGACCTAGGTGGAGGGGTGGACAGAGGGTCTACTTGGATTTGAATGGTGAAGGTTAGGTGAGTGACTTTGGACGGGGGAGTGGTGGTCATCACGTTGGAAGCCGGGTTGGTTAAGGGTCTCTTGCCCTTGGGATCGGCCGGTTGTGGAGGGGTGGGAGTGGGGGCCAATTTGGTTTGGATATTGAGGGTTGTGGAAGGGGGTTTTGGTTGGGGTGTGAGGGCCCTCATGGGGTTAGGTGGAGAGGTGGATGCTGGGATCATTTGGGTCTTAATGGAGAGGACTTGGTGGAAAAGTGTAGTGATGATGGTTGAGAGGGGATTTGTTGGGAGTGGTGGGGGTGGAGACCTAAGGGTGGTCTCAAGTTGGCCGGGTGGGGATGGAGGAGTGGTAGTGCTCCTCGGATAGGAAGGGGAATGTCAGGGAGCATAGGTCTTTCTAAGTTCCTCTTTCATATCATCCCACGAGTGAATGGGCTCTAGCCTTCTAACCCTTCTTAATCCCTCTATGTGCTCCCACTTACTCTTGGCTTGACCCCGAAGTCATCCCTTGGCCTTGCGGACTCTCGCGGGTCCATATACCCAAGTCTTTTCAAAGTACCTTTCCATGGTAGCCTCCTACTTTAGACAGGCACTAGGGCTCGATCCGTCAAAGCGAAGGTCCTCATCTAGAATGAAGTTCAAGGATGGCGAGTAGACTAAGTAGGAAGTGGCCATGATGAACGGGGGGAATAAATGCAATGGCCCTAGGACAAGACTTAGTAGAGACAAGACTAGAACTTGCTCAGATATCAATTGATGTGACACAACCTAAGACCAATATTGTAAGCAATGCAACGGACATGGCAATGTAACACAAGCGGACTCACTCGCATTTGGCACACTCGGGTCCGTAGGTGGACCGGCGATGGGGTGAGGGTCCGAGGATGGACCCGGAGGTTTCCAAGGGTATGGCTGGCTTGGGGAGGACCCCTAAGGGCTTGGGGTTGCCCAAATTCATGAGCAATCAGCATGCCAAGTGTGTGGGTAAATTGGTCTCGCTCACAACTCACCCGCGGTGGACACTCACATAGTAGCAATTTGAGTCCGAGCACTCCTCACCGACTGACGGCATACTAGAAGCAATACTAAACAAGCACAAATAATCTAGCTTAGGAGTGTGGTCAGGTGCTCACCTGATCGGTGTGAAGACACCAATCCCATTCGGAGACGAGGGCGAGCGAGGAAGTGTGGGCTTACCCGCACGCCGCGCCGATGAAGCTTCAACCTGAAATTTTAATTAACATGCACTACGCCTCTTGCATGGGGGTTGGACTAGGGGTTGTTGGAAATCTGGTTTTGATAATGACAACTTATGAATCATGTTTAGACTGGATTAAATAAAGCTATTGTAGGGTGCGCCTGATATGCCTTGCACTGTCTTAGGTTCATGCGATATTTGTTCAAGTCAACGGTCAACACCAACAGATAGCAAGTCAACATCACTTGTTTAATGTGAGTCAACCTCTGACAGGTAAAGTCAATGCACATACAAGTTGATACACACCCAGGTCAGTACAGATATCTCAGATTCCTATTAGCTCTATGTCGATACTAGTTCCAGTCATGGCTGACTAAGGTCGATGCTAGCTACACTTCATGCATATAGGGTCGGTGCATATGTGCACTCGGTGCGTGTTTAAGGTTCGTGCAAGTCTTTAATTACATGCATTCACTTTGTCGGTGCAGGCTTTTATATTCACACATGGTCGGTGCACACTCATAAGGCCTGTGCACTCTGTGTCTTAAGTCATAAAATATAGGTAAAGGAGTCAGCGCTAATTCCATAAGGTCTATGTAGACTTCATTCTGCACACATATAACGTCGGTGCAAGTTTTGTAGCTTCACACATGCATTAGTCAGAGCATATTCTTATTCAGGTCAGTGCATTCCTTGCCTCGGTGCAAGGTTTGCCTCGGTGCGAGGTTTGGTTTGCACCAAGTCGGTGCAACTTTTGGTTAAACGCTAGTATAAGTCTCACCAAGTCGATGCAAATCTCTATTGCTGCAGTTGAAGGTCCGTGCATATAGAAGGTCAAGTTCGTGCATATAGAAAGTCGGTGCAAACTCTGCACTGAGCTTTTCTCTCCATTAGGTCTGTGCATACCTGCACGCATGAATAGGTCCGTGCATATACCACATTAGGTCTGTGCATATGCCTGCTTACACATTTCACGGTCAGTGCACATCTGGGTTAATTAAGCCTAAGGTCTGTAGAAGGTCTGCTCTTCCATGTGATGAACTCGAAATTACTGCAAGTGATCCTAAACAATACTCTGTATTTTGCAAGGAACAATCTCATCCACAGTAGAGGCACGTGATCTCTGGAAAAGGCGGGAACAAGCTCTCCACACACCAGAAGTGAGAGCTTGTGGGACCCAGGCCAGAAGCTCTATAAGAAGGACCCTTCTGCGATCGAAAAAGAAAGAGAGAGACTATGGTGGATAATAGAAGAAGAGCTTTGCAGCCAGAAAGAAAAACATGAGAGCCATTAGAAGAAGAAAAAGAGGAAGGAGTTGCCAGGAGAGCCATAGAGTATACTGAGAGAAGAAGAAGAAAGAAAGAGGTAGAGAGTGCAGAGAAGAGAGTAGAGAGAAGAAGAGAGAGCCTTTCCTGAAGATCAGAGTTGTATTGGCCTCTGGATCAGATCCAAGCCAAGTTGTTTCTACGAAGCTACATTTGTCTCTGTTTCTCCTTTTGTTTTTTTTTGTTTGTTATTCCCATTTTCATTAGTGTTCTTCCGATCCTCAAGTTTGAGGTCGGGGTTCCTCCTGTGGACTCAGGAGAAGGGAGACTGTGTCTCCGGTTGCTAGTGACGGACTGTCACTAGTGGTTCCCTCCGGTTTGGAGGAAGAGAGAAGAGTGTTCCTCTGGGTCAAGCTGTAAGGTAGCATTTGTTGCAGTCTGAGTCTGCTTTGAACTCTAGCTTGGGTAGTGGAATCCTCACTTGGTTTGAGTGAGGGGTGGATGTAGGCAGACTGTGGGTCTGGCCGAACCACCTAAAATTCTGGTGTTCTGTGGTTTGCCTTTGTGAGTTTGCTCCTGCCTTCTACTTCTCTCACAAGGGTCTTTGTCAGGTTGGGTGTGCGCTGCCTGTTCAACTCATTGATTACTTTATTCGACATATCCGTGAAGTGGTTGAGTTGTGTGTGCGTGCCTCAGTATCACTGCTCACTAGTTTTCAGATCACCTTTAAAGAATTCAAGGTCTTTCCTGAGACATTTCCTATTCCGAGAAATTTTCCTTGTCTTGCTCGGTGCTTTACTGTACCTTTCACAGATTGGTAGTTCATCTAGTTGAAAGAGGTTCAGATTTAACAAGGTTTAAATCGGCAATTCTTTTTATTTAAGATCCATTCACCCCTCCTCTGGATCTAACAAGTGGTATCAGAGCGGGTTACTGGCTTTCCAGATCTAACGATCTACAGTAGTTCCTGGCGTTTCTCGGTGGTTTCTTCCTCTATTTGCCGTTTACCATCAGTGGTCGTCTGCTTCCGATTTGCCAATGGCTCATCCTCCAATTTTTAATGGGTCTGATTTCCCTAATTGGCGTGGCAGTCTATGCGCGTTCATCGATTTAGTGAATCCTAATCTCTGGAATCATGTCTCCAAAGGTCCACACAGAATGCCTAAAGATGTGTCCAAATGGACAGACAAACATAGAATGAAAAACAATGAAAATATGAAAGTTCTCGGTATTTTAAAAGGGGCTGTTGATTCTGACATCTTTCCGTTTGTTACAATTGTAGGTCTGCTAAAGATATCATGGACAAATTGATGGCAGTCTATAACAAAAGTGATGACATCTGCTTGATGGTTAATGAGAGCAACCATAGCAGTGATCAAGATGAGTTCGAAGATGCTGAAGAGGTAAACAATCCATTCTCTAGTTACACTTTAAATGATTGGGAAGATGCCTATGTCAACCTGTTAGAATCCTATGAAAAACTAGGGAAGAAGAATAAAAGTCTGAAAAAGAAGTTAAATAATTCAGAGAATCCTAACTCTGGAGGTGAAAACATTGAAATTCTGAAAACTGAAAATGAAATGTTCAAAAGACAATTGTCGAATCTAGATTCAATCAATTCAGAACTCGATCAAGTCAAATCTGAAAACGTAAAACTCAAAAAATAATGTTAGGAATCTAAACAAAGATTAATCAATCTTGAAAGTGAAAACAATTTGATCACTGAAAAATTCGAGGCTGTTAGAGCTGTCAATTTAAAACTTCAGGAAAATCTTGAAAAATATGAACTAGAAAACCAGCAAGAAAATGTTAAGGAAAACCAGAGCTTCCTAACTGATATTTTGTTTGATGACGATAAGCTTGAGGAGGAGAACACTAAATTGAAAGCAGAAACTAAGAAATGGAGAAAAGAAAATGAGGAATTGAAACAGTTGAATACTGCTATGTTGGAAAGACTTCTTGTCTTAGAAAAAGGGAAATGTGTTCTTGTTGAAAATCAAAATGAGCTCAAACTGAAACAAGAAGTTGAAACACTCAATAAACTGAATGATGCAATGTGTCAACAAATTAAGTCCTGTGACGAAGAACTGGCCAGTTATGAGTTTAGTATCCTAGCTCTCCAACAAGAAAATAATGATCTTAATGAATCCTTGTCTAGATTTGTTGAAGGAAGGAACAATTTAGATAAGCTTCTTGGAAGTAAGGTTAACTTTCACAAGGAAGGATTAGGCTATAATGCTACTAATAAAAAGGGTTTTGGAAACATAACTCAAACATCTTTTGTTTCCAATTCCAATACTCACAATTCTTCGGACCAACCTATCTTTCAGTTCACTGCTCAAAAAATTTGGAAAACAACTGAAAAACAAAAGAACAAAATTGGTTCTGCCACCTCTGTGCATGTTCCCCATACGATATCTTCACACACACATGCACACAAAAAGAAAGTGATTTGTCATTACTATCACAAGATTGGCCATGTGATGCATGAATGTAAAGTGATGGAAAAGGATGATCTGAATACTAGTAAAAGACATGCTGGGAAAACTTATCTTAGAAATCATGCTGTTCATAAAAAGGGGATTCAATGTTATTGCTGTGGCAAATTAGGCCACATTGCAGCCCACTGTTGGCATGCTCAGGAAAGGAAATTTAACTCTAAATTTGTTAAATTTCCTATGAATCAAGATGCTTTCAGCAGAAATAAATCTGTTTTCAAAGGAAAATTCATTTCTTGTTTTGAGGGTGGGAAGCCAGGCCACAAAATTGCTGATTATTGGCTGGCAAGGAATACAAGACAAAGCTTTCATGATAAAAATAGATACTTCCATGAAAATGCACATAGAGTTTATGGTCATGTTAATGTGCATCATAATATTAAAAATTATGTTGGTGCATGTAGATATTGCGGAAAACTTGGACATTTTATGGCTAATTGCTATTTGATGGAACTTGATGACAATGCAGCTAGAAAATTGTTCAGAACATCTGTTAGGGCTAATACAGGACCCAAGGTTGCTTGGGTTCCTGTTGGAATAAAATGATCAGATTGTTGCAGGTATGTCTTGGTCAAAAATAAAAGGGTAAATGAACCAAGACATTTGAAGAAGAAAACCCCAGGTCTGCACTTTTCAGGTTAGTCTTCCAAGCTCTGTTCCGTTACTGTGTGCTAAATGTATATGATCTAGATGAATGCATGCAAATGATTGTAGCTGTTTTTGAACCTTTTGCATAACTATGGAATGCTACATGAATTGTCACACTCCCTACATGTTAATTCATTACTCAGAACACTGGTATGAAAATCTAAAAGGAGTCAGTTGAATGTTTGCATATGGATCTAGAAATAAAACATGATTATGCCTCGGGAAATCTGTAAGAAAAACAAGGCAATGCTTGATTAGGATCTTAGCACTTAGTGAGAGGGAGCTGAGCTGTTCTGAGCGGGCCGAAGTAATTGAGTGCTTGGTGCACATCATGGGTTTGAAAGTTATTGGTGAGTAGGCTGAGATGTTAAGTTGGTACTGCTATAACTGATCAGAAGTCTTTGGGTCAAGAGAAGGCTGAGGATATCTTGGTCTAAAGCTGTCTGCAACTCTACACCAAATAGGACTCCTGCTCTAATGTTGCTGGATAGTTCACTCCTTCATCTTCCATCATTATTGTCAACCTATGATCTATCTCTTCTCATCCAAATTCCTTTTAATGGGCTGACACTTAGGGGGAGTAATATATGGAACTCTATTATCCTTGTCCATTGTGCTTTATTATTATCAAAACCACCTCTAGTAGTGTATAGAAATGTTGATCTTTCCAATTGAGTGAAAATATTATGAGTCATTGGGGAGGAGTTTGAAAAACTTGTGCATTCGAGCATATGGGGTACTTTGTTTTCTTGAGACTCACAATTGTATTAATGCAATGACTCATAATATTGCCATCATCAAAAAGGGGGAGATTATTGTGTCTCTATGGTTTTGATGATGTCAATATTCATAAGTCATTCTTTGATAATGGCATTAATGACTTGCTGTTGTGTTTAATCAAATGAACATTTCTGTTGGTGATTGCTCTTGAAAATGTCTTGAAGCATTCTGTTCATCAAATGGTATTTGAAGTCTATACATACGATTGTGGTTGCTGTGCTTGACTGGCTCATTCATAGATCAAGTCTATACATTGCCAGCACACACGTTCAAAGTCTTTACATTGTAGTCTGTACAGCCTTTGCATTACTTCAAGTGTGTACAGGCAGTGCATTCCTTGATATCAAGTCTATACATTGCATGCTACAAAGTCTGCACATCCCGTTTGCACTAAGTCTGTATATTATCTGTGCATTCACTTGTCTGGTTGCATGAGACACTAAGTCTGTACATGGTCTTGGCATATGCACACTTAAAGTCTATACATCCATCAGTTGATAGTTGGCCAAGTCTACACATTGTAAGACCAAGCCTATACACCCCTTGTGCATGCATCGTCTCATGCATCGTCTCTCCTTGTGCACACATCATTTATCAAGTCCATACACTGTCTTAGCACACGCACGAAGTCAGTACAGCCTCTGCATTGCACATAAAGTCTATACACTCCATCATCTCTCTGTGTGTCTCATAGTGCTTCATGTCTGAGCGTCTCATGTTGTCTCATACAAGTCTATACATTCACATGCATTACACACAGTAAGTCTGTACAGCCCAAGTCTATACATCCACCGTCTTACCCAGCGTCTCATGCAAGTCTGTACACTCTTCATGCATGTGCATAGTTCATGCATCTATTCGTTAACTAACTCTATACATTCACGAAGTCTGTACATCCCAAGCATAACATAGTAAGTGCATGCATTTTATCAAGTCTGTACATTGGCCAAGTCTACACATCGTCTCCTTGCTTCAAGTCTGCACATTGGCGAAGTCTGTACATCGCCACTTGTTCATGCATATGTGCAAGTCTATACATTGTCTGGTCATCCACGCAAAGTCTATACATTGTTCACAGCACACGCTAAGGCTACACATTGCATTGTCTCTCAAAGTCTGTACAGCGTTTGCATAGAATGCATTCACTAAAGTCTGTACATCCGTGTTCATGTGCACAGTTCGTGCATCAAGTCTACACATTGTCGCCTGCTCGTGCAAGTCTATACATTGCTGTCTCATGCATTCTAAGTCCATACATTCGTTGCTGGCATGTCTATACGTCGCCGCTTGTTTGTGCATCGATCAAGCCTGTACAACCTGTGTCTGCATCAGTTCATAAGTCTATACATTGTCTTCTACACAAACACTAAGTCTACACATTGTAGCATGCATGAACAAACAGAGTCTGTACACACTTCAGCACTTAAAGTCTGAACATCCTTCAGTGAAGACTGTACACACTTCAGTGCATATGTGCATCTCCTTCAAGATAAAGTCTGTACACTCTTTATCTCGAAGTCTATACATTCTATTGCGTATGCATCTTTCATACTAAGTCTGTACACGGCAGTCTTGAGTTACCCAGCAAGTCTATACATCTCTCTAATATATTCTCTTATGACTGTGTGACAGGTATATCCTTCGAGAAGAAAGATGTCTGGGCACGTGATCCGAGGTTGGCACCTGGCACGTGATCCGAGGACAAAGAGGGCACAAGCCCTGCACACGCCCTAGCTGCTGCTGGTATAAATATGGAGCTTCCTCCATCAGAAGAAGATAGATCGAGACAGTGATAGAAGAAGAGAGTAGCAGAGAGGCAAAGAGTAGAAGAAGAAGAAAGAAGAAGAGTGAGCCTGAGCAGAAGAGAGATCGAGAGATCTAGCAGAAGAAGAAAAGAGAGAACAGAGTGAGAAGAAAAGAAAGGAGGGGCAGAGAGGCAAAGTGTGAAAGCAGAAGAAGAAAAAGAGAAAGAGAGAGAGAGTTCATGGAGAAGAAGAAAGAAGACTCTATTGAAGATCTGTCTACTGGACCGTGGATCAAATCCAGGCCAGTCAGCTCCATGGGAGCCACATCTATGTTATTATCCTTTACAGCTTTCTGATCGTTGTGTATTTTTCATTTCTTGTTTTCTCCTTTTCATTTGATCACCTTGTTCTTCCGATTCTCTGGTTTGAGATCGGGTTCCTCCTGTGGACTCAGGAGAAGGGAGACATTGTGTCTCCGGTTGCAAGTGGCTGGGAGTCACTTGTGGGTTCCCTCCTGGTTTGGAGGAAGAGAGACTTCATCTCTGGTTGCAAGTGGCTGGGAGTCACTTGTGTTTTCCCTCCGGTTTGGAGGAAGAGGGGAGGTTGTTCCCCTGGTCAAGCTGTTAGGCAGCACCTGTTGCAGACTGAGTCTGCGGTTCTAGCATTAGCTAGTGGAAGCCTCACTCCGGTTTGGAGTGAGGGGTGGACGTAGGTCTTGGTGACCGAACCACCTAAAAAATTATCTGTGCCGTGGCTTGGCTTGTGCGTTTGCTCCTTATCTTCTATCTCCCCTTCACAGGTTATGCATGGTTGATTTGTTGTGATTTCCTTGGGAGCTTATATGATTGTGAAGTGTTTGTTCTTTCGCTCAGAAGAATTAGAACTCATTTGTGAGTCTGAGCTTCTCAGTCCACGGTTGTGATAAGAGAGCAGTTCAGTTGATTTCTATCTAATTGTCTCTGATTGGTTTTAATCTGGGTATTTTTGAAGAGGGATACATTCACCCCCCCTCTGTATCCATCGCACCGATCCTATCATTTGGTATCAGAGCAGGGGTCTGCATAGAAGGTTCAGCGACCTGCAGATCGATCCTGCTGTCTTGGTGCTATCTCGCTCTTGGTGCATCATTATTCCTATTGCATTAATCTGATCTGTTTCAATGGGTGATCCACTGGTTTTCAACGGCTCTAATATTAATATGTGGTTTGTCAGTTTGAGCAAATATGTTGATGCAGTTAATCATGATCTGTGGAAGTTAATTTCACACGGTCCTCACAGATTACCAAAGAAAGAGTCCAAATGGACTGACAGTCACAGATCAAGGCATGAAGAGAATCAAAGAGCTCTGAATCTAATGAAAGCAGCTACTGACAGGGCCTTACACTCTTGCTTCCATGACTGTAGGTCTGCTAAAGACATCCTGGATAAGCTGAAGCTAGCTTACAGGTTAAATGAGGACAGCTGCATGATGGCTAACAGAAGTAATCAAAGTGGCAGCGATCAAGGTAGCAGCCAAAATGAAGAAGAGGATGATGATGAGGTAAGCCTCTTCGAGAATTTCTCTTTAGATGATTTGGAGAATGCATATGCTGAGTTGCTTGAATCTCATGAACATTTAAGAAAACAATACAAGAACTTGAAAAAGAAAAGTGATCGGGGTAGTTCAAGTTCACCATGTGAAAATTGTTCAAATATGAAGCAATCTCATGATGCCTGTTTGTCTGATATCCATATGCATAAAAATCAGAATGAAAAATTGATGAAAGAATTTGAATTTGTTAGCTATGAATTGGCTGTTCTGAAATCTGAAAATGAATGTCTTAGGAAACAATGTGAAAAACTCCAGGCTCAAACAATATGTTCTGGTAAATCTGCTTGCAATGAATGTGCATTCTTGAAGGAATTGATTGAAGACTTAGACTCTGATGATAATATACAGAAGAACTTAATCACTTCCTTGAAGGAAGAAAATGATTCATTGTTGACTCAGAAGAAGGAAAATGATAAATTACAAGATAAGCTGATTGAAGAAAATATTTATATGAAGGAACAAAACAAAAAGCTAATGGTTCTTAACACTGTTCTCTCTGAAAAATGGCTAACGATTGAAAAAGGGAAATCTATCTTGAAAGAAAATGAAGTGAATATTGAATTCGAATTGACATAGGAAAATGAGACTCTGAAGAGTCTGAATGATGAATTGCAAAATCAAGTCATTTCGTGTGAAGACTACATTGTGTCTTTGGAGAGAGAAATTGAAGATCTAAAAAACTCCCTGTCAAAATTTGTTAAGGGAAGAGACAATTTGAATAAGCTCCTTGGAGCAAATGTGAATTTTCAGAAGGAGGGACTGGGTTACAATCCAGTCATGAAGAAGGCTGAGAAGGTTGATGGAGATAAATTAAAAACTATTTTTGTTAAATGTTTAGAACAAGAAAAGCCTTCTACCTCATCTTCACCTCAGTACAAAAATCAGAAAGAGACTGAAAAATAGAAAATAAATAAAAAGGATTCTTCAGTGCATGTTGATCACAGTCCTCACACACACTCACATGCATCTAGAAAGAAAATGATCTGTCACTACTGTCACAAATTTGGACATCTGATGCATGAGTGTAACTTGATGGAAAAGGATCAAAACAATCAGGGTAGAAAGCATGTCTTTAGGGAAAAGAAAATTCATTGTTATAATTGTGGAAAAATAGGACATGTTGCTGCACAATGCTGGTTAGGTTCTCATAGAAAAACCTTCTCTATCTGCTCTCATTGTGGAAAACATGGCCATACAGTCAAGGACTGTTGGCATGCTCAGAGAAAAATATTTTCTCAAATTATAAAATTCCCTACAAATAGAAATGTTTTTGGTAGGAATAAATTTACATTTAAAAGAAAGATTTCTACATGTTTTGAATGTGGAAAACCTGGCCACCGAGCTTCTGAATGCTGGTTGGCACGATATGGAAAATAGTATGTTCATGTAAATAACAGAAATTTTCATGATAATGCACACAGATTCCATGCTAACAATGATGTGCATAAAAAGAATTTAAGATCTGCTATTTCATGTCATTACTGTGGAGCCTTTGGGCACTCCATGAGTGAGTGTAATATAATGAAGTCTGATGACTTACATGCCCAAAGATTATGGAAAGCACCTATCAGAGGTGTCACTAATAATGTCGGACCCAAGAAGTCTTGGGTACCTAGAAACACAAAATGAGATCTGTGTTTTGTAGGTATGCCTTGGGGATGAGGAATAAAAGGGGGTCAAATAAACCAAGGCATCCAAAGTTTGGTAAAACCCCAACTCTACTATTTAAATGCTTGTTCACCTGAATTTTCTTTTAGCTAAACATCATGCTTAATATGTCAATTAAGATCTCATGCATACATGTCCATAACTGCATATGCCATTTACATTTTTTTTTGATCATGCACTTGCTGGGTGATCTGTGCATACATGAGATTAAAAGGTTGTCTGCATTTGATGCATACATATGTCAATTGCAGTTGTTTGATATTTGTTAAAATGCATAATCACTGAAAACATTCTGAAAAATCTGAAAAGCTGAATTGAATAAATATGTTGCTTGGACGATGTCTCATGCTTAAAAATGTTCATCTGCACATTTGACATGCACATGCATTCACAATTGCACATAAGTAGCATATTGCCTGCTTAAGATACATATAGAACTGCATCTGCATTGGATTGTCATGCATGACTCTTGGTATATAAATAGTGAGGTACTAAAGGGCAGATGAATTCTTTCTGGAAGTGCTTGCTATGTGTGAGGTGATCTTTAGACCAAGTCCTCCGCCTAGTACCATAGGTCAGAGTTGCACGAAGAGCAGTCTAAATGTTCATGTGATCATTGCATATATTACATGCTGTCAGCTCACTGCACTTGCATTTACTGGTTAGAAGTGTCGACACCTTGAGTGCTAGCTCATGCATACATTTAGGGGGAGCATTATTCATATTCTATCAACTGAACTTCCCATCTTCAGATTGAACTGCTATCTTGCTTAAATCCCTGTGATGAATGTGTAATGCAACACATTTCAGCTTCCTGCTTCAACTGTTATCAGCCATTTTCACTCATTCTATCCATTGGTATCTGTTGAATTGGCTGTTCCTTAAGATGATTCGGCCTTCCCTGAAAATTCAGAAAGACTTCTCTGTGCATATCCTGATCATAAATCTGAAAACAACTTAAAGAGGAATCTTCTATTATATAGGACTATGAATGTCTGATACTTTCAGCCGGTTGAAGATTCATGTATGTCTTGTGTTTGTTTATGAACATATCTTGAAAATATCTCAGTTAGTCTTAATAAACTTTAACCAACATTTTCACGTTGTCTTTTAAACTCTTCTGAATTCTGAAAATTCTGAAATCTTGATATTCCTTGATTGATATGTATGAAATTAGTATTATTTTTAAACATCTGAGAATCTGGAACATGTCTAAGGGTAAATCTTGTCAGAGCAATGACTTTGGTCACTGAGAAACCATGTCCAAAGGACTATGTCATGAGGTGCCATAGTTAACTCTGCTTAAGAATGTTTGATAATCTGGCAGAGCAATGGCATGCACACTGAGAAATACATCTCATTCATCAAAGAAATGATTTGTAGTGTGTCATGAAGTGTAAATGCTATCTCTGTTCTTATGAAGCATGACAATTAGTCCTTCCAAGTGCTTAGGGATACTGGCGTCTAAACAACGTGTATCCTCTAGTTACAAGGGTGTACTAAACTCAAGTGCTCATGAAGATTGTTATGAAAATTGTTGCTAATCTAGTGTATCATTTGAAAATGTGTGCAAAAGAAATATTCTATTGGAACCCCTTGACAGAAACAAATGTTTTCTTATGTGTTTAACTTCAATACTATTGATTGCATCTCTTAAAGGAATCTTTGAAATTGAGTGAGTAAGAAAGAAGAAGATTAAACAAGACGTTCAATTTGAAAGCAATGTTCACTTTTATTAAAACTGATTTCAGATATGAGTACAGAATGCTAATGAACAAGCCTTGCATACATCATATTCTGATCTGACTTGTCAATGAAGATCATTCATAAATCTCTATAATAGAAGAGTCTGAAATACCTGTTTAATCAGATTTATGAAATTGATATCCCATTGAAAACCTTTATCATTCATTCTGAATGCTCACTGTTGACTTCTTTATGTCCTGAGCTTCATTCCAATCACTGTCCATCTCAGGGGGAGAATTCTTGCATGTCCCTGTGGTTCAATGATCATTCATGTCTTTCAGGAGAGTATCTTGTCAGGGGGAGTTTTAGATGACAGTAACTCACCATTGCATAATAGCTTCTATATCATCTCCTTCAACAGTCAATGATCATTCCATTTTTTTTGCTGTTGGCAAAGGGGGAGAAGTTTTTCTGAGTCATTGGGGGAGGAGTTTGAAAAACTTGTGCATTTGAGCATATGGGGTACTTTGTTTTCTTATTTTCTTGATCAGCAACTTGTTTAGGGGATGAGGTGGAGGTGCTAGCTATGTCTGAGCTACGCACAAAGGTTGTATGAAGTTTATTCCTCATTCCATGCTTAACTTGAAAACTACTGCCTTTCTTCATGCAGTTATCTGTGGATACAACATTCTGCTTCTCTTGATTAGCAGAGTCAGACAGAGACTTATTCAAATCTAAAATCTCATTCCTAAGAGAAGAGATGAGCAGTTCAGAGTTTGTGATCCTTTCATTAAGCATAGTATTGACAGTTTTGTAGCTGTCTATCTCTTCCATTAATGTACTCACTCTCTCACACTCATTTTCAATTGAACTCTTCCCTTTTTCAAGTATTAAAAGCCTCTCAGACATAGCAGAATTCAGCAGCTTCAATTCTTCATTTTCTTGTTTTAATTTTTCTTCAGTCTTTTCATTTTCCTTTTCATTGAGCAGCATTTCTTCTTTTAATGAATCAATCAAGGTTTCTTTTAGGCCCAAATCAGATTTCACGCTGTCACATAATTTTTTCAAAGATGAACAATCTTCACATGATCCTTCTTTATTTTTCAATTCTGATTTCAGATTTTCATTTTCAGCCTTCAGACTTGTGATTTCAACATTTTTCTCTTTTCTTAATTTTCTCTTTTCTGATTTAACTCTTTCATATTTATCCAGTAGATGCTCATGCATGGCAACTAAATCATCATAGCTAATATCCTCGGTCTCAGAATTTACCTGGGATGGAGACTCATCATCAGTCTGATCCTTTCCAGTGATCAAGATGAATTCGAAGATGCTGAAGAGGTAACCAATCCTTTCTCTAGTTACACTTTAGACGACTGGGAAGATGCCTACGCCAATCTGTTAGAATCCTATGAAAAACTAGAGAAGAAGAATAAAAAACTGATAAAGAAGCTAAAGAAACATGTGGATGCTAAATCTCGAGGTGAAAACCTTCACCCCCCCTCTGTATCCATCGCACCGATCCTATCACTGTTCATAAAAGATGGCATAAAGGTAGACTGTGCTGAGTAACCAGGGAGTCTGGTGTCTGATAAACATGTCTCCTTGTGTAAAAAGGCCAGTCCTACTAGAATGCTTCTTAAGAAAAGAAAAGAAAAGAAAAAGAAAGAGTGGATATGGTTGACTTTGATTCTTCTTCAGAAGCCGAAACAAGACCTAAACGTAATATAAGACATATTTTGGGAACCGGTCTTATCCTATGAAAATAATGAATATTTTTGATGAATTATATTAACTGGACATTGTACTATGTTTAAAAATGTTTATCTCCATTGGTTGTGCGTTTAAAGATGAATCCTTTGAGCAACAAACGTATAAGGTATAAGTTTAATACGCCAAAGACCATAAAAGAGGAGAAGAAAAATATCCTATACACGAGAGGGGTAGTTTGGGTACAAAAAGTGCATCGGGTAAAAGTGATAATATATTTTATATATTGTTTAACCCTAAAGTGTCGCTCAAGTTTCCCCCATTCAAGCCCAGTCATTCATTCCCGCACTCACGACTTCCCGCCGTGAGCGCTTCTCCAGTTTCTTCCTCTCCGCTGTTCTGCTACTCGCCTCTTCACATTCTCTTCACCTGCTTCGTCATCTACACTCACCGTTCCTGAAAGAGGTCGTCCTCATCTCCATCGCCATCTTTTGTGATGTCTTCTTCGACAACAAAGATCAAAGGGAAGGAGGAGGTGTCTAAGGAGCAACAACATCCAACACCAGATATCAGAATGTCAGAAGAAGAAGATCAATATGAGAGCAGCACCGAGGAGGGGCGTGCAGGAGAAGCCAAAGGAAAGAGGAAAGCTGATGAGCTTGTCATACACGAGGAGATAGGGATTGAGCAAAGCGAGGGAGCCATGAAAGGGAAGAGAAGAAAAGGAAAACAAATAGTACATGAAGCTTCTGGAAATAAAGGTATTTTGATCAAATCCTCTTGTAAAGCTGATGAATCTCTGAAAACTGTATATTCAGAATCGGTAGATTTTTTTTGGTTTTCTGGGATGAAAAAGCTCTTGGTAAAGTATTGGAGATACCACCCTGAACTCACTGCTAAGTTTTACAACATTCTGGTTCTCGATATTGATTGATCTTTGTTGTTCTATAGTGTCAAAGGAGTTAGCTGAACTACATGTTGAAGAAATTCAAAATATTGAAGAAGTTCGAGCACCAACTGATGATCAAGAACACCCGGTTTATAATGTTGAGTATCCTGATTCAAGTGATTCGTCTGTCAGCTCACAGGAACCAAACAATGAACCGAATATTTCTGAATTGCTAACCAATTTGACAACTCTAGTTCAAAATCAGAGTGAGATGATATCTTACCTGCTGCTACTTACAAATCTTCATTTAATCAGACTAAACACAAGGCTTCATCTTCTAGAGAACAAAGTGGATACGCAGTGGCTACAATTTCGGGCTGACAAATAGAGAACAGATTCTGCGATGCAAGAGTTCTTAGGAAATCTCATGGGTCCGATTAACAGAATAGCAGAGATGGTTAGCAGTATTCAAAGCACTCAGACCACCTCTTTCAAAACTCTTGTTTCCATTCTTGATAAAACCTATGATATCAATATTGAACTTGCAAAGATGAGAACTCTGGATCACCCTCTCCTCGCTAGCCAACAAGAGATCCGTTCTGCAGTGGACAAAGCTCAGTCTGAAGTTGCCATCATTGCTGCCAGACTTGAAACTGTCATAACAGAGCAAGCATATATTTCCTCATTCACGGCCAGTGTTAGAAGCACTCTCCATTACTGCTTTGTAGACCTGTCCAACTCCCTACATTCCCTTCAAAATTCAATCCAGCGAGCTCATTTTCAACGAGGTAGCTCTAGCTTTGCTCCTCCCAGGGATGGAAATGGCTCAAGATCCTCCCATGGTCACTAACCTCTTTTTGATAATGACAAAGGGGGAGAGAGATGTCATGTTTTTTTTTGAAGTTTTATTTTTGAAGATTCGTTATGGGTTATGGATGGTTTTTGGATAATTTTTTTTTTGGATATTGGATGGATACTAGAGAGAGATGTCATGTTTTAAGATATGTTTTTGGATGGATGAATTTTTTTTCCGGATCTTTCATGTGGTTAATTTTTTTTTTGCTTTAGATACTTTGTGTGTTTTGTGAGAAATTAATCAAACATTCTCTGAAACTTCTCTTATGTACAGGAGTGCTTGTGTTGATTTTGCTTGTTTAATTACGTGAATTATCATACATGACTCATTATGTTGTCATCATCAAAAAGGGGGAGATTGTTAGAAATTTAGTTTTGATAATGACAACTTATGAATCATGTTTAGACTGGATTAAATAAAGCTGCTGTAGGGTGTGCCTGATATGCCTTGCACTATCTTAGGTTCATGCGATATTTGTTCAAGTCAACGGTCAACACCAACAGACAGCAAGTCAACATCACTTGTTTAATGTGAGTCAACCTCTAACAGGTAAAGTCAATGCACATACAAGTTGATACACACCCAGGTCAGTACAGATATCTCAGATTCCTATTAGCTCTATGTCGATACTAGTTCCAGTCATGGCTGACTAAGGTCGATGCTAGCTGCACTTCATGCATATAGGGTCGGTGCATATGTGCACTCGGTGCATGTTTAAGGTTCGTGCTAGTCTTTAATTACATGCATTCACTTTGTCGGTGTAGGCTTTTATATTCACACATGTTCGGTGCACACTCACAAGGCCTGTGCACTATGTGTCTTAAGTCATAAAATATAGGTAAAGGAGTCAGCGCTAATTCCATAAGGTCTGTGCAGACTTTGTTCTGCACACATATAACATCGGTGCAAGTATTGTAGCTTCACGCATGCATTAGTCAGAGCATATTCTTATTCAGGTCAATGCATTCCTTGCCACGGTGCAAGGTTTGCCTCGGTGCGAGGTTTGGTTTGCACCAAGTCAGTGCGACTTTTGGTTAAACGCTAGTATAAGTCTCACCAAGTCGATGCAAATCTCTATTGCTGCAGTTGAAGGTCCGTGCATATAGAAGATCAAGTTTGTGCATATAGAAAGTCGGTGCAAACTCTGAACTGAGCTTTTCTCTCCATTAGGTCTGTGCATACCTGCACGCATGAATAGGTCCGTGCATATACCACATTAGGTCTGTGCATATGCATGCTTACACATTTAACGGTCAGTGCACATCTGGGTTAATTAAGCCTAAGGTCTCTAGAAGGTATGCTCTTCCATGTGATGAACTCAAAATTTCTGCAAGTGATCCTAAACAATACTCTGTCTTTTTCAAGGAACAATCTCGTCCACAGTAGAGGCACGTGATCTTTGGAAAAGGGGGGAACAAGCTCTCCACACGCTAGAAGCGAGAGCTTGTGGGACCCAAGCCAGAAGCTCTATAAGAAGGACCCTTCTACGATCCAAAAAAAAAGAGAGAGACTACGGTGGATAATAGAAGAAGAGCTTTACAGCCAGAAAGAAAAACATGAGAGCCAGTAGAAGAAGAAAAAGAGGAAGGAGTTGCCAGGAGAGCCATAGAGTATACTGAGAGAAGAAGAAGAAAGAAAGAGGTAGAGAGTGCAGAGAAGAGAGTAGAGAGAAGAAGAGAGAGCCTTTCCTGAAGATCAGAGTTGTATTGGCCTCTAGATCAGATCCAAGCCAAGTTGCTTCTACGAAGCTACATTTGTCTCTGTTTCTCCTTTTATTTTTTTTTGTTTGTTATTCCCATTTTCATTAGTGTTCTTCCGATCCTCAGGTTTGAGGTCAGGGTTCCTCCTGTGGACTTAGGAGAAGGGAGACTTTGTCTCCGGTTGCTAGTGACGGGCTGCCACTAGTGGTTCCCTCCGGTTTGGAAGAAGAGAGGAGAGTGTTCCTCTCGGTCAGGTTGTAAGGCAGCGTTTGATGCGGACTGAGTCTGCTTTGAACTCTAGCTTGGGCTAGTGGAATCCTCACTTGGTTTGAGTGAGGGGTGGATGTAGGCAGACTGTGGGTCTGGCCAAACCACCTAAAATTTTGGTGTTCTATGGTTTGCCTTTGTGAGTTTGCTCTTGCCTTCTACTTCTCTCACAGGGGTCTTTGTCAGGTTGGGTGTGCACCGCCTGTTCGACTCATTGATTACTTGATTCGACATATCCGTGAAGTGGTTGAGTTGTGTGTGCGTGCCTCAGTATCACTGCACACTAGTTTTTAGATCACCTTTAAAGAATTCAAGGTCTTTCCTGAGACATTTCCTATTCCGAGAAATTTGCCTTGTCTTGCTCGGTGCTTTACTGTACCTTTCTCAGATTGGTAGTTCATCTAGTTGAAAGAGGATCATATTTAACAAGGTTTAAATCGGCAATTCTTCTTATTTAAGATCCATTCACCCCCCTCTGGATCTAAAAGGGGTGGGGATTAGTTTTACAACCAAAACGTACCTCCACGTAGGGAGGGGCGGTTAGTGGGCCAGGCGGGGTGGGGAAAACTACGTTAGAAGACCGTCAGTTCTATCCACTCTCAGGAATAGGGGATATACTGTCACTATCGGCACCGGTGCGGACTCCCCCGAACTCCGATTGTGATGAAACCAGTGGCAAAACCTTCGTAGTTGACCCGGGAGGACGTCCAATGTTTTGGGGAATTTCTGAATTATGGCGTTGGTCGGGGCAGAGGCGCGAACAAGGTCTCTGTTTGCTAGTTCTGGTAGCTTCTGCACCTCCGCAGCAGGAAGATGAGGCCGCCACGGACGCTCCTGAGCTCTGATTTAGGTGTGGCTGGATTCGTTGGATTTGTGGTTGAGTCCTCTTCGAACGGAGACCTATGGGGGCACCGGAGAAGACCGGAGTAGGCGGCGAGGACCCAAACAGTGGTCGGGTGTCAGATCAGTTCCAGAGGAAACATACCAGCGCACCCGGGGGAGAAAAATGAGAACTCACAGCTCCGGACGCCGAACGGGGTGCCGTTTCTTTTTTCTGGAAGTAGACTCATCGTAGAAGATCTCAGCCAAGGCCCGTCTTCAGAACTTCAGAAGGTTGGCCGTGGGAGCCTCTGTAACTTGCTTCTGGTTGACTGTCAGAAAGAAGTTGTGCAGTCCGGCGACGACGGCTCCTCCAGGCAGCTCTGAACTCAGACGGGGATGAGACCACCACTGTTGCGAAGAGAACTGGGAGATGCTTCCAACAGTTTTTCTTGTGCTTCCAGGGGCACCGAGATGAGGTCGTGGTAGGCTCTGCAACCAGTAACTTCTCTGCTGCCTATGAACTGCAATGAAATGGTGGAGATAGGTATTGGGGGAATGGGGAGATGGTAGGAGAAATGAGGTGGATGTGTGTGGGGGAAACCCCTAGCTGTGAGGGGGTCTGGGAGGGGGTGTTCCAAGGTGTGGGAGGGGGAGAATGGGGTTTGGAAGGGGGTCTAGCAGATGGTGGGAGGGGGAGCTGCGAATTTGGTGTTGGGAGGGAGAGGGAGGTGGATTTGAATTTGGCTTAATGAGTGGGGTTAATGCTGTCCTAGGGGAGGGGAAAGGGTGTTTGGGGAGGGGTGTTCTACCTCGGGAGAGTGAGAGATTGCATGGGGGAGTAGGAGGATTGTGTTGGGAAAGGATAGTGGGTGGTTGGTGGTTGGAGGGTGGAGTGGGGATAGGTGGAGGCTACCTTGGGGATGGGGTGGAGTAAAGAAAGGGGTTGTGGGGAGTTGGAGAGGCTTTAAGGGAGGGGGAAGGAGAGTGAAAGTAGGTGGGAGAGTGAGGAGAGAGAGAGAGGGGTTAGGGGAGGGGAGCTTCTCACTCCTCTCTAAAGGCTTCTCACCAAAGAAATTCAATTTTCTGGACTAAAAATAGTAGTTTTTCATTCATTCATTCATTCATTAACTAAAAATGGAGAGAGTGGGGTCCTATTTATAGGGATCCCACAATTTCCAATAAGTCCCTGACTTTAGGACTAATGACAAATAACCAAGGGGGAAGGGGGCGCCCCTGGGCCTAGCCCAATGAATTGGGCCCAATAACCAAACTAATCAACCCTATGACACTTAACTTAGGTAGATGACTCATTAACCTAGGTACATGACTCAAATAAAAGTAAAATTACAATGATATGACTCAAATAAAATATGAAAATTACATGCCAAGACTCAGAAAATGTGACGGACACAATGGAGTACTGCCAGTGAGCAATCGGAGCTGTGGAAAAATGTGAAGGGCGAGAGATGACCCCATCAAAAGGAAAGCTCAAAGAAGGAAAGTGAGTGCTTGATGGCCGACAAGCAAGATACATCAACCAAGGAAAGCTCAGAGCTAGACTCTGAAGGTGAGGAAGTTTCTTACGAAGAACTCATGGATGACTATGATGAATTGCTTGAAAAGTATATAGAAGGTTAAATCTGAAAATAGAAAACTTAAAAAGAAACCTGAACATGCTCTTCATGATAATACCTTTTGTGATAAGTGTTCTGAACTTGAAGAACTCAAAAGGGAAAATAGTGCTTTGTTAATTCAGAATTCTTTACTTGAAAGTAATGTGAAAAATCTTAAAAAATTTCAAAAAGAAAATTTTTCATGTGATAGATGCTTAGAATTGAAAACTCAAAATGAATCATTCTTGGTTGATGTTAAAAAATATGAAGAAATCATTTCATATATGAGAGATGAAAATGAGAAATTGAAACATCTAAATACAACCATATCTGAGAAATTGCTTACTTTTGAAAAAGAAAAATCTGTTACTGTCAATGTCGATGAATGTGAAAAACTGCATGTGCTAGAACAAGAACTTGAAAGCTGTAAAACTGTAAATAGAGTATTGAATGAATGTATTATTTACAGTGAACAGGAGATAGCTAGCTATGAATTACACATTGCATCTCTTGAGAAAGAAATTATTGACTTGAATGCATCTTTGTCTAAGTTTGTCAAAGGGAAAGATAATTTGGAGAAAGTCTTGGGGACCAAGGTAAATTTCCAACGGGAAGGACTAGGATATGATCCTAGTAAAAAGAAAACCTTTGGTCTGAAAGCTCAAACCTCATTTGTGCATGCCTCTTGCTCTTCAAATGTTTCAAATGCCTCTTCTGTTAAGAATCAAATGAAAAATGTCCACACTAAGCCCTCCATGCCAAATAGATCTCAGAAATTGAAATCTACTGTTGAATGCTTTTACTGTGGTATGTTTGGCCATGTAATGGATGATTGTGATGTTATGAAAAAGGATGTCAATTTTACAAGTGAAAATAAATATGCTTTCAAGAAACAAAGAAATATTTTTTATTTTTATTGTGGTAAGCTAGGCCACATGATGAGAAATTACTTTGTGAAGCAACATGATGAAGTTCATGTCATGAATGTTAAATATGATCTTCAAAGAAAATTCAGTGATAACCATGCTTTTCGTGCTCAAAGGTTTCCATCTTCTAAGGGAAAGTTTCATGGAAAAACTCATACCAACAATGAAAAATCATTCAGTAGACCCACATCTCCTTATTATTTTCATTGTGGGAAGTATGGTCATGTCATGAAAAAATGTTAGTTTTTGAACAATGATAACTTTCATACTTCTAGGATGAACACGAGGTTTAATTTTGCTAAACCTAGAACTTTTGCAAATAAGAGATGGAATGGTGTTGAAAGTTCCTTTGCTAGTGAAAGGAGGTCTTTTGTTAGTTGTCACTACTGTGAAAATTTTGGGTATACGATGCATGATTGTTCATTGATGAAACTTGATGATTTGAATGCTTTAAAGAAACTCAATGCTCATGTTAACCATCCGAGACCCAAGAAGGTTTGGGTACCCAAAACTGTTGAATGAGAACTTTGTTGTAGTGATGCATTGAGGCCAAGTGGAAGGCTTGGAAAATAATGGATGCTCAAGGCACAGGTTTTGAAAATAAATTTCTGAATTATCTTTAAAAATCTTTAATTTGGTTTGAGTGAATTTTCATCTATGAAAATTAAGAAAAATCTATTTTTCTTATGAATTTACATTGTATCTTTCTGATCATCATTTGCATGACTACATGGTATATTAAATGGTGACTTAAAGAAGGGAAAGTCATTCCTGTATAAAATCTATCACCATGCGTGAGAATGTGCCTCCGTCTTGTACCATGAGTCAATTGTTCATTTAGGTCATAGGTTACATGATTTTTAGAAAATGTCAAATGTGAAATTTATGCACATAGAAAGGGGAGTTTATTTTTGAATGAATGATTTTGAATTGTGAATCTAACTCATATTTGTAGAAATGCATCTCATGTCAATTGCTATATCTGAATTGATCATGATATTGTTAAGTTATTTTTGGATCAACCATTGTGCCTAACAACTTGATAGAAAATCTCTGAAATCTCTGCAGTAGCTTATGGCACTTGGTGATGTTGTTCTCATGACAGGTATTGATTCTGAAAATTTGAACTATTATTCATCTATTCAGCTGTGATGAACTTGCCAAATGTTTGAACGGATTGAATATGTATCTATTGTTTGCATGAGCATGAGCCTTTGAGACTAACTGAGTTTTTGATATATAAAATGGTGTGATTGTAGAAGAGTGGATTACATCCACTTGGAAGCTCTCACCATGTGTAAGTCGAGTCTTCGGACCTCAAACTCTGCCTTGTACCAGAACTTGGAGAAATCAAATGGCTAACTTATGATTGGATTTATTTTCTTCTGAAAAGTCATTGAAAATTTATTTTTGAAAAATTTCTGAAAATAATTGGGTTGCATTGCTTGATTTTGATCATATTTGCACCCTCGTTCAAAAATGTGTTGTCATGAAAAATGCTTGTTGTTCATCATTTGAATGTGAATGCTTTCTTGTGCAATCTGTCATGATATTCTGAAAATCAAGCTTTTGCATCTTGATGTTGCATCTTGCATTGCATTCTCATATTGTTATAGGTTTCATTGCATTAGAACTCATGCATTTCATGCATTTAGTTAATTCAAATGAAAAACTGAAAATTCACATTTTGCACCCATGTCAAATTTTCAAATAAAATCTAAAATTTTACATTCATAATGCATTCTGCACTATACATTGCATTTTGCATATTTCCTCTTTATGTGCTTACATGTTATATATGCTATTTACCCCCATCCTTGGAATTTCTATGACCTTATACTTTCTTGCTAAATAACATTGCATTTGAGTCATTACTAGTGTGTTTCATGCCATACACTTAGGAGGAGTAAATATTTGATAAATGTATCTATTTAGGGGGAGCTGTATTGTTATGTGTTCATATATTTTCGATGCATATGCTGAATCAAATTTGCACACATCACGCACAAAATGTGAAAATGAGTGTTAGAGATAAGGATATAAGAATTTATTTTCAACACTCTAGAGATGTTAAACTTGCTACATGTATGTTGAAGAGGCAGTTGAGGAAAAAGTTGCCTATCTATCTTTGTTGAAAGAATATGAAATGAAAGGCAAAGCAATGTTTAGTCTCACTGAGTAAACTGGGTACATGTCACCTGAGACGTGATGTGGTTCATTTCTGAAAAATGTTGACTAAAGTACCTCTGTTCAAAATGAAGTGAAATGGTTCAGTATTCTAAGTAACCGGGGATTCTAGCTTGAGCTCCATATGTCTCCTCACGTAAAAAGGAATTATTTGAACCTGCTCATTCTTAGAAAAATTCTGATTGTCTTTGTGAAATCAATGAAAAATTTTGGTGTGAAAAATTATTGAGGTAGAGCGTAGCCTCCAATATGCTATTCTCATAAATTGAAGTTCAGTATGTATAATCTCTCATTGTGTTGTTCTAAAAATATGAATTTCTATATTGCAACAATCTATTTTCATGTTATTCACCTACACATATGAAAATTTGATTTAATATGTATTCAGAAAATTGATTGACTTCATTGACTAGTGCATGATTCTCTTATACGATTGTACAAACCTCCAGTGCTACACATGATCATGTTGGTTGTATTGGCTCATCTGCATTTTTCCTGCGCCTATCCCTTCTTAAATAAGTAAGGGGGAGCTATGTTACATATATATATATATATATATATATATATATATACATATATATATATATATATATATACATATATATATATATATATATACATATATATATATATATATATATATACATATATATATATATATAGTATATATATATAGTATATAATTATCTGATAGCATTATGTGCATTTCATATCTCTATATATATATAGTATATAATTATCTGATAGCATTATGTGCATTTCATATCTCATCATTTATATGCATTTAGTTTCATGCATCTTGCTTTATGCATTTCAAAAGAAATTTTAAAAATCTAAAAAATAATAAAAATCCAATAAATTAAATGGACTTCAAATGCTTTACATTTGCTCAATGGGTTTTAGGCATTGAATGGCATCAGATTTGTTAACATATGCTGTATTGGAATCATATTGATTTGTTGGTATCAAGTCTACTCATCTTCCCATCTCGATAATCAACAATTGATTTCTCAAAGGATCAACATGTTTCGATCATGAATCTGTTTTGCTAAAATGTAAACTTTATTATTTTTGTCCCCTCTTTTTGACAATGCCAAAGGGGAAAAAGATTTGATTATCAGAATATTTTGTCATCATCAAAAAGGGGAAGATTGTTGGGTTCGTTGAACTCTCTCATTGGTTGATATGGTTTTGATGATAACAAATGTTGTGTGTATTCTGTGTAAAAGCACATGAGAGTGGTGATGGCTTTTGAGCTGGTAATGGTTTAATGATATATTGAATGCGTGGATGATCATATCATATGTGCTTGATTTAACTTCCATTTAATTGATAATCATTCATGTTTGTGGAAAAATGAGTTGATGTTAAAATCAGTATAGTCAAGTCTTGAGTGAGCTTTCATAGTTGAGATTGATTTTTCATATTGCTAGTCATGCATATAAGCTCATGGATGGTTATGAGTAGAAGCTCCATGCATATTTTGGTGTGTTCAGTTAAGAAGCTTTTATAGAGTCACTCATAATCCATGATTTTGATATCCATGTAGATCTCATGTTCTACCTTGACTTTTATAGGAGAGAGATGGTTAGAAGACACCCAAATATCACTTGGATGCATGGTAATATCTATTTATCTGAATCATGATGGAAGGAGGTTGATATGTGGTTTTATATTGATTAAACTCCAAGGGATACTAGGTTTTTGTGTTTAGACATTTAACCTCTTCCTGGTCCCTTGTGCTATCCATGTTGGATATATTCATTTGGTACCTTCATGTATATTCTTCATAGGGTTTTATGCAAGCTACAAGGTTTGAATTCCTCATGCAAACCTTGGCATAAATGTGTTGAATGATATTCTCATGAAGTATGAAACTTGAGTGAATGATGCTATCTTGTTCCATAAATTACTTTGATATATGAACTTGATTTCTTGATGTTCTAATATGGTAGAGATGGTAAATGGATTTTGAGGCCCATACATGTTGTTTAATTGCATAGCTATGATCTTGATCTTAAGTTGTGCATAAACAAGTTTTCAAGTGTTTCCATGTACCTTGTACTTGTGTCTGTTCATAATGCAAGTTGACTTGGTTGGCTAGGAAGTTGACTTGGACTTATGTGTGCTTGGTTTTCAAGTGTTCTTGTGCTTGGCTTCATGATGCTCATTCAAATTGCATATATGCATGGCTATATGGTTTCATAGTTTATTTGCATAAGTTTTTGGTCACATTTTGTTCATATTGCATAAAGTGCATTGCCATATGATCTTGATCCCATGTTGTGGTTGATTAAGTTAACAAAGTGCTTTCATGCACCTTTTTCATGTGTTTTTCATGATAAAACTTCATGCATCTTCTACTTCATCTATTGAGCTTGATATCTAACTTTTTTTTCATGGTTGTGTTTTCTACAGGTTTAGGTCGACCTATAGGATGGTTTAGGTCGACCTAAATTAACAAATCTGCCTGAAAAAAAAGGTGTTGTAGAGTTAGGTTGACCGAACTTGCCAGGGGTGCCTGTAAAATTTATGCGACTGAACTCCCCGTTTAGGTCGACCGAAACCGGCGAACCCCAAATACATGAATCTAAAAACCCACTAAACCCAATCCATTTGTGCTCTAAACTTACCCATTTGCCCCTAGGGTTATTATACATATGTTAGAGGGGTTTTCTAAGGATTTTATGATGGGTATATGGGTCTTTTCATGTCTCTTGTTCCTATATATACTAGACCTGCGAATTTGGGAGGTTTATCTCCAAGGGCTAACATTTTCTTATCTTGTAGGTCAAGAAAGAGGAGAAGAAGAAAAAGGGCAAAAGAAGAGGAGATATCATCTACATCCAGGAGGTTTTGGAGATCTTGCATGTAGAGAAAGTGAAGCGGATTGAAGAGAGGAACGCATTGATGTTCAAATCGACAGCATCCGGCTTCCCTCCGACCCGAGGATCAAAGAACATCGTCATCAGGCTATGGAAAACAAAGGGGGAAAATTTCTATATCTTCTATATGTTCTTTGTGATGTCTTTCATGATATGTATTTTGGGTTGAGCATGATTTAGATATTTGTGTTTATTTTCTGAACCTAAAAATACACTGTGTGTGTGACCGTCTGCGTACGGTTGTGGATTCATTGTGCTACGGTTGTTGCAGCGTGTGTGTGTGTGTGAGTGTGTGTTGTGATCCAGTCGTCGGATTGTGTGGGAGACTCCATCTCCGTGTGTGTGTGTGTTGGGGCGTGTCCCCGTGTGTGTTAGGAGAGTCGCCTCCGTGTTGGGGATTTATCCCCGAGTGATGCCTTATTGATTTGGTAATGGGTGGACGTAGGGAGCCCGTCGTGGTCCCGAACCACCTTAAAAATCCCTGTGCACTATGGTTTGATTTGTGCGATTGTGTGGTTTGGTTGTTATATTCGTTTGTGTGATCGTGTGAGATCGGAGAGATTAAGGGAATTTAGTTATCTTGTTTAGCTAATATCTTCAATCTCGTTAATATTGTAAATTCCGCTGCGTAGTGTTTTAATTTGTCATCTAGTGTGGGGGATAATTCAACCCCCCTTCTTGTCCGCTCGCCTACCCCAGGGTCCAACAGATTGGTCAAGGCAGTGAAGCAGTGCCTCGAGGTAGATATCAACACAAAAAAATTGGAGTTCAAATAGCAGCAATGAAATTTAATTTGATCTGAAAATGCCCAATTCCCTCCTCAAGGTAGAGAACTTCTCATTATCTAAAGGCTTAGTGAATATATCAGCAATCTGTTGTGCAGTGCCTACATGGATTAGTTTAAAATTTCCTTTAGAGACTTCATCCCTCATGAAGTGGTGCCTGATTTCTATGTGTTTTGTTCGTGAAAGCAAGACAAGATTTTTACACATATTTATTGCGCTAATGTGATCACAGTATATGGGTGTGCTGCCAAGGTCTACATTGTAGTCCTTGAACTGGTGCTTAATCCAGATAACCTGTGACCACAGCTCCCTGCTGCTACGTATTCAGCGTCTGCAGTGGAGAGGGCCATAGAAAGCTACTTCTTAGAGGCCCAAGAAACTAAGCATCTACCTAGGAATTGACAAAAACCACTAGTGCTTTTCCTATCTAGCTTGCAGCCAACATAGTCTACATCCGTGTATGAGATTAAATCTAAAGTGTGTGCAGCAGGATACCATAGACCCAAATTGTGTGTGCCTGAGACATATCTAAAAATTCTTTTAACCGCAACTAAATGCAATTCAGTGGGTCGAGACTAAAATCTAGTGCACATGCACACACTAAATTGTATGTCAGGTCTTGAGGCAGTTAAATGTAAAAGAGAGCCAATCATACCTCGGTATAATTTTGCATCCACTTCTTTACCTGACAAATGTAAAAGTGGCTATGTGTTTCACCTTGTCCATGCCAAACCTCTTGAGAATCTTCAAAGTGTACTTTGTCTGGCTGATGAACCATCCATCCTTCAACTGCTGAACTTGTAATCTAAGAAAGAATTTTCAGTTCTCCTACCAAGCTCCTCTCAAATTCACTAGACATCAGACCAGCAAATTCATTACACAGTTCAGGACATGTTGAACCAAATAAAATATCATCTACATATACCTGAGCTATGATTAGGTGATCACATGAATTTTTAGTGAAAAGGGTTTGATCTACCTTACCTCGACTGTACACATGGCTAATCAGAAATTCAGTTAATCTATCATACCAAGCCCGAGGAGCTTGCTTCAAGCCATACAGTGCTTTATTTAACCTAAACACATGGTTAGGTTGCACAGACAGTTCAAATCTAGGGGGTTACTCAACATAAACTTCCTCTTTTTTAAAGCCATTTAAGAATGCACTTTTAACATCCAATTGATGAAGTTTAATATTTTTAGAGCAAGCAAATGCTAGCAATATTCTAATTGCTTCCATCCTAGCAACCGGGATATAGGACTTATCAAAGTCCACCCCAAACTCTTGACTGTAGCCTTTGACTACCAACCTTGCCTTATTTCTAGAGATGACACCATCTTCATTTATTTTATTCTTAAAGACCCACTTGGTTCCTATGATGGACACATTTTCAAGTCTTGGAACAAGATTCCAAACTTTATTTCTTGCAAACGGTCCCAATTCTTCGTTCATGGCATTTACCCAAGATTCATCATTCAAAGCTTCTTCTACTGTTTTGGGTTCAATTTGGGACACTAATGCTATTAAATTTTCATTATTTACAGCCTGATAATAGGACCTAGTTCTAGGGGGATCTTGTAAATTACCTATGATATTGTGTGTAGGGTGATCTTTCAGAAATATGAGATTTGTTGAAGACTCAACTTGCTCGGCTGACTCACCCTGAACTGGTTCATCTTGTACATCAGGTTCATGTACCTTTGATTCTTCACCCAGTTTGTCTTCCAGAAACTCTCCATCATGTCTTGATTTTCTGTCATCATCATCCAAATTAGCAGAGTTGATTGTTTCATTAAAAACAACATGAGGAGACTCCTCTACAGTTTGATCATTTATATTGAAAACCATGTATGCCCTACATGTTTCAAAATATCCTAGAAAAATTCCTGGGCTACTCTTGGCTTCAAACTTATCAAGGTCCTTTTTATTATTATTGTGAATGAAGCATTTAGAACTGAAAATCCTAAAGTAAGCCACATTTGGCTTCTTAACTTTTAAAGCTCATAGAGGATTTTCTTATGGATGGGTCTTACCATGGCCCTGTTGATTATATAACATACAGTGATGGCTGCTTCTGCCCAAAACCTTCTTGGTAGCTGACTCTCAACGAGTATTGTTCTGGCCATTTCAACAATGGTCTAGTTTCTTCTTTCCACTATGCCATTCTGCTCTGGGGTCCTAGGAGAAGAAAACATGTGAGTCAGTCCTTCACTGTCACAAAGGTCAGAAAATATGGAATTCTCAAACTCCCCTTCATGATCAGATTGGATTATGCATATTCTATGTTTACCCTCTTGCTTTATTTTATTAAAGAACAGCTTGAATTTATGAAATGCATCATCTTTATGGGCAATAAAGAATATCCATGCAAAACGAGTAAAGTCATTCACAATTACAAACCCAAATCTTTTACCATTGAAGCTCAGTGATCGAGAGGGTCCAAAAAGATCCATGTGCAAAAACTCTAAAGGCTTAGAGGATAGGGGTCATGTCCTAAGTTTAAATGATGTTCTAGTATGTTTACCCAAAGCACATGCATCACACATTTTTGAATTCTCTATGAATTTTATTTTGGGTAAGCCTCTGATCATGTCATGCATAACCAATTTATTTAGAGTGCTATAACTAGCATGACCTAGTCTCCTATGCCAATTAAAAGCATTATTCTCTAAACTTGTAGACAAGCACAAATTAGATGCAGATGAATCATTCAAGTCTACTATGTAGACGTTATTCACTCTATGCCCAACAAATTTAACTTGGTCAGAATTTGCTTCAAAAATTTTACAGACATGATTATCAAAAATGACTTGGTGACCTTTGTCACACAACTGACTGATGCTAAGTAAATTGTGTTCGAGACCTTCAACCAATATGACTTTTTCAACAATGTTGGAAGGGAGCTTACCAATGGTTCCTGAACCGATTATTCTACCTTTATTTTTCCCTCCAAATTTGAAAAGTCCTCCTACCTTCAGTTGTAGCTGACTGAATTTACTCCGGTATCTTGTCATGTGTCTGGAACAGCCACTGTCCAAATACCACTTACTGTTCAAGACTGCCAGACTGACCTGAAATCAAATCAAGCAGAAAATTTTGGAACCCAAGGAATATTAGGTTTAGAGACATTATTCAAATTCTTCAGTAGAGTTTTTGGGATCCAAAACTGTTTAAAAGCATTTTTCTAATTTTGTTTCATGTATACTGTACAGATAGTTTTTGTGAAATCATTCACAAAATTTTATCCACTTTGCACTTTATTAGAAGAAATTTTGTTCCAGTTGCTTGACTGATTATTTCTTGAGAATTTCATGAATTCATTCTATCTTCAAGAGACATGATTATTAAAAGACCTTTGAGAATAGATAAAAATTTCCCAGAGTGTTCTATCTTGATTCATGTTTCTGTTAGTTGATGGTTTTCTGTCTTCAGCGACCTGCCTCGACCTGTTAGGTGTGTTGCGTCTAGGCATCACATCCCCAATACTAGCTTTGGCTCTGTCTGTAGCAACCCTGATAAAATATTAATAATAATAAAGATTTTAAAATAAATCAAATGAATAGATAAATAAAACAAAATAAAATAACGCCTCGGATAAAGGCGCTATTCAAATTAGAAACGCCTCTGGCTAAGGCGTTATTCAAGAAGTGACGCCCTGACCACACGGCGTCAAATTCTAAACGCCAAAAACGGTAAGGCAAAGTAACGCCCCTATCTTGGGCGTGTTTTAAAACATGAAACACCCTTACTCAAGGCGCTTCTTAAGAAACGACCTGAACCAGGTCGTCAATTCAAGAATCGACGACCTGACCAAAGTCGTTAATTCCATTCCAGTCCCGTTTCGAATCCAGATCTTATCCAGGGTAATTGATAAGCATTAGAAAGAGTTTAAACGTGGTAATGACTCTATCATGGAAGTATTACTTCCACACAATCACTAACCCTAATAGGATTTCTAAAATCCTATAAATAAACTGTTCGATCCAACCCTAAATCTATTTGGACGGACGACTGCTGCACGGTACGTGAAGAACATATGTTCTTCTAATTCCTTTTGTTTTCTGCTTCGGTTACATGAAGAACTAATGATTCTTCATCTTATGTTCCTTCTTACAGGTCGGGAAACTCCTACGAAAGAACCAGGTAATGTTCTTTCTTCCTTATCCTCTCGTTAGGTAGTTGAAGAAACTAATATATGTTTCTTCTTTCCCTGTAGGATCTACAGCAAAAATTGACAAAACCAAGAACATGTGTTCTTCATCGAAAACGAACTCCTTCTTAAAAAGATTTTCTTCCTCCTGCTGCTACTGCGGTTGATTGGTTGCAGTAGAAGTTTCAGATCTTTCAAACCCTTCGTCAGTTCAATCATATTAAGGTAGGTTTTCTCAAGTTACTGTAGCCCAAATGAAATTAATGCAAGATATATATATATAAGCATGTCATGCATACGGTTATTATAGTTTCCATGCGTTTTCTGAAATATTTTGAAAGAGACGCCCCTGTCAAGGGCGCTAATTTACAAGACACGACTCTGCCCAGGTCGTCAATTTAATATTTGACGCCCTGTACTCAGGCGTTAATTTCACTTAATCATGAATTAACCATGTTAAGAACTGATTATATATGATATCCTGATTACATTAATGCATGATCCTCTGTCCTCAACCCTACTGATTTTATTATCAAGATTATATGATTGTTATCCTTGATTATCGTGCAAATCGTGCTTTCTGATATTTATTGAATTCACGACCTGTACAAAGTCATTTTTCAACTGTTAACGCCCCATCATAGGGCGTGAATTGAAAGGAAACGCCTCCTCCTAGGGCGCGTATCTGTTAAATTCCTGAAAAATATATATTCTGCAAAATAGAATTTAATGGTAACGCCCCTGCCCAGGGCGCGTTTTTGATAATTCTTGAAATTAATTATATCCTGTCCAATATTGTGAATAAAAAGGACGCCTTCTGGTATAGTCGTCAAATCGTGAAGAAACGCCCCTGCCCAGGGCGCGTTTTAGATAAATTATTGAAATATTGAAATTTTGCAAATATGGAAATATATAAACGCCCTTCTGTTAGGCGTTAATTACTTGATAAACGACTCTGCTTAAGTCGTTACTTTACTGTAAAACTGATTTTCCACTGTTTCTGTTAACCGATGGTTTCATATGTTATATAATATATATATCGGCACTATTCTCCATTCCGTGAGTTTAGTCCCACGTTTCACGATTGTTTTATCGATCACACTCAATTCTCATTGACATACAAGCTCTCCATTGGACATTCCGTTCCTTTGGACTAGCGAGTTAGTCATAGAGACCTCCGTAAGACTCCTCGTAGCCTTGGATTCCCTCAAGGCCGACTGAGCTGGTTGTACCCTAAAAACCCATTACACCATTGATGCCATGTCACTATAAAGAAACATGGTATACCGGCCCTTATGATTATACAAAGAGTATATCATAAGAAATTCTTAATGGGATGATGATATCATGCCATATCATGTCATTCTTGTAAACCTCAATTCTATGATAAGAATGAGGGTATCTTACCTTAATATAATGTTCATGTGGACTTCAATTCTATATATAGAATGTCCATATTGATTTGTCATGGTACCCAAGTCAAGGGAACCATATTCTACCTAGTTTTATCGAGATCGTGATTATACCATTATTATCGCCATTCTATGTTCTTTGTCATATTTTGGACTCCATTCTGTCAAAGTTGTCATACACGTCTACAAGCTTGATTATTGAAATTCTATATTGGCTATATAAACAAGAGTGGATGTCAAAATACATGATAAATGCCTGCGCATATAGGGCCCGATCTGGTCCTGGGAGGAGCACCCGAAAGTACTTGTGCCCATGGGAGTTAAAATGATAAGGTATCTGGCATTATACCGAGTACTTGACTTGCTTGATTGGACATTCCACATACATCTTGTACTTGAATCGTACTTGACATGAAATGAAATGCGTGGCCCAAAAAAGGGTAATTTACTTTCTTGCTACATGATAGCCAAAGTTCTTGACATGACTTGTTAAATGTACTTGCTTAAATATCTCAAATGTCTTGATTATCTTATTGAAAGTTCATGATTTGTTCATCTTATTTCCTTGATATTACATTCTCTCTATCTTGTCGTTTTATGCGAGCATGCATAGCTTTATTGCATTTATGAAAGATGTAATTACTTAAACCACTTGCTAGTACTTGAGATATAATTTCCTACTGAGTGTTCGCTCATTCCGTTTGTCCCTTTTTACTTTTCAGATAAGTCCGACGACGATGGAAGTCAATCGGATGGGAATGGTCAAGAGTGAAAGTGATAGAGCTGCTCAAGTGTCAATTAGTCTTTTCTATAGTTTCTTGAGTCAACTATGTACTTTTCCTTTTTATTTAACAGAGTATTGGATTTGTAATAGCCTATTAATAATAAAGGATTGGGTTATCTTGCTATTTTGCGCATCTCTGTCTTTGTGTCGAATACACGACCACTCTGATTGACATGATTGATATAAACTCGTCACGCGTCTCCGGGTATCTTCCGCGCTCGGGGCGTGACAGTTTTTGTGGTATCAGAGCCTAAGGTATTCAATTCCTAGGAAAAAACCCAAGTCCAAGGATAAGTTGAACGTTTAACCAAGTGAGATTGGGTAGAACCAAGGGTTAAGAGTCAATAAGTCTTTTAATAAGATCACAGTGGTATAATACTAATATAGTTATGGTAATTGTAGGATAATGGCTGCCGAACGTGCTCAATGGCGCAACATGTAGCGTACCCTTCAAGGAATGACTCAAGTGCTACAACAGGTAGCACAGGGTGGTGCTCCACGAGCTGGAAACTTACACCAAGCCTTTAAGAGCATGAATCCCCCGAAGTTTATGGGATCGACCGATCCGGACGATGCCGAGCATTGGGTTCGGGAGACTGAGCGTATATTCCGTGTTATGCAATGCACGGATCAGGACAAAGTTCTATTAGCTACATTCCAGTTAGAGAAAGATGCTAGATGCTGGTGGGAGTCTATTGAAGCAACCATCGACCCTACTCAAGTAACATGGGAAGAATTTATGGAATACTTCAATGCTAAATATTTCTCGGACCGAGTCCAAGAAAAGAAGGCTGTAGAATTCGCTGCATTAAAGAAACGATCTTTATCATTAGCAGATTATGAAGCTCAGTTCTCCAGGTTGTCTAGATATGCTAAGCATCTTATTAGCACGGAGAAGATGAAAGCCCGTAGATTTCTTAATGGGCTTAGGCCCCACTATATTACTCAACTGGCGCCTATGGACATCCAAGTTTATTCTGAAATAGTGCGCCGAGCTCAATTACTTGAAGATGCCACGGAACTATCTGATAGGATCCGTGGAAAAGACAAGAAGGAGCAAGTCACAGGTTCGGGTTCTTTTAAACCCAACTTTAAGAAGAGGCCTAGTAATGGAGGTCCTTCCTCTCAAGATCAAAAATTCAAGAAGACCAAGCCCTTCTCTATCACCACTACACCTTCAAACGTAGTGTGCAAGCATTGTGACAAGGCTGGTCACAAGACCGAAGAATGCTGGAGGAAATTAGGAGCTTGTCTCCATTGTGGGAGCCGCGAACATCGGATTCCCGATTGTCCATTAATGAATGACCAAGCCGGTGATGGTAAACGCCCGGTGACAAAGAACGCTCGACTTCATGCAATAAAGGAGACCGAACAAGAAGAAGGTGGACTGGTAGAAGGTACATTGAAAATTTGTTCCAAAAGTGCTTATGTCTTATTTGATACGGGTGCATCGCATTCCTTTATTTCTAAGAAGTTTGCCGACCCGTTACCATTAGAACCAGAATGGATAAAAATAGTTCTAACTACTCCTCTTGGAAGTGAAAATGATATTACTCATCACTACCAAAACTGTGAGGTAATGGTTCAAGGTAGGAATTTACCTATAGATCTCATATGCCTCGATCTAAAGGAGTATGATGTTATACTGGGAGCGGACTGGTTATCCAAATACCAGGCAACGGTTGATTGCCGCAATAGCCAAATTGCTTTCAAAGATTTTCCAGAATTAGTCTTTACTCGTCCCAAGAGTCGGAGCAAATCCCCTCTTATTTCGGCTCTTCGAGCAAGCAAGCTCGTCAGGAAAGGATGTGTATCCTTCCTTGCTTTCGTCACTGTTAAAGAATCTAAGGAAACCAAGATAGAAGACATTCAGGTAGTGCAAGAATTTCCGGACATATTTTCGGAAGATTTGTCGGGATTACCCCCTCAAAGAGAAGTGGCCTTCACCATTGACTTAGTCCCTGGTGCTGGTCCAGTTTCAAAGGCACCCTATAGAATGTCCCCTGCGGAACTCAAAGAGTTGAAGGAGCAGTTGATGGAACTAATTCGAAAAGGGTTTATTAGACCAAGTTCTTCCCCGTGGGGAGCACCAGTCTTATTTGTGAAGAAGAAGGACGGATCCATGAGATTGTGCATCGACTATCGACAGTTGAATCATCTCACTATCAAGAACAAGTATCCATTGCCGAGAATCGATGAGTTATTTGATCAGATTTCAGAAACCAAATATTTTTCCAAAATTGATCTCAGGTCGGGATATCATCAGTTAAGAATCAAGGATGATGACATTCACAAGACCGCATTCAGAAGCAGGTATGGCCATTACGAGTTTGTTGTTATGCCTTTTGGACTAACAAATGCCCCTGCTGCCTTTATGCAGTTAATGAATAGCATATTCAGGCCTTACTTGGATCAATTCATAGTAGTCTTCATTGATGACATATTGATATATTCCAAGACTAAGGAAGAACATGAAAAGTATTTGAGGATTGCATTGCAAGTCTTGAGGATAAATCAATTATATGCAAAACTCAGCAAGTGTGAATTCTGGCTTGAAGAAGTGGCTTTTCTAGGACATGTGATTTCAAAAGATGGATTATCAGTAGATCCGTCAAAGGTCGAAGCTGTTAGAAACTGGGAAAAACCAACCAATGCTAGCGAGATCAGAAGTTTCTTAGGCCTTGCAGGATATTATCGGCGATTCATCAAAGACTTCTCCAAGATCGCCGTGCCCCTCACAAGGTTAACTCGCAAGGAGATCCGATATGAATGGAGTGAGGAATGTGAAAGAAGTTTCCAAACTCTCAAGGATCATCTCACTACAGCTCCGGTATTAGCTCTACCAATAGAAGGAGAGAAATTCGAGGTTTACACTGATGCTTCTGGCATTGGCCTCGGATGTGTCCTAATGCAACAAGAAAAGGTCATAGCATACTCTTCACGTCAACTGAAGAAGCATGAGGAGAATTACCCCGTCCATGACTTAGAACTGGCCGCGGTGGTATTTGCCCTAAAGATATGGAGACACTACTTATATGGAGTGCAGTTTACTGTATACTCCGATCACAAAAGTCTCAAATATCTATTTTCACAAAAGGAGCTAAACATGAGACAAAGACGCTGGCTAGAATACCTCAAGGACTTCGACTTCAATATACAATATCATCATGGAAAGGGTAATTATGTTGCTGATGCCCTTAGTCGAAAGCCGAGAGCAATGATAGCCAATTATATGATACAAGAATGGAGGTTGCTAGAACAATTCTCCGAGCTCAATATAAGCTTGGACAAGGAAGCCAAATTTCTCACCTTATCTCATGTAAGCATACAGTCAGATTTATTATCTGAAATACAAGCACTTCAGGATGATGATCCTATATTAGTGGAAATCAAAGGCAGAGTAGAAGGACAATCTGATTTTCAACTAACTTCTGATGGAAGATTACTATTCAAAGGTAGAACTTGTATACCCGACTGTCCGGAATTAAAGAAGAAGATCTTAGATGAAGCACACCGATCAAGGTACACTATTCATCCAGGATCAACCAAAATGTACCAAGATGTAAAGAGGAACTTTTGGTGGCCTAATATGAAAAGAGAAATATCGGACTATGTATCACGCTGTCTCACATGCCAACAAGTCAAGGCGGAACACCAAAAGCCTGCTGGTAAACTTCATCCTCTAGATATTCCTAAGTGGAAGTGGGAGGATATTGGTATGGATTTCATCATGGGTCTATCTAAATCAAAAGGAGGACATGATGGAATCTGGGTTATCATTGACCGATTAACTAAATCGGCACATTTCTTGCCAATAAAAAGCCGATGGTCAATTGATGTGCTAGCTGCACTATACATCAAAGAAATAGTCAGGTTACATGGAATTCCTGTCTCAATCGTGTCTGACAGAGATCCCCGTTTCACTTCTCATTTTTGGAAGGGATTACAACATTCGTTGGGAACAAGGCTCAACTTTAGTACTGCTTTCCACCCACAAACGGATGGTCAGACCGAGAGAACTAATCAAATTGTTGAGGATATGCTAAGAGCTTGCATCATTGACTTTGGTGGAAGCTGGCATGAACATTTGCCACTAGTGGAATTTGCATACAATAACAGCTACCAAGCTAGTATCCAAATGGCACCTTTCGAAGTTTTATATGGAAGGAGTTGCCGATCACCCTTATGCTGGAACGAAGTTGGAGAGAAACAACTGTTAGGTCCAGACATGGTAAGGGATACAACTGAGAAGATACAAGTAATCAGAGAAAGATTGCAAGTTGCTCAGACTAGACAAAAGGCTTATGCTGATACAAGGAGAAGAGATCTTGAATTCCAAATCAGAGATCATGTATTTCTCAAAATATCGCCTGGACGTGGCATACGAAGATTTGGTGTTAAAGGCAAGCTTACGCCAAGATTCATCGGACCATTTGAGATACTCGAAAGAGTTGGCGAGGTTGCTTATCGCATCGCATTGCCTCCTCAATTGTCCGAGGTACATAATGTATTTCACATATCTATGTTGAAGAAGTATGTGCATGACCCATCTCATATTATTGAACATGGAGATCTGGTGATCCAGAAAGACCTCACATATAAACAGAAGCCTATGAAGATCTTAGATCGTGAAATACGAGCTCTAAGGAATAAGGTTATTCCCATGCTTAAGGTGCAATGGAATAAGAATACTGAACACGAAGCCACATGGGAGACCGAGGAATCTATGAAGAAACGATTTCCCGAGTTATTCTAAGAGGTATATACTTTACACTCTCCGCATGTATAAATATTATGTATTATGGAATTTGGGGACCAAATTCTTTTTAAGTGGGGGAGGGTGTAGCAACCCTGATAAAATATTAATAATAATAAAGATTTTAAAATAAATCAAATGAATAGATAAATAAAACAAAATAAAATAACGCCTCGGATAAAGGCGCTATTCAAATTAGAAACGCCTCTGGCTAAGGCGTTATTCAAGAAGTGACGCCCTGACCACACGGCGTCAAATTCTAAACGCCAAAAATGGTAAGGCAAAGTAACGCCCCTATCTTGGGCGTGTTTTAAAACATGAAACGCCCTTACTCAAGGCGCTTCTTAAGAAACGACCTGAACCAGGTCGTCAATTCAAGAATCGACGACCTGACCAAAGTCGTTAATTCCATTCCAGTCCCGTTTCGAATCCAGATCTTATCCAGGGTAATTGATAAGCATTAGAAAGAGTTTAAACGTGGTAATGACTCTATCATGGAAGTATTACTTCCACACAATCACTAACCCTAATAGGATTTCCAAAATCCTATAAATAAACTGTTCGATCCAACCCTAAATCTATTTGGACGGACGACTGCTGCACGGTACGTGAAGAACATATGTTCTTCTAATTCCTTTTGTTTTCTGCTTCGGTTACATGAAGAACTAATGATTCTTCATCTTATGTTCCTTCTTACAGGTCGGGAAACTCCTACGAAAGAACCAGGTAATGTTCTTTCTTCCTTATCCTCTCGTTAGGTAGTTGAAGAAACTAATATATGTTTCTTCTTTCCCTGTAGGATCTACAGCAAAAATTGACAAAACCAAGAACATGTGTTCTTCATCGAAAATGAACTCCTTCTTAAAAAGATTTTCTTCCTCCTGCTGCTACTGCGGTTGATTGGTTGCAGTAGAAGTTTCAGATCTTTCAAACCCTTTGTCAGTTCAATCATATTAAGGTAGGTTTTCTCAAGTTACTGTAGCCCAAATGAAATTAATGCAAGATATATATATATAAGCATGTCATGCATACGGTTATTATAGTTTCCATGCGTTTTCTGAAATATTTTGAAAGAGACGCCCCTGTCAAGGGCGCTAATTTACAAGACACGACCCTGCCCAGGTCGTCAATTTAATATTTGACGCCCTGTACTCAGGCGTTAATTTCACTTAATCATGAATTAACCATGTTAAGAACTGATTATATATAAAATCCTGATTACATTAATGCATGATCCTCTGTCCTCAACCCTACTGATTTTATTATCAAGATTATATGATTGTTATCCTTGATTATCGTGCAAATCGTGCTTTCTGATATTTATTGAATTCACGACCTGTACAAAGTCATTTTTCAACTGTTAACGCCCCATCATAGGGCGTGAATTGAAAGGAAACGCCTCCTCCTAGGGCGCGTATCTGTTAAATTCCTGAAAAATATATATTCTGCAAAATAGAATTTAATGGTAACGCCCCTGCCCAGGGCGCATTTTTGATAATTCCTGAAATTAATTATATCCTGTCCAATATTGTGAATAAAAAGGACGCCTTCTGGTATAGTCGTCAAATCGTGAAGAAACGCCCCTGCCCAGGGCGCGTTTTAGATAAATTATTGAAATATTGAAATTTTACAAATATGGAAAATATATAAACGCCCTTCTGTTAGGCGTTAATTACTTGATAAACGACTCTGCTTAAGTCGTTACTTTACTGTAAAACTGATTTTCCACTGTTTCTGTTAACCGATGGTTTCATATGTTATATAATATATATATCGGCACTATTCTCCATTCCGTGAGTTTAGTCCCACGTTTCACGATTGTTTTATCGATCACACTCAATTCTCATTGACATACAAGCTCTCCATTGGACATTCCGTTCCTTTGGACTAGCGAGTTAGTCATAGAGACCTCCGTAAGACTCCTCGTAGCCTTGGATTCCCTCAAGGCCGACTGAGCTGGTTGTACCCTAAAAACCCATTACACCATTGATGCCATGTCACTATAAAGAAACATGGTATACCGGCCCTTATGATTATACAAAGAGTATATCATAAGAAATTCTTAATGGGATGATGATATCATGCCATATCATGTCATTCTTGTAAACCTCAATTCTATGATAAGAATGAGGGTATCTTACCTTAATATAATGTTCATGTGGACTTCAATTCTATATATAGAATGTCCATATTGATTTGTCATGGTACCCAAGTCAAGGGAACCATATTCTACCTAGTTTTATCGAGATCGTGATTATACCGTTATTATCGCCATTCTATGTCCTTTGTCATATTTTGGACTCCATTCTGTCAAAGTTGTCATACACGTCTACAAGCTTGATTATTGAAATTCTATATTGGCTATATAAACAAGAGTGGATGTCAAAATACATGATAAATGCCTGCGCATATAGGGCCCGATCTGGTCCTGGGAGGAGCACCCGAAAGTACTTGTGCCCATGGGAGTTAAAATGATAAGGTATCTGGCATTATACCGAGTACTTGACTTGCTTGATTGGACATTCCACATACATCTTGTACTTGAATCGTACTTGACATGAAATGAAATGCGTGGCCCGAAAAAGGGTAATTTACTTGCTTGCTACATGATAGCCAAAGTTCTTGACATGACTTGTTAAATGTACTTGCTTGAATATCTCAAATGTCTTGATTATCTTATTGAAAGTTCATGATTTGTTCATCTTATTTCCTTGATATTACATTCTCTCTATCTTGTCATTTTATGCGAGCATGCATAGCTTTATTGCATTCAGGAAAGATGTAATTACTTAGACCCCTTGCTAGTACTTGAGATATAATTTTCTACTGAGCGTTCGCTCATTCCGTTTGTCCCTTTTTACTTTTCAGGTAAGTCCGACGACGATGGAAGTCAATCGGATGGGAATGGTCAAGAGTGAAAGTGATAGAGCTACTCAAGTGTCAATTAGTCTTTTCTATAGTTTCTTGAGTCAACTATGTACTTTTCCTTTTTATTTAACAGAGTATTGGATTTGTAATAGCCTATTAATAATAAAGGATTGGGTTATCTTGCTATTTTGCGCATCTCTGTCTTTGTGTCGAATACACGACCACTCTGATTGACATGATTGATATAAACTCGTCACGCGTCTCCGGGTATCTTCCGCGCTCGGGGCGTGACACTGTCTGAGCCAGAGTGCCTCGACGCACCAACGGAACTGGGTCGATGCAGGGTAGCTTTGCCAGTTGTGTTTCCTTGAATTTTGATTGGTTGTCCAGCGGAGTTTGTTGAAGTATTCATCAGTTTTGGTTGCTGGACATTGTGATTGCTGTTTGAACTGGATGGGGTGTCCAATTTTTCTTTCCCTTTGCCTGGGCAGAATGTTATAGTTTTTAACTCAAATGGTTTTTTATTCGTTGGGTCATAGCCTAGACCATCTATGTTGAAGTTAATCTTTACACCTAGCATGGTATCTCGGTTGGTCTTCCCTTGAACAAATTTCTCCAACATTTCCTATTTATCATCTAAGTCTTTTTGAAGTTTTTCATATTATTTCAATATTTCAGAATTAGCATTCTTAATAGCTTCATATTTTTCTTTCATTAACTCCTTTTCTTTCCGAATTTTTTAAAACTTTATCTTGAATTCATCCAGATTGTTCTTGGCTTCTTATTCTTCTGTTCTTAAGTTTCCATTCTTAGTTTTTAGTGATTTCAGTTCCTCAATCTGCTTCTTATGGTCTTCAATCTCTTTTTCCATAGAAATCTTATCACCAAGAACATTGTTCAGTTTTCTCTTCATAACCTTGTAATATATGGTTTGACAGTTAAGTTTATCTAGCAAGTCAGCGTAAGCATCCTCCCATTCATCAATTGAATAATTCTCAAATGGATTGCTCACCTCATTGTCGCTATCAGCCATAAGACACAGTCTTGGCTCTTCTTCCTCTGAATATCTACTCTCAAGGTCTTCTTCTTCATCGCTCTATGTGCAGACCATGGCCTGAGGCTTTTTCTTCTGCAATTTGACATGTTTCTTCATGAGCTCCGGGCATTCACCTTTCATATGTCCTAGCTTTTTACAATGACAACATGTAATCTTATCAGAACTTCCATTCTTGTAAGATTTAAAGTTGGAATTCTTACCAACCTATTGCGGCCTTCTTCCCTTGAAGGTTTTTACCTCTGGTTCTAAAGAATTTCTAGAATTGCCGAGTTAGCATAGCCTGTTGTTCATCATCGAGGTATGAAAAGTTTCCATATTCCTCACTACTCTCACCACTACTTTGAGATACCTTAAAAGCTATGGTTTTCCCCTTCTTGTTTTTTTCTGTGTTCCACTTAACGGTGATCTCGTATGCCATCAAGGATCTGCTCTGTGACAGTCATGGTGGATTGGTCCCTAGATTCTTCTAATACAGTGACTATTGTGTGCCACACCGGGGTTAGAGACCTTAGGATCTTCCTAACCAAATCACCCTTCTTAATTTGTTTACCCAGAGCTTTCAGACTATTGGCAACCTGTGAGAGCCTAGCCTACATCTCTGATATAGTTTCATCGGGCTTCATTTTAAATAATTCATAGTCAGAGGTTAGCATATTTGTTGAGTTATGATTTTGATGATTGTTGTAATTGTTAAGTTATGGTTTTGATGGTAACTAAACTTAATGTGTGATTACATGATGATAACTAAACTTATGGTTGATTACACATGTTCTTGATGATTGTGTTCATTCATCTTGTTGTTTATGCTAGTTGTATATGTTGGTTTTACAAGAGGCAAGAGGTTTCATAACCTCTTTAATGTCAACAAGCATGGCATTAACCCTGACTATCTTGCATGCAGGATCAAACTCATGGCAGTCACCTGGTGAACCAAAACTCTGCTCCTCTACAATCTAAAATAGGTGGTATATGTCATTTACTGTCAAGAACCATTGGTGAGAGTCTTACCTTGTCTTAGCATCGATCTCACCATGTGTATCTCATATACCTCTCCTTAATACACCTCATTCATGCACATTAAACCTGAAACCCTTCAAGCCATCGTGCGCCCTCGCCCGTGGATCAACCTGCGCGGTCAGGTCGCGGTGATCGACATGCCCGGTCAGGTCACGGGGGTCAAGGGGGAAGCGCCCCTTGCGGGGGTTTTCGGGGGCGGAGCCCCCGAAACAAAATTTAGAAATGCTCAAATGGTCTAATGCATTCCCTAGAACTCAAATGTATGAAATAAACATCTACTTAAAGTCATTATTATTTGGATGTATTTCATTGGGCTAACACTTCAACTTTACATGACTAGGTCATTCCAGTCGACACTTTACATAGCCACGGTCGATGCACAAAGAAGCATAACCAAGAGAACCGAAGGTCAAAGACTCAGTTGACACCTTCAAGACTATCAAAGTCGATGCCACAGATGACAACGGGCTGCTAAAGGAGTTAAGCGGTTGAGCTAACGGGTTAACGGACTGAACTGGGAATCCCGTGGGTCTGCCCAACTGGCGGTCGACCACCAGCTGAGGGGCGATCGACCGCCCCTTCTAACAACCCACTATCTGCACGATTCTCAGTGACGGTCAATCGCCAGCCTAGTAGCGGTCGATCAGAAATTCCAGGGATCAAATTTCTACAGGGTTTCTCAGTAGCGGTCGACCGCCAGCTTCCACAGGTCGATCGCCAGCCCCGAGCCAACAAAAGTTGACTTTGTTTTCCACTTCGAGAAGAGCCTCTTCCCTTGTAATTATTTAATCCCAAAGACACCCAATCACCCACAAAACGTGGATCTGGTCTGGGGGATGTCCAAGGACCATTCAAATGCTATAAAACAAACACAAGAGGGTTAGGAAACCCTAGTTGATCAAGAGGGATCAAAGGAGATCAAGAGAGGCTAGAGGAGGTGCTTGGAAGAAGGGGTATTGTAGCTCCGTGAATAGTACTTCGTGCAGCAAGATCTTCATCCATCTCCAAGGTGTTTCAAGTCAAATCTGAAGCTCGCAACCTTCAAGGAAGAGAAGAGCCAAGGAAGCAAGCAAGGATTCCAAGAAGAGTGCCGAAGGGAGAAAGAAGAGAAGCCAAGCAAGCAAGAAAGGAGAAAAGCCAAGCAAGCAAGGATTGAAGCTCCGATCAAGTGAAGATACCTTCAAGATCCATAACATGCATTCAAGGGGAACCCAGAATAGGAGTTTTCTAAACTAAGTCTCATCGTCTTTATGTTTTGGGTGTTGTAATTGTGTTCATCAGAAACTGTAAACTCGTGTGTGTGGATCATTGTTGGATCCGTGGTCGTGTGTGTGTGTGTCGTATTTGATTCGTGTGTGAGTAGGTCTTCTCAGATCTGCGTGTGTTGTGTGGTTTTATCCAGATCTACGTGTTTGTGTGTGTGTGGATTGCTGCAATTGTAGCAGCAAGTGTGTGTGTTGTTGATCCGGTTGTTGGATCGTGCTAGAGACCTCGTCTCCGTGTGTGTGTGTTGGGGCGCGTCCCCGTGTGTGTGTGTGCAGGCGTCATCCTGCGTGTGTGTTTAGAGCGTCGTCTCCGTTTGGGGATTTGTCCCCTAGTGAAGCCTCACCGGGTTTGGTGAGGGGTGGACGTAGGATTACCGTCGTTGCATCCGAATCACCTTAAAAATCGTTGTGCATCGTGTTTTGAATTGTGTGGTTCGATCCTTTTCTTCTACCTCCATTCTACGTGAGTGTTAGTGTAATTGCTATTCCAGATTTATCTACGTATATCTTGCTTAATCCATATCTTCATCTATTAAGTTTGATAAATCCGATTTGTGATCAAACAGTTTTGAATCTCTTATCTAGCATTCTATCACATATTTCAAAAAGGGTAAAAGCTTTCATAAAATTTGTAATCACCCAATTCACCCCCCTCTTGGGTGTCATTGATCGCGGGACTTCAATTGGTATCAGAGCCAATGCTCTAATTTCATAGATCTAACGATCTAGAGTGATCCAGATCAATGACTACCATTATGTACACCTTGAATTTTCCACCGGTGTTTAATGGTTGCAGTTTCGATTTGTGGTTAGGAAGAATGTTCAGTCTAGTCAATTCATACGACCCTAAGCTATGAAAGCTTGTCTCTTATGGTCCCTATGAATTGCCTAAAGACAAAGCTGTCTGGGCTAAAAATCATAAGCATAAACATGATCAAAATCGGTTGGTTTTAAAGCTGTTCACTGCTGTAGTCAATTCTAATCAATTTCCTTTTGTCTCCCATTGCAGGTCCGCAAAGGATATCTTGGATGGCTTAACGAAAGTTCGGGAAGAGCATGAAGACCAATGCCTTGTGACAGGTACGAGCGATCAAGGGAGTGATCAACAAATTGAATTAAGCTCAAAGGTAAATTCTGATTCTGATAATGAAGATGAAGTTAGCTATGAAGATTTGTTGATTGCATATTATGATATTGCTGAAAAATACAAGAAGCTAAAATCTGAAAACAAAAAATTGAAAAAGGATGCCGAACAAAATAAGTGTAATTCCTCTTGTAAAAAATGCTTGCCTCTAGAGGAAATGATTGAGGCTCATGTGTTTGACATTGAATTTCACAAAGATCAAATATGTTCCTTAAGAAAGGAAAATAAGGAGAAGACTGTAAAACTGAATTCAATGGCCGATGATCAAACCTTGATAAATGAACTGATTCATGATGAAAAGCTTGTTAAAGAAAATGAGAAACTGAAGGAATTGAACAAGGCCATTTCTGAAAGATTGTTGATTCTTGGAAAAGGAAAATCTGTGGTTGTTAGAGAATGTGACAATGTGGATGAACTTAGGCAAGAAGTAGAATGTCTTAAGACTACCAATGCCATGTTGAATGTTAGTCTTTCTACTTGTGAAGAAGAACTTACCAACTCTGAATTACAAATTTCATCTCTTCAATCTGAAATTCTTGACTTGAATGATTCGCTGTCTAGATTTGTAAATGGTCAAGAAAACTTGGATAAATTGTTAGGGATGAAAGTGAATTTTCAAAGGGAAGGGCTAGGCTATAATCCTGTGAACAAAAAGAAGTTTGGAAATAAAGTTTATACATCTTTTGTCCACAGTTCAAACATAGCCAACACATCAAATGCAAATCTGAAAAAGAAAAATCATGTTGCACAAACACATGCATCCACAAAGAAAATCAATTTGCATCAAAAATCCAAAAATACTGCTAGCACACCCATGCATGTTAAACATACTTCTGTCAGACACACACAACCACCTAGAAAGAAACTCTCATGTTTTTACTGTGATAAATCTGGACATGTCATGCATGATTGTTTCATTATGAAGAATGATGACTTGAAAGCATGTGGAAACCAAGCTGTTTTAAAAAATGCAAAGAAAGCTTTCACCATAAAATCTTCCATGCATTACAATCACTGTGGTAAAAGGGGTCATACAACTTCACATTGCTAGTTAATATTGAAGAGAATGAACTTCCACTCAACACATCATGCTCACACACACAAATCAGTAGAACCCATGAGAAGAAAGAAGATGATGCCACGTGCCTTCCACCATCACTTTGGCAAATCTGGGAATGTTAAGCATGATTATTTTCTAAAGAAAAATGATGATTTGAATATTGTCAAAAATTGGAAATCACATGCCTATGTTGCTGCTAACCCACAAAGACCCAAAAGGATTTGGGTACCTAAGAAGGCCAAATGAGAAATCTATTTTATAGGTGTGTCTTGGGAATGTAAAGCATGAAATCTGTTTTCATCAAGAAGGTAAGGGACACAGGCCAAGTGACATAAGTCAGGTTGGAGGAAAAATCAAAAATTGAATCTGAGCACTCAGGTGGTATCTCTTCTACTCTCTCCAGTGACTGTGTAAGGTTTTGATTCATTTTGAGTCATATAGTCATGTAGTCTTGCATATGTCCGTACATGCATTCCATTCATGATTGTTTGTATATTTATGTATATATAACTTGTCATATAGCATCTTGTTGTAGGAGAGCTTGAAGATTCTTTAGATCATGATTTCACTACATATATTGAGTTTGCATACACTTTCACACTCTTTCATGTAAAAGTTGAACATTGTGTATTCATGCCATAATGCATTGCAAATCCTCCTGCCTTCATCATCCTCGACTATATAGTATATCAAATGGTGACATATGGAAGGGTAGGTTAAGCCTGTCTGAAAACCATCACTACGCGTAAGGTGATCTTCGGATCTAAGTTCTCCGCCTGGCACTATGAGTCATGTACTTAAAAGGCTGCATATGGCATTGGATTGTTACTGAACATCTTGCATTCATGCACACACTAAGGGGGAGCAACCACATTCGTCATATGAGCTTAATTTTAGGCTCACACATGAGTCATGTATTGCATCTAGAGCTATCTAGAGGATGTTGGTTGTTTAAATAATTTGTCATCCTATTGGTAATGAATTTGAATCGAAATTGACAAATCAAGTCTTATATTCTTTGGATGCAGATTACACTCCCCAAGTCCAAGTGATGCTGGCCATCCATAGTCAAGCTTGAATCAGCTAAAGATATACCTTACAAGGATGAAAAATGATGAGAACATTCTCAATTGCCACCAGGAGATGGGATATCATAACTTGAACAACCTCCAAGATCGACTCAAGCACAAGCTGGTAAAAGTCCTTGTACATGCTAAAGTAAGTACCCAAGGCATGGTATGAAAAGCTCACATTTTTTATTCAGAACAGGTTAAATAGGTGGAAGGCTTGGATCAAAATGCATTCTCAAGGCCAAGGTAATAAAATAAAAATCTGAGATACTAACCTTCGTGAGGTTAGTGATTTTGGTGCTTAAAGGCCTACGGTATTGTCTTCTAAACTAAGGTAATTCACCCTCTGGCTATGGAAATAGAAATTCATGCATTAGTCTATGGGACTTTGTGATGTTATTCTGATGACAGATATTGTTTCTACATACCTGAAATGATTGCTCCTCCATTCTGCTGTGATTAACTTGCTGATTGGTTGAATGAAACTGAAAATCTTGAACTTTGTGTTGACCCTTGAACATCCTTCAATCTGATTGCTTGAGCACATTTAAGCCTAATTGAATATCTGGTATATCAAATACTGAGTAGTGAAAAGGTGGATTATCTTCACTTGGAAACTCTCACTATGCGTGAGTTGGTCTTTGGACCAAAGTTCTCCGCCTTGTACCAGAATTGGAAGAAATCGATTGTTTGGCCTTGAAAGAATTTTCTGATGCTATTATTTGCTCCTTGTTAGCTTGCCCCATGTCATTAAGAGAAACATTACACTTTCACTGAAATTTTCTAAGATTCATGTTTTTGTCAAAGGGGGTCTTTCTAGCTAAACAAGCTGAAATGAATGCTATTTCATTCTCTATTGACTGAGTGATCTTCAATTGAAACTTGCAACATGCTCATGATGAATTACTTCAAAATTTCTAAAATTGATCCTTGTTGAAGTGAAGAGTTCTGCAATGGAAATGTCAACTCCTGAATGACTAGTGATTGATTTCAAAACCTTTGAAAATCTGTTCTTAACAATCTCTGACAATAAATGGTCTCTATTACATGCCAAATGATTTTTGCACCTTTGTATATAAATCACTTGTGATGAATAATGTTCCATGCTCATCTTTTAAATATGAACTCCTCTCTTGTATAAAGTGTCATTTGTCATCTTGCATTCCATTCTCATACAGCTATAGGATGCATGCATCAGAACCCAATGCATTAGGTACATTTAATTCACTCAAATGAAAAATCAAAAACTCACATTTTGCACCCTTGTTAAATGTTGCATTGCAATAGAACTCAGGCCTTATTTGCATTTAGTTCATTCAATTGGTATCCATTTGATTGGTATCAGTTGCATACTTGTATTGCATGTTGCATACATTCCCTCTGTGTGCTTGCTTGATATTATATGCTATTCACCCCCATCCCTTGGCATTTCTATGGCCTTATGTCTTCTTGATAAATAATGCTGCATTTGAGTCATTATTGGAGTGTTTCATGTCGTACACTCTGGGGGAGTTCCTATTTCATAAGTTCATCTATTTAGGGGGAGTTGCACTGTTATGTATTCATGATATTTTCGTATACATGCTGAATCAAATTCGCACACTTCATGCACAAAATGTAAGAATGAGTGTTAATGATAAGGATATATGAATTTCTTTTCAACACTCTCGAGATGTTAAACTTGCTGCATGTATGTTGAAGAGATAGTTGAGGAAAAAGCTACCTACCCATCCTTGTTGAAAAATCTGAAATGAAAATGAAAGATAGAGCAATGCTCAGTCTCACTGAGTAAACTGGGCACATCTCACCTGAGACGTGATGTGGTTCATATCTGAAAAGTGTTGACTAGTATCTCTGTTCAAAATGATGTGAAATGGTTCAGTATTCTGAGTAACCGGGGATTCTGGCATGAGTTACATGCGTCTACTCGCGTAAAAAGGAATTATTTGAACCTGACCACTCTTGAAAAATTCTGACTATCATGTGATATTGGTTGAGTTAAAAAATGTTGGTGAAAACTCATTGTGATAGAGCGTAGCCTCCAATACGTTGTTCTCAAAATTGAAGTGCAGTCTGTAAAATGTCTCCTTGTCTTAATCTAAACATTTGAATATTCATATTGCAACTATCACTTTTCATGTTACTCACATACACATCTGAAAATTTGATTTATTATGTATTCAGAAAATTGAATGACTGCATTAGCAATTGCATGAATCTTCTATATGATTGCACAATCTCCCATGTACTACACATGTGCATTCCGATTGTCATGACCTTCATGCACCCTTCCTATACCTATCCTCTCTTAAATAAGTACGGGGGAGCTGAGTTGCATATACATATACGTATTTGTTTGATTGTACATCTCATATGACATCACTTGCATGTGTTGCATTTCATGCATTTCAAACCAAAATATAAAAATCAGAAAATTTAAAAATCAAAGAAAATCCTTTTGATATGCCCTCCTGCTCTTGCTTGTTGTGAAAATCTGACATGGGATCTAGATTTTGAATGCTATCATACTGAACACCTCATCCTGTGCACATCTTCCTCCACTGGTTCATATCCTTGAGGTCAATCACCACCTTCAATTGGTATCAATACATGCTTGACTATATTTACTTTGGATAATATCATATTGATTTGTGAGAATAATCACCAATTGGTTTCTTCTAATTAGAATCATATTGCTTTGCTCGTCCATGATTTGCCCTTGCTTCTTCTGATTTGATATGATGGGCTATTGCTGTTTCAAAGGGAGTTAATCTTGTTCTTCCTTATTTGGCTCCTTCCAGCTCCCTTGATACTATTATTGTGGGAGAAAGAGTTACATTATCCCACTTTTTGATTATGTCAAAGGGGGAGAAAAATTGATGATTGTGTGTGACAAGGGGAGAAGAACATTTGTGCCATTCTGTTATATCATCATAAGTTTATCATTAAGTTTGTGCCATTCTGTTATATCATCATAAGTTTATCATTAAGTTTGTCATCATCACTAAGTTTGTCATCATCAAAAAGGGGGAGATTGTTGAGTTATGGTTTTGATGATTGTTGTAATTGTTAAGTTATGGTTTTGATGGTAACTAAACTTAATGTGTGATTACGTTATGATAACTAAACTTATGGTTGATTACACATGTTCTTGATGATTGTGTTCATTCATCTTGTTATTTATGCTGGTTGCATATGTTGGTTTTATAAGAGGCAAGAGGTTTCATAACCTCTTTAATGTCAACAAGCATGGCATTAACCTTGACTATCTTGCATGCAGGATCAAACTCATGGCAGTCACCTGGTGAACCAAAACTCTGCTCCTCTACAATCCAAAACAGGTGGTATATGTCATTTACTATCAAGAACCATTGGTGAGACTCTTACCTTGTCTTAGCATCGATCTCACCATGTGTATCTCATATACCTATCCTTAATACACCTCATTCATGCACATTCAACCTAAAACCCTTCAAGCCATCGTGTGCCCTCACCCGCGGATCAACTGTGCGGTCAGGTCACGGGGGTCAAGGGGGAAGCGCCCCTTGCAGGGGTTTCCGGGGGCGGAGCCCCCGGAACAAAATTTAGAAATGCTCAAATGGTCTAATGCATTCCCTAGAACTCAAATGTATGAAATATACATCTACTTAAAGTCATTGTTATTTGGATGTATTTCATTGGGCTAACACTTCAACTTTGCAGGACTAGGTCATTCCAGTCGACACTTTACATTGCCACGGTCGATGCACAAAGAAGCATAACCAAGAGAACCGAAGGTCAAAGACTCAGTTGACACCTTCAAGACTATCAAAGTCGATGCCACAGATGAGAACGGGTTGCTAAAGGAGTTAAGCGGTTGAGCTAACGGGTTAACGGAATGAACTGGGAATCCCGGGGGTCTACCTAGCTGGCGGTCGACCACCAGCTCAGGGGCGGTCAACCGCCCCTGCCAGCAACCGACTGTCTGCACGATTCTCAGTGGCGGTCGACCGCCAGCCCAGTAGCAGTCGATCGGAAATTCCAGGGATCAAATTTCTACAGGGTTTCTCAGTAGCGGTCGACCGCCAGCTTCCACAGGTCGATCGCCAGCCCCTGTTGACACCCGTTTTATGACCGATAAGTTGGGTCATCTCCTTGTTCTGTCCATGTGATGCTCCAAGTTGTTCACTCTTCATTGAGTTTCCTGCGTCGGTTTGAAGCTCATTTTATGGGTCTTCTCTCCTTGGTTGAGTGTGGTTCCTTGTGGCTTTTCATTGGATGAAGCTTAGCAAGCTCTTAATCAATTTTGATCTTCATTGTTTCTAACGATCCTCTGCATGGGCGTTATTTTCTTCTAACGCATGATCCCATGGCTGTTACTTCTTGAAGAGTCCTACAACTTAAGGTCTTTGTTCCGGCTTATCCGTTGGCCTATCCATTGAATCTAACGGTCTGTCGTGCAGCCGTTACTTCTCTCCGATGCTTCCAGACATGGCCGTTACTTATCTTGCAGAGTCCAACTTGTTTGATCTTCTTCCGTTGATCTTATTTCTTTTGAGATAAGGTTAAATGTAACAGTATCCCCCTGGCGCGTTATTTGCATATGGCGGTCTGTCGAGTAGCCGTTACATCCAATAGAGAGTCCTGACAGTTCAGGCCTTTTCTCTGCTACTTCGTGGTCGAGATAAGAGTTTGAATTGGTGATTTCTCTTCCAAATCTGATCCTCAGAACCTTCTGTTTGTTTCTATGGACTCTTGGTGATATTATCTTCAAGGATTTGCTAAGAGTTATCCTCTTTTCTTGCTGGATTATCCTCTGCTCGACCGGAGAGTTTGAGGGCCTATAAATAGCACCCTTAGCTTCATGGCCCAAGGGAGGAAGATCTGGAGTTAGCGTCGAAGTGCTGCCGCATTCTGGAGCCACATCTAACCAAGGAGACTTGTTTTTCACGTCCATCTGCTTCACGGTGAAGGGAGTATTCGTTCTATTGAGTTTCAAAGTTCATTATTGCATATTGTGTTCTTCCTCCTCCCTCTCATCATAGGCATTGTCCCTCTCCTTGTTTCCACGTTCTGCATCTGGTTTTCATCATCTAAACATCCTTCCTATCTTTTAAAACGCCCAGAGGGGTTAAAAAACCAAAACTCTCCCGGTACTTCCCTTTCCTTTTGCATGATCTTAAGTTCTTTGAGAATTGATACTACGCTTGTTTAAAGGGCTAATCTGGGTTTCTTTTCTTGTGTTTCACGTTCTTTGGCAGGTTTACAGGTTCACTACACGAGGCCCAAGTCTTCTGGCCGGCTAGAAGAGGTGGAGTTCAAAAAATTCATAAGCTATTATTGCAGGTTTTCTGACGGTCTTGAGAAGACGCGTCAGGTTCGTATAACGGTTTATCTGGAGACCGTCACATTCCTGTGACGCACGGGGTCTGGACCGTTACATTCGGTTGATCTGCAGATTTCACTGGTTTTCTCTCTCCCGTGGGCGGGTGCTTCATCCACCTATTTCCAAGGTATTTTCAAGTCTCTGGCTTGTGTTTACTTTGGTGGCGATCACGTTCTTTCTTAGTATTGGGCATTAGCTTTCTCTCCATCTCATATCTCTTATTTTCTTTATTTGCTCCACCCTCGCGGTGTGTTTTTATTTTCTCTTGCTCCACGCCCCGGCGTGTGTTTTTCTTTATGCCCTTAGTTTAGCTTGATGATTAAGATAGCATGCCCATGCTAGAGCTTGTTCTGGTTGCCTAGGTTCATGGTTCACATGTTCATAGGTTGATTGAGATCTTTGATTTTTGCTTATCATCTTTATTACACATCAAAACAAAAAGAAGAGGAGAAGCAAAATAAATCAACAGATAACTTTTTGGCGATCACGATGGGACAACTTGTGTCAATCGTGTCTTGATCTCTGTTTAAACCTGCCATCATTTCCTTGTTTAGTTCCCTCGGATTTCCCTCTTACTTCCTCTTGTTTTTAGTTCTCTGGGTAGTCTGACGGCCCTTTGTCCCTGCGTCACTCCACTTTGACGCATGGGCTTTAGACCGTTACACTCCTCATCCTGCTGTTTGGGCTTTTCATGGATTTCCCTTCTATTTCTGGTTTGTTTTTGGCTCTCTGGCTCATACGACGGTCCTGGGTCCCTGCGTTATATTTATTCTGGCTGTCTGGCCTCTGACCGTTATATATTTTTGACGCGGGTCTTCTAGACCGTTACACTCCAGATAGGTACGCATCCCGAGGTGCATTCTATTTCCGCAGTTTTTGCTATGATATTCTTGCTTGGGTGTTATCTGACTTCCTCCTTGGTTGGATTATATACTTACATCGTTGTGTGCATAATTGTTTGCTAGATTCTAGGTTAGAAGTTGCATGCACTCTGGTGCATATAGGTTCATTCATACTTTCATACATTAGATCGCATTTTCCTACCTTGGTGTGCGGACCTCTCGTCTCCATATTCCTTGGGGCTGACTAGGAAATCACACCAGGGACCTCTATAAGTCCCCGCGAGCCGTGGATTCTCACACGGACGTCGGGCCGGTTGTACCTTTCCCACCCCGTGTCTAGGATTGCATAAGTGAGGGAGTGATCACATTTAGAGTCAAACCAAGCTTTACATCCATCTCCTATCAGGAACCCATTGTTGAGAGCTCATATTAATCAATCCGCTAAAGTTCCAAAGGAGAAATCATAAGAATCTTGAAGCATCACCTTAAACAACTTGGTTGACTTGAAGTGTCTTCATCTCTTGTTACTTACATCTTTGTTATAAATCGTCCAAGTTTGGTTGCTCATTGTGTGTTGGTGTTGTGTTGTTTGCATCTTGTTAAAGTTGTTCGTTGCATGTGGAGTTGTTTTTGTCAGTTAGAAGCACCTTCTAGGGTCAATTCCTTCTCTAGGTTCTACTCAAATCCGCTTTTCGAACCCACCATGGCTTCTTTCAATCCTCCCCGTTCCCAAGAAGATTCCCTTCCTCAAGGGCTTCTTGAAAACCCTGCTAGGGTTACCTCATTCTCTTCTGGAGAGGGGACAGCCCCTCTTCCGTCCTCTACCTCCATGGAAGGTGGTCAAGCTACCCCTTCTTTCACTACTCCTTCTGCGGGCTCCATTCTCCAGATGATGGCCCAATTGGATCCGGCCCAACTCCAAACTGTCTATCAGGCCATGCAAGGATCCAATATCTCCCCTCCCACGATTATGCAGGGTCAATCCAATCCTTCCATCCAGCTCACTCCAATTAATCTTACTCCGGTCCAACCCCGGACCATCACATTCACTGGCATGGAGACGGGCCAATCTTCTACTTCGGCCCAGCAATCTTTTGACAAGGGGAAGTCTCCTATCCCTTCTTTCGTTCAGGCGGATCATCATATGCCTAGCCCGACGGTTCCGCAAGTCCTCATGGGTCCCTCCGACTTCCTGTGCCCTCAGTCAGGGGTTGCCCAAACCCACTCCAATCTGGGTCAATCTCAGGTCCAATATCCTTCTTATGGGCCCCCTACTTCGGCCATTTATCCTTCTGCTCCTGCTTATGGGCTCCCACCTTCTGCTGCGATTCACCCTTCTGCTCCCCAACTTCAGCCATCATCTCTGACAACCCCTGCTCCATCCAGAGAGCAGGAATTACTTGATAAATGGGCCACTATGCAACAGCAACTAGATTTCCTCCATAAGCGGGTTGGCCCACAATCCTTGGCAGATGTTCCGGTTCTTAACTTTCAGAACATCCGGTTCCCTCCTTAATCCGAGCTCCCCAATTATCACAAATATGACGGGAACGGCAATCCCTTTATTCACGTGAGGGATTTCTTATATGAATTGGCCCAATTCCAATATGATGATCGCCTTATGGCGTACTTGTTCCGCCGATCATTAGACGGTGTTGCGTTGGAATGGTTCTACTCTCTGCCACTGGAAGACGCCGAGAGCTTCAAGACAGTGAAAGATAAGTTCATTCAGCGGTTTCAAGATAGGGTCGGCCCGGAATATTCATTCACAGATCTGGTGGCCGAAAAGATGAAACCGGATGAGGAGTTTGCCACTTATGCAGATAGGTGGAGGCAAATGGCCGCTAGAGTGCCCGGCCACATTCCGGAGGAAGAGAAGGTCAAGCTACTTATTTCCAATGCTACCCCGACCTTCCGAAACATTCTGGCAATGAACGACATAGCCAATATGCACCAACTCTACAGCCGGGCACAGTTCATCCAAACACAGTTCAAGGACTCCCCCATTCACTCTCTATTTGAAAACCAAAAGCCCAAGTATCACAAGAAATCTCAAGGGCCAGTTACCGAGGGGGTCCAAACGAACGAGCAAGTTCAAGCCGTTGCTTTCCCATTCCAAGCCACACCTTTCCGCTTCCCTCAAAACCCCCGCACCCCACAAAATCCCACTCCAGAGAACTTCCAAGTCACTCCGCAAAACCCTCCGCCCACCTTCACCATCCCACAAACTACTTTCACCAATCCAGAAAACACCTTCGCCGCACCGCAACAACCACCACCACCTCTGCAATACCACAGCGTCCCTCCACCCAACGGCTATAACAACAACCCGAACAACAAGCGCCCGGCTCCTAAAAGAGCTCAATATCCTCCACTGCCAGAAACCCTCATAGACATCTTCTCGGCTCTTATGTCGGTTAATGCCATACAGCTCCCTCCGGAACGGCCCAACTGGAATCCGGCCGTTGATCAGACGAAGTATTGTATGTTCCACAGGCAACCGGGACATACCATTGAAGGGTGTTTTCAATTCCGGGACCTAGTATGTGATCTTCATGAAGGACAGAGGATAGATTGGGCCGAAATGCACCGGGCCATCACAGAAATCAAAGAGAAGAGAAGGCAGCCACCAAGGCAGCAAGTACAGCAGTAACAGATACCGCAACCACAGCAGCAGCAGCAACAGCAGCCGGTGCAAGACCTGGGGATTCATCAAAACCCAATGCCAAACCATCCTCCTGCTCCGCAGCCTCCGCCGCCGGCACCAGCTCAGGTCAATGTCGTCCAACCCCCGGCTCCTAACCCCGGGTGGTCCTTCGACGATGATAATTCCACGCCACAGGTCATGGCCCTTCACCACAACTACCATAATCCTCCCGCTTCCCCTATCCTTATACCTACCCACCAAACTCCTCCTCCACTCGTCCTCCCATTTACCCATATTCTATCACACGCACCATCACCCGCGCCCCCGTTGCACTCACCATTACTCACAACCGCTACCATCACCCCCTCCCCGCTCGCGCTTACATCCACTATCGCCATACCTCCGTCTAACCCTCCACTCATCACACCTCCATCCACTTTTATACCCCCATTGCCGCTCGCGCCCACCGCCACTAACCCCTCGCCTATCATCCTTTCCACCACACCCTCTTCCGCACCACTCATCCATCCCACTGGGCCTACTAAATCACTTATCCTAAGCCCATCTGAGGCCGCGGCAGCTTATAACTTCGCCCTACGGAGTGGGTGCATGTTCCACCGAAACTATCCTTCCACTTCCAATCCCCAGTCTTCCCAACCGGCGGCTGAACAAGAAGAGGCCGAGCCACTACCCGGGACCCAATATGATCTATTACATCATTTGGATAGGGTGCCCGCCAAGATATCTGTGCTGGAACTGATTAAGAGATCTACCCTTCACCAAGATGCATTAAGAGACTTTCTTCAAAAGGTAATGGTTAGTGAAGACATGGTAGTTGATAGCTTACCTACCGCACTGGCAACAATCTCCAAGGGGCCAGCCATTACTTTCTCTGAAACTGAGCTAGCACCACCAGAAGCTCGGCAAATGCCGCTGTGCATTACTATCATTCTGAACAAGGTCAGCATCGATGCGGCATTAGTTGACACAGGGGCATCTATCAACGTATGCCCGCTCAGCACTCTAAGAGCTTGTAATATGTCAGAAGAACTTCTACGCCCAACTCCCACTACCATAGCTGCTTATGACAACTCTCGGCGGGCATGTCACGGGATTGTCACCATTCAAGCTGAGCTTGGGCCCCTTACTATGCCCATGGAATTCTATGTATTGGACATTGACCCTATGTTCAAGGCTATCTTGGGTCGTCCGTGGATCGATACCCTCAGCGCTGTACCCTCCACTGCACATCAATGCATTAAATTCCCTTTCCAAGGGAGGGTCGTCAAAGTCAAAAGCTTATCCACGGTCCAATCAGTGAAGGCTATTTCAGAGAAAGTTCTTCCCACATTGTGGCCAAGCAGTCGGCCTGTTATGTCAGTACTGGATTTGAACTTCCCTTGGGCTTATACACCTCCTAGGCCCGTCACCGTAGCAGTTGACATCAAGGTGAAGCCCCAGACCCGAGATTCCAAGGGCTGGGACATTATACTGAAGCTAGGCTACCAACCGGGGAGAGGCCTCGGTGCTCAATTGCAGGGACGAACTAAGCCCATTCCTAAGGGCAGAAAAATGAACAGAAGAGGTCTTGGCTACCGAGAGACTGCATTGTCCATGATGGGTGATTCTGGGCCACTCACCTGGGACTACCGTCAACACTTTGTTCGAGGGCCTCTCCAGCCCGACACATTAGCTCCACCGCCAGCTCCGCCAAGAAAAGATACAGTCTGTTCGATTGCCAGTCCACCCCCAGTGCTAAGGGGGCCAGTTGATGATGTAATTGACTATGGTCCAGCCCTTCAGGGGCTATTTCATGAAGAAGACTACCAGCAGCGTCAAGAGGTTCGGCTCGTCCAATGGAGGCCGAAGAAGCAGCCGGCTCAGCATCTGCGGAAGGAGGAGAGCTCACCGATTATCTTTTCTTGGTCTCCCTCACGCTTTCAATCTCTCCTACAGCAGAGAGAATTCTTACCCCGTCTTCCTCCCATCATGGTAAATCCATCCTTCATTCATCCACCTGAAATTCTCTTTGTTCCCTGTGCTTGCGGGCATTGCCCGCCCATTGATCTATCCACTCTATTCACTCCTCCTCCTCCCAACGCCCAGCTCCACGAGATGTGGTTCTCCTCCTCCGATCCCTTCTTCGATTGCATTTTCCCCGAGCTGTTCCCCATGCAGCTCCCGCCTCCTCCATCTTGTTGTGTAGTCTCCACTGATCTCCAAAAAAAAACGTCAAATTCGAAATGGAGATTTCAGTGGAAGATTATGCTACTCTGTCTCCATCCTCCTCCCAGGGGCACGAGTCCCCTGCTCCTTCCCTTCCACTAGGTCTTCTTTCTCCTAGGTTAGGATTATGGTCTATCGAGTCTAGGGAAGTAGAGTCAGTTAGGTCTAGAGAAGTAGGGTCTTGTTCTGGGTCGTCCAACCCTTCCTCCTCTGAGTCGCGCCCACTTGCGCGTCCTCCCAAATCCGTCCCTGATAAGTTCTTGCAAGATCTAACTCAACGTTGTCATGCCCTTTTGAAGTGTCCAGAGTTTGTTGCTACGGCAATTATGATTGGAGAGGAAGAAGAAATAGAAGGGGTGTGGAGCGATGATGGACTCGACGTCTATGAAATCCTGGATGAAAAAGATCCGATCAATGAGGACAGCGACGTAGATGACACTGCCGATTTGTATGCACAAGGACTTACGAAATTCGACGAGCCATCGTCGGCAGTGGATGAACCAACGAAGGAAATCAACTTGGGAACTGAAGAAGACCCAAGGCCCATCATTATTACCGCTAATCTCCCTCCACAAGTAGAAGAAGATTTAATCAAGGTTTTAAGGGAGTATAGCGATTCCTTCGCCTGGTCATATGAAGACATGCCAGGTCTTGACCCCTCTTTAGTGGAACATCGACTTGTGCTTAAACCAGGGGCAACACCTGTGAAACAACGGTCAAGGAGATTTCACCCCACATGGCCTTAAGGATTAAGGAAGAGGTCGACAAATTGTATAAGGCCAGATTCATTAGAGTTGTTCTATATCCTCAGTGGGTGGCGAACATAGTCCCTGTTATCAAGAAGGATGGAAATGTGCGTATCTGCATCGATTTCAGGGATCTCAACAAAGCATGTCCAAAAGATGATTTCCCGCTGCCTCATATTGATGTCTTGGTCGATAGCACTGCCGGGTACGAATCTCTGTCATTTATGGACGGTTACTCAGGCTATAATCAGATCCGTCTCGCTCCGGAAGATCAAGAGAAAACCTCCTTCATCACGCCCTAGGGCACGTACTGTTATGTGGTTATGCCATTTGGTTTGAAGAACGCAGGTGCCACCTATCAAACGGCAATGATGGCCATATTCCACGATATGATGCATATCTATATGGAAGCTTACGTGGATGACATTCTGGTGAAGTCAAGAACCAAAGAAGAACACCCCTCTATTCTGGCTAAGGTGCTGCAAAGAGCACGGGAGTACAAGCTCAAAATGAATCCAAAGAAGTGCGTATTTGGAGTCTCTTCAGGGAAGCTGTTAGGTTTCATAGTGAGCAAACGGGGGATCCAGATTGATCCTAACAAAGCACAGGCCGTCATGGACATGCCTCCGCCTAAGAACATTACGGAACTTCGAGGACTGATTGGTCGATTGCAATTCATTAGAAGGTTCATATCCCAACATTCTCAAAGATGCCGTCCGTTTTATGAATTGCTTAAGGCGGGGGTCAAGTTTGAATGGAATCAAGACTGTCAGAAGGCCTACGAGGACTTAAAGGAATATCTATCCAATTCCCCGATTTTGCAACCTCCTGTCCCTGGGAAACCCCTGATCCTATACATCTCGGTTATTGAGGACTCCCTAGGGGCGGTGTTAGCACAAGTAGATGATGAAGGGAAAGAGCGGGCTGCGTATTACCTCTCTCCGTTATTCAACCCAGCTGAGTCCAGATACACCGCTATGGAGAAGACTTGTGCCGCCTTAGTGTGGGTAGCTCAGAAGCTTAAACACTATTTCCTTGCCCACCCAGTTAGGTTGATCTCTAGAATGGATCCGATTCGCTATCTCTTAGAAAAACCTGTCCTTTCTAGTAGGTTAGCTCGCTGGCAGAGCTTCCTCTCCCAATTCGATATCACATTCGTTGTTCAGAAGGTGGTCAAAGGATATGCCATCGCTGAGCATCTTGCCCATCTTCCTATTCCTCACACTGACTCCATTCAGGACGATTTCCCTGATGAGCATCTCTCTGTACTCACCCATCATCCCTTTTGGTCTCTGCACTTCGATGGTGCGCTCAATTCTCAAGGCCGAGGGATCGGCGCTGTTCTGCTCACTCCAGAGGGGGTGACTATTCCTTTTGCTTATCAACTTCGATTTCCTGCTACCAACAACATCGCTGAGTATGAGGCTCTCTTAGCTGGACTGAAACATGCCTATCTCCTAGGTGCACGCTATTTAAATATCATAGGAGACTCTCAGCTCGTCTTGCGGCAAGTTCTGTCCACTTACCGCACTCGTGACCCCAAACTCAAGCCATATCAAGATTTGGTCACGCTTCTGGCAGGGCAATTCCGTAAGCTAGTCTATATCCATACTCCTCGCTCTCAGAATATTCTAGCCGATGCTCTAGCATCTCTTGCTTCCTCTCTATCTTTCCCTCTCAGTCGGAACACTGAGACTATCGTCGTTCAGAGACTGGACGCACCCTCCCTTCAGGATCCTTGGTTCATCAACCGTAGGAAGGCTGTAGAGGCGAGGGCAGAGAAGGAAGATCTAAAGGAAGTATCTTTAATAGAGCTAGAAGAGATTCTGGATGAAGAAGAATTGCCTTGGTATCACGAAATCGAGTTGTTTTGCAAAGAAGGATCGTTCCCAGAAGGGGCAAACGCCGAGCAGCGCAAGTCAATAAGAAGAGCCGCCTCAAGGTATACCATTGTTGCAGGAGAACTATATAGGCGCGCTACTAATGGAATGCTCATGAGATGCTTAGATGATAATGAGGCTTGGAAAGTGGCTGAAGCAGCCCATTCCAGTGAGTGTGGAGGTCATGTCAATGGCCAGGCTCTAGCGAAGAAGATCCTTAGGCAGGGCTACTACTGGCCCACTCTAGAGGAAGATTGCTCCCTCTATGTCCGGAGGTGTCTTAAATGCCAACTCCATGCTGATAAAATCCATGCTCCAGCTTCATCTCTCCATCCTCTCTCTGCTCCTTGGCCATTCTCTATGTGGGCTTTCGACGTTGTCGGCCAGCTCGGTGATCCTAATTCTCAGATCAAGCAAAAATCCTTTATCCTTATCGCCACTGAGTACTTCACCAAATGGGCCGAAGCCGAGGCGTACGCAGAGATCAAAGCTTCAACGGTGTGCCGCTTTATCATGAAGAATATCATCTCGCGGTTCAGAGTGCCAAGCAGTATCATCACCGACAACGGACCCCAGTTCATCTCTCAAGAGCTCAAGGACCTATGTAAGAAGTTCAATATTGCATTGCATCATTCATCTCCATACTATCCTCAAGGCAACGGTCAAGCCGAGGCCACTAATAAAACCCTTCTTAAAATCATAAAGAAAACATGCGAATCTCATAAGTTTTCCGATTGGCCGGAAAGATTAGTGGAAGCTTTGTGGGCTTACCGCACCTCTGTCCGTACTCCCACGGGACAAACTCCCTATGCTCTTACCTACGGGATGGAGGCGGTGCTCCCATATGAGATCTTGATCCCTTCCCTCAGAGTGCAGCTTGATAAGGAACTTAATCTCAATGAACGTCGAGAGGCGTTGCTGGTTCAGCTGGAACTCTTAGATGAGAAGAGGATGAATGCGGCCGATCATGTATCCGTTTATCAAAAGAGAGTTTCGCGTTACTTTCAAAAGAAGGTAATTGAACGTAAATTTCAAAAAGGAGATATGGTTTTGAAACGTAAATTCAATCGGTCTGCAGGACCTAGGTCTAAATTGTAACCTAACTGGGAAGGGCCGTTTGTCGTAAAAGAGGCTTATCCAGGGAATGCTTATCGCTTAGTAAACGCGGAAGGTGAGGAGCTCTCTCACCCGTGGAATGGGTTGTACCTTAAACGTTTCTTTCCTTAGAGTCTAACCCGTGCCACCCCGGCAGCAAGATGTTCCTCTATTTCTCTAAAGAGGATCCCGAGTAAGGCAACCACACACTACACAACATCCCTGGTCAGGTTTCCCGCTTTAAAAGACACCGTTTCTCCTCGACCATGCTTTGGGGGAAAGTCGAAGTCCCTGTTCGTTCCTTCCATCGGCTGAATCCAGGGGCAAGAGGTGAATAAGGAGGCGACAACCAATCCAGGCACCCTGACAAGAAGAGGTCTCAAATAGGGGCAGTCCGTTATGACCTGATGCCACAAGCAAAGAAACAATAAAAAAAAGAAAGCAAAGGATAAAATCAAAAGCATCATCTCAAAGGTCTATTGAATATGATTCCAAAGCTCCAGAAAGGCAAGAAAAAGAATCTAGGCATGATAAGAGTGGCAATACAGTTCCCTGCGGGACGAATGAGCCCGGTCGCATGCATGCCTAGAGTGGACTAAGGTTCGATGACGGACACAAAGCCCCGGCGCAACAGACCAAATTTCTAATGGGTTGTCTGGAAAGGAACTCAAGTCCTAAAAGCTTCTAAGTCTGGCCTAAGCTTACTCCCGTGTTCTATTTTCTTTTTTCAGGATTGAAACTAGTACCCTGGGTATGGCCCTGGTAGAAACACTGTCATGAAAATCTGGGCCTTAGTCAGGGTTTGTCACTTCATTGCACGCCAACCTCGGGACTCTCAATACGATACAGAGGGCTCACGTTGCTAAGGGAAAGCACTGGTTTTCAAAATCCAAAAAAACATCATATATTTCAAAATCCAAAAACAACATATATTTTCAAAATCAAAAAACAACATATATTTCAAAATCCAAAAAAACAACAACATATATTTCAAAATCCAAAAACAATGTATATTTCAAAAATCCAAAAAACATCATATATTTCAAAAATCCAAAAACATCATATATTTCGGAATCAAAAAAAAATCAAATATTTTCAAAACTCACAAAAATTCGAATATTTTTCCAAAATCTAAAAAATACCATTATATGCATCGCATGCATCGCATTAGTTCTATTATGTTTTTTTTCTCACCTATTTAATAAGGCTCCACCCCTTGACCAAATATCAAGGAACGATCATTATCTAACTTGCTTCAAGGTAAGGGGTTGAGTCTAAGAACAGATCTAACTTGTTCCATGCTTAAGTGTGTGCAGAACGCAGGATCAAGAACAAAGCTGAAATCTCATAACTATGCAGGTTCAGGGCTGTAACGCGCCATTAGTGGACCGCCACACTCATATAACGGTCTTTGATTAAACCGTTACTTTCCTTCAGAACGTTGGCTTTGATTCTCTCAGCAGCTCTCTCTCTAACGGCCTGGGGCACGACCGTTATTCTTCCCAACGGTTCATCGTTGGACCGTTACTTCCTCCAGAGAATTTAGTTCTCAGAGCATACACTCTGACGGCCTATCTCCCCACCGTTATATCCTTCTAACGGCCCTGATCCGATCCATTACATTCTCCAGAAGCTCTGTTCTGCTGATCATTCTAGCCAAATCAAAACACAAAGTTCATGTCCATTCAACTAAGGCAATCCCATCTTATTCAAATGAACTTAATGCAACATGAGATTGATAAAATTCCAACTCTGATTGTCAATTACATCGTTCAAAAAGAAAATCAAGCTACATTCAGTTTCTTATCCGCAAGAGGGCGGATCTTCCTCAACTCTTTCACATAGCCACGGCGTGCTTCGTCGTTCTCTTCCACTTCTTCTTGCCACGGACGTACCTTGCTGATCTCCCACATGGTCAGCGCGCTCCGGACTGCTCTCTCATCTTCCTCGGTCCCCATCTTCCTAGGTAGAAGGGGAGGGTAGTGTGATAGTGCAGGAACTTCAGTTCGAGGTAGCCCGATCTGAAGATGGCACCGGTGTAGGTTGTATAGATCGCCATGGTAGTATTTCCCACTAGCTGGAGGTCCAGGCCTTAACGCCGCGGTATTCTAAGAAGAGTGCTCCGAAGGATTCTTGGTCGCATGATGAACTTGTCTATTGGAAAGGTGTTGAAGAAGAGGCGCCATTCATCCCGAGTTTTCTTGTCCGCCGTCTTGCATTCAACCTGTGAAGAAAATCCAGATGCCCCTCCAATGAAGAAGAGAGGGTGGCTCTCGAAGATCCGGCTAGCAGAAGTTATGTCTTCCTTTGGTTGGAATTTGATTCTCACTCTCATCCAACACTCAAGGAGTATCATGGAACCGAATAAGGGTCCTCCTAGGCAAGCCGAGCTTAGTCCTTCATAGAGATATGAGAGGATCGCTTGAGAGATGGACATTCCCCGCCAAAACCCACTAATAATGCTGAGATTTTGGGTATCTAAGAGGTGGTTGGTCGTGGTGAAAAGGAAAACTCTGCATAAGCAAACCACCACCGCCTTGGCTATTGCTTCATGTCTCTCCCACTTATTTTTGCAATGAGACACTATCCAATGTGCCAAGGGTATCAAGTGTATGTGGTGTGGGCTGATCATGGTCCTCACATCCTTTGGATTATGGATGAAATCACTCAAGATCAAGGACGGGTCAATAGGCTCAACCGTGTAACAAACTAGGTCTTCATCCCCCGCCTTAGTCTTAGGAAGGGCTAGGTAGGTTTCTACCTCCTCTAATAGGACTGTTGCTTCGAAGGAAGGGAAGATGAATGTATGTGTTTGTGGATGCCACAATTCTATGAGGGCTGAAATACTAGGCCAATCTAATATCAATTTCTGGAAGTTCTTGCCTAAGACCAAGAGAGGTTGAAGGTGCCATGCTTTAAGAATTGATGTAACCTCTAAAGGGAGTGCCTTTACCATGGGAGCCACCCACTTCAGGTTAGAATAGCATCTTGGATCGGGAAGGGGCTAAAAAGGAAAAGAAAATCATGAAAAAGAAGATGAAGTGCAGAAATTTCTGAACTTGGTTAAGTTATGGAAGCTTACCACTCTTTGAGCATTAGAGCTTAGATGCTTGGGAATCGAGGTTAGCCTTTGCAACTCTCCATACTCTTTTCTTACAGCTTTGGGTCCAGTGTGGACTCTCTCTTCCATAGCCATCACCTCGAAGCTTCTCTTCATCTTGTTTCCTGCCCTTAGGAGGGGTTTTTTTCAGCCTTCTAGCAGAGAATTCAGAAAGATACGATTTTGGCTAGGTTTCCAAGTTTTAAAGGTTTGGCTTTGGCTTTAAAGTGATAAGATTCGGATTGGAAGGCGTTATCTTAAGTTCGGGAGAAATCTAGAACGGATCAAGGGCTTCTTATCTCGGGTTTTGTCCCTTACGGCTCAATCCGTCTCGGAGTACAATTCATGATATAACGGTCTGTCGTCGAACCGTTACTTGACTATGACGCGCCAGCTCTGGGACGTCACATTTCCTGTGGGTTTAAATTTAGTCCAACCTTGTTCTGTCAATCTTAACGGTCTAGCATCAGACCGTTATATTCTTGTGGCGCGTTCTCTCTGAGCCGTTACATTCTCTGCTGATCAGTTTTGGTTTCTTCTTGGTCAATCATTCTCAACGGTCTTGCTCATGACCGTTATCTATCCCCGACGCACTGTGCATGGACCGTCACATTTCTTGTACATTTTGTTAAGTCTATACATCCCATTCATCATCCTAGTCTATACATCACTTTGAAGTCTGTACAGCATCTTGAAGTCTGCACATTCATACTTCGTGTTGAAGTCCACACATCATGTTGAAGCCTGTGCTTCACTTTGAAGCCTGTACATCATTTTTGAAGTCTACACATCATGCAGAGTCTACACAGCCTCAAGTCTATACATCATGTTCAAGTCTACACATTTTGAGGTCCACACACCGTTGTTGAAGTCTATACATTCCATGTCTCCCCAAGTCTGTACATTCGTTGAAGTCTATACAAGTCTGCACGTTTGTCAAGTCTATACATCCATTCTCCAACTCTGTACATTCTTCATCCAAGTGTGTACAACCAAGTCTGTACATTCCTTGCCCAAAGTTCATACACCCTTCAAGTCTGAGCATTCTTTGGCTAAAATGAACTCTATACATCATCTATACATCACTTGGACGAGGTCTATACATTCATAGTTCGATCTTGTTTTGTCAAATATAACGGTCTAGCACTTAGCCGTTACATCTTTCTAACGCACTGGCTATAGGCCGTTATATTCTCTGCTGCTCAGTTCGGCAAAATTGGCCTCTGTCCCCTCTGACGGCATTCACTTGATGCGTTACTTGATCCTGACGGTTTGGACCTAGACCGTTACATTGTCTGCTGCTGTGATTGAACTATTCCTTCCTGCCTCTATTTTAGACCTGGCGGTCTTACATACTTCTGTTCATCCTGTCCATCTCACATATCATTTCCTGCATTTCCTTGCATTCATTCCCATTCATTTTCACATGATCACCTGTTTTCATACACATTCATTCATTCACATACAAGTCATGACAAAACACAAAAAAGATTCACATTTTCATTTAATTTTCATATAAGTTATGTACAAGTAAAAACAAAAAGAAAAATATGCATCACTCGGCCGGCTTATCCGCCGGGCCGCCATCATCATCTCCTCCCTCGGGTCTCCTCGCAGGTGGCGCTATGGAGGCACTCTTCTCTTGTTGACCCCTCTCTGCCCTCTCATTCCTCCGCTAATCGGAGGAGCTAACGAGGAAGTCGGCTACCGATCCGCTCGGGCAGCCCTCCTCTGTGCCCCACTCTGGGAGGCATTCCGCTCCGACCCCCGGCCTATCATTCTCACCGTCCGCTCCATCGTCCGCAGCTCGATCTTCAACTCAAAGATCCGACGCCGCGTATCCCGTGCCTCAATCCGGTAGCGATCCAAGTCTACGGTCCCGGCTCGGAGTCGCTCCACCTCTGCTCGGAGGACCTCTGCCTCAGCCCGGTTCCGCTCTGCCTCCGTTCGGACCAGCTTCACCTCGGGCACTGCTACGGCTAGCTCTATCGCCTATAGTTTGCATTGCATATAGTTAGTCGCATAAACATGAGAATTTGCATAAAACATAAGCATTAATTTTAGCATCTTTCCCCCTCCGCGAGGGTGGCCTCCGCCTCCTCGGCCCGGGCAACCGCTCGGGCAAACTCGGCATCTCGCTCAGCTCTGTCCCCGGCAGGCTGTGAGGATGACGACAGTGCGTCCGGTCCAGCTCTTTGGGCTCCCTCAGCCCGCTGCATTTAGAAATCATTGGTCAGTCCATCACATTCGCATCATAATCATAAACATAATCATTTAGGTCCAAGGTTTTTAGAGTCTTAAGAGCTCCAAAGCGGTCCGGTACTCGTCCCGCTGCTGGACGGTGGCGTGGAGTAGCCCCTCGAGCTCGGCTATCCTTCCCTCGGGGTCTAGCTGCATTTAGAAAGCGTATGAGTCAGTGCATATAGAATAAAATTTTCATAAAAGAGTATTCAGAGTATAGGGTTTTATTGCATACCGGTCGTCGGGTACCTCGGTACACCCGGTCCCTGTACAGTCGAGCAAAGGCTTTCAAGTATGCCTCATCGCTCTCGTCCCGCTCCTTCACTGCTCTACCCCGCTTGTTCCAGTCGTGGACATACTTCGCCTTCCGGGCGCACCAATCTATGTCACCACTAATTCCCTTCGCTGACTTCCCCGGGCGGTCGTCGCTGTGGCGTGCAAAGGTCACCTCTGGCTGGTGTAGTCCCCGAGTCCTCAGAATCAGTCGGTAGTGGAGAGGCTCGATGATATGGATGCAGTGCAACCATATGTCTCATCGCCGGTATGAAAGGGCTGCCTCCACCCATGGCTGTCCCTCGAAGCTCTCACCTCTGCACGGGGTCCATCTCACCTGAAAGCATGAATCGAATCATCATCTAGAAGCATATAGAAATATTCAAAATCATTTAGAAAGCATTTTTTGAGTTCGGGCTTACCGCCGTATGCGGGAAGGAATCCAAATCGTCCTGGATCGCCCGAGTCAATCTGATGATCGACCCCGTGTCCCTTGCAACCACCCATCGCCTCATGATCGGGATGCGGCCGGTGTGGAGTAGTGTGCCCCGTCCGATGCCCGGGAGGTACATGTAGCTCCAGAACTACATTTAGAAGTCAGTCAATCTACATAAGCATAATCATTTTCCTAAACATTTGCATAAATCATAATAGAAGCATTTAAATTGCATTTACCTGTAGAAAAGGTGAGAAGCCGCCCAGCATTGTCTGTCTGTCCGTCGTGCTGAGGGACTCGAACAGGAAGGCCAAGACTGCCGCTCCCCAGGCGTACTTTCCAACTCTGCCCAAATCCTCGATCATCGGTAGCATCCGACAGTTGATCACATCTACCCGAGTCGCGAACAGGAGCTTCCCGAACAGTAGCATCAGGAAGCGCCTCAGGGTGCGATCTCCCTCTGGTCCAGCCTCTGCCACCACTCGTGGGCGCACTTGGTCAATCACTCTACCCAGATGCTCCTCTGGTAGCTCACCCATGGCTATCGCCGCTCCTCTCAGTCCTAAGCTCTCCTGTAGTACTGATCGTGAGAGCTGGGATGACGTCTGCCCCGGTCTGATCAAATCTAGCCCCAGCAGCTCCTGGGCCATCTCTCGGTAGTCTCGGTAGGTCAATCCTGTCACTGCGGCTCCATGTACTCACAGCCCGACAATCCTTGCCATGTCTTCTAGCGTGGGGATCATGTGACCCCACGGGAAGATGAATGCTCTGCTAATCGGATCCCACCTCTCGTGCAAGGCGTACAGCAGAGGCGTGTCCATTCTGGTCACCTCGATGCTCAGCACCTCGGCGAATCCCATCCCGGCTAGTCTCTCTCTCTGGTAATCGGGCAGTGCCTGGTACACCGCCCGGATCTGGAGCCAGGAGATCCTCGTCCGTCTTTTTCCCTGCATTCATTTAAATCATAAATTAGTCAATTGCATCATGGAATCATTTGCATAGCATTCATAAAATAAAAACAAAACAAAAAACTGAATAATTGAAAACCTAAAAATAGTTCTAGCCTCTGGTGCATGTAACGGCCCTGGTAATGGGCGTCACATGTCTCTAACGCACCTAGGGTGATGCGTTAGGTGTGTGACGGTCACTGGAAGGACCGTCACATTCCCTGCTAGAGGGCGTTTTTCCTTTGCATTCCGTGGCTCTCCCACTTTGGCCAAAAGGCCTACAGATGATCCTAGTGGGTGCATAGACCCATTTTCTACCCCCCATTCCCACATGCATTCATACAAAAAACACAAAAAAAATTAAAATTTGAAAAAATTAGGGCGGAAGCCTACCTCATGGTCTTGGCCCCTCTTCCTCTTCTTCTCCTGTTCCTTGGGTTCTCCCTCGTCCAGGAAGATTTCCCCTTGGTCCTCCTCGGCCATTGGAGCCTCTTCTTCCACCCTTGGAGCTTTCTTCCTCATTTTTTCTTCCTCTGGCCGTCGTTCCACTTCCCGCTCTATCCGGCGGTGGAGGCGGCGTATCGCCTTCTTCTTCCCTCTCTCCCTCTTCTTCGGTGGCTGTGGAGCCTCGTCACCGGCCATCTCTTTGGTGGTTGACGGTGGTCGCCGGTGGCTCTCGTTGAGGTTTTGGAGAGCGTTTTTGGTGTTTGGGGTGCTAAGGCCTGAGGATGAATGAATGAGGCCGTGACCGTTCGGTTTGTTTTTTTTGAACGCTCAGGAAATGTGACGGTCTGTCGTCCGACCGTTACACTCTCTGACGCGTACTTTTTTGACCGTTACATGGATTTGAATTGTTTCATTGGAGAAAATGAACCGGCCAATCTCTAACGGCCCTAGTCTAGTCCGTTACTTCATATAACGCCCTCTCTGAAGACCGTTAAAGCTTGCAAATTTCTTAATGAATAAAATGGTCCATTTGATGATTGAATGATCACATTTTCTGCCATGGCACGTATTATTAATGCTTCTAACACGTATGAATGGTTATGCCTTATTTCATGCTCATATTTATTATTGGCTAATCTTTTTGCTCATGAATGAAGTTATGAATAACAACATACTTTGCTGGTCAGGCAGGTAAGTCAGGTAGTGTATCTCGTTCCCTTGTCCCTTTAATGCATTACTATATGTTATCTATGATATATTATCTCGAGAACCGGCTGGTCATTCATGTGTTCTGGGATCTGATGTTCCCCTTAAACAAAAATGATGATGATCTAAGTTCACATGTTTAATCGTTGGATAGGCCGTTAGGTTGGAAAATTTTGGGGATGATGGTTCTGTGTTGCACGCCGTGGTTGCAGATGGTGTCCTGACCCTGATTTCTCCGATCTAGCAATATTATTCTCGAGTATCTTGTTATTTTATCTTTTCTTTGCATTTATTTTAAACGATTTCTTTCTCTTTAGCCCAGCATGCATCATCCGTATCTTTTGAGCATTCATGATCTTCATCTGTTCGAGGTGTCTCAATGATGGTGAATAACTGTGTTCTTAATCTCGAATAAGGAGAATCATTCCATTCTGAATTAGAAAGGTTTCCTTCGATCTCTCGCTTGATTTGGTTGGCTGAAGATCCCTGTCTGGAGTTTAGTAGGTTCTCTTTCCTTTCGTTGCCTCCGGCGGCTAGCAGTGTTTCCTTTCCTTAGTTGTTAGTTCCTCCAGACTTGCGTCCTTCGGTTGGCTCTATCCTTGTGATCAGTTCGAAATTTTCCAGAAAATTCCTATCGCTTGTTGGTAAAGAACGGATGCCGTTTACCTTAATGCCCACTTTTTGGTCCACTCCACTTCACTTCCGCTTCATCTGCATGTTCCATTTCGCTTTCGCTTCACCTCCGCTCGCTCCCCTGCAAAGAGGACGTTAAGGAGGGGCATCTGTTGACACCCGTTTTATGATCGATAAGTTGGGTCATCTCCTTGTTCTATCCATGTGATGCTCCAAGTTGTTCACTCTTCATTGAGTTTCCTGCGTCGGTTTGAAGCTCATTTTATGGGTCTTCTCTCCTTGGTTGAGTGTGGTTCCTTGTGGCTTTTCATTGGATGAAGCTTAGCAAGCTCTTAATCAATTTTGATCTTCATTGTTTCTAACGGTCCTCTGCATGGGCGTTATTTTCTTCTAACACATGATCCCATGGCCGTTACTTTTTGAAGAGTCCTACAACTTAAGGTCTTTGTTCCGGCTTATCCGTTGGCCTGTCCATTGAATCTAACGGTCTGTCGTGCAGCCGTTACTTCTCTCCGACGTGTCCAGACATGGCCGTTACTTATCTTGCAGAGTCCAACTTGTTTGATCTTCTTCCATTGATCTTATCTCTTTTGAGATAAGGTTAAATGTAACGGTATCCCCCTGGCACGTTATTTGCATATGGCGGTCTGTCGAGTAGCCGTTACATCCAACAGAGAGTCTTGGCAGTTCAGGCCTTTTCTCTGCTACTCCGTGGTCGAGATAAGAGTTTGAATTGGTGATTTCTCTTCCAAATATGATCCTCAGAACCTTCTGTTTGTTTCTATGGACTCTTGGTGATATTATCTTTAAGGATTTGCTAAGAGTTATCCTCTTTTCTTTCTGGATTATCCTCTGCTCGACCGGAGAGTTTGAGGGCCTATAAATAGCACCCTTAACTTCAAGGCCCGAGGGAGGAAGATCTGGAGTTCGCGTCGAAGTGCTGCCGCATTCTAGAGCCACATCTAACCAAGGAGACTTGTCTTTCACGTCCATCTACTTCACGGTGAAGGGAGTATTCGTTCTATTGAGTTTCAAAGTTCATCATTGCATATTGTGTTCTTCCTCCTCCCTCTCATCATAGGCATTGTCCCTCTCCTTGTTTCCACGTTCTGCATCTGGTTTTCATCATCTAAACATCCTTCCTATCTTTTAAAACGCCCAGAGGGGTTAAAAAACCAAAACTCTCCCGGTACTTCCCTTTCCTTTTGCATGATCTTAAGTTCTTTGAGAATTGATACTACGCTTGTTTAAAGGGCTAATCTGCAGATTTCACTGGTTTTCTCTCTCCCGTGGGCGGGTGCTTCATCCACCTATTTCTAAGGTATTTTCAAGTCTCTGGCTTGTGTTTACTTTGGTGGCGATCACGTTCTTTCTTAGTATTGGGCATTAGCATTCTCTCCATCTCATATCTCTTATTTTCTTTATTTGCTCCACGCTCACGGTGTGTTTTTATTTGCTCTTGCTCCACGCCCCGGCGTGTGTTTTTCTTTATTCCCTTAGTTTAGCTTGATTATTGAGATATCATGCCCATGCTAGAGCTTGTTCTGGTTGCCTAGGTTCATGGTTCACATGTTCATAGGTTGATTGAGATCTTTGATTTTTGCTTATCATCTTTATTACACATCAAAACAAAAAGAAGAGGAGAAGCAAAACAAATCAACATCCCCAAGCCAACAAAAGTTGACTTTGTTTTCCACTTCGAGAAGAGCCTCTTCCCTTGTAATTATTTAATCCCAAAGACACCCAATCACCCACAAAACGTGGATCTGGTCTGGGGGATGTCCAAGGACCATTCAAATGCTATGAAACAAACACAAGAGGGTTAGGAAACCCTAGTTGATCAAGAGGGATCAAAGGAGATCAAGAGAGGCTAGAGGAGGTGCCTGGAAGAAGGGGTACTGTAGCTCCGTGAACAGTACTTCATGCAGCAAGATCTTCATCCATCTCCAAGGTGTTTCAAGCCAAATCTGAAGCTAGCAACCTTCAAGGAAGAGAAGAGCCAAGGAAGCAAGCAAGGATTCCAAGAAGAGTGCCTAAGGGAGAAAGAAGAGAAGCCAAGCAAGCAAGAAAGGAGAAAAGCCAAGCAAGCACGGATTGAAGCTCCGATCAAGTGAAGATACCTTCAAGATCCGCAACATGCATTCAAGGGGAACCCAGAATAGGAGTTTTATAAACTAAGCCTCATCGTCTTTATGTTTTGGGTGTTGTAATTGTGTTCATCATAAACTGTAAACTCATGTGTGTGGATCATTGTTGGATCCGTGGTCATGTGTGTGTGTGTCGTATTTGATTCGTGTGTGCGTAGGTCTTCTCAGATCTGCGTGTGTTGTGTGGTTTTTTCCAGATCTTAGTGTTTGTGTGTGTGGATTGCTGTAATTGTAGCAGCAAGTGTGTGTGTTGTTGATCCGGTTGTTGGATCGTGCTAGAGACCTTGTCTCCGTGTGTGTGTGTTGGGGCGCGTCCCCGTGTGTGTGTGCAGGCGTCATCCTGCGTGTGTGTTTGGAGCGTCGTCTCCGTTTGGGGATTTGTCCCAGAGTGAAGCCTCACCGGGTTTGGTGAGGGGTGGACGTAGGATTGCCGTCGTTGCATCCGAACCACCTTAAAAATCGCTGTGCATCGTGTTTTGAATTGTGTGGTTCGATCCTTTTCTTCTACCTCCATTCTACGTGAGTGTTAGTGTAATTGCTATTCCAGATTTATCTACATATATCTTGCTTAATCCATATCTTCATCTATTAAGTTTGATAAATCCGATTTGTGATCAAATAGTTTTGAATCTCTTATCTAGCATTCTATCACATATTTCGAAAGGGTAAAAGCTTTCGTAAAATTTGTAATCACCCAATTCACCCCCCTCTTGGGTGTCATTGATCGCGGGACTTCAATATTTACCTTGGTGGCTCGCACTTGTGATGTTCCTTCATAGATCAACTGAAGTCCATCCCACATTTTCTTGGCTGTCTTGCATGCTAAAATCCTGGAATACTACTCTGGGTGCACAACACACTGTATGATGTTCACAGTTGACACACGGATCTGCTCCCAAGTCCAAGTATTTTCATCTTCAGGGAGTTCAAATGGTCCGGTGGTAATTACCCTCCATAGCTCATGACTCTACGCTCACAGAAATACTTCCATCCCGTTCTTCCAATATAAGTAATTAGTGCCATCGAAGAACGGATGACTTTTTATAGAATGCCCTTCAGCTATGAAGCTGCGAGCATTGAAAGTTCTAGGTCTTCCCTGGTCATTAGACCACATGATGGGAAACCTGCTCTGATACCAATTGATATACGAGAAAGACAGATATAGAATAGGGGATGAATATGTTTGTCTCTAAATTTGAGCAAACATTAAGCAGAAGAAACTAAACAAAAACAGATTAGCAACTGTAACACTAATTAGATCTCACGCATAGGATGGACCACCAATCAGATAGTTAGAGTGCACAATTAAAGCAATGAAGTAATCTTGATGACAAGAGAGATAGCAGGAGTAATCCACTCTCAGCACCTGAATGTGCTTGCAACCATTGTCACTGTTACTTTGCGAAGGTTTGATCGAGAGATCTCCTCACGCAAGGGGCAACCTTCTAGATAGGCATAACCTATCCTTCCAACTACACCTTTTGATATACCAGTTAATCGTTGCAGCACACTCTGAATGCCAAGGTAATTGATCAGCGCAATGAATTTTATGAATTCAGAAAGGAGATTTAACGAACAAACCATCAGACAGAGCACAAGCACTTTTTATAGTGGTTCGGCCAGACCCATGGTCTGCCTACGTCCACTTCTCCACTAAAACTGAGTGAGGTTCCCTGCTTAAACAAGCAACATCCACACAGACTTAGTCTGCGACAATGGCTGTAACACAGCTTTCCCCAAGGAACAGATTCCTTGCTTCTCCTGCAACTCAAGAGGAAACTCGGAGGTTCAACCTCCCTTCCTCTTTACCTAAGAGGGAGCCCGGTGAATTGCTCTCAACAATTCACCCAACCAGAGGTCACAAACCTCTCTTCCTCTGAACCCACAGAGGGGACACCGGAGACACTCTTACTTCCTCTGATGTTACTCAGAGGGAATCACAGAAGCGAAATCACAATGTTGAACAAAAGAAGAACAACCAGAAAGACAAAAATTAAGATTGGAACACTTCGATCGAAATGAAGAAGAAAGCAATGTAGCTTTAGATCGGAGTAGATTCTCAATAAAGCTGGCCAGCTGGATGAGATTCTCCCATTCTCTCAGTGAAATTCTCTTCTTTCTTTTCTATCAGAAGGGACTCTCAGATATGGTCTTCTTTCTGTAATTTTTCAGCCCTCTTCCTGAATGAAAGAGCTCAAATATATAGGACATAGTATCGTCCTTCTCTCTGTAATCCCGATCAACAACTAGAGACTGATTCATCCAAGTGGATGAAGAATATTCTAATGGTCATCAAAATTTCCAGAGTGCAGCCACGTGTGATGAAGACTTTTGCGCCAAGTCTCTCACTGTACGGTCATCACGTGTTCCTTCATTGAGTAAGCACGTGGCCAAAGCAGATTCTTCTTTGCGGTTCAGATTTTCCTTAATTACCCTTCACTGCTCGAATGACACTTTAATCACTCTAAAACTATCAGAAGAGAAGCCTTTCATACGGATCCTTAGACATAGACTTGTGTCTTGGTGCGTCGGTGCAAGATCATGATGCTTCGATGTTGTTGCTTTTTAGGATCTGAGCCTTGACTGGTGCTTCTCTGCATCGCCCTGATGCGTTGACGTGGTTGCTTTTGAAGGTTCATACCTTGTCTTGATGCATCGGTGCATCGCCTTGATGCGTTAAGGCAGAATTCTTCCAGAATGGATGTGGACTGATGCATCGAGGCAATGTACTAGCTGCATTGAGGCATGGCTTTAGATTTGTTTGTTTGTCTATCGCTGCGTCGATGCATCCTCTCTGATGCGTCGATGCAGAATTATGACCCAATTTTCTTAAGCATTGTTGCGTCGATGTATCTCTCCAAACTTGCTTCTTTGATGGTAATTGCATCGAGGCATTGGTGGAAACTGACTTTCCCAAATCTTCCTTATTCTTCATGTTGTAGCTCCATCATATAGAGCCACCCGCATTTAAGACTTAATTCATTAGACAGAGAATCATATTTGTATTGACATCATCAAAACATACAAGTGCAACATGTCTTCCTTATATCTGCCATTCTTGCAGGGAATAAAAGTGTTAGTTTTGTTAAAGTTATGGTTTTCACTTCAGTACCCCCTTCTCTCTCTCGAGCATGCCTCTTCCATCTTTTGCCACCCGCAATACTCCCTTCTGCTCCTAATTTCTTGATCACTCAGGGCCCCTTTTAGAAGCTTACTCCTTTATAGTATGGCTTCTGGGGGATCATGTTCAGAGGGTGAATAGCAACGATCATACACTTGACGACATGTTGGACTCATGCCTCAAAATTTTCGGAAGCCGCGGCCTGTGGGCCACTAGAACCCCTTGAAGGTTAGTCCTCAGGTTTCTATGCTCACCTTGGGTCACCGGGTAGCTGCTTCCAACTCACCTGAGAATTTGGAGGTCGTCTCGGAGTATTCCATGGACGACTCTCTATTTTACACCCCAAACACTACGAATGCAGGGGAGATGCTACCGGATTTTTGCCGTGAGATCCGAAATAATAACAGAACCAGAACGAAAGAGGTGAGGGAATGAGTGAAAAGAACAAACACCGATGACCGAACCAAGTTAAAATCCTCCACGGACTGACAACCTGGGTAGTTGATGCACGGACACATGTAATTTCGTAGGATTGCTCAAAATAAAGTTGAATAGAGCATAATATATTAATGAAAGGGAAGAAGAACACGTGAAGAGTTAATGTCCAGATGAAAGCAAATAAGAAAATTAAAGGCGCTGCAGACGGGCATTTGCATGCATGATTTTCAAGATCATAATGTTTTCTGACTGAAGGTTTTCTTTTCCTCAACTCCACTCTGCGTCTGGGCCACCCTGTGCAGGGGTCGACCCCTGTGCGTAAGGTGGTCGACCCCTGTACAAGGGCAGTGCTGTTTGAGAGAGAGAGAGAGAGAGAGAGAGAGAGAGAATGGGAGGTGAACCGGCAAGCATGCGGGCGCGCCGGATCACCCCTCTCTCACCCTTCTCACGCCGTTTCATTCCCCTACTCCATTATATAAAAAAAATAGAAGAAACCACACAAAATAAAACCGAAACAAGAGGGGCGGGGAGATGAACCGGCGTGCAAAAGCAGACCAGATCCCCCTCCCCCGCCGCTTTACCTCCATTCCCCATGCCCCCTTTTACTAAAAAAAAACGTGATGAATCGGCGAGGGTTCGCGTCGGATCAGGCACCCCTTTGGGTGCCTGATCCGGCGCCATGCTCCCGTTTCTCCCCCTTTTTACATATTTTATTTGTTTTTTTAAAAATCAAATCAAAGCCACGCACACACCGCTAACACTTTAATAAACACGTACCATCACATGTACACTCACGTGACACTCGTGCACACACTCACAAACATATCCACACACTTTCTCACGTAATGCACACATAACCAACCCAAAATGTCAAAATGCTCAAAACGTTGAATCTGCGGGGATCACTGTTCCCCTTCTCATTTAAACTCTTTTATTATTATTATTATTATTATTCAAATTTATGTATTTTATTCACCCTCAAAGAAAATCATCAAAATCAAAATAATAAAGATAACTTAGCAAAATAAATAAATGGCTAAATAAATAGATAAATAATAACAGAATAATGTTAAAAAAATAGAACGAATAAACCTAAGAAAGGCAATACAACAACAACAACAATAATAATAATAAGTAAACATAATAAAAACTGAAACACAAAAAATAAATTATAAAAAAATGATGAGATAAATGAACAAAAAAATGACAAAAAAATTATAAAAGGAATGATAAAAAATGATAATATAATGAACGAAAACACTATCGTTAAGAAATTAATTGTAACGACCCGAGAATCCGATTACCGGGAAGGCCCGATAACCCGAGACTCGCACCGCCGCCCACGAGCCGGGAGGGCTCGGAAGGGCTAAAAGGAGTGTGGAGGCACAAAGAAATAGGAAATAAAGCAGGACAACCAACAACAACAAGCTGAAAGAAAGAACAACTACAGCTACAACAGCGTCCAGTCCAACAGAAAGTACAGTCTAAAGCAGTAAAACGTACCACATGCCAAGTGAACACTCGGCCCGGCAAGCTGGCAACTGAGAACCTCCGCTCCGCACCCTCGAACCTCGAGGAAGAACCGCCACACCTGAAAAGCAGGGAATGAGTCGCCAAAACAGAGACTCAGCAGGGATCCCGCGGAACCCCAACCGGAAACAACGGCGGTAGCGGACAGGAGAGCTACGACTACAGCAGGAACAGCGAACCGGTGGCCGGTCAAAACTCGGCACTACAGCTACTCCTACTGCCAAAAGGCAGACCTCGACCACGCAGTCGAAGCTACCGAACCACGCTAGTACCACCTACCGAAGTAAGAACACACGGCAACCGCGTCGTAGAGGCCTGTCCCCCGGACACAGCCGGCCTGGACACGCTGTCCAAGGTGCAACCCCGACCATCCGATCGTGGGTACCGCACAACAAGACCCAACCTCGGTAAAGCCACTAGCACTAATCTCACGGCGCAAGAACCGACACACGCGCCAAGATGAAACAACCGAACTCACCGGTCAACACGACCAAAAACCCGAAGGTCAAAGAGACAGAGACTGATAGTCTGACACTCCGTACTCGACAGGAGTACCACCCACTAGAAGCACAGCCGGTAGCGTCCCCTGACGTCTTACACCGCACCGCAGGTGAACCGCCTGACGTGGTAGGTCCTACCCGAGGCGCGAACACCGTACAAGTAACCACAAACAAGTAACTAGCTGGGGTCACGCCCGTCGACGTGGGTCCAACCGCCCCCAACCACGTGTGCACACACAGACCTTGCGTCACTAGGTCTGGTCCTCTGACCGGTTTTCCCCCGTAGCCGGACTCTGGCTACCGACGAGGGGCCTACGGTAACCGGTCCACAAACCGTCTCGAAAGGTGGGTGCCCGTACACCACTCCCAGGTGAGACCAGCACCACGTACTGGTGGGCTACGACTAGTGGAGGGTCACTGAAGGAGTAGACTCTCAAGTCAACGGAAAACAACGTTCGAATCCGACGACGTACGGGGACAACCCCGCGTACCGGCCCCGTCGCACGGTGACCACAGTCGGAGAAGAAACAGGACTCACAGTCCACGGCCACGCACGCACCGTGCACTAGAGTCGAGAAAACTCAAGTGGCGCTAAGCCACTGGACTCTGGACAGTCCTCTAAACGCACTACAGTCAACGGTCCTTGAGTCACAAGACTCGGGGTCAAGACCGTTGCACGCAACAGCACAAGGCCATCAATCTAGTCCAATCTCTAAGTCTAAAACCACGGTAGCACGAGTACCGAGACAACACACGAGTCGCCAAGGCCACTCCCTCGGGAAGGGAACGCAAGGGACTAAGGCCACTCACACGGGCCACACGAAAAAACACAGAAGCACGATTCCCAAGGCAGCACGCAAGCCGCCACGATGATTTCCCATCTTGAAGCAAGCGGGAAACCTCCAGCCCCAGGCCGGACAACTGGACTCACTGTCCAAGGCCAAACACATGGCCCACATGGGAATCACCTTCCAAAGGAACCCACGATATGCGGGGGAGACCCCACCGCACACACACCGACACACGGTGACTCGATCAAGCATAACACAAGAGCCCGGAACACATGGGGTCACCCGGACCCACCACACCTATGGGCACGCTAATCGAGGTAACACGGTCCCTCCTGACACCCCCAAAACAAGGACACGGAACCCATGGGGTGCCCGGGATACTCACAAGGCCGGAGGTCGACCACTGGGTCCCAACCGGGTCGACCGGAGACCAACACAATGCGAACGGACGCTAAGAGGTCACCCGGACCCTTAAGCGTGTGGGCACGTAAAACGAGGTAAACGGAACCTCCAGACACCCCAAAACACGGTCACGGAACTCCACTGGGTGTCCAAGGCACACACGGCCCACGAGGAGCACGATCAGCCGCAGATCGCCCGTCCCGGGCAGCCCGGCTGGTCACCTCCAAGAATGCGCTGTAGGTCCATAGTGCGTTCAAGCAGAACGCGCTATGTACCTATAGCGCGACACGACAGATCGCGCTATATCCCTATAGCGCGACTGCACAGATCGCGCTAGGATCACCTAGCGCGACAAGGAAGAACGCGCTAGGGACCCCTAGCGTGACAGGGCAGAACGCGCTAGGACCCCATAGCGCGACAAGAACTGCCTTACTGTTCATCTTCTCCGATGAACGTGCCCTATCGGGGCAGCGCGACCTTCAAGAACGCGCTACCCAAGGCTAGCGCGTTCTCAGTCCGTGCCCGAAAACGGTGGAAACCGCGGGAAAAGCCATGCCACGCCCCGTTCACCCCCAGGTGAAGGGGAAACAAAAGGGGAAACCTTCCCCAAGCCCCTAGGCATGCATCTAAACCCCTGGATCGCCCAAAAACACCATAAAACGGGAGATCCGGCTCACACCCCAAAAACATGCATTTTGCCCAAAACGCCCCATTTAGCCCGCTCGGCTCACCACGGCCTAAGAAACTCGCGGGAAAGGAAGTACACGGGCTGAGGGTCCATCTCCCTACCTCCACCAAAGATTACGCGCACCGTGGACGCCGATCCACGAAGAAAACGCCGTTGAAGCCTCGCCGTTCCACGAACTCACGGCCGAGCTTTAACGTGCCTCCACCGCCTCGATCCTCATCCATCCTCGCCCGTGCCTCGCCCGCGCCGTCCCCGCCTCGCCCATGCTCCGCCCCGTCGGCCGCCGGAGAGAGGGGGAGAGAGGAGAGAGCGTGAGAAGAGAGAGGGAGAGAAATGAGAAATGAGAGGGGGAGAGAGAGAAAAGCTATTTATAGGAAAATTCGGAAAATCAGAAAAATCCAGAAAAATAGAAAATCACACCCTCGCGATCCTCGGAGCGCACCGATCGCAACGGTACCACTCGCGCCCTGGTGAACGGCCCGGTTCACCCGCAACGAGGTTCCGAAGGGAAAGCCGAAAGCCACGTCGGGAATCGGAAAACACACGCGGAAAAAAGCCGCGGAACGCCTCCGGGCCTCTGAAACGACTCCGGATCGCGCCGATCCGAACACGAAAGATGTCCGAAATGAAATTTCGGACACAACGGAGCTGGACACTCCGAGAAACCAGATCCGGGACCCACGAACGAGGATCCGAAAAACCCGGGGCATTATAGCCCTCCCCCCTTAAAGGAATTTTGTCCTCGAACTTCAGGACCTAGCACAAAGTCACAGGGGAAGAACACTGAACCAACTGACACGCTGTCAGAGCCCCAGCACAGAAAACCTCGATTCTCACAAAAAAACATATTCTGAGGGACATCGCCAGACTTACAATCACAAACAACACCTCGCTCCTCGCGCCGAGCACGCAGGCCAGCAGAGCAGGCATATACCAAAGGACACAGTCCGACATCACCTCAGACAACGTGAGAATCCACCAAGGCGCCGCAGCCACAATCTCGCTCACCGAGGAAACACAACCCTCGACACGAGCAACAGCTACTGATCCACCCAATGATCAGCAGACAAATCGCACAACAGCTTCGCAACCAGCTGATAGATCGCATACCCTCCTCAAGGGAGCAACCAAAACAGAGCCTCCACCAGCTCAAGCAGCCATCTCAGCAGACCGCAACCAGCACATCGGCTCAACACCACGAAACACCCCACACATGGCAAGCCGAAAGCCGGACATAACACAGAAATGACCACCACAGGTCTCGCTGGCACACAGCTCTCGCCACGCTCGAGCCCCAACAACCAGCATCTTCTGTCTCTGAAAAGACCATCCACTGGTCACCAACTGCTCGCCAACTCGACCCTCTCGGGGAGCACGACGAAACCAAATGACAGAACATGGCGTCTTCAGTCATCACCTCACGGGACTCAGACTTATAGGGAACCACCCCATGCTAGTCACCCAACCAGGGATAACCTTGCGACACCAATGTCCTATCAGGGACCACCAAGCCGACGCCAACCTCACAGGAGGCCTCCGCCCTAAAGCGTCACTCTTCCATCTGGTCTCATCAAATCCTTCGATCAATCCAAGTGGACACCTACCAATCCCGATTCCGCCCTTACCACAGAGCCACGGGACACCACCTGGACAGAGCTCACGGGTCCCTAAGCAACGAACATCTCACCGTGGTCGGCTACGAGACTAGCCTTACCAGTCACTCGCAGCTACCAATAGGAACCCACAGCCTGCCAGAGATCGCTTCCTCAAAAGACGATCTCATCCGAGGACACGACTAGGAACACAAGTCGGACACCAAGCCACCGACTCTGACCAACACGTCCTCGACCACCGTCAGGCGACATTCTCAACAACCCCATCCAGGTCCAACACCGACGCCTGACACGGCTTCCAACACAGGAACAGGGTACTCATGCGGCGCACTAGCCAGCACTTTTCCCCAACACTCCATCCTGCCAGTGCCAACAACCATAATACCACGAGCAACGGCACGGCAACAACACGTTTCACACCGAGGAACCCATCCTCCGATGCTCAACGCAAACTCAGGAATCCGCCTGTAGCAACCAACGCTACGATCCTGAACCAGTGGGTCACAAGCCCACCACGCTTCCGCTGCGCACTCAAATCCGCGCGCACAGCCGAGAAAGCAAACATCGCCCAACCAACGCTCGTCCTTTCGGAACAGCGCCAGCACCCTCACACGACAAGGGAATGGGCACGACTTCTCACAGGCAACCACCCTACCAAGGCAAGGAGCACGTCTCGCACGGACTTCATGGCATACAAGGCCAACCAATCCGAACACGCAATGCAAGATGACGAACCTTAACCCAACACAATCTCTCCAACCAAAGGGGAGACCAAACACACTTTCGACTAACGGAAGAACTCCCTGCTCGACCTGACCTCAAACCTCGCGCACGCTGGAAACAGCACCATCCAGCACCAAGGAAAACCATCGCTTCCATCAGGTCAGCGCCTCCGACACACTCGACGAGCGTCACGTCGGACCACAATCACAGCATCTCTCGATGCATCACCGCTGCAATTCCTCGAACTGCAACACGGCATGCCAAGAGCCGCAACACGAGCCATAACCGGCAACTGCCAACGCTCATCCTCGAGTCCCGAACTCACCGCGGAGCCTTCACATCTCAAGCCAACTCCAGGGTGAACACAACCCATCCACTGACAGGAACGCAGGAGCAAAGACTTACTGGGACACCACAGCCCAATCCTGCCTCGAAATCTATAAAACAGTCGGGACCGACACGTCATTTCTGACGCCACAGAGCACGACAAGGACATCAGGCTCGACGAAACAGCAGCTCATCGAGAAGACATTCCGCTCACCGGAGCACACTTCTCGATCAGAACGCCTCAGGAGCTGGACAAACCTCAAGCTGGAGTGGCCAAAATCGACAGCAGCTCCCTCGAAGCACGCTCACGGCCACTTAACCACGAACAGTCCGCACCAGACACCTGACCACACTGCAGGTTCCTCGAACGCAGCACCGCGAACTCACGCCTGCCAGCAACCTCTGCCCAACGCAGCACAACCAAGGCCACCACCGATGAGGGAGAAGGCTCTCAACCTCGATCCTTAGACCCCATGCTGGCACGAAAGCCGCTGACAGCAACCACCTTCACAGCGCCGCACAGCGCACTCAAGCTCTCAAGCGAGAAACAAGGTGGAAAGCGAACACAAAACCCTAAGCCAACTGCCGACTGTACTGGACCTTATAGACTCTGATCACTGCAATATTTCGAATTCCTATGTACGTCCACAACCACCGCTCTGATACCAGCTGTGACGACCCGAGAATCCGATTACCGGGAAGGCCCGATAACCCGAGACTCGCACCGCCGCCCACGAGCCGGGAGGGCTCGGAAGGGCTAAAAGGAGTGTGGAGGCACAAAGAAACAGGAAATAAAGCAGGACAACCAACAACAACAAGCTGAAAGAAAGAACAACTACAGCTACAACAGCGTCCAGTCCAACAGAAAGTACAGTCTAAAGCAGTAAAACGTACCACATGCCAAGTGAACACTCGGCCCGGCAAGCTGGCAACTGAGAACCTCCGCTCCGCACCCTCGAACCTCGAGGAAGAACCGCCACACCTGAAAAGCAGGGAATGAGTCTCCAAAACAGAGACACAGCAGGGATCCCGCGGAACCCCAACCGGAAACAACGGCGGTAGCGGACAGGAGAGCTACGACTACAGCAGGAACAGCGAACCGGTGGCCGGTCAAAACTCGGCACTACAGCTACTCCTACTGCCAGAAGGCAGACCTCGACCACGCAGTCGAAGCTACCGAACCACGCTAGTACCACCTACCGAAGTAAGAACACACGGCAACCGCGCCGTAGAGGCCTGTCCCCCGGACACAGCCGACCTGGACACGCTGTCCAAGGTGCAACCCCGACCATCCGATCGCGGGTACCGCACAACAAGACCCAACCTCGGTAAAGCCACTAGCACTAATCTCACGGCGCAAGAACCGACACACGCGCCAAGATGAAACAACCGAACTCACCGGTCAACATGACCAAAAACCCGAAGGTCAAAGAGACAGAGACTGATAGTCTGACACTCCGTACTCGACAGGAGTACCACCCACTAGAAGCACAGCCGGTAGCGTCCCCTGACGTCTTACACCGCACCGCAGGTGAACCGCCTGACGTGGTAGGTCCTACCCGAGGCGCGAACACCGTACAAGTAACCACAAACAAGTAACTAGCTGGGGTCACGCCCGTCGACGTGGGTCCAACCGCCCCCAACCACATGTGCACACACAGACCTTGCGTCACTAGGTCTGGTCCTCTGACCGGTTTTCCCCCGTAGCCGGACTCTGGCTACCGACGAGGGGCCTACGGTAACCGGTCCACAAACCGTCTCGAAAGGTGGGTGCCCGTACACCACTCCCAGGTGAGACCAGCACCTCGTACTGGTGGGCTACGACTAGTGGAGGGTCACTGAAGGAGTAGACTCTCAAGTCAACGGAAAACAACGTCCGAATCCGACGACGTACGGGGACAACCCCGCGTACCGGTCCCGTCGCACGGTGACCACAGTCGGAGAAGAAACATGACTCACAGTCCACGGCCACGCACGCACCGTGCACTAGAGTCGAGAAAACTCAAGTGGCGCTAAGCCACTGGACTCTGGACAGTCCTCTAAACGCACTACAGTCAACGGTCCTTGAGTCACAAGACTCGGGGTCAAGACCGTTGCACGCAACAGCACAAGGCCATCAATCTAGTCCAATCTCTAGGTCTAAAACCACGGTAGCACGAGTACCGAGACAACACACGAGTCGCCAAGGCCACTCCCTTGGGAAGGGAACGCAAGGGACTAAGGCCACTCACACGGGCCACACGAAAAAACACAGAAGCATGATTCCCAAGGCAACACGCAAGCCGCCACGATGATTTCCCATCTTGAAGCAAGCGGGAAACCTCCAGCCCCAGGCCGGACAACTGGACTCACTGTCCAAGGCCAAACACATATGCGGGGGAGACCCCACCGCACACACACCGACACACGGTGACTCGATCAAGCGTAACACAAGAGCCCGGAACGCATGGGGTCACCCGGACCCACTACACCTATGGGCACGCTAATCGAGGTAACACGGTCCCTCCTGACACCCCCAAAACAAGGACACGGAACCCATGGGGTGCCCGGGATACTCACAAGGCCGGAGGTCGACCACTGGGTCCCAACCGGGTCGACCGGAGACCAACACAATGCGAACGGACGCTAAGAGGTCACCCGGACCCTTAAGCGCGCGGGCACGTAAAACGAGGTAAACGGAACCTCCAGACACCCCAAAACACGGTCACGGAACTCCACTGGGTGTCCAAGGCACACACGGCCCACGAGGAGCATGATCAGCCGCAGATCGCCCGCCCCGGGCAGCACGGCTGGTCACCTCCAAGAACGCGCTGTAGGTCCATAGCGCGTTCAAGCAGAACGCGCTATGTACCTATAGCGCGACACGATAGATCGCGCTATATCCCTATAGCGCGACTGCACAGATCGCGCTAGGATCACCTAGCGCGACAAGGAAGAACGCGCTAGGGACCCCTAGCGCGACAGAGCAGAACGCGCTAGGACCCCATAGCGCGACAAGAACCGCCTTACTGTTCATCTTCTCCGATGAACGCGCCCTATCGGGGCAGCGCGACCTTCAAGAACGCGCTACCCAAGGCTAGCGCGTTCTCAGTCCGTGCCCGAAAACGGTGGAAACCGCGGGAAAAGCCATGCCACGCCCCGTTCACCCCCAGGTGAAGGGGAAACAAAAGGGGAAACCTTCCCCAAGCCCCTAGGCATGCATCTAAACCCTTGGATCGCCCAAAAACACCATAAAACGGGAGATCCGGCTCACACCCCAAAAACATGCATTTTGCCCAAAACGCCCCGTTTAGCCCGCTCGGCTCACCACGGCCTACGAAACTCGCGGGAAAGGAAGTACACGGGCTGAGGGTCCATCTCCCTACCTCCACCAAAGATTACGCGCACCATGGACGCCGATCCACGAAGAAAACGCCGTTTAAGCCTCGCCGTTCCACGAACTCACGGCCGAGCTTCAACGTGCCTCCACCGCCTCGATCCTCATCCATCCTCGCCCGTGCCTCGCCCGCGCCGTCCCCGCCTCGCCCATGCTCCGCCCCGTCGGCCGCCGGAGAGAGGGGGAGAGAGGAGAGAGCGTGAGAAGAGAGAGGGAAAGAAATGAGAAATGAGAGGGGGAGAGAGAGAAAAGCTATTTATAGGAAAATCCGGAAAATCGGAAAAATCCAGAAAAATAGAAAATCACACTCTCGCGATCCTCGGAGCGCACCGATCGCAACGGTACCACTCGCGCCCTGGTGAATGGCCCGGTTCACCCGCAACGAGGTTCCGAAGGGAAAGCCGAAACCCACGCCGGGAATCGGAAAACACACGCGGAAAAAAGCCGCGGAACGCCTCCGGGCCTCCGAAACGACTCCGGATCGCGCCGATCCGAACACGAAAGATGTCCGAAACGAAATTTCGGACACAATGGAGCTGGACACTCCGAGAAACCAGATCCGGGACCCACGAACGAGGATCCGAAAAACCCGGGGCATTACATTAATGGTGATTGGTTCGACGCCCTTACCACCCTAGACCCTATGCGAAGGGGATACCAATGACGCCCCTGTAAAGCGGGTTTGGACCTCGGGGGTCACTCCGACATGGCGACGACTCGATATTGTCATGGGCCCATAGTTCATTAAAACTGACCGGCTCCTATCGGGATCTAATCCCGCACTTTCATTAAATATGTCGAATACTCGGTAGACATTTGCACAGTTTTACCTCCGTCCTCGTCGCACTTCCAGCACCGATTTTCGCCCGAATATAAAATGGTCGATAAGCGACCAGCATGATTTGAACTTTCACGCCCTAATCTGGGGGCATTTTATCGCAGTTCAGGATTTCAATATCTCATTTTTATCAATGTAAATTCTAGGCTGTAGGGCCCCTTTTCCTGGCGATCAATCAAAGTTTTCCTCTCTCTGAGGGGATGTAATTAATGACGTGACCTTTACGGTACGGCGAGTTTTGATCCCGACACGTAATTCACAATCGTCTGATCAGTCAAACGGTGCGCACCCACGGCTTCTTCGAGGTTGGAATAAATCGTCACTTCGTGACTAGCACGCCCATGCACTCAAAAGACCAAATAAACGAACAAACAAACAAACAAACGAATAACCAAATAGAGATGTTCCGAAAGTACGTCCACAAATACCAATATCAATGATTTCATTAACTTGGCACCCATGACCTTTTTGGTCTTACCCAGGGCGTATGACCTAGACCTTCCATCTAAGACAGATAAACTGATATTCTTGCATTGGTATAATCCCAGTACCGATGATTTCATTAACTCGGCACCCATGACCTTTTTGGTCTTAGTTGGGGCGTATGACCTAGACCATCCGCCTAAGTTAGATAAACCGATATTCTTACATTGGTACAATTCCAGCACCATTGATTTCATTAACTCTACACCCATGAACTTTTTGATCTTAGCCGGGGCGTATGACTTAGGCCTTCCGTCTAAGTCAGATAAACCGATATCCTTGCATTTGTACAATCCCAGTACCGATGTCCATTAACTCGACACCCATAACCTTTTTGGTCTTAGTCGGGGCGTATGACCTAGAACTTCCGTCTAAGTCAGATAAACCGATATCATGGCATCGGTACAATCCTAGTACCGATGATTTCATTAGCTCGGCACCCATGACCTTTTTGGTCTTGGTCGGGGCGTATGACCGAGACCTTCCGTCTAAGTCAGATAAATCGATATCCTTGCATTGGTACAATCCCAGTACTGATGATTTCATTAACTCGGCACCCATGACCTTCTTGGTCTTAGCCAAGGCGTATGACCTAGGCCTTTCGTTTAAGTCAGATAAACCGACATCCTTGCATTGGTAGAATTGCAGTACCGATGAATTCATTGACTCGGCACCCATGACCTTTTTGGTCTTAGCCGGGGCGTATGACCTAGACCTTTCGTCTAAGTCAGATAAATCGATATCCTTGCATTGGTACAATCCAAGTACCGATGATTTTATTAACTCGGCACCCATGGCCTTCTTGGTCTTAGCCGGGGCGTACGACCTAAACCTTTCATCTAAGTTAGATAAATCGATATCCTTGCATTAGTACAATCCCAGTACCGATGATTTCATTAACTCGGCACCCATGATCTTTTTGTTCTTAGCCGGGGCGTATGACCTAGACTTTCCATCTAAGTCAGGTAAATCGATATCCTTGCATTGGTACAATCACAGTGCCGACGATTTCATCAACTCGGCACCCATGACCTTTTTGGCCTTAGTCGGGGGGTATGATCTAGACCATCCATCTACAGCAGATAAACTGATATCCTTGCATTGGTACAATCCCAGTACTGATGATTTCATTAACTCGGCACCCATGACCTTCTTGGTCTTAGCCGAGGCGTATGACCTAGGCCTTTCGTTTAAGTCAGATAAACTGACATCCTTGCATTGGTAGAATCGAAGTACCGATGAATTCATTGACTCGGCACCCATGACCTTTTTGGTCTTAGCCGGGGCGTATGACCTAGACCTTTCATCTAAGTCAGATAAATCGATATCCTTGCATTGGTACAATCCCAGTACCGATGATTTTATTAACTCGGCACCCATGACCTTTTTGGTCTTAGCCGGGGCGTACGACCTAAACCTTTCGTCTAAGTTAGATAAATCGATATCCTTGCATTAGTACAATCCCAGTACCGATGATTTCATTCACTCGACACCCATGAACTTTTTGGTCTTAGCTGGGGCGTATGACTAAGACCTTCCATCTAAGTCAGATAAACTGATATCCTTGCATTAGTACAATCCCAGTACCGGTGATTTCATTAACTCGGCACCCATGACCTTTTTGGTCTTAGCCAGGGCGTATGACCTAGCCCTTCCATCTAAGTCAGATAAAACGATATCCTTACATTAGTACAATCTCGGTACCGATGATTTCATTAACTCGGCACCCATGACTTTTTTGGTCTTAGCCAGGACGTATGACCTAGACCTTCCGTCTAAGTCAGATAAATTGGTATCTTTGTATTGGTACAATCCCAGTACCCATGATTTCATTAACTCGCCACCTATGACCTTTTTGGTCTTAGCCGAGGGGTATGGCCTAGACCTTCTGTCTAAGCCAGATAAACCTAATCTCTTGCGATTGGAATAAGCCCAATGCTAACGATACCATCATGATTAGTGCCTGACTCTTTGTTAGAGTTGGCTAACCCGCCGAGATACGAACCCCCAGATTCCTTGCATCGACATAAATCCAATGTCGACGATACTACCCTGATTGATACTTGACTTTCTGTCAGGATTGATCAATACAACCTAATGGCCTAAACCTTTCGTCTAAGCCAGATAACCTGATTTCCTTGCATCGGTGCAATTCTAGTACTGATGATACCATTCACTCGGCACCCATGGCCTTTTCGGTCTCAGCTGAAGGGTATGGCCTAGACCTTCTGTCTAATGCCAAATAAAACTAATTCCTTGCATCGGCATAAACCCAATGCTGACGATGTCATTTCTTACCACTAGGCCCACCGCGATAATCGATATAACCGTATGGCCGAGGCCTTCCGTCTGAGCTAGATAAACCTGATTCTTTGCGTTGATATATACGCAATGTCGATGATATCATCTAGATTGGTACTTGACTTTCTGTCAGGATCGATCGATATAACCCAATGGCCTAGACCTTCATTCTAAGGTCAGATACCCCTAATTCCTTGCGTTGGCATGAACCAAGTGCTAACAATACCACCTCCCTTGGTATCTGACTCACTGCCAGGTCCAATCAATACTACCTTATGGTCCAGACCTTCTGTCTAAGGCCAGATACCTCTAATACCTTGCGTTGACATAGACCCAATGTTGACGATACCACCTTGATGAGTATCCGACTCTCTGTCAGTATCGAGCAATATAGCTTTCAGCCTAGACCTTCCGTCGAAGCTGATGATAAACTACCCGTCTACTTACACTGGATTGATGGCTTACCACCTCGTAAAATGAGGTGGTACGATGAAGAAGTCAACACCTGTAGTGCCCCAAAATTTATATAAATAATTTTTGGATTATTTATAGATTTTTTTGGAATTTACAAAGGCCAAAATAGATTAATAAATGAATTAATATTGGGATTATAAGGCCCAATTATGTTAAATAACTAATCCAGCTTTGATAACTGAAGCCCAATAGGTTTAAGGACCAAGCCCAATAAGTTTAGCTCATATTCTAGAAGGTTATTTAAGTTATCCACGAAATATTGGGATAAATACACTTTAAGAGGGATAATTTAGTGGATAATTAACCAAAGAGTTTGAGTTAAGGAGAATTTCTTTGCCCAGTTGATGTAACGGTCTATCAGGCGACCGCTATGGTCATTTAACGCACCAGTCCTGTTCCGTTACACTCAGATGATTCCGTGAGATGAAGAACTTGCAAAAAGAGTGGGACTTTGGGATTCTCTTGGCTAGAGACCAACTTGGGAGAACTTGTAACATTACTAAGGACTCTTAGAGATTAGGTTTTAGCAAATTAAGGACTCTAAAATTGTTCAAATTTTTGAACCCTAGCCAAGACTCTATAAATATGACCCAGTTCTGAACTAGACGACCCTTACTTTTGGCTCATGAAGAATCAAGGTAAGGAGATAGAATTTCGGGTAAGTCCTTTGGAACTTTTTGTTTCTAATACTAAGGTCTAACAACTCTCAAAATTTCATGCTAGGAGATCAACTGCACAAGGAATTAGAAGCTTCTAAAGTTGGTGGTTCGACCATAGCGACCCAGGAATCTGAGCAAAAGTCCACTGAAGATCAGGAAATTAGGACGTCTAAACAAGGTATTTAGAGTTTGGTTATTTAAAACTTTTTGTTCCCAATAGTTTCATCTTCTTAACCTCCAAATTTCACGTCCTTAGGTCAAGAGATTAAGGAGTTAGAGCGACGTGAAGTTGCTGTAAAACTCATAGGAAGGAAAGGATTAGGGCCTGTCTTGCAGTCCCAAATTCGAAGTATAGAAGCTTATAAAGAGGTAGGTCATCTCATGAACGGCAAGAACATCTTGATAGGAGTAAAATCCCTCTGATCTTGTTTGATTTCATGCACTCTAGACCATGAATTTCATGTTTTAGTGGGTTCATGCATACATGCATATCTTTAGCCTTAATCAAAGATAAAAGATATTCTCTTATTCATTCATTGCAACCTATGCATCTAGACGACCTTTACTTTGTTTTCTCATTACTAGAATAGTTAGTTACTTTGATTCTTCTTGCATGAGATATTTTAAAACCATAGTTCCTTATTTTTACTGTCAGCAATGCTCTGACGGACCCTAGTTAGACCGTCACATCCTTCTAACGGTCTTACGATAAGCCGTCACACCACCTGTTGTACTTTAATTTCTCTGTTATCTCTGACAGACCATGACCGGAGTGTTACAACACTGTAACGGTTCCATGATAAATCACCACATCATCGTAATGCCCATATGCTAGATCGTCAGAATAACAGTGTGCTGTCAACCCGAGATAGAATTAAAAACAGACAAATCTACTTATAGATAAGCCTAGTTATCTAAGTTTTGACATGTTTTCATAAACCTGGAGTTTATTTATTGATTCATGATGGGGATTGCATGTTTAAAAGCATCTTGAGTTATTTTAAGCTTATGTAACTTCATTAGCTAATTTCTATAGTTTTGTATTAAAAACATGATTTTAAATGATTGTATTGACGGAGTTTTATCATGGTTTTCACATCGTTACACATTCTTTTCTTGTCTATAGAGTCATTTCTTTAAGTACATGGCATATATTCCGATATATGACCATTAGTTCACGCTTTACACTATAGGAACATATTCTTGAACATGAGGACCTCTCTATTAGATATTCCTTCCAATGGACTAGGAAATCTTGTTTCAAGGCCTCTATAATTCTCCGCGAGCCTGAGATTCTCACTAGGACGCCGATTTAGTTGTACCATGAAAGCTCAATTGTTAGAAAGCACTATCGATGTTTTCTGGTTCTAGATATGTAACAGATCCATATTAGACCGTCAGGCTCATATAACGGCCTAATATATGACCGTCACATTTACTGAGTCCGTTTTATTGTTTCTGGATTCAGTCGTTATAACGGATCAATGATAGACCGTCACGTTCATGTAACGGCCCATTGATTGACCGTCACAGTTCTAAAATCTTTAACCCGAGATTTGACCAAAGGGTTGATATTCTAAAGTTCCTAGATGGAGTATTGATGGTCTAAGACATGTCATATTGTCTAAGATACTTAACTTAAACTATGAATGATAATAAATGTACCGTTATGCTGCCGAATTATTTCCATGAGCATAACATCGTCTTAAATCATTCTTGATCTCTCATGTCCTAAATTGAAGCGTTTATTTATTGGTTATTGTTATCATGAACCTATTGAACTTGATACATTCTTGGCCATATTTTATTACTTGAAACGTGAAAATAGCTTGATTTATACTTGAAGATGCGATCGAGCACTGATTGTGTTCAAGGGCTCTATACTAGTCCCTTCGGCTGATTGTCAGAAACATACTGTAAACCATGAGGTATGATGCTACTAGCGTCGCATTGCGCTGGGAGTACTTTCTCTATAAATAAGTGAAATCCACAGGAAATCTACTATGATATGACTTTCTTACTTGTTACATGATGTTCCACAGAAGTTCACCAAATACTTGCTCATAGGCAAAAGATGTTTGGATGATGACTACGTGGTATTGCTAGTACATTCTCGTTACATTTTCGTTCATGAAAGGCCATGCTACATTCTTGTTCATACTTGTTACATTCTTGCTAGATTCATACTTGCTCATTCTATCTTACATAATCATCTTGTTGCTCGATTATACTTGTGATTCATCGCATTCGCATGATTTTACCTTATTCCTCTAGAGCTAAAATGTTAATTACTTTAATAGTGCCTTCATGTTGATGCGAAGATACGTACTGGGTAAGTGTGCTCATTACCTATTTCTAATCTTTTCAGGAGATGGAAGTGAGTCGGGATCAGATTCGGAATATTCAAATAGCGGGTCTGAGCGTGAATGAAGAATGAGTGAAGACTTAGGAAGTCTACATTGTTTAGATTGAGTCTATGTAATTTTTCTTATTTCTTGAGTCTAGTATGATGAAGAAAGTTGAATTAGTGATTGTATTTGAATATTTGATTGATAATTGTTGGCCCAGACTAGATGGCGGACAAGAAGGAGGGTTGAATTGTCCCCTTGACCTAGATGGCGGATTTTAAAAAAGCTCTCTAAACTAATCACGATGGAATTAAAATTAACTGCGTTAATTAGCATAAACTCAAGTAAGATTATGAGAATGCTCTCAATCTTTCCGATCTCACACGGATATGCAATGCAGAGAATGAGTTAACACGCCCCGGACACTAAATCCACACGGAGACGTAACTCCGTACACCACACACAGATATTCTAAGTTCAACAAATTAAAAGGATGTACAATGACTAGCACAGAAAATTCAATACATGCTCATAGATAGAATGTAAATCACTGAAGCATATAAGAAAGGCTGGAGAAATGTATCCTTTATATAAGAGTGGCCTGGTCAAATCATTCTTGAAGTTTCCAAGGTGAGGGAGGGCAAAACTTCAGCAAATCCGAATCCGAACGAGCCGGTCAATCTAGATTCAGCTTCCTTGACTTGTAAACTCTTGATGGAATGGGTGAACCTTGAAACTCCTTGCTTTAGAACCTCCCTACAAGTTGGATAAACATATTAGAGTTCAAAACCCTCTTCCTTTCTCTCCTACGGCCAGTGCTTCCTCCTCTCTTGCTCTAAACCTTGAAATTCGCAACTTATATATATCAGCAAGTTAGGTTGATCAAAGTAACCCCAAAAATCAAAAGCAAATGAGGCAAATAGGTGTAAACAAGATATGGAAGTAGTTCCCCATGAGAAGAAATGAGGTGGAGATGATAATCTCTGATGCTCAGGTCGGAGGATAGCCGAATGCCGATGTTGAGGACGTCCACGCGTTCCTCTTCTTAATCTGCTTCTTTCCTTCTTCAATCACGAGCTCTAGAAATGGATGGAAGTAGATGAATCTTGAGCTCTTCCTCAGCCTTCCTCCTTCCCTTCGTTCTCCTACAAAACAGATAGAAAGATTAGAGCTCCTCTTATTTTTCTTCCAAATTCGCAACATATATATACCATCATGTTAGGTTGATCAAAAGACCATATTGCCCTTGTAAAACCGTAGCAAAACCACCCTAACATGTTCATTACTAAGCCAAGGGCATGTGGGTAAATTTTCAGCCTAATCGGAGTCCATTTGATAGGGTTACGGTGGCCCACGAAAATCCCGCACGGAGCTGTGAAACAGGGGGGGTCGACCTACTTTCATAGGGGGGTCGACCCACTTGGCAGACAGAACTATTTTCAGCAAATTTTTCACAGGGGGGTCGACCCACTTTGTGAGGGGGGTCGACCCACTTTCAGACAGGGTGCTGTTTACCCCGTTTGCAGCCCAAGGGACGACCCATTGAGTGGGGGGGTCGACCCATTGACCTTGTGTCATTAAAAAAGAGTTCCTAATGATGTTCTAATGATCTAACATGCACCCCAATGTAATCAAACATGAATTACATTAAAAAATAAGTTCTCACCTTGTCTTTCATGATTTTAAGAGCATAACTTGAAAAACACAAAAACCTCATCTTAATGATGCATGAAACACATTTAATCCAATAACACCTCATAGAAGGTGTTCATGAAAACAACCCACACAATTACCCATAGATTAAATCACTTCAACATGAGAGCCAATGGAAGAACCCTTCAATAATCCAATCCAAGAAAAAACCATTCATGAATGCCAACCTTAAATCATATATGAGTGATATGCATGAGAACAAGTGATGTGCATGAGAATTCAATATTAGAACTTCATGAAGTTTATGCATAAATTCCCATTCAAGGGGACTCATAGACATGAAATTCCTTTAACCATAAACTCTTACCTTTGATTGCAATTGAATGACACCAATGTGAACCTGCATTTGGAGTTAGCAAAACACTCAAGATGATCTTAAAGAATTGCATATGATTACTCAAATGCACTAGCATAGTTTGTTCAACTTGCAAGTTCAAGTATTGAAATGCAATAACACATGTGAGTGTTTCAGGGCTTTTCAAACCCATTCCAATACAATCAAGGGGCATGCATTAGAAGGATTTAGAAACTACATTGAACCTTGTTTAACCAAGATTCTCAGCAAGCATGTTGAGCAAAAAGCCACCTCAAAAACCAATGAAAGATATGCATGAACTCACTTTGAAAACCCATAACTTTCAACTTAAGATTTGAATAAAATCACTATAGATCCAATTAAGCTCTTACATTATTAAACCAATGTGTTTGAAGTGCATAATCACTATCCCGATTTTTGCACAAGCTTCACATATCAACTTTGATTCAGCATGGAAAAACCGATTCCATCAAATTGAGAGCTAGTTGAACAACCCACTCAACCAAGCAATATAAGTAACCCATATATCAAGATTTCATCATTATCAGCATGAGTAGAAACCACACGATCAACATACGTGTATAGCCATCAACAGTCCACATGAAGAACACAATTTTCACATGAAGGCATCAAAGTGTCAAGTACACTAAGAGTGCAAACCACACAATATATTGTAATCATCAAAACTATTATCAAAGACAAAGAGGGAGTGCCATAAACCCAACAATCTTCCCCTTTTTGATGATGACAATATATTGTGGCCACATCCAAATCTCTCTCCCCCTTTGACATTATCAAAAAGTGGGGGTTAAAATGACAAATGTGAAATTCCAACATGAATGGTAGAGAATAAAATTTGATGTGAACCATGAAGACCATGCAAGAAATGACATTTGATGTGCAGTATGTAAGATGGCAAAATTATATGCAAATGTTCATCTTTTGAATTTTGTTCAAGATTATATGCAAGATGACCAAACTATGCACAAGTTTTGCTGAAAGCACATTATTCTCCCTAATTGTCAAGAGCAAAAACCAGCTGACAATGGGTTATTTAACATGTTATTTGCAAGTATAAGCTAAAGATGCATCAAGATGAAGTGTGATATGAACAAACTGAATCAAGCATTCAAACATGCATAATAAGATATAGACTCATGCAAGTCCCTTCAAGACGGGTGTAAGGATAATGCAATTGATTGTTGAACATGATGTGCATGAACAATACTAAGAAGGTCGTGCTTACATAAATAAGTACTGCATAAACCATTATAAGTGACAGATTCATAAGGAACATTCAAACAATCAAACCCAAGGTGCAAATGTGGTGATTGAGCAATGAATTTCAAGGTAATATGGAAAATCAAATCTTCTAAAGAACACTACAAAGTACTTATCATCCATACACTTTCAACATAATGCTCGACTATTGGTAGCTATGTATGACCCCAATTTTTTTTTAAAGTACTATAAATGGTGTGACTAACCTTTTGACACGAGTCATGCCCTTTGTTTCAGGGGTAATTCCTGGTTACTCAGTTTCGTCACCTTTTATGATGTGGATGAGACACTTTTCGACGCGAGTTGTATCCTTTATCTCAGGGACACTTCCCGGCTACTCAGTGGCAAATCACACTTATTTTAGTGTGGATTAGTTTCTCCTTTCGGTGCGAGTTTCCTCCTTTGTTTTAGGGGGGATTCCCGGCTACTCGGATTCACGTTCCACTTATACGACTTTTTGGTGGGGTAAATAGCTTTTTCCTCACGAGATATGTGATTTCCATGTATAGAATCAATAGTCCTCTAAAGTGTAGAGTAGAAAATAGTAATCCTTATTAAATTGAATCATTGTCTCAAAAAGGTGCATTTTGTGTGGGTGGTTGTATTGAATGAAGAAGATGAATTAGCCTTATCACAGTAATGTCTCCCCCTAAATGTATGCACGGTTATAAAAATTCTCCCCCTTAATATGTGCCATGTAACAAACATGTCTAAATCAATGCAATTTCATTTAGCAATGGATGAGTCATAGAAGAAGTCAAAAAGATGGGTATAAAGTATATACATGCATTCAACCAGGGATCTTTCAATGTTTTCAAGCAAATGATTATTGGTACTTGGTGGAGTACATTGGTCCGAAGACCACCATCACGCATGAGAAAAGCTTCCAGTTGGACATAATCCAACCTTCCACTATCGCCATTAATATACCAAATAATCATGACATTTAAGCACACGAGTATGCAATGACATGCAAATGTATGCATGTAACCTAAAAGGATGATTGAAAAATTATTCATATTCAACAGTATGCAAAGATGTGTATGATATGTGCAATGAGTATCATGAAGCTAAGTATGTATTCTATGTATGCACATGTGAGTTGTTATTTGTAAATAGTAAGTAAGAGTCTGAAGGACTCTATGCACAGTGTAAAGCATACAAAGCCAAATTTATTTTGAAAGTAAAAGAGAAGGTGTGTACTAAGAGCCATATATGTCCAAGGTTAAGCATTCAAGAGTTATGATTATTTACAAGATGTTCAACCAAAAATCATTCAAGTCAACTACTCATCAAAATTGAAGGATCTCAACATTTTAGAACTTGACAAGAGTCAGTGAAACAGAAATGTAACTTCATAATTACAACCTTTTTCTTCAAATGAAATTTTTACCTTTTCAGATTTGTCAAGGAATACCTAGGTGAAACAAACTTCAAATCAAGCTATTTTGTTTCTCACCTTGAGGGTCCTTTATTTGTTGATGTTTCTTGACCTCAAGGCGCCCCTGCAAGATAAGTTCTCATTTTGGCAATTTGGGTACCCAAGTCATCTTGGGTCCCGAGGGGTTGGTTCTTACACGAACAGATGAACTCCTATTTTTCCTAGCAAACCATTCATCATCGGCCCTCATCATGGTACAATCGTCCATAGAATGTCCATTCAGGCCACAATAAACACAATGAGATGATTTTCTTTTCATGGACATCTTTTCATCATTTTCCATTAAAGAACAATTGTTCATCTTGTGTCCAAGGCCACCATAGTAATGACAAGAAATATTTTTTATGAAGGACCACTCATCATCATTTCTCTTTGTTAAACAATTTTTAAAAACATGACCATGCATCCCACAATAAAAGCAGTGAGTGTTCTGACTTTTCTTCGTGGGTTTCTCATGGTTTTTAGAATCAACATTAAGTTTCATTCTTGATTTTAAAGCTTCATCATCATCAAACTTCATCAAAAAACAATTGTACATATCATGACCAAATATTCCGCAGTAATAACATGAAACATTTCTTCTTCTTCTTGATGCATGAGTATGTTCAACAGTTGAGGATTTTTCATGCATACAAGAGCATTCAACAACATCTTTTTATTTTTCAATTTCTTTATCACACAAGGACAAAGATTCATTCATGCTCTTAATTTCATTTTCTAGTTTCATGATTTGCAAATGAGAGTTAGCAATCTCTTGTTCACATGAAATAATTTTCTCATTCAACAAGCAATTAACTGTTTTGTGACTTTCAATTTCTTGTTCCAGAATATGTAAGTTGTCACAATTATCAATGTTCACACATTTTCCTTTCTTAGCCTTTTCAAGACTTTCCAATTTACTTTCAAGTAAGGAAATTTGAATCAATAAAGCATTATTTTCATTTTGGAGCTTTTCAAATGAATTTTTGTTCATGGAGGTGTGTTCAAGTTCTTTCATTTAAAAACTCACGTTATCATTAACAATTTCATTCATTGCTCCATTTGATTCAAATTTGTCATTCAAATTCTTAAGACTTTCAATTTCCTCTCTAAGTTCCTTCAGTTTATCCGACTTGTCAACAAACATGCATTTCTCTTTTTCAAGCAATAGCAATTTTTCAGATATGGCAGAACTCAGCATTTTCAGATTCTCATTATCTTTCTCAATTTTTTGAAGTTCTAAAATTTTAGCCAATAAAGATTTATTTTCAGTTCTCAAACATGTAATGGTTTCTCTATGGCTATCAATCTCAAGCATAGAAGACTTAACTAATTTCTCAAATTCTGTGCATTTTTCACATGAAGGTTTATCAAGTTTCTTTTTCTATTTTTTGTTTTTAGATTTAGTCTTTTTGTATCTTTCAAACAATTCATCATAGGCATTCATTAACTCATCATAGCTCAGTTCATCCTCTTCCGCGGAATCGGAGTTTACCTTAGAGTTCTCCTCGCTTTGGCCTTCATTTTCTTTGGTTGCCACGAGGCACTCATCCTTCCAACTTTCTTCTTGGGCTTTGCTTAGCCCATCCAAGATATCTTTGGTTGACCTACAAGATAAGACGAAAGGATAAACATCAGTGTTCACTGCAGCCTTAAGAGTATTCAAAACAAAAAGATTATCAGAATCCATTTTCTTGTGCTCATCGGTCCACTTTGATTTATCTTTTGGTAAAGCATGAGGACCATTAGTCTTTAAGTTCAAAAGCCTCGGATTAGTACTAGAAATGCAAACACACAATTTTCCAAGCCATGATGTGAAATCAAAACCATCAAAGACAGGAACAGAGTTCAGATTAGCCATCATAAAAAGATCGTTTCTCCTAGACCGTGAGGTCCGCTGAATAAAAATCAAAGACTGGGCTCTGATACCAATTGTTGGCCCAGACTAGATGGCGGACAAGAAGGGGGGTTGAATTATCCCCTTGACCTAGATGACGGATTTTAAAAAAGCTCTCTAAATTGATCAGAATGGAATTAAAATTAACTACGTTAATTAGCATAAACTCAAGTAAGATTATGAGAATGCTCTCAATCTTTCCGATCTCACACAGATATGCAATGCAGAGAATGAGTTAACTGTGCTCAATTACAAATAGCAGAGGTAGCAGTGTGTAGTGGAGTAGTGAATAAAAATCTATAAATCTACCTGTGATTTACAAAGGACACGGAGATTTTTAGGTGGTTCGGGACCACGACGGGCTCCCTACATCCACCCCTCACCCAACCGGGTGAGGCTTCACTGCACGCTACTTTCGTAGAAACACGGGGACGAACCCCAACCACACACACATGCTGCTTCCGCAGCAATATCCACACACGGGGAAAATCCCCAACACGCTGCCACCGCAGCAGACACCCACACACAGAATCGGGGAACACGCCCAGGACACTAAATCCACACGGAGACGCAACTCCGTACACCACACACAGATATTCTAAGTTCAACAAAATAAATGGATGTACAATGACTAGCACAGAAAATTCAATACATGCTCATAGATAGAATGTAAATCACTGAATCATATAAGAAAGGCTGGAGAAATGTATCCTTTATATAAGAGTGGCCTGGACAAATAATTCTTGAAGTTTCCAAGGTGAGGGAGGGCGAAACTTCAGCAAATCCGAATCCGAACGAGCCGGTCAATCTAGATTCAGCTTCCTTGACTTGTAAACTCTTGATGGAATGGGTGAACCTTGAAACTCCTTGCTTTAGAACCTCCCTACAAGTTGGAAAAACATATTAGAGTTCAAAACCCTCTTCCTTTCTCTCCTACGGCCAGTGCTTCCTCCTCTCTTGCTCTAAACCCTGAAATTCACAACTTATATATATCAGCAAGTTAGGTTGATCAAAGTAACCCCAAAAATCAAAAGCAAATGAGGCAAATAGGTGTAAACAAGATATGGAAGTAGTTCCCCATGAGAAGAAATGAGGTGGAGATGATAATCTCTGATGCTCAGGTCGGAGGATAGCCGAATGCTGATGTTGAGGACATCCACACGTTCCTCTTCTCAATCCGTTTCTTTCCTTCTTCAATCACGAGCTCTAGAAATGGATGGAAGTAGATGAATCTTGAGCTCTTCCTCAGCCTTCCTCCTTCTTCCCTTCGTTCTCCTACAAAACAGATAGAAAGATTAGAGCTCCTCTTGTTTTTCTTCCAAATTCGCAACATATATATACCATCATGTTAGGTTGATCAAAAGACCATATTGCCCTTGCAAAACCCTAGCAAAACCACCCTAACATGTTCATTACTAAGCCAAGGGCATGTGGGTAAATTTTCAGCCCAATCGAAGTCCATTTGATAGGGTTACGGTGGCCCACGAAAATCCCGCACGGAGCTGCGAAACAGGGGGGGTCGACCTACTTTCATAGGGGGGTCGACCCACTTGGTAGACAGAACTGTTTTCAGTAGATTTTTCACAAGGGGGTCGACCCACTTTGTGAGGGGGGTCGACCCACTTTCAGACAGGGTGCTGTTTACCCCGTTTTCAGCCCAGGGGACGACCCATTGAGTGGGGGGGTCAACCCATTGACCTTGTGTCATTAAAAAAGGGTTCTGTTGACACCTAGAAAATGAACAGGGGTGGAAGCATAACTGAAAAGAAAATCAGGCCAACAGTAGAAGACCACTGATGAAGCTCGTCAACCATTCACCCGGCTAAAGCCTTTGTCGGCCAAAGCTGATGCCCGGTGCCGATGTCATTTAGACGGCAGCGCCGATGAAGTCGCAGTCACTCGACTGATGGGACCTCCCAGCCTTTTAAGAAGAGCTGTACTACTCCTTCGTCCGAGAATCCACGGATGATATGTCAAGGTAAGCCAGATGTCAGCTTACTGATGGATGTAATATGAGATAAAGATGAAACCAGCACCGACAGATAAAGATTGTCAGGGCTCCTACAAAGTCAGAACAGAAGAGCAATCCTCTCCACAGATTACATACCCGGCCGAAGTCTGTCAGACTGAAGCTGATGTCTGGTCTTGTCACCGTTCGGATGACAATGCCGATGAAACATACCCGGTTTTGTCGTCATTCATACGGCAATACTGATTAAACCCCAGTTCGTTCACTGATGGAGCCTCAAAACGATCTCAACAAAGTCATGCCTCTACTAAAGGTGGGCTTTATTCGGTTCTGACGAAGATTAATTCAAAAGAAAGCATGAAGAGAAGCCTAAGGCACGAATGAGGCCTGAAGGCGCTAGATGGGCCGGTCATTTGGGCTCTTGTTAGTGGCGCCGGGAGCCTCAACAAAGGGCTACTTGTCGCGCCGGGAGATGTCTCGAATGGAACTGGCCACACCGACTGCCCTCCGCCGAGAGCACAGAAGGATGAGACCTATATAAACATACCCCCTTTGAAAGAAAAGGGGATCGGAGGATCAGAAGCCAGACCATCGATCAAAAAGAAAGAAAAAGAGAAGAGACCAGAGAGAGAGAGAGCCTCCTCCGCTGAAAAAGAAAGAGAGAAGAGACCCATTCCCAGGGAAGAAGCTCCAGGTGGGCATCCGGGGGAGGGAGAGGAGTCAATGCTCCGCCATCCCCCATGTTTGTTTTCTCTTTTCTTCTATTTCATGTAATACTTTCGAATCTTATCTTGATTCATGCAATGTAGCCGAAATATCTCGGCATCTGTCTGTTCCCCTTTCCCTCACTCTCTCCCTGTAATCGGTTTGGGTATGGGAATGATGTTTCATATGGGTTTTCTGACTATGTGTCTTCCGTGATGGGCATCATCAAACGAATGGATATATATGTATGATGGGCTATAGTTTGAGCTTGATTTTTGCTTTTTTTAAAGCCCTATTGCCATTCTCTGTGTTATTTGTAAATCAATAGCATGATGATCAGTTTCGTCTGTCCTTTCTCTGCCTCGTAGCACTGTTATTGCTCACCCCAAAGCCTGGAACAGATTATTCTTTGGCTGCTGGGATGAAGCCGTGCTGTGCAATGATTGAGGCTTGAGAAACTCCGGGGTTCCAAGCATGTGCGTTTCCTCCGTATATGTCATCTAAGTCTCCTCTGGGGCCAGAGACAGCCATCTCTTGGCTCCCAGGGTGACGAATGACCATATTAAGTTTGTCCCCAAGCTCTGCATGATAACGGCAATGAACAGGGGCATTCAGACTTCGGCCTCCTAGATGCCTCTCAAATCCCAATACTCCTCTGGATTCTAGACCTAATCCAACTCAAAGTGGATGCTTCGGACAGCTCAGAGCCCATAGAGTCCGTCGCTTTCAGCCCAAACCATCATTAAAACCAGAAAACAGAGTACCGTAAGCTTTGTTCTGATCCCGGCGCCCTCATACTTCTCGGATCAACCTACAGTAAATTTGGTGAATAGCTCCCGGCGCCGCTTCTTCAGGCGCCGAGAACCACCAGGATCGGCTCCTCCCCCCCTTTTTTCTTTGCGCGCCGGGAGCCCCTATGCCTTGGCTTTCTTCCCCGCGCGCCGAGAGGCCCTCTTTCTTCCTCATGTGCCGAGAGACCCTCCGGGCCATCCTATCAGCGCACTGAGAAACCCGTGCCGGGAACTCTCTGGCATCCTTGCCATCGGCGCCGAAAAGCCAACCTGTACACCTCAAGTCGTAAAACCTCTGCTACCACTGAAGAAACCCCATAAATACTCTTGTTATGTCAAGGGATGCCCCGGGCCATCATATGCACCTCGGGGGTGACAATTAATGGGGATAACCCTCCCCTTTTCTACGAGGTTTTCCGGACTCGATCGGCTTTTATAACAATCCTAGGCAATGGAGCTCCGCCACTGCATAAGCTTCGCTGACCTCTAAAGGGATATCGAAACAGTGCTGCAGGCACGTGCAAGGTTAGGGGTTCAATACCCCTCTATTTGGCTTTCACCCTGGCATTCCGTGGGTGATCGTCTATCATTCCCTGGCAAATGCTGAGTCCGGGGGAGATGCTGTCAAAATTCTCCCAGGACCACGAAAAGCCAACATTAAGCTGTCTCCGGGACTCTGTATGACACCGGTGATAGGGATCCTCTACGCCTTGGCCTTCCCAAATTCCTCCTCGATCCTGATGTTCTTATAAAGCCCAAGCCTAATCTAGTTCAAACTTTGATGCCCTGACCTATTTTTGACCCCAAAGAAATCCTTCCCCTTGGCATGAATCAATCAGATACCTAAAATAGAGTACCGTAAGCTCTGTTCTGGTCCCGGCGCCCTCACTGCTCTCGGCTCAGCCTACAGTAAACTGGGTGAATAGCTCCCGGCGCCACTTCTTCAGGCGCCGAGAACCCCCAGGGGCAGCTCCTCTCCCTTTCACCTCAGCGCGCCGGGAAGCCCGGGCCGAGAGCCTCCAGAGTCCTCTTTGCATCCTCCGCGCCGGGAGACCCCCCCTTTGCAGCCTCGTCGCGCCGGGAGCCTTGCTCAACCATCCCGCGCCGAGACCCTCTTCCAGCATTTCTTCCTCGCGCCGGGAAGCCTGCGCCGAAGGCCCTCTCCCCTTTGGCTTCTCTTTGTCGCGCCGGGAGCCTAAGTCCTCTCGCCTTGGCGCCGGGAACCCCCAGCCTTCTTGTTTTGGCGCCGGAAGCCCTGGCCTTCCCATTTTTGGGTCGTGCCGAGAGCCTGTGTCCATTCAGAGCGTGCCGAGAGCCCGATCTACCATCCAATGAATTCCAATACCCAAAGCGAACCCACAAAAGGGATATCTGTGGATCACCCGATATGTTCCGGGGATAAAATTGAAGGGGAGTCATAACCCCTATGTTCCACCTAACTACAACGGATTTACAAATAACCCTTTTGCTCGGGGGGGTCTTGCCACTGCATGAATCCCGCTAGCTTTTCAAAGGGAAAATCACACATTGCCCCATAGCCCATATGTACACGGGTTGGGAGGTTCGGCCTCTCTAGCTCTCGGCTTTCATCTCGGCATTCCGTGGGTGATAGCCTATTTCCCCCTGGGCATAACCCAGATTAAGAGAAAAGGCCGTCGAAATACCGATCGAAGCTTTAAACCTATATCATGGCCAGGGCTTTGCCTTTCCGTGGTGGATATCTTCTATCTCCTTGTTTCCACCAAGTATAACTGTTTTGAACCGCCAACCACACGATCTAGTCAGTTTCTGTGGTTGATGTTATTATCTTACCCGCCTCCCCGGCCCTGGTATGAAGTTTAAAGTTAAGCATGTGAATATCTGTTTGCCTCTCGAGGCCTCTTACTTTAGCGTTTAATCAAGGGTTGTCCTTCCCTGGAAGGACGTAATTAACGTCATAACGTTCATGGTATGACGGACTTCAGGTCCCGACACGATCACTCACAATCGACTGACCATGTCAGATCGAGCGCACAATGAAATCATCACACATGTGACTGGCACGCCAATAAATCTATAAATATAAATAAATGAACAAATAATAAATAAATAAATAAAAAATCCGCGTCCACAAGTCTGGCACGCCCGGTGGGACTTAGTCTCCCTTCATCTTTACGCTAAAGTAGGAGGCCCGGCGGGCCCCCCTGAAACTTCTGATTCTGTGTACTTTCCTTATTTCCAGGAATCTACAATGACAGCTGGAATCATGTCCATTTGCTTCAACAAACAACCGGTGGACATGCATGTCCAGGAGGGATACTTGGCGGTACCACTGGCGTTCGGCTCGTTTCCCCCAGCTGTCGGGCTGCCCAACTGCTTGGGCGTCGTCTACACCGACCTTCTGAAGGTCGATAACCATGAGCAAGGCACTGCTGCGACTGCCCCAATGGAGACCACTGTCCGGAAGGACAGCTTGCCAGAGAAGACGGCCCCCACGGCCGTCGCCTGCTATGTCCACCACGTCCAGAAAAGGGGCACGGTCCCCGCTGCTGCTCAAAAGGGGAGGAGGACCAACCGGAGGAGCCGGTATGTCACTGCTGACCGTTGTCTTTCCAACTCCGGAAAGACCATGATGATCGGAGGGATCCGGACGAACCTCAACGGCCGCCCGAGGGAGGTCAACCCAGATGTGATCGTCCCGCGAGTGCCCACTACGAACAGATTCCAAACTCTGGCCACCAGGCATGCCAACTGGGAGGCCGATGAGAGGAAGCCACTGGCGCCCAAGCCAGCAAAATACAAACAGGTCTGGCGACCGAAGAAGATGCAGAGCTGGGCTCCAGCTCAAGATGAGGAGAAGGCTACCAATGATGCTGTCACCCACTCAGGGCGGGAAGCCAAAGAAGAGAGGGAAAAGAAACAGGAAATGCTATTGCTGCTCACCCCAGAGCCTGGGGTAGGAGAGATGAAAGAAACAATGGAGAAAGAAAACTGACTGCTGCTCGCCCCATAAGGAGGGGTAGGAGACTTGAGAAGAAAGAAGACCTTGCTGTCACCCACCCCAGGGCCGGGGGCAGAAGATGGCAGAGAAAGAACCATGATGTTGCTGCCAACTGCTGCCGGAATAACGATGCGGGAATGTGTGAACCAGTCATGGTTGCCATCCCAAGAAGAGCAAGGGCCTGTGCCAGACAGGCCGACATCTTCAAATATTCCAAGGCCGAGCATTTGAATGCTCAGATAACAAGACTGGCCTATCAGCAAAGAAGCCAGGAAAGACTGATGTTCCAGCCTGAGCCGCAAAGGCGCAACTCTGAAGAGACAAAGCAAGTAGTCCAAGACTACTTCCACTACCTAGGGAGCTCTGCCCTAGGTCAACAAAGACTATCCCGTGCCTTGGGCACCAGGGATGATGAAGAAGAAGAAACCTTCCAAGAAATGATGATCGGAGCCTCCTCCTCCGATTCAAATGACTATGGAGAGGGCCTCAGGGCCAGATATAATGAAGAAGACCTGCACGGGGAAGAAGACAAAGAAAGAATATCGGTCTTTGACCGGCTCAGATATCCTAGCCAAATAAAAAGAAAGGTCTACAAGCGAAAAGTAAAGATGCAAATCTTCGCCTGCAACATGGCTGGACTGGCCAGGGGACAAGATATACTACCAACTCAGCCAGATGAATTGCTCAGACTGGCAACTAGACCTAGTCCTGTCACAAGAAGAGGCCAGGCCGCAAAGGATAAAATGAAAATTGATGATGAAGCCCGCAGGATTACCACTATGACAGTTAATGTGGTAACAACAGAAGATGGAGATAACCCCTTTGTTGATGATGCTGAAGGGACTTCTGAAGATATACAAATCCCATCAACTATGGATCCCATGATCCAGATGATGTTCAGGAGATATCAGCAGGAGATCAGCGCTCTCCGAAGACAGCTCAATAAGAGACAGGAAGCTACATCAGTCTCGAAGCAAGCTGAACCTACGGGGCAGACATCCAGCTCCACAGAAACAACTATCCTGGCTAATCCTCTCCTAGCTGATAAGGGCAAGACACCGAGCCAACCTGTTCCACAGCAAACAGCAGCTCAGCCCTCTGTGTCTCAGACACAGCCTACCGCACCCATCTTGCGCGCCACTGTGATGACAACTCCTCACAGCCAGCAACAAGCTCACTTCTTCCCAGAAGAGATAGATCCAGTTGTGGCCCACAAGCAGATGATTGAAAGAATTGTGGAAATGAAGCTGTCAGAAAAGACTGGTGGTGATGCGGGTACCTATGATGTGTACAGGGTACCCTATCCTCCCCAATATGCTGCTAAGAAACTACCCCCAGGCGTCAGTAAGCCGCCGAAGTTTGAGAAATTTAATGGCCAAGGCTCCCCTAGGGAGCATATAGCCTACTACACTACAATCATGGGCGACCTAGCAGTCGACGAAGCTTATCTGCTCAAGTTCTTTGGCTCATCCCTCACTGGGTTGGCCTTTGAATGGTACTCAAGCCTGCCAGCCGGGTCAGTGGTTGATTGGCCTGATATGCAAAGAAAGTTCCGCGACAGATTTCATGTCACGGAAAGGGAAATCACGATAGCAGAGCTATATGCAACCAGGTAGAAACAAGATGAGACTGCACTGGACTACATCAAAAGGTGGAGGAATTTAGCCATGAGATGCCGAAGGCCTCCTCATCAGGAAGATGCGGTGCAGATATGCAAGCAGAGCCTCAGGAGGGAGGTGCTAGAAAAGATGATCGGTGCAGATGTCAGAACATTCGACCGACTGAACAATATAGTGGCAGAGGTCGAGACGTTCTTGTCCAAGCGTCCGACCGCCAATGTTCTCACTATGCCGAAGGGAAAATCCAATGAACGACGGCCATCACACTCTGAGGCCAACACCGTCGATTTCAGAACCTTCGAGCAGCAGAAGGGGAAGAAAGGGGCAGATGAAGCTCCCCCGCTGGCAGATACAGCAGAAAGGAAGGATAAAGTCTCTCTGAGAGACAAGATGAGAAAGGCATATTCCTTCCCAAAGGATAAGACGGCCGCACTATTCAACTGGGCATACAAGTTCAATAAGGTAACATTGCCTGAACCCAAAAGACCAGCCGATGCAGCAAAGAAAGATGATCCGCTGTTCTGTCCATTTCACCGCGCGCTGGGGCACGCAATTGAAGATTGTTATGTCTTAAAGATATCATGGAAGGAATGGTCAAGAAAGGTGAGCTGCAGCTGGGAGATTACCAGGTAAAGCCGCCTCACCCACATGAGCCTCCACCCTGGAGAGTGGCTGCCAATATGATCTCAGTCTACCAACAGCTGCCCAAAGAGGCCGTTGAAGAATGCACCAAGAATACCTATGAAGCTTGCTTCCTCACCCCGCAGAAAGATCAGGAAGGATGGCAGATGATACCCATAAAAAGCAAAAAAAGAAGACTCCTGTAGCCAGTACCAGCGGAGCAGTTATCCGGGGTGTTACACCAAGGCCTGAGCCGCCTCCAATAAAGTCAATATGGCATACAACTGAGACTGGACCAGTCATCCGGATCCCTACTCACAACCGGAGGAGACAAACTCCCCTCCCTACACATAAAGAAGTAAGCCCTGCAGCCAGGCGTCTGCAGCAATATATTAATGAGCTCGATGAGTACGAGCAGAAGAAGCCCAAGCATCTGCTGATGAAAGACTGTATACTCTGGGAACAGCTCGAAGAATTGAAAATTAAAGAGCAGCCAGAGGCAGAACAAGAAGAAGCTGAAAATGAGCCCTTCTGGGGGCAGGAGCCGGCAAAGTCAAATTCCCAAAAGAAGAAGAAACGACTCAAATCCAAGAAAGGAAAGAAGGTCACGATAGTACAATGTAACACTCTGTCAGTACTCTTCTCCTTGCCCGGGGAGGACGATGAGCCGGAAGCATCCAACGCTCCGCTAGAAGCTAACCATGCCGAAGCCTCTACCTCGGCCCATGCAACACGTTCTGGGAGAAGATGGGGGCGCCCACCACCAGCCAACCATAATATCATGTTCAGAGGGGAGCAACCCTATCAAATCCCGGAACCAGAGATACGAGGTGTCCAGGTTCCTCCCCCTGCCAGTCTGTACCAAGACAAAAAGAAGGCAGATGAAGCCCCTTCATTCTGGAGTTCTTGTCCAGCTTAGAAAATGAGCGACCGGCTCGTACTGCTCCAGATAAAAGCAATAAATGCCAGCAGACGGCGGCTGGAAAGCAGAAACAGCATGAAGAAGATGAAGAAGGTAACCCTCTAGCAAAAGCAGGGGCAGTCGCTACAGAAGAAGCCTCCCGGGAGACCGATGAAGAAGATAAAATTGGGACTGGGCAGCCAAGGCCACAGGCACCACATGAACCTCCAAGGCCCCGATGGGCAGAGGAGATGAGACTGTCTAATGTCCGGGTGGGCAGTCGAGTCATGAAAATGCTGAAGAGGCTCCCTACCAGATTCTCCATCTGGGAAATTCTCTCTCTGAGTGAAGAAGCTCGCCAAGCAATTGTGGATGCCCTGCAGTCCCCGGCACAATGTGAAGCACTCTTAACAGAGGTGAATGCTGGGCCATCAGTAACATTCACAGAGGATGATATGCTAATCCCAAATTCCGGCCATAATAGACCACTATATATGAGGGGTTCCCTGAACTGTCAGCCGATAAGCAGAATACTAATAGATCCAGGGGCTGCTGTGAATATTCTCCCATACCGCATCTATCAGAAATATTACTTTGATCTGCAGCTCACCAAGGTCAGAGATATGAAGATTGCAGGATTCAACCAGAAATGTGAAACACCTCTCGGGGTGGCTGATTTCAATCTCACACTGGGCGATCTCACTACAGTGGTACGATTCTATGTAATCGACTCCAACACCACATATAAGGCCCTGCTGGGAAGACCGTGGCTGCACGAATATCAGATAGTGCCATCCACGCTACACCAATGCATAAAATATTGCCATGAAGGAAAAGAGGAAAGGGTGTTTGCAGACCTACATCCCTTCGAAGTGTTCGAGTGCCATATGCTCGATGCATCCTATTACACCGAGGTGTCACAAAGGGATAAAGGAAAAGAAACTGTGGTCAGCCAAGAAAAGCCGGCGACGAAAGTAAGAAATTGGTCTCCGCCGCCGCCAAAGGGCTACATTAAAAAGCATGGGGTGTCTCACATCTCCTATGCTGGTGATTTTGCTCGGATCACTCCTCCCGGCATACACCCAGATGATACTGAAGAAAAGATGAAAGAAAAATACACACAGGTGGAAGTTCCTCAGGGTCTAGTCAAGCCCATAGCCAGCACAGAATACCAGACAGTGCTGCCCCTAAAGACTATGGAAATCCCTCGCTTTGGCGAACCCCCTATCATATTCTACACCGGGGAGGCAGTTGAAGAAGATGATCAGGATTGCATGGCCCCTGAAGAAGCTGCAAACCTGATGGTACCAATTACGGGCCTGGATTATACTACCCAACGGGTTTCACAAATGTTCTCCAAGATGCAAATGCCATCGATACAGCCTGCTGCTCAGAAGAAAGCATTCAAGGAGTTATGGGATCCGCCTCGAGATAGCAAGGAGCTGAGGAAGATCACACAACACCCGGGACTGGGTTATACCCTGCAAGAATACTATGAAGCCGAGGTGGATGTCATCTCAGCCTTCTACCCGAATGAAGATTCCCCAGAAGTAGGGTATGATCAATACCCCTTTGAAGATGAAGAGATTATGTATCAATCCATAACAGACAATGAAGCCCAAGACAACCAGCCGGAGGCAAGGGCGTCTGATGAGACCAAGAAGGGTTGGTGCTGGGAGAATCCGTCCTGCAAAGAGGATCTGTTCCAGGCCGAAGCACAATTTGACACCGGAACCCCGGATGAAGACCAAGTAGCCAGAGAGCTACAAGAGTGCCTGGAGTTTGGGCGCATTCTAGAAGAATTCCGAGCTCTACATAATGATAACCTCTCAGGGGAGCCCACATCAGAAGAGCCTCTAAGCACAGAAGACTCCACGTCGAAGTTTTCCGCTGAGCCAGTCACGTCCTCGGGGCAGACTGGACAGAATCCGGCCATATTGGCCTTATACGATGCACCAGCATCTGCTGATGATCGGTGTGATGAAACAGAAAGTCATGAGAATGAAGAAGATTATATCCCGGGAGGCTTCATTGATTTGCAAGAAGCCCCGCCCGAAGTTGAGGACGGAGGCCAGGCCACCGTCGATGAGCTGATAGAAGTGAATCTGGGGTCAGCAGATGAGCCAAGGCCTACGTTCCTCAGTGCACTGCTGGAGCCAGCTGTCAAAGAACAGTATATTCAGTTTCTGAAAGAATTCCGAGACTGCTTCGCATGGACATATGATGAGATGCCGGGACTGAGTTCCGATGTGGCACAGCACCGATTGGCGATAAACCCAGAGGCAAGCCCTGTGAAGCAGCCTGCCAGGAGAATGCGTCCCGAACTGATAAATCAGATCAACAAAGAAGTCGACAAGCTGATCGATGTGGGCTTTGTTGAAGAGAACCAATATACTACATGGCTGGCCAATATAGTGCCCGTGAAGAAGAAAAATGGGCAGATCAGAATATGTGTAGATTTCAGGGACCTGAATAAGGCTTGCCCGAAAGATGATTTCCCAGTGCCAATCACTGAAGTAATGATCGATGCAACCACTGGCCATGAAGCCCTGTCATTCATGGATGGGTCATCCGGATACAACCAGATCTGGATTGCTGAAGAAGACAGAGTGCATACTGCATTCCGCACCCCGAAGGGGATATTCACTACAAAAGGATGCCGTTCGGCCTCAAGAATGCCGGCGCTACTTATCAAAGAGCTATGACAAAGATCTTTGATGATTTACTCTTCAAGAAAGTGGAGTGCTACATCGATGACCTGGTGGTGAAAACCAGCAGAAGAGAAGATCATCTGCAAGATCTGAGGATAGTGTTCCAGAGGCTGCGCAGATATGAACTCAAGATGAATCTATGAAATGTGCCTTCGGCGTGTCCAGTGGAAAATTCCTTGGGTTCGTTGTCCGTCATAGGGGCATTGAGATCGACCCATCCAAGATTAAAGCTATCCAGGAGCTCCCTCCACCAAGGAATCTCCACGAGCTGAGATCTCTGCAAGGGCGTTTGGCCTATATCCGACGATTCATATCAAATCTGTCGGGGAGATGCCACCCTTTTCACAAGCTCATGATGAAAGATGTACCGTTCCTCTGGGACGAAGGCTGTCAGGAAGCTTTTGAGAGCTGAAAGAATATCTCAAGACCCCTCCAGTGCTGGGGGCACCTATTAAGGGCAAGCCCCTGATACTATACATTGCAGCCACACACTGTTCCCTGGGGGCAATGCTAGCACAGATAAATGAAGAAGGCAAAGAACAGGCTCTATACTACCTGAGTCGGAGGCTGATTAGAACTGAAGAAAGCTACACCTATATAGAAAAGACATGCTTGGCACTAGTCTTTGCCGTTAAAAAACTCCGGCACTATATGCTGTCACACGAAATCAGATTGATATCTGCAGCAGATCCGCTCAAATACATATTGACTCAGCCAACACTGAAAGGCCGGTTGGGCAAATGGGCAGTAATTCTGATGGAATTCGATATCACATATATACCCCAGAGGGCAATAAAAGGACAGGCCGTGGCTGATTTCTTCGCAGAGCACCCTGTGCCAGAGAATGATATGTTGGGGACTGAGTTACCCGATGATGAAACATTAGAAGCCTGCCAGGCTCAGTCAACTATGTGGCAGCTATTCTTTGATGGAGCATCTAGGACAGAGACGGACTCCAATGGAAAGACCAGAATACGGGCCGGAGCCGGTATTGTGCTAAGATCGCCAGAGGGGGAGGTTGTGCATACTTCCTGTTCTATAAACAAGCCCTGCACTAATAATGAAGCCGAGTATGAAGCTCTGATAATCGGGTTGCACATCAGCCTCCACATGGGTATCCAGATGCTTCAGGTATTCGGGGATTCAATGTTGATAATAAAGCAAATTCAAGGTGAGTTCGAAGTGCGAAAGCCAGGGTTGAACCCCTACCACCAAAAAGCTGTGCGCCTCATGGCGAAGTTCTATCATATTGAGCTCAAGCATGTGGGCCGTGCACATAATGCCCAGGCTGATGCATTGGCAAAGCTAGCCAGCTCAATAGCAGTCCCACCGGATGAGACACTGAACATTGTTGTTATAAATCGGCGGCAAGTCCCCAGCATGCTAGAAGGCTGCCCCGAAGAAAATGAAGTCGCCACGATCAGTACAGAACAGGCATCTGACTGGAGACAGCACCTGCTACAAAGGTTTTTGCACCAACAGCTGCCGCAGAAAAGAGAAGAAAAGATGAAACTTTTAAGGATCAAAGGTTCTTATGAATTCAGAAATGGAACTCTGTTCCGAATAATGGCAGATGCACGCAAGAAGATTCTGCTCCGCTGCCTGTCCACTGAGGAAGCTTGGCAAGCGATGAAAGAAATACATGCTGGGACGGAAGGTGCTCACCAAGCTGGCCCTAAGATGAAGATAGAAATCAAGAAGCTGGGCTACTATTGGCCCACTATGTTTGAAGATTGCTGCAAGTTTGCGAAGTCATGTTAGAAATGTCAGGAGCATGCTGCTGTGCCTAGAAGGCCACCTGCCGTTCTGCACCCTACAATCCCTAGCTGGCCGTTTGCACAATGGGGAACCGATGTAGTCGGCCCACTACCAACCTCCTCAGCCGGACATAAGTACATACTGGCAATAACAGATTACTTCTCCCGATGGGCGGAAGCTATAGCATTACGAGAAGTGACTGGTGAGCTGGTTGCCAGATTCATCAAACAAAACATTATCTTCCGGTTTGGGATCCCCAGCCGAATAATATCTGATAATGGAAGTCATTTCAGAAATCAAAAGATCTATCGGCTCGCCGAGAAGTATAAGATCGAGTGGAGGACTTCCACTCCTTACAATCCACAGGCAAATGGATTGGCAGAAGCCTTCAACAAAACGTTATGCACCTTGTTGGCTAAAGTCGTCAGTTCTAATAAGAAGGACTGGGAAGAAAAGATGTATGAAGCTCTATGGGCATACCGCACTGTCTTCAAGACACCTACAGGGTGCTCGCCATACTCACTGGTATACGGCTCAGAGGCAGTAGTTCCGCTGGAGCTGGAAGTCCCGTCACTCAGGGTGGCAGTCCAATATGACCTGGCCCGTGGCGAACAAACCAATGCAGAAAGAAGATTACAAGAATTGGCTGAATTGGAAGGGAAGCGCCTCCAAGCTCAGAAGAATATCCAGATGTACCAGGCCCGCATGGCCACTGCATTCAACAAACTCGTAAAAGGACGAGAATTTAAGAAAGGTGACCTCGTCATGGTCAAGAAAAGAGAAGTCATGGCGTCCAACCCAAAAGGGAAGCTGAATCCTAATTGGGAAGGTCCTTATGTGATATATAGGGTCTAGGAAGGAGGGGCCTACATGGTCGTTAACCATCGAGGGGAAATCCAATTCTCACCACTCAACGGTAGACACCTAAAGCTGTATCATGCCGCCCAACCAATATTCCCCGAGTAATCAGGCTAAAAGCTACCCATTTCCTTGGTCTAGCGGCACTCCGCCCTAACCGAGCTACCCTTTTCTTGGTCTAGCGGCACTCCGCCCTAACCAAGCTACCCATTTCCTTGGTCTAGCGGCACTCCGCCCTAACCGAGCTACCCTTTTCTTGGTCTAGCGGCACTCCGCCCTAACCAAGCTACCCATTTCCTTGGTCTAGCGGCACTCCGCCCTAACCGAGCTACCCTGCTCCCTTGGTCTAGCGGCACTCTGTCCTAACCGAGCTACCCATTTCCTTGGTCTAGCGGCACTCCGCCCTAACCGAGCTACCCTTTTCTTGGTCTAGTGACACTCCGCCCTAACCAAGCTACCCATTTCCTTGGTCTAGCGGCACTCCGCCCTAACCAAGCTACCCTTTTCTTGGTCTAGCGGCACTCCGCCCTAACCAAGCTACCCATTTCCTTGGTCTAGCGGCACTCCGCCCTAACCAAGCTACCCTTCTCCCTTGGTCTAGTGGCACTCTGCCCTAACCGAGCTACCCATTTCCTTGGTCTAGCGGCACTCCGCCCTAACCGAGCTACCCTTTTCTTGGTCTAGCGGCACTCCGCCCTAACCAAGCTACCCTTCTTCCTTGGTCTAGCGGCACTCCGCCCTAGCCGAGCCATCCCTTATCATGATCTAATGACAGTCAGACTTGTTACCCTCCCAAAAAGAGGGGAAGAGAGAATAAAGAATGAAAATAAATAAAAATGGGGTTAAAAATAGAGATACCCTGCCGGTCTTGTTCAGGTTTTCCGAGCAAGGGCAAAAATGGCTAAAACCCAGCTGTGGTGAAAACCCGAAAGGGCACTGCAGGCAAAATCGGGTACCCCGCCACGTGAAAACCCGGAAGGGCGCGTGGGCAAAAGCAAGAGGGGGCTGGCTCCGGTGAAAACCCGAAAGGGCGCTTGGGCCAGTAATATGGTGATCCTAAAGAAACCTCACCTCCCGTCATAAACTTCTCGTCGATCGGCCGGCACCTCGTCCAATCAACGATCAAACCCACCCAGTTCAGACCCTACGTCTGTCCTGATAAAACCCTCATACCTTGCCAAAGTCCCACCATGGTGAAACCTGCTTTGATCGATTGGCGCACTGCCCGGTCAATGATGAAACCTATCCGGCTTAGACCTTACGTCTATCCCGATGAAACCTATGAAATCCCTGCATTGGTATAAACCCAATACCGACGATGAAACCTGCTGTTGATTGATTGGCACATTGCCCAATCAGCGGTAAGACCTATCCAGTTTAGACCCTACGTCTATCCTGATGAAATCCATGATATCCTTGCATTGGTATAAACCCAATACCGATGATGAAACCCATCTTTGGTCGACAGGGCACCCTGCCCGATCGGCGAAGAAACCTGTTCGGTCTACATCTCACATCTGTTCCGACTAGAGCTGCGTGTCTCGCTATGTCCCACCGTGATGAAATCTGCTGCTGATTAATGGGCACACTCGCCCGAGCAGCAATGAAACCTATCCGGCTTAGACCTTACGTCTATCCCGATGAAACCCATGAAACCTTTGCATTGGTATAAACCCAATACTGATGATGAAACCTGCTGTTGATCGATTGGCACCCTGCCCGATCAGCAACAAAACCAGCCCAGGGTAGACCTTACGTCTATTCTGATGAAGATTCATAAGATCCTTGCATTGGTATAAACTCAATACCAATGATGAAACCCACCTTTGGTCAATGGGCACCCTGCCCGATCAACGAAGAAACCCGTCCTATCAAATTTGCATATCCCTTTACGTCCCGCCGTGATGAGACCTACCATTGGTCGATCGGCACCCTGCCCGATCAATGATAAAACCAGCCCAGTGTGGACCTTACGTCTACCCTGATGAAACCTATAAAATCCTTGCGTCGGTATATACCCAATACCGATGATAAGAGCATGCATTAATGAAGCAGCACATCGCCTGATCCGTGCTGAAGTCCCGATTCAGGAAACATATGTATATAAAAAAAATGGGGTTAAAAATAGAGATACCCCGCCAGACTTGTTCGGACATCCCGGATAAGGGCAAAAATGGCCAAAAAACCCCGCTGTGGTGAAAACCCGAAAGGGCACCGCAGGCAAAATCGGGTACCCCGCCACGTGAAAACCCGAAAGGGCGCGTGGGCAAAAGCAAGAGGGGGCTGGCTCCGGTGAAGACCCGAAAGGGCACTTGGGTCAGTAATGTGGTAATCTAAAAGTTCCATGCCAACCGGCATGCTACCTTTACCTCCCCTTCACTGATGAAGCCTTCTGTCGGTCATCTGGCTCTATGCCCCACCGATGATAAAGCCTTCCCGGGGTGGACCTTACGTCTACCCTGATGAAACCTACATACCCGCTTTCAAACGTCCCACCGACAATGAAACCCATCACCACCCTGATGAAGCCTGTCCAGCTCAGACCTCACGTCTGTCCTGATGAAGCCTACGCATTTCTTGGCAAGCCCCACATGCGATAAAACATGTTGGAATAGACCTTACGTCTATCCTGACGAGACCAACACCTTCACATACGTCCCACAGTTGATCGATTGGCATCCTGCCCGATCGATGATGAAACCTTGTCCAGTTTAGACCTTTCGTCTATACTGATGAAACTTATAAATCCCTTTGCATCGATATAAACCCAATATTGATGATGAAACCAACCGTTGATCGATTGGCACCCTGCCCGATCAATGATGAAACCTTGTCCAGTTTAGACCTTTCGTCTATACTGATGAAACTTATAAATCCCTTTGCATCGATATAAACCCAATATTGATGATGAAACCAACCGTTGATCGATTGGCCCCCTGCCCGATCAATGATGAAACCTTGTCCAGTTTAGACCTTTCGTCTATACTGATGAAACTTATAAATCCCTTTGCATCGATATAAACCCAATATTGATGATGAAACCAACCGTCGATCGATTGGCATCCTGCCCGATCAATGATGAAACCTTGTCCAGTTTAGACCTTTCGTCTATTCTGATGAAACTTGTGAAATCTCCTTGCATCGATATAAACCCAACATCGATGATGAAATCAATTGTTGATCGACCGGCACCTCGCCCGATCAATGATGAAACCCTACCCAGTTTAGACCTTTCGTTTATTCTGATGAAACTTATAAAACCCTTCGCTTCGATATAAACCCCATATCAATGATGAAACCACCGTTGATCGACCGGCACCGCGCCCGATCAATGATAAAACCCTGCCCAGTTCAGACCCTACGTCTGTTCTGATGAAAACTATGCCCCCTTCAAATGTCCCACCTGCCATAACCTCTATCCAGTCTAGACTTGCCGTCTATTCTGATGAAACCCCTTCTGTCACATCCCTGCAAATTGTCTCCCTCATAGCACATGTCGCCAAGAGGGACGTTTGATGATACCGACACAATCCGGTTTAAGCACCTCTTCGGATGCCCGTCACGCGGTGGAGCGAGTTCCCCATCTTTCTCTGAAGGGGTGGACGCTCTCCTGCTAGGTACGAGCCATTCACATGAGGGATTGCTAAAACCACTACCCCACTTCCCGAAGTGATGAAACCACATGGTAGACAAGATGGATACACATGAAGCCAAAAGATCTCTTTTCATTTCATTACGAAGTGAGTACATAAGGGGCCCCGAGGGGACGCTGTGTCACAAAAAGAAAGAAAAGAAAAGAAAGTGAAGATAATTCATGGCCGCCGAAAGATATCTTCAAAGGCCAGAAGACCAACATAGGGGGCGGCTCCTAACTCATGAAGGCGCGCTTCCTCCTCCTGAAGCCTCATGGACAGGTCCTGGAAAGACATCACCCGACCCTCCAGTGAAGCCACCTCCTCGGTGGACTGTGGCCGAATAGAAGATAATTGCTGCAGCTCGGCCCGAAGTTCAGTGAGCTCCGCCTCCAAAACGGCTACCCGTTTCTGGATAGCCTCCTCCCGCTGAATAATACTCTGTAGCTCGGCCTGGCGTTCATCAAGTGTCAGCGTTAGCTTTTCCACCTCGGATTTGCATTCCGACCTCTGCAACTTCAACGCCGTCAACCTGTCAACCATGATCCGTGCTAGGAAGTCTCTCCGATGCACGAATTTCAACAAAAGCAAGACCCGCTGAGCCCATGTGTCCAAAGGGCAGCCCATGGCTTGCAGGCCAGCAGTGAGGCGATTGGCGATTTCCTTCAGCTGTAGATATGTCAAGCCAGGCTGAGACTCTACTAGCTGGCGTAACATGTCCAGATGCTGCCAGACGAAGCTGTCAGGAGACGTAAAGCCAAAGGAAGCAGATGCGACGACTTCGAAAGTCACCTCTCCGTCAATATCTGCCCATAGTCCAATGCCCGCTTGGGAGGACGAAGAAGGCAAATCTGCCGAAAGAGCTAGCCGGTATCTCTCTGTACTCCCCTGCTGGACTGAAGACTCCTCCTCTGCTGCTGCCTCGGGAGCTACACCTTGAACATCCGCGGGAGGAGAATCAATGAGTAATGGGGTTATCTCTGCAATGGAGGCTGCACCTTCAGCTGCTCTTTCTGGTGATGGGGACAGAGGTGCCTTAGACTGTGTAGGCAGGAATTCGGACTCTGCAGCCACTATGGCAGGAATTGCTAACTCGGGCGCGATTGACATTACTGCGGCCGGTATGAAAGCAGAGCTCCTAGCCGGATCTGCTTCGGCTCTAAGATCTGAAGCCCTAGCAGGGATGACGCTTTCTTCTGCAGCCCCCAAGTCTAATGATGCCAAGTCTGTCGAGGACTGTATCCGCACTGGCACAGGGCGAATGATCTCAGGAGCCCCCGTGCAAGTTAAAGGCAGAAAAGGAACAATAGCCAAATCTACAAGGGAAATGTCCATGAAGGATGTGGAGGTGGCCGAGGTAGCAGCAACAATACTCTGAGACCAAAGCAAAGCGACCTTCAGCACTAAATAAAAGAAACAAATGAAGCAGCATACATGAAGAACAACCCACCTTTGGAGCAGGGTCCGCACCCTCAAAATGGGGCGAAAGAGAAGAAAGCTCCGTGGCCGAAATGGCGAGTGGTGGAGTTATGTCAATCTCAGTATCGAGCCCGGCAAACTCCTCCTGAAATTCTTCCTCAGAGGATGACGCTGATAGTTCGGCGGGTCGAAGAGACGGAACACCTTTCGCAAGTGCAGGAGGGGCTTCTGACTTGGCAATACCTTCCCCTTCGCTGTCGCTGAAATCTACCTCCTCCTCATGGGAGACAGCCTGGGAGCTGCCCGAAGATATTTCCACACTAGCTATATGCTGGGCCGGTACCTCTAAAGCATGGCGGGATGAAGATCGAGTGATTATGCGTCTGGCCGGAATAGTACTCTGCTTTGGCCGAGTCTTGTGACCCTCCTGTGGTCGAGGCAGCTCACTATCATGGCCTCGGCTTGCTCCCCGACTGCCACTGCTACAAGAAAAGAAAACTTCTGAGAAGTATAGCAAAGAAAACAACGGAAGTATGAAACAAATGGAAAAAGCACATTTACCCTCCTCCTCGCCAGCCGGGGTGGGAGAAGGCAGTCTTGTGTCCGTCTCCACAGGCGCTTCAACCTGCTCCTGGGCTGTATCAGATAAAAAGAAGCTCAGCCTCAAAGAACTCCCTAGGAGATTGGTCAAGATGACAAAGGAAGTTCCAGCTACAAGCTATCACCGTCACCTTCGGCAGATGCCTGTGCGGCCTCCCTCTGAGATGCGAATGCGTCAAATGAAGGGATATCCGGAAGAGGGGTTCCAGCTTCCTTCGCAGTCGAAGCCGACTTCCGGGTCCGAGCAACCTTGGCCTTCTTGGCCTTGGCGACTGCAACCTTCACCACAGAAGGCTTCCTCTTCTTGCCCGGAGGCAGGGGAGTGGTCGTAGGTGCTGCTTCAGGAATTTCAAAGTGGGCAGGTTTCTCAGCTTGAGCAATTATCTTCCTGTAAAGCCCCTGCCGCTTTATGTCTGGTCTATCTGTACGAGACACGAGAAAGGCAGTCATAGTCAACATATGCAAAACATGACAATAAGAAGAAAGAAGCCATGATCAAACAAACAAGGAGCACACCTGCTGGGCCGTCATAAAATGTGGAAAGCGGCCAATACATATAAGCTACCTCCTTTGATCGGGAGGCGGCCTCCTTCACGAGCCAGCATACATCGCCAATAGTCTGACACTTCTCCGTCAGGGCGGCCAAGTCCTTATGGCCATGGAAATCAAGGCAATGAAATAGGCCGAGGTAATCTATGCACCAGGCGTCAACATAATGGAAAGAAACAAAAAGCTGCTTATTTAGAATGACAGCTACCGGGCTCTCCACTGTCAGCCCGTGGACATTTAACAGTACAAAAAGCCAGGAGGTGTGCTGATAATATGACTGGGTGCGGTCCTCCCTCCGCACGAAGGTCCTATAAGGATGAAACCTGTCTGTCGGACCCCTCCAAGAAGTAGCCTTCGAAAGTGGTTCCTCCGAGGGGAATGGATACTGCACCTCCAAATGAGTGTCCCCTATGTGGCCCAGCTGTCTCAAGTCTCTGGTGAAAGTGTCCACATCAACTTCAGAAAAGACAGGAGTGGGTAGTTCCGCACCCGCCTCCTTCAAAGACCGGCGGGCAGCGATATAAGCTTCTGCCTCCCTCTGGTGCTGGGAATAAAGCCTCCTCAGATGGACCTCGTCAATATCAAATACAGGCCCTGATTGCCGCTTCAAAAAGGAGCGCTCGGCCACATCCCAGAAAGCGCCTCTGCCATCTTTATAAAAATTGGTGCGTATGTTCCACCACTTGATATAGTCTGATGAGACCCGAGGGAGACGATTGGAGACGGTCGGGACCCTGAAAGTTGTGTCTTCCCGACGATGAAAGAAATCCCACCATATCCGACCGTCGCCGGCAATACTGGACCCGTGCTTGGCCCGGCTCTCCAGAGGAAACTGAGCAGTCGATGGAGGGATATGCTGGTCGTAACCAAAATTTCTGCCAAAGCGGAAGGGATAATAGGGCTCCAAAATGAGCAAGCCCCCCTTCCTGAAAACTAATACACTGGGCCGTATGGCCATGGCCCACCTCACCAATTCTGGTTCTAAAAGAGGCCGGGTGGCGGCGACCCCCGAAACAGGATGGACATAAACCTCCACCTCCTCCATTTTACACTCCCTTTGAGGGTCCACCAAGGGAGCTGAACCTGCTGCCAAGCTCCAAAAGTGAATGCTGCCAGGTGCGTCTACAGGCACTCTTATTAGCCTACCCCTCATCTTGAACAGCTGTTCTGAGAAAGGACCAGGTTCAGCGCTAGCGAACTCAATCATACGAGGGAGCAGTGTGTCTGACTGTAAAGTTCTCGGGGCCAGCTCAGGGAAAATGCTGCAAACCCAGGCATTGAAGAAATGAAAGGGACCCACAGTCCTCGAAGAGCGGGGGGTCCGATGTCTATGCAAGTCCCCCAAGGATTTGTAAATTAAACACAGAGCCACTGGGCACAAAGACAATCGCATCCCCCAAGCCATCTGGCAGGCCGGATATATAGCCTCGGGTCTAATAATCGTCTCGTCCCCTTGAGGGAGAGCGAAAGTGCATAGCCAGAAAGTCAAATAGGCCGCACAATGGGTGATGGGATCAACCCCTGCTGGGTTCGGGCCATCCGCGTCTGTCCGGCGCAATGAAGCTGGCAGTGCTGACTTGTAACGGGGGGCCCTGACCTGTTTACCGGAAGTCAGCCCTACGGAAGGAAAGTCTGCGTACCTCAAGGGACCCCCGAAGAAATATTGTATCCACTGCCCCACACGGACTCTCAGTCGGCTGCTCTTTTCCCTGGCTTGATAGCCTTTGGAGGACCCCCTACTGTAGGCCAAACAGATGGACCGGTAAGCTTTCATCAGGTACCGGTATGCATAACCGAAAGAATAGCGGCCCTCTCCATTAGAGGCGTCCTTGATGGAATCATCCAGGCAGACCTCCTCGTATGGCTCTCCGTCCATGGGTAGGCCAGAAAGCTGCGATAAACTCCAGAGGTCGAGGGATGTCTCGCCTTCCGCTGTATAGAATGTATTGAACTGCGGGCAGAACACTTCAAGCATACCGCAACACAATCCCCGAGAGACGGGATAGCGGAACCTGGAGGCAAATACACTATGGTATACCCCAGCTCTAACCAATAGAGGGGCATACTCCTTCAAAACATATTCTGTAAACTCCACTGCTCCAACCCTAAAAAGATGGGCGTCTGTCAACTTGGCATCTCCAAACCAGCCGGCAGCCAGCTGATATTTAAACTGAACGGCCAGGCAGTTAAGAACAAATGGCTCGTCTCTATAACCCCACTTCGCAGGCGCCAAAAAGAGTCCGAATGAAGTCTTCTCTCGGTGGACACGGCCGGTGGTATGATCCCACCTTGCAGGGGTGAATTCTGGGGCCCGGGTTAGCATCTTCTTCTCGGGTTCTAAATCGGAGATGCCCAGCACAGCATTCCAGTCCCTCTGTTCACCTGGGAGATATATGGCTCGGGCTCGATAGACAGAACCCTTCATGCTGTCTCTATCGGCAAGTATTGCCGCTTCCACGGAGCGGGCAATAATAACATCCCGCATTCCGCGTACGGTGAAAGTCCGAACAAACGGCAGCAAATGACGATCCTTCGGCAAGTCCGGGCGGTAGTCAGCAGCTCTCCTGAATTCAGCACCCTCCAGGGAAGAATAAATTTCAGCAGTCGATACGGTGTCAGTTTCAGAATCGGAAGATTCGTCGACACTAGCAATCTGGTCATAGCCAAAGCTCAGGCTGTATACATTCAACCAGTTGACTTTGGCCCGAGATATGTCCGGCTGAGCCGATGAACTTGTTCCAACGGCTCCGGAAGATGCAGCAGCAGAACTGGAAGCCATGTCAGCACCTGCAGTCAGAAAAAGACAAGAAAAGAAGCTTCAGAAAGATGAATGGGCATGAAACAATAAGACAAACAAATTCTCAAAAATTTCGGCAGCATCTCCTCTTGTCCGAGGTATGCCCAAAAAAAGAATAGGGAGTCACCCACCAAGAGGGAGTGATCCCGAGCATAAGATGGGACTCAATCCCATATATATAGCGAACCTACCCCAAAAAAATCGGCAAAGAAGGGGAAGGAAATGACGCTCTCGGGGGGGAAAGCTCACAGCTCACCGCCACCGCCAAAGTGAAGAAAGAGAAAGAAGAGGAGAGAATGAGGGACAGCAAGGCTTTCGGCGCCTTAAAAAGGGGCCAAAGCTGAGGGGCTCTCGGCGCGGCCAAATGCGCGCCGAGAACCCCCCGGCCGAGAGCTCCCGTCGGCCAAAAGGCGCGCCGAGAGCTCCCCAGCCGAGAACCCCCCGTCAGCCAAAAGTCGCGCCGACAACTCCCAGGCCGAGAACCCCTGTCGGCCGTGAAGCGCGCCGAGAAGCCCATACGCGCCGATATCCTTCGCGCCGGGAGGTCCATGCCGAGAAGCTCCGAAATGCTGGAAATAAAGAAAATACGAAAATGAAGACATCAAAATGAAAGATGGATATGCAAAAGGGTTACTACAGCAACATGATCAAGCTGAAGGACAATGTCAAGGATAAAACTGAGGAATATACCCTCAAATGATGAAGAACACCTGCAGACCCCGTGTCGCTTATTCTGCACTTACGCCGCCCGCAGGTGGGGGGCATTTGTTGACACCTAGAAAATGAACAGGGGTGGAAGCATAACTGAAAAGAAAATCAGGCCAACAGTAGAAGACCACTGATGAAGCTCGTCAACCATTCACCCGGCTAAAGCCTTTGTCGGCCAAAGCTGATGCCCGGTGCCGATGTCATTCAGACGGCAGCGCCGATGAAGCCGCAGTCACTCGACTGATGGGACCTCCCAGCCTTTTAAGAAGAGCTGTACTACTGCTTCGTCCGAGAATCCACGGATGATATGTCAAGGTAAGCCAGATGTCAGCTTACTGATGGATGTAATATGAGATAAAGATGAAACCGGCACCGACAGATAAAGATTGTCAGGGCTCCTACAAAGTCAGAACAGAAGAGCAATCCTCTCCACAGATTACATACCCGGCCGAAGTCTGTCAGACTGAAGCTGATGTCTGGTCTTGTCACCGTTCGGATGACAATGCCGATGAAACATACCCGGTTTTGTCGTCATTCATACGGCAATACTGATTAAACCCCAGTTCGTTCACTGATGGAGCCTCAAAACGATCTCAACAAAGTCATGCCTCTACTAAAGGTGGGCTTTATTCGGTTCTGATGAAGATTAATTCAAAAGAAAGCATGAAGAGAAGCCTAAGGCACGAATGAGGCCTGAAGGCGCTAGATGGGCCGGTCATTTGGGCTCCTGTTAGTGGCGCCGGGAGCCTCAACAGGGGGCTACTTGTCGCGCCGGGAGATGTCTCGAATGGAACTGGCCACACCGACTGCCCTCCGCCGAGAGCACAGAAGGATGAGACCTATATAAACATACCCCCTTTGAAAGAAAAGGGGATCGGAGGATCAGAAGCCAGACCATCGATCAAAAAGAAAGAAAAAGAGAAGAGACCAGAGAGAGAGAGAGCCTCCTCCGCTGAAAAAGAAAGAGAGAAGAGACCCATTCCCAGGGAAGAAGCTCCAGGTGGGCATCCGGGGGAGGGAGAGGAGTCAATGCTCCGCCCTCCCCCATGTTTGTTTTCTCTTTTCTTCTATTTCATGTAATACTTTCGAATCTTATCTCGATTCATGCAATGTAGCCGAAATATCTCGGCATCTGTCTGTTCCCCTTTCCCTCACTCTCTCCCTGTAATCGGTTTGGGTATGGGAATGATGTTTCATATGGGTTTTCTGACTATGTGTCTTCCGTGATGGGCATCATCAAACGAATGGATATATATGTATGATGGGCTGTAGTTTGAGCTTGATTTTTGCTTTTTCTTAAGCCCTATTGCCATTCTCTGTGTTATTTGTAAATCAATAGCATGATGATCAGTTTCGTCTGTCCTTTCTCTGCCTCGTAGCACTGTTATTGCTCACCCCAAAGCCCGGAACAGATTATTCTTTGGCTGCTGGGATGAAGCCGTGCTGTGCAATGATTGAGGCTTGAGAAACTCCGGGGTTCCAAGCATGTGTGTTTCCTCCGTATATGTCATCTAAGTCTCCTCTGGGGCCAGAGACAGCCATCTCTTGGCTCCCAGGGTGACGAATGACCATATTAAGTTTGTCCCCAAGCTCTGCATGATAACGGCGATGAACAGGGGCATTCAGACTTCGGCCTCCCAGATGCCTCTCAAATCCCAATACTCCTCTGGATTCTAGACCTAATCCAACTCAAAGTGGATGCTTCGGACAGCTCAGAGCCCATAGAGTCCGTCGCTTTCAGCCCAAACCACCATTAAAACCAGAAAACAGAGTACCGTAAGCTTTGTTCTGATCCCGGCGCCCTCATACTTCTCGGATCAACCTACAGTAAATTTGGTGAATAGCTCCCGGCGCCGCTTCTTCAGGCGCCGAGAACCACCAGGATCAGCTCCTCCCCCCTTTTTTCTTTGCGCGCCGGGAGCCCCTATGCCTTGGCTTTCTTCCCCGCGCGCCGGGAGGCCCTCTTTCTTCCTCATGTGCCGAGAGACCCTCCGGGCCATCCTATCAGCGCACCGAGAAACCCGTGCCGGGAGCTCTCTGGCATCCTTGCCATTGGTGCCGAAAAGCCAACCTGTACACCTCAAGTCGTAAAACCTCTGCTACCACTGAAGAAACCCCATAAATACTCTTGTTATGTCAAGGGATGCCCTGGGCCATCATATGCACCTCGGGGGTGACAATTAATGGGGATAACCCTCCCCTTTTCTACGAGGTTTTCCGGACTCGATCGGCTTTTATAACCTTCCGAGGCAATGGAGCTCCGCCACTGCATAAGCTTCGCTGACCTCTAAAGGGATATCGAAACAGTGCTGCAGGCACGTACATGGTTAGGGGTTCAATACCCCTCTATTTGGCTTTCACCCCGGCATTCCGTGGGTGATCGTCTATCATTCCCTGGCAAATGCTGAGTCCGGGGGAGATGCTGTCAAAATTCTCCCAGGACCACGAAAAGCCAACATTAAGCTGTCCCCGGGACTCTGTATGACACCGGTGACAGGGATCCTCTACGCCTTGGCCTTCCCAAATTCCTCCTCGATCCTGATGTTCTTATAAAGCCCAAGCCTAATCTAGTTCAAACTTTGATGCCCTGACCTATTTTTGACCCCAAAGAAATCCTTCCCCTTGGCATGAATCAATCAGATACCCAAAACAGAGTACCGTAAGCTCTGTTCTGGTCCCGGCGCCCTCACTGCTCTCGGCTCAGCCTACAGTAAACTGGGTGAATAGCTCCCGGCGCCACTTCTTCAGGCGCCGAGAACCCCCAGGGGCAGCTCCTCTCCCTTTCACCTCAGCGCGCCGGGAAGCCCGGGCCGAGAACCTCCAGAGTCCTCTTTGCATCCTCCGCGCCGGGAGACCCCCCCTTGCAGCCTCGTCGCGCCGGGAGCCTTGCTCAACCATCCCGCGCCGAGACCCTCTTCCAGCATTTCTTCCTCGCGCCGGGAAGCCTGCGCCGAAGGCCCTCTCCCCTTTGGCTTCTCTTTGTCGCGCCGGGAACCTAAGTCCTCTCGTCTTGGCGCCGGGAACCCCCAGCCTTCTTGTTTTGGCGCCGGAAGCCCTGGCCTTCCCATTTTTGGGTCGTGCCGAGAGCCTGTGTCCATTCAGAGCGTGCCGAGAGCCCGATCTACCACCCAATGAATTCCAATACCCAAAGCGAACCCACAAAAGGGATATCTGTGGATCACCCGATATGTCCCGGGGATAAAATTGAAGGGGAGTCATAACCCCTATGTTCCACCTAACTACAACGGATTTACGAATAACCCTTTTGCTCGGGGGGGTCTTGCCACTGCATGAATCCCGCTAGCTTTTCAAAGGGAAAATCACACATTGCCCCATAGCCCATATGTATACGGGTTGGGAGGTTCGGCCTCTCTAGCTCTCGGCTTTCATCTCGGCATTCCGTGGGTGATAGCCTATTTCCCCCTGGGCATAACCCAGATTAAGAGAAAAGGCCGTCGAAATACCGATCGAAGCTTTAAACCTATATCATGGCCATGGCTTTGCCTTTCCGTGGTGGATATCTTCTATCTCCTTGTTTCCACCAAGTATAACTGTTTTGAACCGCCAACCACACGATCTAGTCAGTTTCTGTGGTTGATGTTATTATCTTACCCGCCTCCCCGGCCCTGGTATGAAGTTTAAAGTTAAGCATGTGAATATCTGTTTGCCTCTCGAGGCCTCTTACTTTAGCGTTTAATCAAGGGTTGTCCTTCCCTGGAAGGACGTAATTAACGTCATAACGTTCATGGTATGACGGACTTCAGGTCCCGACACGATCACTCACAATCGACTGACCATGTCAGATCGAGCGCACAATGAAATCGTCACACATGTGACTGGCACGCCAATAAATCTATAAATATAAATAAATGAACAAATAATAAATAAATAAATAAAAAATCCGCGTCCACAGGTTCCTAATGATGTTTTAATGATCTAACATGCACCCTAATGTAATCAAACATGAATTACATTAAAAAATAAGTTCTCACCTTGTCTTTCATGATTTTAAGAGCATAACTTGAAAAACTCAAAAACCTCATCTTAATGATGCATGAAACACATTTAATCTATAACACCTCATAGAAGGTGTTCATGAAAACAACCCACACAATTACCCATAGCTTAAATCACTTCAACATGAGAGCCAATGGAAGAACCCTTCAATAATCCAATCCAAGAAAAAACCATTCATGAATGCCAACCTTAAATCATATATGAGTGATATGCATGAGAACAAAGTGATGTGCATGAGAATTCAATATTAGAACTTCATGAAGTTTATGCATAAATTCCCATTCAAGGGGACTCATAGACATGAAATTCCTTTAACCATAAACTCTTACCTTTGATTGAAATTGAATGACACCAATGTGAACCTGCATTTGGAGTTAGCAAAACACTCAAGATGATCTTGAAGAATTGCATATGATTACTCAAATGCACTAGCATAGTTTGTTCAACTTGCAAGTTCAAGTATTGAAATGCAATAACACATGTGAGTGTTTCAGGGCTTTTCAAACCCATTCCAATACAATCAAGGGGCATGCATTAGAAGGATTTAGAAACTACATTGAGCCTTGTTTAACCAAGATTCTCAGCAAGCATGTTGAGCAAAAAGCCACCTCAAAAACCAATGAAAGATATGCATGAACTCACTTTGAAAACCCATAATTTTCAACTTAAGATTTGAAGAAAATCACTATAGATCCAATTAAGCTCTTACATTATTAAACCAATGTGTTTGAAGTGCATAATCACTATCCCGATTTCTGCACAAGCTTCACATATCAACTTTGATTCAGCATGGAAAAACCGATTCCATCAAATTGAGAGCTAGTTGAACAACCCACTCAACCAAGCAATATAAGTAACCCATATATCAAGATTTCATCATTATCAGCATGAGTAGAAACCACACGATCAACATACGTGTATAGCCATCAACAGTCCACATGAAGAACACAATTTTCACATGAAGGCATCAAAGTGTCAAGCACACTAAGAGTGCAAACCACACAATATATTGTAATCATCAAAACCATTATCAAAGACAAAGAGGGAGTGCCACGAACCCTACAATGAAGAAAGTTGAATTAGTGATTGTATTTGAATATTTGATTGATAATGAAATGAAATTGAAGTTTGAGTAAATATTGTGCAATTGCATTTATGTGTGTGATTGTCTTGCGCTCTGATCATTCTTACTTGCAAGAGGCTTACCATGCCGGTTGTCCACGTTCCTCGAACTAGTCTTCCGTTATCATAAAGGCTCGGGGCGTGACAGTTAAGTTGGTATCAGAGCCTAAGTTTCCAGACTTAGGGAGAAGAATCATGTCATAGGATAAGTCCAAGGTTTAAGGACCCCTACCTATGAACAAAGGAAGAAATTCCCATACCCATGTGAGAATTGAGTAGAGCCCGGGATAAGATAGTTAATTAGCTTTAAGATTTATTTTCTTCCAATTCCATGAGAAATAACAAGTTGTTATATTTCTCTCAGGTACCTCATTATTACAATGGCTCATCGCGTAGATTGGGATGGCACGCAACAAACGGTTGCCGACCTTACTCAGGCATTACAAACCATGGCGCAAGGTGGCGTAGGGGCGAGGGCTGGTGACTTGCACTGCAATTTTCAGAGCTTAAATCCTCCGCGTTTCTACGGTTCTTCTAATCTAGATGAGGCAGAAAACTAGATCGATGAAATGAATCGCATCTTTGATGTTATCCAGTGTACAGATCAAGAAAAAGTGCGTCTTGCAACCTTTCAACTTAATAAAGATGCACGCACATGGTGGAAGTCGGTTCCGGCACCTCCGGCCGATGCACCTAATACATGGGATGGTTTTCTCACTTTGTCCCATGCTAAGTACTTTTCTGAGCATGTGAAAGAAAGAAAGGCGATGGAGTTCACCTCTCTTCGACAAGGAATGATGACAGTTGTGGAGTATGAACTTCAATTCTCCAGACTAGCACCTTATGCACCGCATTTAATCAGTACCGATCTATTGAAGGCTAATCGGTTTATGGACGGGTTACGACTCGGTTTCATTCAGCAGCTCGGGACCCAAAACATCCGTACTTATGCGGAGATGGTTTAGCGGGCATACTTATGTGAAAGGACCTTAGAAAAGATCGAGAAATTGAAAGGAAAAGGAGAAGTGTCAAGCTGATGATCTGATCGGCGTTATAAGAAAGAAAAATTCAGCATCACGGAACCTCATAAAAGCTGTGATAGCAAGAAAAGATCCAGGAGCAGGAACAGTGGAAGTTCCCAAAAAAATAAGAAGATTAAGGAGGAGGAGAAGCAAGTCCTGGCGGCTTGCACCATTTGCGAAAAGTTCGGCCATTCGGCTGAAGAGTTTTGAAAGCGCCTCGGTGCTTGTCTACGTTGTGGAAGCAGGGAGCATCGTATGCCAGATTGCCCCCTTATGAAAGATCAATCGTCTGGTGGTGGACGAAGGAGGCAGGCTCGCCTCAATGCTGTTCTAGAAGAAGAGGAAGCGCCCAGGGATGGTGGGCTTATGGAAGGTACCCTTCAAATTTATTCTCGTCCTGCATTTGTGCTATTTGATACTGGTGCCTCTCATTCTTTTATCTCCACTACGTTTGCCAAAACATTACCAATTGCATCCGTTTCTCTACCTTCTGATCTTACCATTACTACACCCCTAGGTTGTTGAACAAAACTTACTAAGTATTATCCTGACAGTGAGGTAATAGTGGAAGGTTACAATCTCCCCGCAAACTTAGTATGTCTTAACATGAAAGGTTATGATGCCATTTTAAGGGTAGATTGGCTTATAGATCATGATGTTGATATTAACTGCCGAAATAGGATTATATCCTTTCGAAAATTAGGTCTTCCATGATTTTCCTTCCTTGGCATCAAGTATAGGAAACATCCCACTATCATATCTTCTTTTCATGCTTACAAACTTATCTCGCAAGGATGTGAAGCTTTTCTTGCTTCTGTCATTGTTACTGAATCCAAGGAAATCATCCTAGCAAACATTCCTATTGTAAACGAGTTCCTAGATGTATTCCCATCAGAATTACCCAATTTACCACCCGAGAGGGAAGTAAATTTCACTATTGAACTCATTCTAGGAGCAACACCTGTTTCTATAGCCCCTTACAGGATGTCCCCCACGGAACTTAAGGAACTAAAGAGGCAGTTGCAGGAATTATTAGATAAGGGCTTCATCAGACCCAGCACATCCCCTGGGATGTGTCGGTGCTATTTGTCAAGAAGAAGGATGGCTCTCTCAGGTTATGCATAGACTACCGGCGACTGAATCAACTTAAAGTCAAAAACAAGTATCAGTTGCCGAGTATTGATGAGCTCTTCGATCAGCTTTCGGGAGTTGAGTATTTCTCCAAGATAGACCTCAGATCAAGTTATCATCAGCTTAGAATTAAAGGAGAAGACATTTATAAATCGACTTTTCGAAGTCGTTATGGCCACTATGAATTCGTGGTGATGCCATTCGGATTAACAAATACCCCAGCAGCATTTATGCAACTTATGAACAATATTTTCCAGCCATATCTGGACCAGTTCATCGTCATCTTCATTGATGACATCCTGGTATATTCCAAGATAAAAGAGAAACATGAAGAACATCTGAGAATAGCTTTACAAACACTTAGAGAACATAAACTTTATGCCATGCTTAACAAGTGTGAGTTCTGGCTTAAGGAAGTTTCATTCCTAGGTCACATTATTTCAAAAGAAGGTATCGTTGTGGATCCTTCGAAAGTCGAAGCTGTCAAAAATTAGAGCCGGCCAACGACTGTATCGAAAGTACGAAGCTTTCTGGGTCTAGCTGGTTATTATAGGAGGTTCATTAAGGACTTCTCAAAAATTACAGTTCCTTTAACTAGACTCACAAGAAAAGAAAATATTTTTGTATGGTCAGAGGAATGTGAAAAGAGTTTTCAAATTCTTAAGAACCATCTTACTACAGCTCCTATTTTATCACTACTGGTGGAAGGTGGTGGATTCGAAGTATATATGGATGCGTCTGGCACTGGCTTAGGGTGCGTCCTTATGTAAAATAGAAAGGTAATCTGTTATTCTTCAAGACAATTGAAACGTCATGAGGAAAATTATCCTATGCATGATTTGGAACAAGCAAGTGTTATTTTCACCTTAAAAATTTGACGTCACTATCTCTATGGAGAGAAGTTCACGGTCTACTCGGACCACAAAAGCTTGAAATACTTATTCTCTCAAAAGGAGCTTAATATGAGGCAGAGGAGATGGTTAGAATATCTCAAAGACTTTGATTTTGCTATTCAATATCATCCTGGCAAGGCTAATGCTGTAGCAGATGCACTCAGCAAAAAACCAATGGGAATGCTATCAAGTCTTATGATTAGTATGACTAATCTTATTCCTCAATTTACTCAGATGAACTTAGATATTGACATAAAGGAAGAAGATTATTTCATAGCTAATATTGAAGCTCAACCTACATTAATAGAGGATCTGGTCAAGCTACAAAATGATGATCCCATATTACTGGAGATTAAAGCCAACATAGAACAGAGACCAGATTTTTCTATTTCCAATGACGGAAGATTGCTATTTAAAGGCCGAGTGTGTGTGCCAGATCATGAGGATACGAAGAAACTGATCCTAGAAGAAGCACATAAGTCCAAGTACACCATTCACCCTGGTAGTACCAAAATGTATCAAGATCTCAAAAGAAATTTCTGGTGGCCCAATATGAAGAGAGAAATAGTTGATTTCGTGTCCCGCTGTCTCACTTATCAACAAGTAAATGCAGAGTATTTTAGACCCGCAGGTAAATTACACCCCTTGAATATTCCCGAATGGAAATGGGAGAGTATAGGGAAGGATTTAATCATGGGTTTACCTAAGTCCAGAGGAGGACACGATGGTATATGGGTAATCATAGACCGATTGACTAAGTCTGCACATTTTCTACCCATGAAAAGTCGATGTTCTGTGGATATTCTAGCAGCATTATACATAAGGGAAATTGTCAAATTACATGGTGTTCGTGTCACTATTATCTTTGATAGAGATCCTCGATTTACATCGCAGTTCTGGAAAGGTCTACAACATTCACTAGGGACTAGATTGAATTTTAGCACAGCATTTCACCCACAAACTGATGGTTAGACTGAAAGAACAAATCAGGTAGTAGAAGATATGCTCAGGGCTTGTGCAGTTGATTTTAGAGGAAGTTAGCATGATCACTTACCTCTGGTAGAATTTGCATACAACAACAGTTATCAGGCCAGCATAAAGATGGCGCCCTTTGAAACTTTATATGGAAAAAGCTGTAGATCACCAATATGTTGGAACGAAATAGGGGAAAGGCAATTTCTAGGCCCCGACCTTATCAGGGATTCTTCAGAGAAAATTAAGCTCATTTGAGAAAGACTGCAGATGGCACAAGATAGGCAAAAGTCTTATGCTGATAATCGAAGACACGACTTGGAATTTCAAGTAGGAGACCATGTGTATCTCAAGGTTTCTCTAGGTCGTGGTATTCGAAGATTTGGCATCAAAGGTAAGCTAACTCCCAGGTTCATTGGCCCATTTAAAATTCTCGAAAGGGTCGGTGAAGTGACTTATAGACTGGCTTTACCTCCACAATTAGCAGGAGTTCATGATGTATTTCACGTCTCTATATTGAAAAGGTATGTATATGATCCTGACCATGTTATCACTTACGATAATTTGGAGATTCAAAAGGATATGACGTATGAGCAAACACCAATAAGGATTCTGGAACTGGAAGTGCGTCAACTAAGGAATAAAGCTATTCCTATGATCAAGATTCAATAGAAGAAATCATGGCCGACCGAAGCAACTTGGGAAACAGAAGAAGCCATGCGGAAAAGAGTCCCGGAACTATTCAACTATAAGTACACTCTCCACAATCTATATATATATTGAATTTGGAGACCAAATTCTCTTAAGTGGGGGAGGGTGTAGTGCCCCAACATTTATATACATAATTTCTGGATTATTTATAATTTTTTTTGGAATTTATAAAGGCCAAAAAAGATTAATAAATGAATTAATATTGGGATTATAAGGCCCAATTATGTTAAATAACTAATCCAGCTTTGATAATTGAAGCACAATAGGTTTAAGGACCAAGCTCAATAAGTTTGGCCCATATTCTAGAAGGTTATTTAAGTTATCCACGAAATATTGGGATAAATACACTTTAAGAGAGATAATTTAGTGGATAATTAACCAAAGAGTTTGAATTAAGGAGAATTTCTTCGCCCAGTTGATGTAACGGTCTATCGGGCGACCGCTACTGTCATTTAACGCACTAGTCCTGGTCCGTTACACTCAGCTGATTCCGTGAGATGAAGAACTTGCAAAAAGAGTGGAACTTTGGGATTCTCTTGGCTAGAGACCAACTTGGGAGAACTTATAACATTGCTAAGGACTCTTAGAGATTATGTTTTAGCCAATTAAGGGCTCTAAAATCATTCAAATCCTTGAACTGTAGCCAAGACTCTATAAATAGGACCCAGTTCTGAACTGGACGACCCTTACTTTTGGCTCATGAAGAATCAAGGTAAGGAGATAGAATTTTGGGTAAGTCCTTTGGAACTTTTTGTTTCTAATACTAAGGTCTAACAACTCTCAAAATTTCGTGCTAGGAGATCAACTGCACAAGGAGTTAGAAGCTTCCAAAGTTGCTGGTTCGACCATTGACCTAGGAATCTGAGCAAAAGTCCACTGAAGATCAGGAAATTAGGACGTCTAAACAAGGTATTTAGAGTTTGGTTATTTAGAACTTTTTGTTCCCAATAGTTTCATCTTCTTAACCTCCAAATTTCACGTCCTTAGGTCAAGAGATTAAGGAGTAAGAGCGACGTGAAGTTGCTACAAAACTCACAGGAAGGAAAGGATTAGGGCCTGTCTTGCAGTCCCAAATTTGAAGTATAGAAGCTTGTAAAGAGGTAGGTCATCTCATGAACGGCAAGAACATCTTGATAGGAGTAAAAGCCCTCTGATCTTATTTGATTTCATGCACTCTAGACCATGAATTTCATATTTTAGTGGGTTCATGCATACATTCATATCTTTAGCCTTAATCAAAGATAAAAGATATTCTCTTATTCATTCACTGCAACCTATGCATCTAGACGACCTTTACTTCATTTTTTCATTACTAGAATAGTTAGTTACTTTGATTCTTGTTGCATGAGATATTTTAAAACCATAGTTCCGTATTTTTACTGTCAGCAGTGCTCTGACGAATCCTAGTTAGACCGTCACATCCTTCTAACGGTCTTACGATAAGCCGTCACACCGCCTGTTGTACTTTAATTTCTCTGTTATCTCTGACGGACCATGACCGGAGCGTTACAACACTGTAATGGTTCCACGGTAAACCGCCACATCATCGTAATGCCCCTATGCTAGACCGTCAGAATAATAGTGTGCTGTCAACCCGAGACAGAATTAAAAACAGACAAATCTACTTATAGATAAGCCTAGTTATCTAAGTTTTGACCTGTTTTCATAAACCTGGAGTTTATTTATTGATTCATGATGGGGATTGCATGTTTAAAAGCATCTTGAGTTATTTTAAGCTTATGTAACTTCATTGGCTAATTTCTATAGTTTTGTATTAAAAATATGATTTTAAATGATTGTATTGACGGAGTTTAATCATGGTTTTCACATCGTTACACATTCTTTTCTCTTCTATAGAGTCATTTCTTTAAGTACATGACATATATTCCAGTATATGACCATTAGTCCACGCTTTGCACTATAGAAACATATTCTTGAACATGAGGACCTCTCTATTGGATATTCCTTCCAATGGACTAGGAAATCTTGTTTCAAGGTCTCCGTAATTCTTTGCGAGCATGTGATTCCCACTAGGATGTCGAGTTGGTTGTACCATGAAAGCCCAATTGTTAGAAAATACTGTCGATGTTTTCTTGTTCTAGATATGTAACGGATCCATATTAGACCGTCAGGCTCATATAACGGTCTAATATATGACCGTCACATTCACTGAGTCTGTTTTATTATTTCTGGATTCAGTCGTTATAGCGGATCAATGATAGACCGTCACGTTCATGTAACGGCCCATTGATTGACCGTCACAGTTCTAAAATCTTTAACCCGAGGTTTGACCAAAGGGTTGATATTCTAAAGTTCCTAGATGGAGTATTGATGGTCTAAGACTTGTCATATTGTCTAAGATACTTAACTTAAACTATAAATGATAATAAATGTACCGTTATGCTGCCGAATTATTTCCATGAGCATAACATCGTCTTAAATCATTCTTGATCTCTCATGTCCTAAATTGAAGCGTTCATTTATTGATTATTGTTATCAGGAACCTATTGAACTTGTTACATTCTTGGCCATATTTTATTGCTTGAAATGTGAAAATAGCTTGATTTATACTTGAAGATGCGATCGAGCACTGATTGTGTTCAAGGACTCTATGCTAGTCCCCTCGGCTGATTGTCAGAAACATACTGTAAACCATGGGGTATGATGCTACTGGCGTCGCATTACGCTGGGAGTACTTTCTCTATAAATAAGTGAAATCCACGGGAAATCTACTATGATATGACTTTCTTGCTTGTTACATGATGTTCCATAGAAGTTCACCAAATACTTGCTCATAAGCAAAAGATGTTTGGATGATGACTACGTGGTATTGCTAGTACATTCTCGTTACATTATCGTTCATGAAAGGCCATGCTACATTCTTGTTCATACTTGTTACATTCTTGCTAGATTCATACTTGCTCATTCTATCTTACATAATCGTCTTGTTGCTCAGTTATACTTGTGATTCCGCATTCGCTTGATTTTACCTTATTCCTCTAGAGCTAAAATGTTAATTACTTTAGTAGTGCCTTCATGTTGATGCGAAGATACTTACTGGGCAAGTGTGCTCATTACCTATTTCCAATCTTTTCAGGATATGGAAGTGAGTCGGGAGCAGATTCGGAATATTCAAATAGAGGGTTCGAGAGTGAATGAAGAATGAGTGAAGACTTAGGAAGTCTACATTATTTAGATTGAGTCTATGTAATTTTTGTTATTTCTTGAGTCTAGTATGATGAAGAAAGTTGAATTAGTGATTGTATTTGAATATTTGATTGATAATGAAATGAAATTGAAGTTTGAGTAAATATTGTGCATTTGCATTTATGTGTGTGATTATCTTGCGCTCTGATCATTCTTGCTTTCAAGAGGCTTATCATGCTGGCTGTTCACGTTCCTCGAGCTAGTCTTCCGCTGTCATAAAGGCTCAGGGGTGACAACACCCGTGTGCCCCGTGCACTCGTCCCTCATTTGCATCGCCCTCGGGTGGGGGGCATTTGTTGACGCATAAAATTTGGCGTCAAAAAGGCAAGTAAGGTCAACTGCAGAAGAAAAAGAGGGTGTGTCGACGCACTCACAAGAATGCATTGACCCTACAGCGCCGTTCAGGCTGAAAAGGGTGTTGGACGATAGGCTACGCCGATGCATAACTCCAACTGCGTCGACACATGCTTGAAGAGTAGAGTTGCTGATTGAGATGACCAACACGCTGTGTCGATGCACAATGCCAGCTGCATCGACGCACTTGCAGACGAAGCAGAGAAGCTACTAGGCGATCAAACATTGCGTCGATGCAGCTCACATCTTGCGTTGACGCACTTGAAGACAAAGATAGAGCTGCTTGGTCAGGCAATAATAGGCTGTGTCGATGCACCTCACATGTTACGTCGACCCACCCTCAAGCGCAAGAAGACCGTACCCACCGCGGGACCCAGCCATCATACGTGATCCTAGGTCTATGATTGGGGAATCTATCGTACGGTGGTACCAGCTTCCAGAAGTGACTCATTTGGCAAGGAATACCACCCACGAAGTATTCCCTATGCTGGGAATATAAAAGGGGGATGAATCCTCCAAAACAGAGCCCCCCTCCCCGGCTGCTGTTCTGAGCTTCCCACGGTCGAATTCCAAAGTGATTTGCAGCTACTCCAAGGCGTGAAGGAGAAGAGAGGGAGAAAGGAAGAGAGAAGAGGTGCTGCCCCAGGGAGGGAAGGGAGTCAATGCTTCTCCCTCCCCCTTCTTTTCTTCTCTTTCCCTGCTATGTATGCTATTTGCCTTTTGTTTTTTCTATTTGATTGTCTGCCAAATGCACTGGTCATGGGCTTGTGTATCTCTTTCGGATAATCAATGAATGAAATAGTGATCTCTTTTGTTGAATGAAATCTGCATGATTCCTTTCCCATGATTCCATTCTGGTTCTGTGATTTCTGTTTACCTTTCGTTCTTTATCGAGGAAGATTGCTACCAGAAGAGTGGTTCAGACCCAGAGTCTCTCCAATGGTAATGGATTGGATTTCTGGCTCCAGCCCTCACAATCTATTAGACGAGGATCTCTAGTTGGACCTCATCCTGATCTCTAGCGTGCAAGATTGATTTCAGTGTGGCACTCCGGTCCTCATGATAAATCCACACCCTCATGGGCAATATTGACCTCACAAGCCCCTTCTCTGATATCCCAGACGGGTCCAGGCCGTCCCCATGTGTCCGATGTGCATGTTTCTGAAGCTTCTAGTATGCATGCACTCTTTTTGTTTAGCGTAGAGATCCTAAGGAGTTAGCCATTTGCTCTCTCACTCACGCTCATAGGTGGTGAGGGCTATGGCACCACCCCAGATTTACCTGAATTCGCATCCCCCCTCAATCAACTCCAATCCATCAGAATTCTACGGCCCAATTCATGCGAGTATTCTCAATTTTCATGCCAATCGCATATACAAGCACCCCCTCTATTTGCTTGAATCCCGGGAAGCTTCTATCTCTGAAAAATCCTATGCATTTGCATACCTATTGCATCCCCTCTTTGCATGAGTTAATGATAGGCATCATCCATATATTTTGCACTGTGATCAGCACCTGATGCTCGTTCTCCAGGGGCCAGCATATAAGTCATATCCTTGTCCCAATTATGCATCTCAGTAACCCCTAGTATATCGGTGCATTGATTATCATGGTCTCATGTCCCCATTTGGGACATGGGTTTGCTAATTCTCTCAGCATGATCCGTGGTCTCATGCTTCATGACTATAATGCATTTCCACCTGTTTTCCTGAAGATCTTCTTAAGTATGGACCTGCCATTGGAGAAGGGGTACAGTCCACTGTTTAAACGCTAGCATAGTACTGTTTTAATTTTTTCCCAGATTGAACCCTTTCATAGTGCTCAGATTTCTTGACCACCCTCAGGTCCCCAGGGACTTGCTTCCTCGTAGCATGGTCCCTGGAGGATTCCTCATTGAAGGGTGGATATTAATGGCCATAGAATTGGCAACAATCAAATGCATATGTCAGAGTTGGGACTACAACAACCCATGGGTTAGCAGAGCCCCTCGTAGGCTAGTCCTCGGGGTTTCCTCCCCAGTTTGGGATATATGGTAGCCGCTTTCAGCTCACCCTGAATTTTAGGGGCCATCTCGGGACCTCCGTGGATGAGCTTCCATTTTTCATCCCCCAAACACTCTGGTCTAGGGGAGGTGCTGCCCAATTTTTGTCAGAATTCTAGACATAAAGAAAATTTCCCAATAACAAAAGAAATGAACTGAACAAAGAAACAAATGCTGGAAAGAACATATTTGAACATAGAAAATGTCCATGCAAAGCAAATGTTGTGCTGGCAATAATCATCATCATCATCATCATCATCATCATCATCATCATCATCATCATCATCATCATCATCATCATCATCATCATCATCATCATCATCATCAGAGCCTTATCCCAATTAATTGGGGTCGGCTACATGAATCCTGTTCCGCCAAAGATTTCTATCAAGTGCAATATTCATATTTAAACTCAAGGAACTAATGTCCTTCCTAATAACATCACACCATCTCATTTTAGGTCTTCCTCGAGCTCTTTTACTAGCATCCACTAAGATTTGGTCACATCTTTTAACCGGCGCTGAGTTAGGGCGACGAAACACATGTCCAAACCACCTGGGTCTATTTTCTCTCATTTTGCTATCAATTGGAGCTATCCCTAAGTCCTTACGGATGCGCTCATTCCTAATCTTGTCTTTCTTAGTCTTGCCACACATCCATCTCAACATCCTCATCTCTGCTACACACATTTTGTGGATGTGTTCCTTACGGATTACGGATGTGCTGGCAATAATCAAGAAGAAAAAATTGCCTAAAGAAAATAAGCAGAAAAAAATAAAAAAAAGAATAAAGGAAAGATGTGGTCAGCAACCAATAAAAACAATTAAACCGTAAAAAACATACAACCATATGGAGAGCATGTCTGTGAGTGTAAACAGATGCACACTTGCATGATTTTTTGAACAAAAAATGATATGGGATCTGCTGTGGAAGGAGTCGACTTCAGGAGTCGACTCCCTTTGGTTCGGGCTCTGCCTACTATTTTCGTGCAACAAATCTGCATAGGAGTCGACACCCTAAGTCGACTCCCTCTGGACTTGACTGATGCTAGTGGCCGGTACTGCTGTGGAACAATGTCAAACACCCTACATGCATCATGCAACTCACACTAACTCCTGCTGAATTTCCATGAGCATAGTTGAGATCACTCTCTCATGCATTCCTCAATATTGAGTAATTCATCTGCATTCGCATCAAATCATGCATGCATCGCGTGTGTGAATTGAGCCATCTGAACAGACTACCCATGCAAGCTTGAATGTCATGGCCAGTTGGTATATCAAATGGTGGGCTGATGAAGGTTGGGTTATGCCCATCCGGACCATCCCACTATGCATGAGTACGTAACTACGCCTAGTACTAGAAACCACCCCTTTAAAGATATCATTGAACTCCCTACATGTGCAGATTTTAGAATGCCTGCATGCCATGATCTATGGTATATCAAATGGTGGGTTGAGGAAGGTTGGGTTATGCTCAATTGGATACTCCCATGATGCTTGAGTACGTAACTCTGCCTCATACCAAGGTCATATTGCATAGATTCATCGTTAAAGCCCTTACATAAAGCCATGTTAAAAGAAAAAATGTTTGCAGTATCATCCCCTGCATTTCAAAGGGCACAACCTTCCCTTTGTTGTGTCCTAGTGTTTTGATGATGTCAAACACTATGACTCATTTATGAGTTAGTGTTTTGACGCATTGTTTTTATGTTTTGATGATGATGTCATATGTTTGATATCGAATTCATTGGATTCATGCTTTTGATTATGCCATATTTTAATGCTCTAATGCTATATGATGTTATCCTATATGTGCAACTATTGAAGAGCAGGTTGACTGAAAGAAATTGGTTGAAGCTGTTGTGAAGCACAGTTTTAAGTGATAAGCCTTAAGTCAAAGGCCAAGCAGTCAAGAGAACAGTGAAGAGGAACCAGCAATTCAAAAAGCCCAGCAAAATGCCAAGGTTTCTGCAAATCAGAATATTCAGGAAGCAATACATCTTTTCTCAAGCTGAAGAAGAAGGTTTTTGGAAGAAGGAAAGTCAACTTCAAAGTCCTCTAGAGTCGACTTGGCAACAGGCCTACAATTGAGTTCAACCTGAAGTCACCCGCTAGTTGAAAGATCTATAGCTACGGATTAGTGGTGATAAATAGGTGGTGAACGGTATATAATGGGATATAAGGGTGAAAAAGAGTCCACTAAGAGTGAAAAATGGACTATAGCGCTGAAAGCCTTCATACCCAAAGAAGTCGAGTCGACGCAAGAAGGTTGTAGCGTCGACGCAGCCAGAACGCCAAAACTACACGCTAGCTGAAGTCACAATGCCGACGACTGAAGTCGATTAAGGGTGACAAATGGGTAGATAGTGGTGACCAATGAGCAGTTGGGGTGACATATAGCTCTGTATGAGTGAATAATAGACAACAAGGCTATAAGCGTTGAAAAGCAGGAACAAGAGTCGACTCTATGTGTCCTTGGAGTCGACTCCAATTACAAGCAAACTCATAAATAAATGGAGAGGCTAACAAGAAGAAGGCTGAAGAAGAAGAGTCGAAGCAGCGCTCAATTGGAAACGACTCTGTCAAGAATAAAACATCAAATAAAGAAAGAACAGATGCTGAGCAAGGCTGACAAATCAAATTCAAGTCCAGAGTCAACATGATCAACAAAGTCAAAGCAACTTCAGTCAAAGTTGACATAGTCAAAGCCAACTCCAGTGAACCTCAAGACTAGCCACATTGATCCAGTCAAGTTTCTAGTCATGTTGACCCAGTCAAAGTCAACATAGTCAAGCAACGCAGTCAACAAAGTCAAGCTTGGAGTCAAAGTAGTCAACGTAGACAAATGCTTCACACGGGTAACAAAAGACTCACAGGGGTGACATATGTTGGACAAGGGTAATAAATAGGCCAGTAACGGTGAAGAATAAAAGATAACAGTGACAAAAGGGACAGTAACGAGATGACAAATGGATTAACGCGACGGCTAAGGCAAAGAGGAAAAGTAGCTAAGGCGACGGCTTACGCGAACAAGGGTGACAAATGGCTAGTATGGCTGACATATGTGCGATAAGGGTGTAAAATAGCCCGTAAGGCTGACAAATAGCCTGGAAGGCTGAATTATAGAAAACTTGGGTCTATCACATGCCCAGGTTCGAAGGCCATTGATTTGGCACGTGATCCAAGATATTCTTGGCACCTTTTTTGACATAAGAACATTCTCTCTCTTGACACGTGGACCAATGGGAAATGAAGGAATCAGGTTATCTGGAGCCCCTGTTCTATATATTGGGCTTTTCTTCTCCAAATAGAAGAGGGCTACTGCGAGGGTTGCCGGAGAAGAGAGATGGTTAGATTGCTTTGGGAAGAAATTAGAGCAGCAGCCATTCGAAGAGAATAGAGAGAAAAGTCCAAGAGATGAAGAAGAAGAAAGAGAAGAGATCGTGAGTTTATTCCAGCAGTACGCAGACCCAGTTTGTGAGAAGAGTTTTGAGTGTAGCCGGAGCTACATTGAAGATCTGTTTGTCTATTGGCCTCTGGATCAGATCCAAGACATTCTGCTCATGTGGAGCTATATCTTTTCTATTTTTCTTTCAAAATTTTATTTTGTTATATTCTGTCTCCTTTGGTCACTTCCGATGCCATGTTTAGAGATTGGGTTAAGCAAGCTATGAGGCTCAGCAGATAGCAAGGTGTGATGCTCAGCGGAGCAAGCTATGCGGCACATCGGTAGCAAGCTGTGAGGCTCAACGGATAGCAAGTTGTGCGGCTCAGCGGTGTAGCAAGCTGTGTTGCTCAGTGGTTCAAGCTATGTGTCAGTGAAATCCTCAGTGGGGGGTGGATGTAGGTCTACTTGGTGCGGACCGAACCACCTAAAAATACCTGTGTATCGTGGTTTGCTTGTGTGGTTGATCATTCTCCTCTATCCCTCTTCACCGGATGGGTTGTGCACTTAGTGTTTGAGATTGATCTTGTGAGAGGTGTCATCAGCTTAACTGGTTTAATACGCATTTGTGTTTTGTTCCGCGAGAGAGTTTTGCAACTCATCTTTAGTTTCCTTCCAGTGCATATTGATTGCCGGGTTAAGTGCTAAGTGTTCGAAATATGTTCTGTGTGAACTATTATTTGCATCTAGGTTTTAGTATACCGTCACATGTTTGATAATGGTTTTGTCTGAACCTTTGGATGTTGATTGGCTTCCGTTTGATAGATCTGTTAGACATCGGTTCAGTGAAAACGAGTCTAAAGAATTAGTTCAGTCCTATTCAGTTTGAATTGGGCGTGAGTTTGAAATTGGGCATAATTTTTATAAGGGGATCTATTCACCCCTCTCTAGATCCCATATTGCACCCAACAATTGGTATCAGAGCGAGTCTCTGATTCATCAGATTCAACAATCTGCGGAGAGGATCCTGCTATTTTGGTGCATTTGTTATTATGGATTATTGCCTTCGATCAGTTTCAATGGTTCATCCGCCAATGTTTGATTGTTCTAGTTTTGATTCCTAGCTAGGTAATATGTGTGAATTTATCAATTCTGTTGATTCCGAGTTATGGATTTTAATTTCACATGGACCATATGAATTGCCTAAGGACAAGTCCAAGTGGACTATTGTTCAGAAGTTCAAAAATGCTGATGATGTTAGTGCTCTAAAGTTAATGAAGGCATCAGTTGATACTAATGTGTTTCCTTTGGTCTCCAGCTGCAAGTCTAGAAAGGAAATTTTGGATAAATTGATTGCCATCCATGAGAAGAAGGAGGAACAAAGGTGTTTGATGGCAAATGGGACTTATTACAGCAGTGATCAAAGGATGATTTATCATCTCAGGTAAGCTCCGGATCTGAGGAAATTTCATTTTATGAATTAATGAATCTTTATGATGAATTGTTAGATAGATATAAGAAAATGAAAGTTGAAAATAGAAAACTGAAAAAGAAAATTGAAAATACATGTTGTGATAGCTATTCATGCAATAATTACTCTCAACTACAAGAACTGAATAAAACCCTTTAGTTTGATGTCGAAAATATGAAAGAATTAAATAGTGTTATGTCTGAAAGACTTATGACATTAGAAAAAGGGAAATCTGTGGCTTCTGATAACTCTTAAAAACTACATGCTCTTGAATAAGAAATAGAAAGTCACATATCTGTTGCTGAAATGCTAAATAAGAAGATAACTGAATGTGAGGAGGAAATTCTTACCTCCGAGTTGCATATTTCTTCTTTGGAGAGTCAAATCTTAAATTTGAATAATTCCGTGTGTGGGTCTGTTGAAAGAAAGAAAACTAAAAATCAGAAAAAGAATTTCAACAAGCCTAACATGCATGCCAAGAATTTTCATATGAATCATCATGCTTCAAAGCAAATTAATGTGTCATGTCATTACTGTAGTAAGCATCGTCACTTGATGCATAATTGTAGAATGATGGAAAAAGATTATCAGAATTTTGGTAGAATGCATGCTAGGAATATCCATGCTAAAAATCATACATTTCAGAAAAATAAAATTCAGTGTCATTACTTAAGACAGTATGGACACATAATGAAAAACTATTTTGCTATGAAAAATGATAAACAGAAAGCATGGAAAAAGAACAATGGTTAAAATAAACCAAGTGATTTTTCAAACAGAAAATCATTCTGTTTCAGATGTGAACTGGTTGGCCATACAGTCAATGACTGTTGGCGAAGAAGAAGTTTTCATGATAAAAATGATAACAGACCTGGTTGTTCACAGAAATTCAGTAAGCATGGTCATCAAGAAATTGTGGTGAATTCAGGTTCTTATCATTATTGTGGTAAGTTTGGGCATTCTATGACTAATTGTTATTTGATGAAATCTGATGATTTTGATACCCTAAAATCATGGAAAGCACCCACTGGAGGTGCTACTGACCCACAAGGACCCAAGAAGTCTTGGGTACCTTTGTATGCAAAATGAGAATCTGTTTTATAGGTGTGCCTTGAAGAAGCAAAATAAAAGGGGGTTCAATAAATCAAGGCACCGGTGATTGGTAAAAATCTCATTTCTATTTTTAACTGGTTTTAGTTGATGTTTTAAATAAACTCTTGTCTGAAAATTTTCATATCATGCTTGATCTATCAGTTAGAATCTCATGTTGAGGGGGAGTTAAAATAAATTGGAATGCATGGGTTCCTATGTCTGCATATGTCTGTTGCATTGTTTTCAATGAGTCTCTCAAAGCATACGTTGGTTTGCTCATGCATACATTTTCACACATGCATATGCAGTTTGCATTGTCATGCCTAATCTGAAAATCTTGTTGCGTAAAGGATTGCACTACAATTGTGTTGCATTTTCATGCATGACTCCAATGGTATATCAAATGGTGTTGGGAGAAGGGTAGATTATGTCTGTCTGGAAACCTGCACTACGCGTGAGGAGGTCTTCAGACCTAAATACTCCGCTAGGTACCATGGGTCAAAATTGCATATAGAATTTTTTAGATATTCATGAGCTTAGTTCAATAATCCCCTACATGGTCTTCATGTCATATTTGATGTTTCAGTGCATTTAGATAGGGGGAGTCACTGCATACACCTGTTTGGTCATGCATATAATGTTCTTTGATTTAGCTGCATATCTTTTTGTCAAAAATTCCAAAAAGATTGTCTGAATGCATGCACATTCTTAGGGGGAGCTTTGTATTCTACTTCATGGCCGGTCATCTTGGTTGTCTAGGCTCATCCTTGGAAAGGCTTCCTTGAAACTGTTTTCAAGACTGTTGCATGCTTGGATGTCATGGCAATACCCTTGAGCTAGTCACCTTGGAAATTCTTCACATTTGTTGCCTGCTCCACAAATGTGAATTTTTAAGAAATCATTGTTGCTTGCTGCCTGTTTGAAACCTCTTGTCATACCTAGTTTTATTGATGTCACTTGAATGCTCATTCTTGAAAGTCACCTTTATGTTTGCTGCATAAATTGAATGCCTTTGTCCTCTCCTTAAGCTGTCAAAAATTTAAGAAGATTTCAATAAGTGTACCATGATCATAAATCTGAAAACCATTTAAATAAGGAATCTTCTATTATACAGGATTATGAATGCCCAAAACATTCAGTTGGTTTAAGTTTAATGTATTCAATGAGTTTAGATTTAAATATCTTGAAAGTATCTATGTCATTTTAATAGACCTTAACCAGCCTCTTCAAATTGTTGTGTCTTGAATAATCCTCTGAAATCGAAAAATTTTAAAATCATGGCAACTTTGGTTGAAATACTTAAATTGAGTATTGTCTTTACACATCTAAATAATATGATAATTCCTAAGGGTCAAAATTTGTCAGAGCAATGACATTTGTCCACTGAGAAACCATGTCCCTTGACCTTGAAGTTTAAGTGGACTGTGTCGTGAAGTGCCATTGTTACCTCTGCAGAAAATTCATTGAAAAACTAGGTAGAGTAATGGCTCGTTCATTGAGAAATATATCTCACTCATCAATGAAATGAGTTGAGGTATGTCATGAGGTGTCAATGCTATCTCCGTTCAATATGAAGCATGATAGTTATTCACACCAAGTATCTAGGGGTACTGGCGTCTAAACAACGTGTACCCTCAAGGTATAACGTGTGTACTGAACTCGATTGCTCCTGAAAAATTGATGAAATTTTTTTTGTTGAACAAACGAAAATATCTGAAAATGGTAGCAAAACAAAAAGTGTTAAAATCTTGGAATAAAATCAGAATGTATCATGTTTGTTTAACCTCAATACTAATTTTTGTAACTCCTAAAGGAGTCATTGAAATTTGAATGAGTTAGATGAAAGAAGGTTAAACAATATGTAAATGTGAAGGTTTGGTTCATTTCTATTAAAAATTGAACTCAGATATAGATAGAAATTTTATTAACAAACTCTAAAAACATCAAATTTAAACCATATTGTCAAATAAGGCTTATTTCATAAGGCCTTTATAATGGAAGAATATGAGAATCCATTACTTTCTGATTTATGAGATTGGTATTTGATTGAAAACCTTCTTAAAAATGAGTCATATTTGTGAAAATTTCTGCTGGAACCCTTGTGTTCAATCTCTCATCCATGCTGGAAAACATTGGCTTACATTCATGTCATACCCACTGGTTCACTGTCTATTCAGTTTTGATATCAGGTTCTGCTTACTATTGTTCACCACTTCTTGGTCTGTTTGGTTCATGCATTGTCCACAATTGAGCTTATTTCACAACTGTGATATGTCCAAACTATTTTTTTTGTCAAAAGGGGAGAGTAGCTTTGCACACTTTACTGCTAGGCATTGCATTCATTGTCTAAGGGGGAGAGCATTCCCACTGCCTATATCAAACTATTGTCTTCATTTTGATGATGTCAAAGTGGGAGAATAGTTTGATGAGTCAGTATGCATTATATGTGATAAATTCATCATAATAACTCATAGTGTTGTCATCATCAAAAAGGGGGAGATTGTTGTGTCCCTGTATTTTGATAATGTCAAACACTATGACTCATTTATGAGTTAGTGTTTTGATGCATTGGTTTTATGTTTTGAGGATGATGTCAAATGTTTGATATCGAATGCATTGGATTCATGCTTTTGATTATGCCATATTTTAATGCTCTAATGCTATATGATGTTATCCTATATGTGTAACTGTTGAAGAACAGGTTGACTGAAAGAAATTGGTTGAAGCTGTTGTGAAGCACAGTTTTAGATGATAAGCCTTAAGTCAAAGGCCAAGCAGTCAAGAGAACAGTGAAGAGGAACCAGCAGTTCCAAAAGCCCAGCAAAATGCCAAGGTTTCTACAAATCAGAATATTCAAGAAGCAATACATCTTTTGTCAAGCTGAAGAAGAATGTTTTTGGAAGAAGGAAAGTCGACTTCAAAGTCCTCTAGAGTCGACTTGGCAATATGCCTACAATTGAGTTCAGCCTGAAGTCACCCGCTAGTTGAAAGATCTATAGCTACGGATTAGTGGTGACAAATAGGTGGTGAACGGTGTATAATGGGCTATAAGGGTGAAAAATGGACTATAGCGCTAAAAGCCTTTAGACGTCAAGAGGCTGAGTCGACGCAAGAAGGTTGTAGCATCGACGCAGCCAGAACGCCAGAACTACCCGCTAGCAGAAGTCACAATGTAGACGGCTGAAGTCGATTAAGAGTGACAAATGGGTAGATAGTGGTGACAAATGAGAAGTTGGGGTTGTTGGGTTCGGTGCAGGTATTCAGAAGGGGGGGGTGAATGAATATAGCCCTTTTAAAAAACTTTCACTCAATTAAAATCTTATGCTCACTAAAAATGCTAGTTCACAAACTAAACAAACTTGAAAGCTAATGGGCAGTGCCGAACTAAACAAACACACAGTGAGATCACTAGAGTGCTAACAAAATATAGCTCAACTAGAATTTCGCTCTCTTGACAAATTAAAACACTTTAAGAAAACTAATTAACTCTTCTGCTCAACCAGAAGCCAAACACTTAGAGCGCCCCTATGCAATCATCTAGCGGAAGCACAAATAGACAAAACAAACCACAATGCACAAGGGGTTTTTAGGTGGTTCGGTCCTCCAGACCTACATCCACCCCACACTCAACCCGAGTGTGGCTTACTGCTGACTCACAGCTTGAACAGCTGGGCATCACAGCTTGCCATACAACCGCTGGGCAACACAGCTTGCCGTCCGAGGAATCCTCCTCGCCCGCTGAGCAACACAGCTTGCTGTCCAGTGGAATCCACCACTGCAAACCGCTGGGGATTACAGCTTACCTGTCCAGAGGCAGCACCTCTGCAAACCGTTGGGCAATACAGCTTGGCCGTCCAGTGGAATCCTCCACTGCAAACGCTGAGCCTCACAGCTTGCTCCGCTGACAAACAGCTTGAAGAAATGTATAAAGGAAAATAAAAGATAGAACAAGACAGCAACGGAAAGCTGAAACAATGAAGCACAAATATAGCTCTCGAATGGAGCAGATCTGGCTTGGATTTGATCCAAAAGCCAGACAACCTCAACCTCTCTCTCTTTCTCAACTCGAGCTCTCCTTCTCTTTCTCTTCTCTTCTCTCTTCTTTCTTCTTCTGCTCTCTTTACTCTTCTTATGCTCTCTTCTTTCTTCTTCTGCTCTCTTTACTCTTCTTATGTCTGGATCGTGGCTCTCTGTATGGACTTCACCTCTCGCTAACTCGATCAGTCTTCTTCTATGGAAGAAGGCTCATATATATAGCAGCAGCCCCGACGTGTGACCTCCACATTTCCAGCCCTAAGTATTCGGACCACGTGGCAGCATCCAGCAGGCTGTCAGTCCATGTGTCATCATCTGGTCAGGCCTTCCAGCCTCGGATCACGTGCCCTCCTTAAGCTTCACGAGCAGAGCACCTGTCAGACAGAGTATCGGATTATCAACTTGGTGTCGACACTTTGTAAAATGAAATGCATTGTATAGACTTGTGAAAGCGCATGCATTGTACAGACTTAGTGAAAGGGAATGCATGTAATACAATTCTTTTAAATACCCAGAGACTAGTGCGTTCTCGCACGGGAGCATATGAAGTCTCAGGGGAGCATCTATGGCCTCTGGACAGCATCACCAGCGTCAGGGGAGCATGTGGAGCACATGCTGTCTCTGGGGAGCAATCGCTGCTCCAGGGGAGCATCCTCAAAGTTAGGGAAGCATTAGCACTAACTGGAGGGCATACTCGATCCCAGGAGAGCATCCGGGGGGACAGGCGAGCATGCACGTCTGATGTACAGACTCTACCAATGTATAGACTTGGTGGATAGTGATGTATGGCCAAACGGATGTACAGACTTCACTGTGAATGCATGAATAGTGAATGAGTGTATAGACTTGATCAAGAGAGACGCTGGCCAATCGGAGCATTAACAGTCACTGGAGAGCAAACTCGGTCCCAGGAGAGCATCCGGAGGGACAGGCGAGCATGCGCGTCTGATGTACAGACTTGTGAAAGACTTGAATGCACGACCAGTGTACAGACTTGGAGAACGGCTTGAGACACAAGGACGCTGCTCGCTGTACAGACTTGAGGTTTCAACAGAAGGCTTTGAAGGCGATGTACAGACTCTACCAATGAAATCATGAACAGTCCGATGTATGGACTTTATGCAAGAAAGCAAGTGTGCATTGTATAGACTTGAGTGATGAGTGGACTTTCAATGAAGAGGCTGTACAGACATGATGAAATCACGATGTGTAGACTTGCCAAATATAGCTGGTCGATGTACAGACTAGAACAAGGCTAAGTCTGTACAGACTTGAACAAACACAGTGTATAGACTTTGGCAAGGCAACGTCGGTAAAACTACCAATGTGCAGACTTTCAAAGCTGAACGTAGGTAAAGAACCCAATGTGCAGACTTGGAAGTGCAACGTAGGAACAGATGCCAATGTACAGACTTTGGCAAGTAACGATGTACATACTTGCTGATGAAACAGTCTGATGTACAGACTTCAGCTGAACAGGATGTGCAGACTTTGGCTGTACAGACTTGAGACACACTCACACATTCAAATCAACATGCCATCATCATAAAAAAAAACATAATATCATAATGCACTCACTGTGTTACAATCATCAAAATAAAATAGCATTGCTATCATCGAATCAACATAGCACATGCTTGTGCCTAAGGGGCACAACATTCTCCCCCTTTTTGATGATGGCAACACACTGTGACAGTGAGTCACACACAAAATTTTCTTCCCCTTTGACATAATCAAAAAGATAAAAAATAAGAGTGCAAAGTGCATGCAAATTCCTCTAGAGCAGTAAACTCCCCCTGAAGATATGACTCCCCCTGAACTAGTTCTCCCCCTTAATAATTGCTCCCCCTTTGAGAAGGAATATGAACAGATAGGTAAAGGTAGATAAGGTAGGAGGGTCAATAGACAACAGCTAAATCATTGGTTCAAAAAATAAGCCTGATTATAAACAGTAGTTAAAGTATAAGAATCAGCAACATATAATTTTAACAAAAATTTAGGTTTAACAGTGATAAATCTAGAGTAAAACACCTGACCCTTGAAAAAGAGTTTATAGACTCCGTTTATAGCAATGAATCTAGGGCACATGGTATTAATAGATAAGTCTGAAATAATACCCTTTTGTGATTAAATAAAGAAATTCAAGAAAGGCAACTTGAATATGTATTAATAAAAACAATTTTCACTCATTGACTTTTGATTTTCAAAGGGTTACAGCAGTTTGATTTTCATTTTTCAATTTCTGAACCTGAACTAAGTGAATAGACCAGTGGCATTTATGTTGTTGACATTAGGTGTACACCTTGATCAGAGGCAGGTACCCCTAGTTACTAGGTATAAACTACCAGATCTATTTCAGATCAAGACCTACAAGGAATAGTCTTCACTTTTGACATTAAGGGCACACCTTAATTAGAGGCCAGTACCCTCAGTTACTTGGTGAGGACTCCCCCTATAGATTTGACCCTATGAACAGAGATATTCTGAAGCACCTCATGACATGTGAATTCTCCTGCTTCTTTGAAGGAGTTCACAATTTCTCAGTGCAATCAGCCATTGCTCTGTCACTATGTTCAGCTCTTTTACATTTATGATCTTGTTTACTGCTGCCCTTATTTCTTTTAGAGTGATTGTTTAAAAAATCATTACATACTCTTATTCACCTGTTCTAGACATTTCCAGCTCAACACATTTAGGCATTACAAAAAACCTTTTCTATTTTAGCCATGAGACAAATATTAAGAGCTATAAAAGGTTTCTTTTATCTCAAATTCTGAAGTGCAGACACTTAACTCTCCAATTTATAAAGGTTAAACCTTTAGTTCCTTTCAATTTGTAAGAGTGATTCTTATAAAAGAACAATTGAAATAATCAAAACTCAATATACTAAACCAGAAACAGAACTGTTGTTCAGTGAAGGTTAGGGAAATGATAGCAATAGGCATTGAGTTCCAGGAGCATTTGATGTCAAAGGATATGAAAGAACTAAATGGGGACAGTGAGAAGTAGCAAGGATTAAATGAATTGACCAGGAAAACTCTCAGCTCCCCCTGACATCATGATGCAAGGATTATGCTATGCAACACACTGTTCTACATGCAGACTATGCACCAAGGATACATGAGGTAAGTATGCAATCAATTCAGATTTATGCATCCAAGTCATGAACATTTTTATCCTTTTTCAGATTTTTTCAAAATATGATGCAATGCACTGTTCTACATGAAGACTGGACCCATGGTACTAGGCGGAGAGCCTAGTCTCAAAGACCATCTCACACATGGTAGGAACCTCCGGGTAGATTTTCTTGCCTTTTAGTAACTTACCATTTGATATACCAGGGTTAACAAGGACAATGCAACATAAAGCAGTCCTACATGCATTGAACAACATCAATGACAGTCATGCAAATGATGTATGCAGACATAAGACACATGCATTGACTGTGTACACTAAGTGAATCATTCACAATCAGCAAGTTATGCATTTAACAACAAGCATGCAATGCATTAACACAAAACACATGCATTGACACAAAGTCTATATAGTGCATCAACTGAATACACTAAAGAAGCATTCAAATTCAGTTCAACATATAGCAAGAGAAGAGCATCAGATATATGCAGAGTAAAACTCAGTAGCTGAGTCTGGAATGCAGACTGATCAGCTAGACATGAAGAGATCATCAAAATTCAGACAAGCAGATCAACATGAAGTTCACATTTTTTCATACTCACAAATTCAGATAATGAATTTAAAGCAAAGTTCAGAACTAACCTGAAATGTAGAATCCTGGGGTTTTCTGTTGAGTGCCTTGGATCATTAACCCCTTTATTCATCAGCTTCCAAGGCACACCTGCAGCATGTCAATCAATTTGATACTACAGGGACCCAAGCAGTCTTGGGTCCTGCACTACCCCTATCAGGTGTTCTAAACAGTTTCTTAGCAACATGGTCATCAAATTTCATCAGAAAATAATTGTCCATAGAGTGACCAAGTTTACCATAGTATCTACATGAAACAGCAGATTTTCTGGTCCTATGATGCATATCAACAGCAGCATGAGACCTATGATAATGAGCATGAATTGTTCTGTTGTTTACATGAACATTTTGTTTCTTGTTCTTCTTTATCCAGCACTCAGCAGATTTGTGACCTGATTTACCACAATTAAAACATGAGAAGTTCACAGGTCGTTTTGTAGAGAATTTAAAAGCTTTGTTATTAACATGATTTACTTGGGCATGCCAACAGTCCTTGACTGTATGGCCATGCCTCCCACATTCAAAACATACAGAATTCTTTTCTTTGAAAACATATCTATTTCTACCAAGCACATTTCTGTTTGCAGGGAATTTTGCAATTTTAGAATTAAATTTCTTTTCCTGAACGTTGCCTTCGAGTGACCAGCATTGAACGGCAACATGTCCCATTTTTCCACAATTATAATAATGAATTTTCCTTCTTTGAAAAACATGATTTTTAGCAGGAATTTTCTGTGCAGTAGTAGCAGCTAGGTCATCTAATTCAAACAGCTTACACTCATACATCATATGACCTATCTTATTGCAATAAAAACACTGCATATTCTTTTTCTTTTTAAACTGAATTTTATGAGAAGATTTTTCACAGCAATTTTCCTTTTTCTTTTGTTCAGCCCTGTGCTTATTGTTCTGAGATTTCTTAGATGAAATACATTTTGAAGTACTAGCACAGTCTAAACTTTTCACAAATGTAAGTTGTTCATTTCCTTTAGCAAATTTTGACAGGGAGGTTTTTAGATCTTCAATTTCAGAATTCAAATTAGCAATATTAGCTTCAAAACCTGCAATCTCAGTTTCACATGAAATAACTTGTTGATGTAAAGCATCATTTAGACTTTTGAGGGTGTTGATTTCCTGTTTCAATCTTTGTTCAGATTCAGTTTTCTTTTCTTGCAATGATTCATTTTCAGATTTCAAATTATTCATTTCTTTTCTTAAATTTTTATTTTTAGATCTTAATTTCTTGGACACTTTAAACAGATTTTCATACATTATTATCAATTCATCAAAAGAAACTCCTTCTGATCCGGAGCTTACCTGAGATGAGGTTTCCTCATCATCACTTCCCCGGTTGGCCATTAAGCATATTGACTTTCCTCCTTCTTTATCACTGTCTTCGGTGTTCCCTTTGAGTTTTGAGAATTCTGGACAGTCAGTCTTCGTGTGGCCAGCCTTCCTGCATTTGTAGCAGACATTAACGTCAATATTCTTGGTAGGATTAGAATTATACCTTGTTTGCTTTCTTCCTTCACCAAGCTTTCCTTCTCTTTTTCTCAGGAATTTTCTGAAATCACTGATCACCATTGCAATGTGGTCTCCATCAATTTCAGACCGCGAGAGGCTGCTTTTCTCGCTTGATGATCCACTGTGGCTGGATCTGTTTGCTTTGCTGGAGTTAGCCTTCAGCACGATTGGTTCCATTGCAAACAATCTGAAAGCTCAGAACAAACTGAAGCACCTAGACCAGATGAACAAGACAAGGCACTAAGTCGGTGAAACTAAATAACGAACACAGAAAGCACACTCTGAGATACACCAAAAACTAGCAGGATCCTCTGCAGATTGTTAGATCTGTTAGATCAGAGACCTGCTCTGATACCAAGTGTTGGGTTCGGTGCAGGTATTCAGAGGGGGGGTGAATGAATATAGCCCTTTTAAAAAACTTTCACTCAATTAAAATCTTATGCTCACTAAAAATGCTAGTTCGCAAACTAAACAAACTTGAAAGCTAATGGGCAGTGCCGAACTAAACAAACACACAGTGAGATCACTAGAGTGCTAACAAAATATAGCTCAACTAGAATTTCACTCTCTTGACAAATTAAAACACTCTAAGAAAACTAATTAACTCTTCTGCTCAACCAGAAGCCAAACACTTAGAGCGCCCCTATGCAATCATCTAGCGGAAGCACAAATAGACAAAACAAACCACAATGCACAAGGGGTTTTTAGGTGGTTCGGTCCTCCAGACCTACATCCACCCCACACTCAACCCGAGTGTGGCTTACTGCTGACTCACAGCTTGAACAGCTGGGCATCACAGCTTGCCATACAACCGCTGGGCAATACAGCTTGCCATCCGAGGAATCCTCCTCGCCCGCTGAGCAACACAGCTTGCTGTCCAGTGGAATCCACCACTGCAAACCGCTGGGGATTACAGCTTACCCGTCCAGAGGCAGCACCTCTGCAAACCGCTGGGCAATACAGCTTGGCCGGCCAGTGGAATCCTCCACTGCAAACGCTGAGCCTCACAGCTTGCTCCGCTGACAAACAGCTTGAAGAAATGTATAAAGGAAAATAAAAGATAGAACAAGACAGCAACAGAAAGCTGAAACAATGAAGCACAAATATAGCTCTCGAATGGAGCAGATCTGGCTTGGATTTGATCCAAAAGCCAGACAACCTCAACCTCTCTCTCTTTCTCAACTCGAGCTCTCCTTCTCTTTCTCTTCTCTTCTCTCTTCTTTCTTCTTCTGCTCTCTTTACTCTTCTTATGCTCTCTTCTTTCTTCTTCTGCTCTCTTTACTCTTCTTCTATCTGGATCGTGGCTCTCTGTATGGACTTCACCTCTCGCTAACTCGATCAGTCTTCTTCTGTGGAAGAAGGCTCATATATATAGCAGCAGCCCCGACGTGTGACCTCCACATTTCCAGCCCTAAGTATTCGGACCACGTGGCAGCATCCAGCAGGCTGTCAGTCCATGTGTCATCATCTGGTCAGGCCTTCCAGCCTCGGATCACGTGCCCTCCTTAAGCTTCACGAGCAGAGCACCTGTCAGACAGAGTATCGGATTATCAACTTGGTGTCGACACTTTGTAAAATGAAATGCATTGTATAGACTTGTGAAAGCGCATGCATTGTACAGACTTAGTGAAAGGGAATGCATGTAATACAATTCTTTTAAATACCCAGAGACTAGTGCGTTCTCGCACGGGAGCATATGAAGTCTCAGGGGAGCATCTATGGCCTCTGGACAGCATCACCAGCGTCAGGGGAGCATGTGGAGCACATGCTGTCTCTGGGGAGCAATCGCTGCTCCAGGGGAGCATCCTCAAAGTTAGGGAAGCTTTAGCACTCACTGGAGGGCATACTCGATCCCAGGAGAGCATCCGGGGGGACAGGCGAGCATGCACGTCTGATGTACAGACTCTACCAATGTATAGACTTGGTGGATAGTGATGCATGGCCAAACGGATGTACAGACTTCACTGTGAATGCATGAACAGTGAATGAGTGTATAGCCTTGATCAAGAGAGACGCTGGCCAATCGGATCATTAACAGTCACTGGAGAGCATACTCGGTCCCAGGAGAGCATCCGGAGGGACAGGCGAGCATGCGCGTCTGATGTACAGACTTGTGAAAGACTTGAATGAACGACCAGTGTACAGACTTGGAGAACGGCTTGAGACACAAGGACACTGCTCGCTGTACAGACTTGAGGTTTCAACAGAAGGCTTTGAAGGCGATGTACAGACTCTACCAATGAAATCATGAACAGTCCGATGTATGGACTTTATGCAAGAAAGCAAGTGTTCATTGTATAGACTTGAGTGATGAGTGGACTTTCAATGAAGAGGCTGTACAGACATGATGAAATCACGATGTGTAGACTTGCCAAATATAGCTGGTCGATGTACAGACTAGAACAAGGCTAAGTCTGTATAGACTTGAACAAACACAGTGTATAGACTTTGGCAAGGCAACGTCGGTAAAACTACCAATGTGCAGACTTTCAAAGCTGAACGTAGGTAAAGAACCCAATGTGCAGACTTGGAAGTGCAACGTAGGAACAGATGCCAATGTACAGACTTTGTCAAGCAACGATGTACATACTTGCTGATGAAACAGTCTGATGTACAGACTTCAGCTGAACAGGATGTGCAGACTTTGGCTGTACAGACTTGAGACACACTCACACATTCAAATCAACATGCCATCATCATAAAAAAAAAAAACATAATATCATAATGCACTCACTGTGTTGCAATCATCAAAACAAAATAGCATTGCTATCATCAAATCAACATAGCACATGCTTGTGCCTAAGGGGCACAACAGGGGTGACATATAGCACGGTATGGGTGAATAATAGACAACAAGGTTGTAAGCGTTGAAAAGCATGACGAAGAGTCGACTCTATGTGTCATTGGAGTCGACTCCAGTTACAAGCAAACTCATAAATAAATGGAGAGGCTAACAAGAAGAAGGCTGAAGAAGAAGAGTCGAAGTAGCGCTCAATTGGAAACGACTCTGTCAAGAACAAAACATCAAATAAAGAAAGAACAGATGTTGAGAAAGACTGACAAATCAAATTTAAGTCCAGAGTCAACATGATCAACAAAGTCAAAGCAACTTCAGTCAAAGTTGACATAGTCAAAGTCAACTCCAGTGAACCTCAAGACTAGCCACATTGATCTAGTCAAGTTTCTAGTCATATTGACCCAGTCAAAGTCAACATAGTCAAGCAACGTAGTCAACGAAGTCAAGCTCGGAGTCACAGCAGTCAACGTAGACAAATGCTTCACACGAGTAACAAAAGACTCACAAGGGTGACACATGATGGACAAGGGTAACAAATAGGCCAGTAACGGTGAAGAATAAAAGATAATAGTGACAAAAGGGGCAGTAACGGTGACAAATGGATTAACGCGACGGCTAAGGCAAAGAGGAAAAGTAGCTAAGGCAACGGCTTACGCGAACAAGGGTGACAAATGGCTAGTATGGCTAACATATGTGCGATAAGGGTGTAAAATAGCCCGTAAGACTGACAAATTGCCTGGAAGGCTGAATTATAGAAAACTTGCGTCTGTCACTGTCACGCCCCGAAATTATGCAGTAGGAACAATCGGGAACATGAACAGTCGGCTAGTACACCTCAAGCGAGCAATATAATCAGAGCGCAAATCATTAACACATAAGATGAATGGACATAATGATTGATCAAAAATCTAACTTTTATTCATAATAACAATCTAGTACATGATGTTGACTCATTGACTAACTGGACTCAATAAAATAGAAAATTACATAATTTACTCTAGACTATGACTAATGACAATCTAAGGCTTTGCTCCTTCTTTAACCACTCTCGGATCCATCACTTGAATAGTCTGAATCCGACCCGCTAGAATTTCATAAAAAAGATTAGAAAAGTAGGGAATGAGCACAGATGCCCAGTAGGTATCTTCGTATCAACATGAAGGCAATGTTTAAGTAATTAACATTTTAGCTCTAGAATACAGATAAACAAAATACGGTAAAACATGCAGTGGAAAACCAAAGTAACACAATAATCAAGACACGAGTAAGATGAGATATGAGAATTCATGTAGACTAGGAATATGATTAAGCAAGATTATAACATGAATGTAAGTTGGCCTTTCATGAACAAGAATGTACTTTTCATAACCATAAAGGTTTTGCACTAGAAAGTCATGTAACGAGAATGTACTAGCAAGCATGTAATTTCACAAGATTACCTCGTGAAAATCCGTGGATTTCACCAGTTTATAAAAAAAGTACTCCCAACGTAATGCGACGCCAGTGTTCATCATACCCCATGATTTATAATATGTTTCCGACTATCTGTCGAGGGGACTAGAGTGGAGCCCTTGGACACTGTCCGTGCCCGCTATTGTATCTTCAAGTTATAAATCAAGCTACTTTCACAAAAAATATAAATATGGCCAATAATGTAACAAGTTCAAACTATGGTTCCATGATGACAAATATCAAAGTAAGAATGCTTCAATTAGGAATATCCGAGTTCAAAGATTTGAGTTAGAACTAGGTTATGCCATAGAGAACAATCGACAGCATAACGATACATTCTTTAATTTTCATAAGTTATGAATACCTTATTTGACAAGTGTTAAGTTCCAAGCAATCACCCGTCCATCTAAGAACTTGGAAAACCCAACCCAAAGGTCAAACCTCGGGTTAGATAGGGTTAAGGATCAAGCGGTCGTTTACTGGACCGTTTACATACTCAAGCGGTCGAGATAGGACCGTTTAAGATAGGCATGCGGTCTAGTCAGGACCGTTAAGAAACAAGGTTGATGAAATGAATGAACTGGAACCATGCGGTCTAGACAGGGCCGCTATGAGTCCTTGGCGGTCAGATAAAGAGCCGCTAAGTACCTCTAGCGGTCCTCCACAGGCCGCTAAGGTCCAGAACACTAAAAACACCGGTTAAGTGCTTTCTAACAATTTAGTTTTAAGGGTACAACCAGCTCGGTCTCCTAGTGGGAATCCCAGGCTCGCTGAGTCTTACAGAGGCCTTGAAACAAGATCACCTAGTACGGTGGAAGGAATATCCAACGGAGAGGATCACAAGTCCAAGATTGTGTTCTTAATGTGCAAAGTGTATCTAATGACATCGTATTGGAATACGTGTCATGTACTTAAGAAAAGACTCATAGATAAAAAATGATCATGTAAAACAGCGATCAAAACCACCAGTAAAACGAGTTCATCTATCATTTGAAGCATTGATTTAATACAAGAGTATAATGTTTGGCATGAAACTAACTTAAGTCAAAATAATTTCTAAGTATATGTGACACATGAAATCTACTAACAATAATCCATCAATAGATCTAAGTTTATAGATATAATACTTAAAACAAGGGTAAAACCTAATTATCTAGGCTTACATATGATAAATAAGGCTATTCTGCATTATGTTTCAGGTTAACGTAAATACAGAAACTCGGAAAACAAAAATGGTCTCGAGAGGACCGTTTTATGGGCCGTAGCCCTATCATAGGGCCGGTAGGGGTCTCAGGTGGTCTCAGGAAGACCGTTTCTTCCTGTCTACTGTAAGTAGCAATATAAACCGAAATATGGCTAATCTAGGGCAGATAGATATATGATAAAATATGCCAATAGTTAAATATGGCCTAATAAAACCATAATAAAACATGGAGATGCATGGGTTTGAGTGAAAAAAATTAGAATTTATTTTAATTGCATTAGGGCTAAGTTGATGCATAGAAAATAAAACTAGATGCGCAGTCCCAATAAAATAGTAAATACTCCGAGTATAATGCATGAAATCGATTACAACTTGAGGGCTTTTACTCCTCTGATCATATTTAAGCTGTTCATGAGATAACCTACCTCTGGTCTAGGCTTTAGACTTTGAATTTAGGCCTGGAAGTCGACCCTAGTTTCTGCTCATTTAGAACTGAACCAGCAACTTCTTGCCTTTCTAACTCCTGATTCTATTCACCTATGATAACGAAAATTGGAGGGTAGAAAAAGGATACTAAGGTGAACAAATAAGTCTGAAGAACCCTTTTCTAATTACCTTGTTTAGGACTTCTAATCTGTTGATCTTCCTAGGTCGTTCGCACAAGTTCCTGGGTTACTTGCACTAAACCAGCGTCTTTGCAGGCCTCTAACTTCTTGTAGGCTTGATCTCCTAGAATGAAATTTTAACGGAAGTTAGACCTTACTATAATGAACAAAATCTTGTAAAGAACTTACCTCAAATAATGCTTCATCACCGTAGTTCCACGAGAGCCAAAAGTAAGGGTCGCTCATGTGAAACTTGGGATCTATTTATAGGGTTAGCTAGGGTTTTGAGGATTTGAACGAACCTAGAGTCCCAATTAGACCTTGCATTCGATCCTGACACCTTCTACACCCTTCTAATTAACAGATAACATCAATCCCAGATGATTTGGATGCCAAAGATCCAAGCTTTTCACGTTTTCACTCATTCACAGAATTAGGAGGGTGTAGCGGTCATGGGTGGACCACTATGGTGGCCCTGGCAGTCGCGCGATAGACTGCTAGGGTTCATAAATTCTGAAATTTTCAGGTTTTCGTATTATCCCTTCATTTATCCCCTAATTGAAGTGTATATCCCATTTTAAATCCGTAAATCACTTAATTTACGTTTCTATTAATGGGCTTGGGTCTAACAAGTCTTAAAAATGGGTCTTTGGGCCTATTTAAGTTAGGATTAGCCCTTTAGTTGATATAGGGTTTCTTTAAATGAATTAAATAAATCCTTAATTCTTCTTAATAGCCCATTTAGCCTTTAAAAATGCTTAATAATAAATATTTTAAATCTAAAAAATTCTTTAAAAAAATTCTCAGGCGTTACACCCTCCCCCAATTAAAAGAATTTGGTCCCCAAATTCATCGTAATAAGATTTGCTATGGAGAGTGTACTTGCATTCAAATATCTCCAAAAATCTTTTGTGCATGGCTTCTTCGGTTTCTCATGTTGCATCATGTGGCCATAATTTGGTCCATTGGACCTTGACTATGTGTTGACACCTTGAAAATGAGAAAGGTCAGAAACAGAATTGAAAAGAAGATCAGACCAACAGTAAAAGATCAATGATGAAGCTCGTCAACCATCTACCCGGCCGAAGCCTTTCCCGACCAAGCTGATGTCCGACGCCATTGTCAGTCAGACGATGGCACTGATGAAATAGCAGTCACCCCTACCTTATTTGTCACCCTTATAGAGATATATCATATATCATATATAAATATATGTATATTTTTAGTGGAAACTCCCTGAGTAAATCCGTATTTGCCTGTCTCTCTCTAGAATGAGTACTCATTTATATGGGTTTAATTGGACAGAGGTTTGCAAGACGGGTGTTCTCACAAACAAACATGGAGCAGCTCCAGTGCTGAACGCAACTAGAGCGTTTTTTCTATTATACAGAGTGAATCCACGTTGAATGACCAGATCTTTTTCCATGTAAACACCTGTGGGCACGACAGAAGAAAGCGGCCAAAAAGCTTCTCGAAGCTATTCTATTGACCTTTCAGAGAAAGATCTCAACTCAAGTTGGGCCCATGAGTTTGTTCATGGAGAAGAACAGCGGATGAAGTACGATCCCCGTGGCCTCCTCCATCCCCAGTAGGGGGGCATGGACTTCAAGACTCCTTGATACAGATGACACATTCCTCAATATAGGTACCACATTTATGGAGGACGACACATTAGAGGTGAAGTCTTTTCAGGCTGAAGCTGATGTCCGGTCTTGTCACCGTTCAGGCGACGATACCGATGAGATGATGTCCGACTTTGTCATCATTCAGATGGCAATGCCGATAAAACCCCAGTCTACCGACTGATGAAAATCTATGAATGATCTCAATAGAAACTGTGTCACCAGTGGAGGGCCGTCTCGGGTTCTGATACATTTGAAGGACCAATAAAGGCCGAAGTCTATGTGAGGTCTTAAAGGCCCTAAATGGGCCTATAAAAGTGGCGTCGGGATCCCCTTGTCAAAGCCCAAAAGCGGCGCCGAGAGGCTGAAGTCCCACGCGCCGAGAGGTCTGCCTACGATTGAGGCGCGCCGGGACAGGCCGGCCGATAGGATACCAAGGAGGAATATAAAACCCCCTCATTCGAAGAAAGATAGATATCAGAGAGCGGAGAAGATCAATAGATAGCCGAAGAGAAGGAAAAAAAAGAGAGGCAACAGAGAGCCATCGAAGAGGAGCGAAGGGAGGCATCTCCTGATAGCCAGATAAGAAAAAGAGAGAAGAGAAGAAAAGCTGCTGCGAGGTCGGAAGGAAGGAGAAGGTGGGGTGCTAGGGGAGGGAGAGGAGTCAATGCTCCGCCCTCCCCTTCCCTTTATTGCCGTCTTTCCTTCCTGCTTCCCTTTCTTTTTGATGTATAAGCTTCGATTCCGTTTTCCGCTTTCGAAGTGAAGAGATCTCCCTGTTGTCTAGGAGATAGGGTATTAGTCTATTTTTCCTCTCTCCGTCCCCTTTGTTCTATGGATGATGTAAACGATGAAACAGTGAAATGCAACTTCACGGCTGTTCCGATGAAATGGTATTGGTTGGCCCTTTTCTCCCTGTGCTCTCTCTTTCGGAATGTATGTTATCCCCTGCGTGCATTAATCGCTCGGATGCTTAGAATTCTAGTGATTTCTTGTGCCTATATGCATGCTTGTTTCAGATGGGAAGGAGATAACAGAGCCCCAATCCTTACCGTGGATCTTTGGGCTTTGTCCCTCTCTCTCCCTCGATGACATCGATGATTTAAACGTTGCGAAGTCCATAGTCATCTCAAGTTTCCCAAGCCATTGGGGCCATTACAGGGATCAGAGACAGTCATCTCTTGGTCTCCTGGATGGTCGGCGATATGAATGGCATAAAGCCTATTCCAGAGGGTTCGAACACCTGGTGACTTCAATCCCTCGAATCCCTTCTATCCATGTGACTCCTTGATGTTAATCTGGTAACTTGGCAGAGCCCTCGGTCCCTTCCTCGTTTGCATCCTAAAACCCCCTAGCCGTTATCTGAATCCCAGGAAAAATCCCCAAAACAGAGCACCGTAAAACCTCCACAAACCTTTCCGGCGCCATGAATAGCTCCCGGCGCGGCCCGCGCTGGGAACCTCACGCTGAGAGCTCTCTCCTCCTTCTTTAAAGCCATGCCGAGAACCTCATGCCGAGAAACCATTCCCCCCGCACCGGGAACCTCACGCCGAGAGCTCCTTCCTCTTTCTTTGAGGCCATGCCGGGAACCTCACACCGAGAGCTCCCTCCTCTTTCTTTAAAGCCATGCCGAGAACCTCATGCCGAGAACCCATTCCCCCGCGCCGGGAAGCCTGCCTATGCTCGTTATTGCTGCGCCGAGAGCCTCTCCTCCTCTGCCCAATCTTTGAGCACCCTGCCACACTAATTCGAGGGATATCTACAGGTCACAGGGTACACCCCATGGAATAAATAAACGGGGAACCATCCCCAACATCACACCGTGCCAGGGCCCAGTGCCTTTCTCTTTCAGTTTTCATCCCGACACTCCGTGGATGATCACCTATTTCTCCTTGGGCACGTTCCAAGTTGAGGGGAGATGCTGCCGAAATCTAGTCCAATGTCATCAACCCCGATGAGTCAAGGGAATGTCTCCGATACACTTCCCATCCGGCTCCATCTTCGGGGGAAACAAACCTATTTGGAGCATCCGGTCAAGGGGAAGTGTCAAAAGGGAATACCCTAATGATTAGCCAAATTCCATCCCGCCACTGCGTGGATGGTCTTCTATCCTTACCCGGTATGGCTCAAAGTTAAAGGTTGTGCCGCCCGATTTAGTCCGTTGAACTAAATAAATCCGCCCTCCATTCGTCCTCTTCCATAAGCATGAAGCCTTTATTTCGCACATTAGTATTTTGACTGCCTTCTGAGGCCTCCTATTTTGGCGTTTAATCAAGGGTTGTCCTTCTTAGGAAGGGCGTAATTAACGTCATAGCCTTTATGGTATGGCGGACTTTTAGTCCCGACTCGGACTTCACAATCGACTGACCAAGTCAAGTCGAGCGCACAATGAAATCATCACACATGTGACTGGCACGCTTAATAATCAATAAATACAAAATAGGAGAAATCTTCAAAAATAATGAAACCCAATAAAAGGGATGAGAGAAATAAAAATAAAAAATCCCGCGTCCACAAGTCTGGCACACCCGGTGGGACCTACTCTCCCTTCATCTCTACGCCAAAATAGGAGGCCCAGTGGGCCCCCCCTCAAATTTCTGATTCCGTGCTTTCTCTATTTTCAGGAAGCTACGATGACGGCGGGAATCATGTCTGTTTGCTTTGATCAATAAGCGGTCGATGCCCATGTTCGAGAAGGCTACCTGGCGGTACCTCTTTCGTTCGGATCGATGCCACCTGCTGTCGGGATGCCCAACTGCCTGGGCCTCATCTTCACTGACTTGCTCGAAATCGACAACCAGGAGCAAAAGACTGTTGTCGAGACATTGACGCAAGCTACCAGCCCCAAGATGAGCCAGGTGATGCAGGATACTCCTGAGGTAGTGGCCTGCTTCGTCCATCACGAGGTGAAAAGGGGCACATCCTCTGCTGCTGGAAGAAGGAGGAGATCCGACAGGAGAGCCCGACCCACTGCTGCGGGTCCTCGGATATCCAGCTCAGGAAAGACAATGCTGATTGGAGATGTCCGGGTAAACCTCAGTGGTTGCCCAAGGGCGGTCAAGCCAGACGTGATCGTCCCGATGGTGCCTACTACCAACAGGTTCCGGATACTAGCTGCCAGGAGGGTCGACATGAAAGAGGAGGATAGAAAGCCACTAGCACCAAAGCCGCCCAAGTTCAGGCAGATCTGGCGGCCGAAGAAAACCCAGAGCTGGGTCCCAGCTCAAGAGGAAGAGAACATTGCTGATACCACTGTTGCCCGCTTCAGGGTAGGAAGCAGAAGAGGAGAAGGAAAAGACATAAGAAATGTTGTTGCTGTTCACCCCAGGGCTCGGGGGAGGAGAGATGAGAAAGAGAATGAAGGAAGAAATCTGACTACTATTCGCCCCAGGATGAGGGGCAGAAGATATGAGCAGAAGGAAGACCTCACGGTCACCCGCCCCATGGCTGGGGGCAAAAGATGGGAAAGGAGGAATTATGCTGCTGCTGCCAACTGCTGCCAGGATGGGAGTATAAGGTTCAGGGAGGAAGAGGAAATGAGAATAAGCGAACCAGTCGCTGCTGCCACTCTAAGAGAACCAAGAGCCTGTGCCAGACAGGCCGATATATTCAAATACTGCAGAGCCGAGCACTTGACTGCTCAGGTGGAGAGACTGACTTATCAGCAGAAGAGCCAGGAAAGATTGATGCTCCAACCAGAGCCACGAAGGCACAATCAAGAGGAGATGAAACAAGTGGCTCAAGACTTCTTTCACTACCTGGGGAACTCCGCCCTCGGGCAGCAAAGATTATCCCGTGCCTTGGGCACCATGGATGAAGAAGAAGAAGAAACCCTTCAAGAAGTGATGCTCGGAGTCTCCTCCTCCGATTCCAATGATTATGAAGAAGGCCACAGAGCCGGGTATGGAAAAGAAGACCTGCACAGGGAAGAAGCTAGAGAAAGAATATCGGTCTTTGACCGGCTCAAATATCCCGATCAGGTGAGAAGGAAAGTCTACAGGCAGAGGGAAAAGATGCAGAACTTCGCCTGCAATATGGTCGGGCTCGTCAAAGGGCAGGATATGTTACCGACACAGCCAGATGAACTGCTCAGACTAGCAACCAGACCAGGCCCCGTCACAAGAAGAGGCCAGGCGGCAAAAGATAAGATGAAGACTAATGATAAAGCCTGCAAGATCACCACTATGACAGTTAATGTGGTGACAGCGGAAGATGAAGATAATCCCTTCGTCGATGATGCTGAAGGGACTTCAGAAGATCTACAGATCCCGTCAACCCTGGATCCCATGATCCAGGTGATGTTTAGAAGATATCAACAAGAGATCAATGCTCTCAGAAGACAACTAAATGAGAGGCATGAAGTTACACCGGTCTCCAAGCAAGCCGAGCCTGTGGGGCAGACTGCCAGCTCAACAGAAATGGCTATCCCAGCTAATCCTCTCCCGGCTGATAAGGGCAAAGCACCGAGCCAACCCGTTCTGCAGCATACAGTAGCTCAGCCCTCTGTATCTCAGACGCAGCCTGCCGCGCCTACCTTGCGCGCAACTGTGATGACAACTCCTTACAGTCAGCAACAAGCTCACTTCTTCCCGGAAAACATAGATCCAGCCATAGCCCAGAAGCTGATGATTGAAAAGATTGTGGAGATGAAGCTGTCTGAAAAGACTGGTGATGATGCTAGTACCTATGATGTGTACAAGGTACCATATCCTCCCCAGTATGCTGCTAAGAGACTACCTCCAAGCATCAGTAAGCCGCCGAAGCTTGAAAAATTTAATGGCCAGGGCTCTCCCAGGGAGCACATAGATTACTATACCACCATTATGGGTGACTTGGCAGCTGATGAAGCTTATCTGCTCAAATTCTTCAGCTCATCCCTCACCGGGATAGCTTTTGAATGGTATTCAAGCCTGCCGGCTGGGTCAGTGGCCGATTGGCCTGATATGCAAAGAAAGTTCTGCGACAGATTTCACGTCACGGAAAGAGAGATTACAATAGCAGAACTATATGCAACCAGACAAAAGCAAGATGAAACAGCACTGGACTACATCAAAAGGTGGAGGAACTTAGCTATGAGATGCAGAAGACCTCCTCATCAAGAAGATGCAGTGCAAATATGTAAGCAGAGCCTCAGGAGAGAGGTACTGGAAAAGATGATTGGGGCAGATGTCAGAACATTTGACCGGCTGAACAATATAGTGGCGGAGGTCGAGACGTTCCTCTCCAAGCGTCCGACAGCCAATGCTCCAACTGTGCCGAAAGGGAAATCTAATGATCGACGACCATCGCACTCTGAGGCTAACACCGTCGATTTCAGAACCTTCGAGCAATAGAAAGGGAAGAAGGGGGCAGATGAAGCTCCCCCGCCAGCAGACACAGCAGAAAGAAAAGATAAGGTCTCTCTGAGAAACAAAATGAGAAAGCCGTACTCTTTCCCGAAAGATAAGACAGCCGCACTATTCAACTGGGCATACAAGTTCAACAAGGTAACATTGCCTGAGCCAAAGAGACCCAATGACGCGGCAAAGAAAGGTGATCCACTGTTCTGTCCATATCACTGTGCGCTGGGGCACGCAATTGAAGATTGCTACGTCTTCAAAGATATTATGGAAGGCATGGTCAAAAAGGGCGAGCTACAGCTGGGAGATTACCAGGTAGAGCCACCTCGTCCACATGAGCCTCCGGCATTAAAAATGGCCGCCAATATGATTTCAATCTACCAGCAGCTGCCTAAGGAGGCCGTTGAAGAATGTACCAGGCATACTTATGAAGCTTGCTTCCTCACCCCACTAAAGGATCAGGAAGGATGGCAGATGAAACCCATAAAGAACAGAAAGAAGACTCCCGCAGCCAATACCAATGGAGCAGTTATCCGCGGTGTCACACCAAGACCTGAACCGCCTCCAGTAAAGCCAGTATGGCACACGGCTGAAACAGGGCCAGTCATCCGGATCCCCACTCATAACCGGAGAAGACAAGTCCCCCTACCTTCACATAAGGAAGTAAGTCCTGCAGCCAGGCGTTTACAGCAGTATATTAATGGGCTCGATGAATATGAACAGAAAAAGCCCGGGCACCTACTGGTGAAAGACTGTATACTCTGGGAACAGCTCGAAGAATTGAAAATTAAAGAGCAACCGGGTACAGAACAGGGAAAAGATGAGGTTGAGCCTTTCTGGGGGAAAGAACCAAAGAAGCCAAATTCCCAGAGAAAGAAGAGATGGTCTAAATGCAAAAAGGAAAAGGGAGTCGTGACAGTACAATGCAACACCCTGTCAGCACTCTTTACCTCGCCCGGGGAGAACGATGAGGATGAAACATCAAATGCCCCGCTAGAAGCCAACCATGCCGAGGCCTCAACCTCAGCACATGCAACACGCTCCGGAAGAAGGTGGGGACGCCCACCACCAGCCAATCATAACATTATGTTCAGAGGGGAACAACCCTACCAGATTCCTAAACCAGAGGTACGAGGTGTCCAGGTTCCTCCCCCTGCCAGCTTGTACCAAGAAAAGAAGAAAGGAGGTCAAACTCCAACATTTCTGGAATTTCTGTCCAGTCTGGAAAATGGGCAGTCGATACAGGCTGGGCCAGATAAAGGCAAGAGACCTCAGCAATCGGCGCCTGTAGCCTACAAGCAGAATGAGAAAGAAGGGGATAACTCTCTGACGGCACCAGGGGCCGTTGCTATAGAAGAAGCCCCCCAAGAAATCAGTCCAGAGGTTGAAGCCAGCACTGGTCAGCAGAGGCCACGGGCACCACATGAACCTCCAAAACCCTGATGGGCGGAAGAAATGAGACTGTCTAATGTCAGGGTGGGCAGCCGGATCATGAAAGTGCTAAAGAAGCTCCCTACCAGATTCTCCATCTGGGAGATTCTCTCTCTGAGTGAAGAGGCTCGCCAAGCAATTGTCGATGCCTTGCAGTCGCCGGCACAATATGAAGCACTCTTGACAGAAGTGAATTCTGGGCCGTCAGTCACATTCACAGAAGATGACATGCTGATTCCGAATTCCGGCCATAACAGACCGCTGTATATGAGGGGCTCCCTGAATTGTCAGCCACTGAGCAGGATACTGATAGATCCCGGGGCTGCCGTGAACATTCTCCCATACCGCATCTACCAAAAATATTACTTTGATCTTCAGCTTACCAAGGTCAGAGACATGAAAATTGCGGGATTCAACCAGAAATGTGAGACGCCCCTTGGGGTGGCTGATTTCAACCTCACATTGGGGGACCTCACTACCGTGGTGCGATTTTATGTAATCGACTCCAACACCACATATAAGGCCCTGCTGGGGAGACCGTGGCTGCATGAATATCAGATAGTGCCGTCCACGCTACATCAATGCATTAAATACTGCCACAAAGGAAAAGAAGAAAGGGTGTTTGCGGATCTGCATCCCTTCGAAGTATTCGAGTGCCATATGCTCGATGCATCCTACTACACGGAGGTGTCGCAAAAGGGTGAAGAGAAAGAGGCTGGGGTCAACCAGAAGAAGCCGGTGACGGAGCCAAGAAATTGGTCTCCACCGCCACCAAGGGGCTATATTAAGAAACATGAACTATCTCACATTTCTTATGTTGGTGACTTTGCTCGGATCACCCCTCCTAGCATCCACCCAGATGATACTGATGAAGAAATGAAAGAAAAGTACATACAAGTGGGGGTTCCGCAGAGTTTAGTCAAGCCCATTGCCAGCATAGAATACCAGACGGTGCTACCATTAAAGACCATGGAAGTCCCTCGCTTCTACGAGCCTCCTATCATATTCTACACCGGGGAGTCAGTCGAGGAAGATGATCAAGACTGCATGGTCCCTGAAGAAGCTGCAAACCGGATGGTGCCGATTACAGGTTTGGATTATACTACCCAACGGGTTTCGCAGATGTTCTCTAAGATGCAAATGCCGTCATTGCAGCCTGCTGCCCAGAAGAAGGCGTTCAAGGAGCTATGGGATCCGCCTCGGGATAATAAAGAACTGAGGAAGATCACTCAGCACCCGGGATTGGGTTATACCCTTCAAGAATACTATGAAGCTGAGGTGGACATCATCTCTGTCTCCTACCAACATAAAGACCCTCCCGAGGTGGGATATGACAAGTACCCCTCGGAAGATGAAGAAATCATTTATCAATCCATAATGAACAATGAAGCCCCAGACAGTCAGCCGGAGACGGGGACGTCTGATGAAGCAAAGAAAGATTGGTGCTGGGAAGACCTACCTTGCAAAGAGGATATGTTCCATGTTGAAGCAAAGTTTGATACGGGAACCCCGGATGAAGACCAACTAGCCAAAGAGCTAAGGGAATGCCTGGAGTTTGAGCGCATCCTGGAAGAAGTCCGGGCTCTACAGAATGATGATCTCTCAAGGGAGTCTGCATCAGAAGAGCCTCTAAGGGCGGAAGACTCCATTTTTGAGTTTCCTGCTGAGCCAGTCACGTCCTCGGGGCAGACTGAACAGAATCCAACAATATTGGCCGTATATGATGAGCCAGCACCCGCTGATGACCTGTATGATGAAATAGAGGGTCATGAAACTGAAGAAGATTATATCCCGGGAGGCTTCATTAACTTGCAAGAAGCCCCGCCCGAGGTCGAAGATGGAGGTCAGGCCACCGTCGATGAGCTTGTGGAAATAAATCTGGGGACCGCAGATGAGCCAAGGCTGACATTCCTCAGTGCACTGCTGGAGCCAGCTACCAGGGAACAGTATATACAGTTCTTGAAAGAATTCGAGAGTGCTTTGCATGGACATATGATGAAATGCCGGGACTGAGTTCTGATGTGGCACAGCACCGATTGGCAATAAACCCACAGGCTAGCCCTGTAAAGCAGCCTTCCAGGAGGATGCGCCCTGAATTAATAAATCAGATTAACAAAGAGGTTGACAAGCTGATTGATGTAGGCTTTGTCGAAGAAAATCAGTAGACCACATGGCTGGCAAACATAGTGCCCGTAAAGAAGAAAAATGGGCAGATCAGAATATGTGTTGATTTTCGGGACCTTAATAAGGCCTGCCCGAAAGATGATTTCCCAGTGCCAATCACTGAAGTGATGATCGATGCGGCTACTGGTCATGAAGCTCTGTCATTTATGGATGGGTCATCCGGATATAACCAGATCTGGATTGCTGAAGAAGACAGAGTGCACACTGCGTTCCGCACCCCGAAGGGGATATTCCACTACAAAAGGATGCCGTTTGGTCTTAAGAACGCCGGCGCTACCTATCAAAGAGCTATGACAAAAATCTTTGATGATTTGCTCTTCAAGAAAGTAGAGTGCTACATTGATGATCTGGTAGTAAAAACCAGCAGAAGAGACGACCATCTGCAAGACCTAAGGGTAGTATTCCAGAGGCTGCGCAAATATGAACTCAAGATGAATCCCATGAAATGCGCCTTCGGCGTGTCCAGTGGAAAATTCCTCGGGTTTATTGTCCGGCATAGGGGCATTGAAATCGACCCATCCAAGATTAAGGCTATCCAGGAGCTCCCTCCACAAAGGAATCTGTCCGAGCTGAGATCTCTGCAAGGGCGTCTGGCCTATATCCGATGATTTATATCAAATCTGTCGGGAAGATGCCACCCCTTTCACAAGCTCATGATGAAAGATGTACCATTCCTCTGGGACGATGGATGCCAGGAAGCCTTTGATAAGCTGAAAGAATATCTCAAGACCCCTCCGGTGCTGGGGGCACCAATTAAGGGCAGACCCTTGATACTGTATATCGCGGCCACATACTGTTCCCTTGGGGCAATGCTGGCACAGATAAATGAAGAAGGCAAAGAACAAGCCTTGTACTACCTGAGTAGGAGGCTGATTAGAACTGAAGAAAGCTACAGCTACATAGAAAAGACCTGCTTGGCACTGGTCTTTGCTGTCAAGAAGCTCCGACACTATATGTTGTCACATGAAGTCAGATTGATATCTGCGGCAGATCCGCTCAAATACATATTGACTCAGCCAGTACTGAAGGGCCGGTTGGGCAAATGGGCAGTGATCCTGATGGAATTCGATATTACCTATACACCCCAGAGGGCGATAAAAGGACAGGCCGTGGCTGATTTCTTCACAGAGCATCCTGTGCCGGAAAATGATATGCTAGGGACTGAGTTACCCGATGATGAGACACTCGAGGCCTGCTAGACCCAGTCAGTTATATGGCAACTATTCTTTGATGGAGCATCTAGAACAGAGACAGACTCCGATGGAAAGATCAGAATACGGGCTGGAGCCGGTATTGTGCTAAAATCACCAGAAAGGGAGGTCGTGCATACTTCCAGTTCTATAAACAAGCCCTGCACCAATAATGAGGCCGAGTATGAAGCTCTGATAATCGGGCTATATATCAGCCTCAACATGGGTATCCAAATGCTTCAAGTATTTGGTGATTCGATGTTGATAATAAAACAGATCCAAGGGGAGTTCGAAGTGCGGAAGCCAGAACTGAATCCCTACCACCAAAAAGCTATGCGCCTCATGGCGAAATTCTACCATATTGAGCTCAAGCATGTGGGCCGTGGACACAATGCCCAGGCTGATGCATTGGCGAAGCTGGCCAGCTCACTAGTGTAGACACGCCAAAAATGACGCTATGTTGATCAAATCTCATGTCACTATGATGACGCCCCAAAGTGAACTTCAATATATTCATAATATGAAGTTTTTCTATTTTCTTGTGTGTGGTTTTGATTCATTTTTGCATTTTTTGTGATTCGCGACCTGAAGAGGGGCGTTATTTAAATAGCGACCTTATCGAGGGCGTTTTCTCAAGAAAGGACGACTAATTGTAAGGGCGTCAATTCCTGGTATTATCCGGTTTTAAAGTAAATGCAAAATCAATTTAATCATTGGTTAACGTCCTTCCTCAGGGCGTGTTTTAAATTAACGCCTCGCTCTTAGGCGTGTTATCATAATTTTCAAATAAAGTAAGTTTCATTGCCAAAATTAAATCCAAGAAGTGGCGCCCTTGGTAGAGGTCGTGTTTTGAGTAACGTCTTGATGGAAGTCGTCAATTCTTGATTTGATGCCCTTTGCAAGGTCGTGTTTCACCTTTCGTGTCCTGCTTGAATTCCTCTTTCCTGTGTAGAGTCCTGCCTCCAATGGTCTCCTTGCTCGAATTAGAGGTAGAGTCCTGCCTTCTTTGAACATTGCCTATCCTTATCTTACCAAATTCGAGTTTATCTCCCACTAAAATCCTATAAAAACATGATCTGGGCGATCGAAGCAGAGGTTGAAGATTTAAGAGGGTTGAAGAGATTAGAACGTTCAAGAGATTGAGAGGATTGACGGCTTCCTCTGCTTGCTTACTGTCGTGGGCTCGTTGGGAGGATTTTCGGCTTCCTCTGTACCTGCTTCATCCGATCAACCGCATCTTATCGATTCCCTTTACTGTCGATAGGGATAGCAAGGCTTTTTTTGTTGATTTGTCTTCATCTATTTTCTCCTTCTTCGTCTGCATCAATTCCATCGTCAGTTTTCTTTTTCCTTTTTCACTTTGCACTAGTTTTATCACATATCTCCCCTCTCCCTAATTCCTCTTTAGGGGTTTTAAAACCAAAACAATAAGGTGCGCATGTTGATTTCCTCTTATCATCACCTGTTTTATTTGGATTGATACTACTTGCATCGGCTGAATCCCTCTTTGCTTTGCTTTGTTGTTTCATTGTCTTTTTTGCAAGGTAATCAAAAGGATAACCCTTCTCATCGGCCGGCCGATTGAAGAAGGAGGAAGGAACTTCACATCATCCCGCGTTTCAATCTTCACCAGGTATTCGCGATCTCTCTTTTTTTGAGGTAACCCCTCTGGCGATCACATCTCCATATTTGCACCACGTGCAAGCTTTTATTCCCCTTATTTATGCATTAATCATCATTATCTCCACATGTTTTATCACATCATTATTCTCTTGTGATTTTTTTGTGTGGGATTTATGCCCATCCACAAATTGGCGATCACGGTGGGACATCCACTGTTTTCTTTTTGATTACCATCTCCATTGACACCCTCGTGTGCCCTTTCCCCTTTGGCACCCACGCGTGCCCTCTCCCCTTTGGTACCCTCGGTACCCTTTCCTTTGTGTCCCTCGGGCACCCTCCACTGTGCACACTGCACACTCCGGGATCAGCTAGCTTGCATTTGCATATTTCTCTGAATTAACGCCTTCCACGAGGGCGCTTTTTGGTTTAACGCCCTTCACCGGGGCGTGTTTTGGTTTATTGACGCCTCTTTCCAGGGCGTCTCTTAGCATATCTGCTGCTTTGTTTCCGTTCATTATACTGTCTGAGAATTAACGCCCACCTCCAGGGCGTGTTATCGTTTTCTAACGCCTTCATTCAGGACATCTTCTTTTATGTTACGTCTGCCGATACATTGTTTTACTGCTTTAATCACTGCTTGTGAATTCACGCCCTGCCCCAGTGCGTTCTTTTATTACATAGCGTCTCACCTCAAGGCGCTTCCTCATATTTGACGCCCTCACACAGAGGCGTCCCTTCAAGATTTTGCGCCTCTACCAGAGGCGTGTTTCTGTTTCTCGCTGCTGGCTCATAGCCTCTCGCAGTGATTCACGACAGTGACCCTGTCATTGCTTTAGTTGGTAGCGACCTGCCCCAGGTCGTCTCTTTCCTGTGTTTTACAGAACCTTGCTTCCTGCTGCTGTCTGTGATAGTTTGTGTGATTGTCATATTGCTTGCCTATATTGCTTTGACCTGATCATATTACTTTGCATATTGTGGCATTTGGTTGAGAGACCTCCTCTCTCTACACTAGGATTCCACACACCTATCTTGGAATCGGGACGACCCTCCATTGAGCATTCCGTCTCTTTAGACTGGAAATCCCTTTTCCAAGACCTCCATAAGTCCCCGCACCCGTGGATTCCCTCACGGACGCCGGGCTAGTTGTACCCTCGAAGTACCCGGAGTTTAGAGAACCTATCGTTGGTGAGGAGAGAGAAAGAATCTAGTTGACCCGGAGGTTACACTTGGATCAACTAGGTTTCACATTGCAAACATAAGTGAACTATTCAACAATTCAATCTACTCTAATCTCAAGCGGAACACTAAAACCTTGCGTTCATCTCAACTTGGTTGCATACACTTGCTTGGGTGATTTGGCTTGTTTGGATCGAGTGGTTGTTTGTTTGATAGTGCCTTTATAAAATTGTTTCTCCTCTTAAAAATATGAAACTCCGTTCAGGTAAGATCATCAACATGGCAGGCTATAGGTATTCTTATGATGATGAGGACGAGAATGTCTTTGGTCAATATGAGACCCCTCTCCAAGATTCCATCTATTATGAGGGAAATTACCCCCACCCTCAGTCTCATCATCCTCAAATCCATGTGGTTGATACCGCTCCTCAAGAGGTTGTGCCCTCTTCTCAGACTTTGCCCTCCAACACTTCGGGGAACCCTTCCCCATCCTTTAATGTCACGGACTTAATTAATGCACTATCTCAGTTGGATGACTCCCAGAGGCAAGCTATTCAAGCCGCCTTGAAAGGGGAGTATGTTCCCTCTTCGTCTTCCAACCCCCCTCCGGCCGAGAGTGGCCATCACCCCGTTAATGACCAGGCGGTCTTGCATAAACCCCCCTCTCGTCCACCAATGCCTGTCACGGCCATACCGGCCCAGCAGGCGAGTTATTCTGCGGTTAGGCACCAATTCCCCCAACCTCCTCAGATTCTACGGTCGCCTATACCACATTCTTTTGCTCAGGCCCCAGTTGAGTCCAACTCTAATGCTTTGCTACTTCAGAAGATGGCCCACATGGAAGAACAGCTTAAGAAAGTCACTGCGGCCAAGAATGCACCAGAAATCTCGCTCCCCACTCTGCCAGTTTTCCATCTTCCTCCGTCTGAGATGCCGAACTTTCGGCGGTACAATGGAACTGGCAATCCGGTTATTCATTTGAAGGAGTTTATGTACGAGACCTCCTTCTGGCAAGGCAACAAGGCTTCTCTGGCCTATTTATTCAGAAGATCTCTGGAGGGGCCAGCCCTCGAATGGTTTTATTCCTTAGAACCAGCTGATGCCAGTGACTTCGATGTTGTCCAAAGGAAATTCTTACAAAAGTATAGAGACCGTGTTGGACCCTCTCTGTCCGTTACAGATTTAGCTGCGGAGAAAATGAAGTCTGAGGAGGATTTCATCATATTTGCTGACAGATGGCGGTCGATGGCCGAGAAGCTGAAAGACACATTGTCGGAACAGGAACAAGTAAAGATGATTATTTCTAATGCAACTCCTCAATTCCGCCATATTTTGGCCATGAACCGTTTGACCACTATGGAAGAGCTCTATGAGAGGGCTCATTACATCCAGACACAGATGAAGGATTCGCCCATTATGGGCATGTTTGAGCCGAAGCCTCGGCTGTTTAAGAAAACCACCAATGTTAACAGCGGGCCCACAACTGAGGGCACCGTCACAAATGAGCAAGTCGGCGCAGTTGGTAACCCCCACCACCAAGCTAACCCACGTCCACCACCGTCTCCACGACAGAACTCTCATTTTAACCCCACTCCACAACCCCAATTCGCACCTCAACACTCTTTCGCTCCACCGCAAAACCAAGCCCACCGCGTAGACCCTCCAGCTCCACCACAATACCATCAAATGCCACCACCTGCCAACTACGGCCAACAACAACGGAGACCACCACTTGGCCCCAAAAGGGACCACTATCCTCCACTTCTCGAAAGTCTCCCCGATATTTTTAATGCCCTGATGGCCGCCAACTTGCTCACCTTGCCAAGGGAAAGAACCGTGTGGCCCGCTAATGTTGACACATCTCGTTATTGTGCTTTTCATCGCGCCCCTGGTCACAACCTTGATCGTTGTTTCCACTTTAGAGATTACATTTACGATCTAAATGACCAGGGTGACATCAATTGGGATGAAATGAGACAATTCATAGCCGCTATGAAAGAAAGAAGGGCTTCTCGGCAACAGCAAAATCAACAACCTCAGCAATCCGCTCCACAACAAGTTCAACCACAGCAAGCTCCAGCACACCAACAGGATATGGGAATTGTCCGTAATCCATTGCCGGAGCACGCCCCTAATCAGCATGTTAACCCCGTCACATCCCTCTACGAAGTGCAGAGAGGACAGGGATGGCACGAAGAAAACGCCTCTGTCGGGGCATTTCATCATGATCCGAATCAAAATCAACCTCCGCGCCTTTTGCGCACCCTTCCTTCTTCTTCTACTCTCCTATCGGGACGTCCTCTTCTACGCCCCGTCAACCCATCTACCTCCACCAGTTCTACGGCCTTGCCGGCCCGCTCTCTTCTTACCCACTTGCCACCTCCACAACCTACCGCACGACAAACCCCACCTTCCACCACCAACCCTAGACCTCCGCCATCCAGGCCACTCCTACTTCGCTCACCGTTAGCACCCGCTACACCCCCTACCACTCCTACACCGGCAAGGGTTCCTCCGCCATCAGTTCCCCCACCTCTCATACCCAGATCTCTTCTTGTTAGACCACCCGCCAATGCTCCTCGCATTCGGGTATCCCTTTCTACTTCCACGCCCCCTGATGGGGCATCTTCGTCGAACCACTCTCCTATGCCTCCCACGGAGGCATCTTTGCTAAACCTTACTCCCACGCCTCCTACGGGGGCACCCCTGTTGTTGAACACTGCCAACGGCATTCCCTCTTCTTCTTCTTCTAAACCTCCTCCCACACTTGCCCCGACAGAGGCACTACAAGGCATGGCACCGCTCCGCAGTGGACGGATTTTCCACCGTATTTTTCCACAAAGAGAGCTAGAGCCCGTGCAAGGGCCGCAAGAGCAAGAACAGGAACAAGGGTCTGTACCGGGCACTGCATATGATTTGTTAAAGCATTTGGACCGGACTCCGGCAAGAATTTCGATCCTGGAATTGATCAAACGGTCCACCACTCATCAGCTGGCCCTAAAAGAATATCTGCAGAAGGTAATGGTTAATGAAGACATTCTAGTTGAGCAGATAGTCACGGTGTTAACACCTGCTAGCAGTCAGCCGGCGATTACTTTTCATGAGCATGAACTGGCACCAATCTCAGCAAGAAAATATGCCTTATGTATCACAGTCGACATCAATAAGGTGGCTGTTAAGCAATGTCTGGTGGATACTGGGGCATCCATCAATGTTTTGCCACCGAGCACCTTGAAGTTATGTGGCATACCAGAAAGCCAGATTCGGCCGTCCACCATAACGGTCACTACATATGACAACACAAAGAAGCCTCCTCTAGGCATGATCACATTAAAAGTTAGCTTGGGCCCTGCCACCATCACAGCAGATTTTCACATCTTGGACATGGATCCAACATTTAATGGCATTCTTCGCCGCCCGTACATCCAGCAGCTTGATGCGGTGCCCTCTACGAATCACCAGTGTCTCAAATTCCCACATAAGGGCCGTATTATCAAGGTGACCAGCATGCCGATTCTGCCAGAGGAAGATATTCATGCGGCTTCATCAGTCCCTTCTATTTGGCCTGCCAATAAGCCACTGTTATCTGTGCTGGACGTTCCCCGTCCACGGCCAATGCCATCTGAAACCGTTACCACGGTTGCTATGACACCCCTGCCTTCTAAGGGAAAGAAGAAAAAGAGCATGATTAATACCCCTGGTTGGAACATTCTGTTAAAAATGGGGTATCAAGATGGCAAAGGCCTGGGTGCCAACTGTCAGGGCAGGATTAGGCCCATTAAGCCGCAAAAATTACTGATACGAGGCGGGTTAGGCTATAAAGGGCCGAGCAAAAATAAAGAAGAGCCATGGGCATTTATGACTTCTACTTTGAAGACTGATCGCCAGCCACTCTCCTGGACACTGAAGACACATTTTGTTACTAGTGGCGCTCAGAATAATGAGCAGACTACCATAATTACTTCATTGCTTGACTATCAAGATGTTCACGCCAGACAGTTTGCCCGTCACATCGCCCCACTGGCTACCTACAAAGCCCTGGAGTCTTTAAGGCCGGACAAGAGAAGGAAAATGGGTGATCCAAAATGTGATTGGTACAGGTGGTTCGACATGAATGACATTACTATTTCTTTAAGCCGCCTCTTCATGCTGACAGATCCGGAATGGCCTCCATTAATACAGGAATTGATTGAAATGCCAGCAGTGATCACAGACAAGAGGCAGCTGCTGAGTGACTATACGGATACTGGGGAGCCATATGTCCCCTTTGAAGAAGGTTTCACTGTGGACAGGCTGTGGGCCGGCCTCTTTTCTCTCACTTCGCTACATCCATCTGTGCTTGTTTCTCTACATTCTTGTTGGTTTGGTCGTGTGCCAAGACCGTCTCCGATTACAATCAGTTTTGCTCCAAATTCAATCCGAGTTTCTCTCCCGATTCCTCCTTCGCTCCTCGAGCGATTTTCTGAACTCTCCATCACGCCCCCAAGCAGGCCATCACTGACCCAATCTTTTTCCAATCTTGCAATTTCCACTCCTCTTACTATTCTCCCATCACACTGCTTTCTCCTTGAAAAAGAAAATAAAAATGAAGAAAAAGATTAAAAAAAACGCTGATTTTTCAACTTTCCAATCCTCCATCTCTGTTGAGGAGACCTCCTATTTCTCTCCCGAGTGCGTCCTGACCCAGGGGCCGCTCTTTCAAGATTCCTTGACAGATCTCTTTTCCCCCTCTAGCGAGGGGTCTTCTTCTGTATCACCTTTTGTATCCACTTTTTCACCCCCTTCTTTTCTTTCTGATCATGCTAGTTGCTCCTTCTCTTCTTCTTCTTCTGCTAATAAAATTCATGGGGTAGATTCACATAAGAAATCCAAGGGTAAGGAGATTCCTCGCAGATTTTTATTAGAATTGGCTATCAGATGCCAAGCTTGTTTAGCAATCCCTGAGTTTGTGGGAGATCTAATTATCCTGCCAGAGTTAGAATTTGAAGATGTTGTTGCTTCCTATGAGGGTTTGGGCGTTTATGAAATTATGAATGATGAAGACCCTATTGAAGAGGGGGATGAAAGTTACAAAGAATATGAGGACGAGGCTGATGCTTTTGCTAGTGGTATGAGAAGATTTGACGAACCATCAGTCTCCGTAGAAGAACCTACCAAAGAAATTAATCCGGGTACCGAGGAAGACCCTAGGATTGTCTTCATTAGCCAGAATTTGCCGCCGTCCGAGGAGGAGGCGCTCATTTTAGTTCTTCAAGAATACAAGGACACGTTTGCATGGAGTTATGAAGATATGCCGGGATTAGACCCTGCGCTCATTGAACATCGTCTTACACTTAAGCCAGGGTCTGTACCGGTCAAACAACGGTTGAGGCATTTCCACCCTAGCATGGCTTTGAAAATGAAAGAAGAGGTCGACAAACTCCATAATTCTAGATTTGTTAGAGTTATCCTCTACCCCAATTGGGTGGCTAACATTGTCCCGGTTATGAAGAAAGATGGGAAAGTTCGGATTTGCATAGACTTCCGGGACCTCAACCGAGCGTGTCCTAAAGATGACTTCCCCCTCCCTCATATTGATGTTCTAATTGATAACACGGCAGGATTTGAGACTCTCTCATTTATGGATGGCTTTTCAGGTTACAATCAAATTCATCTGTCTGAAGAGGATCAAGAGAAAACATCATTCACTACGCCATGGGGGACTTATTGTTATGTGGTCATGCCTTTTGGACTTAAGAATGCTGGAGCCACCTACCAAAGGGCTATGATGGCAATTTTTCATGATATGATTCATATTTATATTGAGGTGTATGTGGATGACCTGGTAGTGAAATCAAGGACAAGGATTGAACATCCTGGGGTTCTGGCTAAGGTTTTACAGAGATCACGAGAATATCAATTGAAAATGAACCCCAAGAAGTGCGTATTTGGCGTTTCTTCAGGGAAATTGCTTGGTTTCATTGTTAGCAAGAGGGGAATTGAAGTTGATCCCAACAAGGCAAAGGCCATTAGGGATATGCCTCCTCCCAAGAATTTAAAGGAAGTTTGAGGATTAATCGGGAGGTTGCAATTTATTCACCGCTTCGTCTCTCAGCATTCACAAAGATGTAGGCCGTTCTACGAGCTTACTAAGCCGGGAGTCAAGTTTAATTGGGATGACAAGTGTCAGGTAGCCTTTGACAGATTGAAGGATTATTTGGCCAATCCTCCTGTCCTGAGGCCGCCGATTCTAGGCAAACCTCTTATTCTCTATGTTTCGGTCCTGGATGACTCCGTAGGTGCTGTCTTAGCTCAAGTGGATGAAGAAAGTAAGGAGAGGGCAGCATATTACTTGTCTAAGCTTCTTAACCCCTGTGAGCAGAGGTACTCAGCCATGGAGAAAACTTGTGCGGCTTTGGTTTGGGTAGTTCAGAAGTTAAAACATTATTTCTTAGCTCATGAGGTTCACCTCATTGCTCGCATGAATCCGATTAAATTCCTCCTTGAAAAATCTGTCCTCACTGATCGATTAGCACGCTGGCAAAGTTTCCTTTCTCAATTTGACATCACTTACATTCAACAGAAAGCTATCAAAGGCTACGCCATTGCCGAACACCTTGCTCATCACCCTCTACCCCGTTTTGATCCTGTCAATTCGGAGTTCCCAAATGAAGAATTAATGTCCATCAATCAACCCCATGATCCTATGTGGACATTACATTTTGATGGAGCTCTAAATTCTCAAGGAAGAGGGATCGGCATGGTTCTTTTAACACCAGAAGGGGTCACCATCCCATTTGCTGCTCGGCTCACTTTCCCCGTCACCAACAATATAGCTGAGTATGAAGCTCTTTTAGCCGGTCTTCAAACCGCTCATCGGTATGGTGTCACCCATTTGAGGATTGTGGGTGATAGTCAGCTTATTCTGCGCCAGGTGCTCGTCAAGTGTCGCACTATCAATCCTAAGCTCAAGCCCTACCAGGAACTCGCTTCAGCTTATGCCAAACTCTTCACTAAATTGATCTTCGTCCATGTCTCGCGCAGCCAAAACATCTTGGCTGACGCTCTTGCTTCTTTGGCTTCCGCTTTAGTTTTTCCTCCTGAGCGTGATTTTCATGTTCCCCTGATTCATCAGCGTGACACCCCAGCTATTAAGGATCGCACATTCCTTGATATTAGGGATCAAGTGCTCGAGAAGGTTAAGCTGAAGGAAGCTCTTAAAGGTAAAGAGGTCATGCTTTTGGATTGGCAAGAAGATCTGGCTGACGAAGAGAAGCCTTGGTATTATGAGATTGCCAGATATTGTAATAATCAGTCCTATCCCGAGGAAGCCACTGCAGAAGAGAAGAAAGCAATTAGAAGAGTGGCTCAACGTTATGTTCTGGTTGGAGGTGTGCTCTACAGAAGAGGGCTTACCGGTGTTTTATTAAGATGCCTCGATGATGATGAATCTTGGAAAGTTGTGGAAGAGGCGCATTCTGGAGTGTGTGGTGGTCATGTGAATAGCCAGATGCTAGCTAAGAAGATCCTTAGGCTAGGATTCTATTGGCCCACTCTAGAAGAGGATTGTTCCATCTATGTTCGAAGGTGTGTTAAGTGCCAACTGCACGCCGACAAGATTCATTCTCCTGCTTCTTCACTCCATCCTACGTCCTCCCCATGGCCTTTTTCCATGTGGGCTTTTGATATCATTGGACCTCTTGGTGATTCGAATCTCCTGACCAAACAAAAGTCGTTCATCCTCACGGCAACAGAATACTTCACCAAGTGGGCGGAAGCAGAAGCTTACGTGGAGATTAAAGCGTCAACAGTCTGCAAATTCATAATGAAGAACATCATCACAAGGTTCGGCATCCCGAGCACCATCGTCACCGACAATGGACCTCAATTTATCTCTCAGGAAATCAAGGATCTCTGCAACAGGTATAACATTGCATTGCATCATTCTTCTCCCTATTATCCGCAGGGCAATGGCCAAGCAGAGGCAACTAATAAGACTTTGATCAAAATTGTTAAGAAAATGTGTGAGGCTAATAAATTTTCGAACTGGCCAGACAAGCTAGTTGAAGCTCTCTGGGCCTATCGCACTTCCATTCGCACACCCACTGGGCAAACTCCTTTTGCCCTCACTTATGGAATGGAGGCAGTAGTCCCTTATGAGATTCTTATTCCCTCTCTGCGAGTACAGTTGGATAAGGAGCTCTCTATTAATGAACGTCGTGATTCACTCCTGGCCCAATTGGAACTCCTCGATGAGAAGCGTCTGGTCGCCGTTGAGCATGCGCGCGTTTATCAAAACAGGCTCTCACGTTTTTATCAAAAGAAAGTAATTGAGAGAAAATTTAAAATCGGTGAAATGGTAATCAAAAGAATTTTTGTAAAGCCGGGTGGCCCCCGCTCAAAACTCCAACCCAATTGGGAAGGACCGTTCATTATAAAAGATGTTTATCCTGGAAATGCTTATAAACTGGTTAATGCTGAAGGGGAAGAGTTAACTCATCCTTGGAATGGTTTGTATCTTAAGAAATACTACCCTTGATTCAAAAATTAAAAAAAAAATATAAATATATGTCTTCAAAAATCCAAACAAAAAGGAATATCTCCGAAAACCATAAAAAAAAACCATAAAAAAAACTCCAAAAAGTAAATAAAAATAGAAATTCTTTAAAATCAAAAGAAATCAAGATTGGTGCCATGGCACATGAAGGATCAATGTCCGAAAGGTCAAAATTCAGAATTCATTCATCAGTCTTGTTAATTTAAAAGGGGGTTGGTTCACGCACACACTACACGCTTTATTCTTGAGATCAAGCAGTGTAAAATCCGATGGAAAGTCAAAAACCTGACTAAAAGTGAAAGACAATACCCGTTCTCTTCTTCTTCGGCCCATAAGGGAGGAAGGGAGACCTCGAGGCAGACGCGCCAAGCCTATCCGCCGCCCTAGTAGGTGGAAGTCAAGGCCCAAAAGGGAGCAAATGCCACAAAAGCCCAAGTACAATTAGGTTTATTTTCATCAATGCAAATCAATTCCAAATTGAAAGTCAAGTTATGAAAAGAAAAGCATGTCAAGAGGGCAAAGTCCCCGCAAGGAAAACCTTGGGCGTATGCGTGCAATATAAATGGGCAAAAGGCAACAAATTTCCCTACGCCAAAGACCGAACCCCAACAGGCATAGGGTAGGGGAGGTAACTTTGCCTTGAGCATCTCAGAATCCCTTATGGGCTTCCCTTATATTTTCTTCTATCCTTTCTATGTGGTAAAATCACGAACTGGCAGGATGGTCAAGACGGACTAAAGAAATTGCACTGTGCGAAATCTCGAATACAAGTCAATTATGATCACGTCAACCCCCTTTTAACTACTCAAGAAAGGTTAATAAATTTTAGATGGTGACTATGTAAGACTCATGGTCTTGATAGCCTTGAAGCCCTTTTTACAGAATAATTCAATTAACGCCTTTGGCTAAGGCGCTTTTTATGGAATTAACGTCCTAGATTAGGTCGTCTTCTTCAGAATAACGTCTTTGAGCAGGTCGTTTCTTTTTTTCAAAAATCGAATTCTTTTTCAAATTCACGCCGTCTCCTTGGGCGTCTTTATGAGAATCACGACCCACTCTAAGGCGCGTTTTTTTAAAGAAAAATAACAAAAAATATATATAAAAGAAAGAACAAAAAAAATGCATTTCTTCACGATGTATGCTTGCATTCTTTTGTATGGGCATCTTTTATTTATGGTTTGCATATGTGTACTTTGCATGAGGCATCTCCCGCTATCAGCTATTTCATTTTGCCTTATTTGATTAAAGGCTTGGCCCCTTGACCCTTCATTAAGGTCAAAATATTGCCACCCCTTGCTTATTGGGCAAGGGGCCAAGTCGAACAGATGAATTAACCTGTTTTATTCAAGTGAAAACCACAGCTGCAGGTACAGGGTAAAGAAAAGCAAACACGAAGCACGTGGAGAGAGGAAAGTACACAAACACAAAGTCACAACCACACGAGGTGCTCAGGTAACAAAGAAATCTCAAATCTCATACACATATATATAATGAATGTCAAGTACAGGTGTGAGGGTGGAGGAGTACAAGTAAGTCTCTCAGCTCTCGCCTCCACCCTCCTCTCTCCTACTCTCAACCTCCTCCTCGCCGTCCCGAGCTGGTGCTGGTGGAGGAGGCATGGGCCCCCGTGAAGAAGCCGGAACCCGAACGTGTCCCCCTGCCTCGCTCCTCTCTCGGAGGGAAGAGCCCGCCACGAAGGTGGAGCTGGTGAAGGAGTACCCCGCAGCCCGCGCTCGCTCGCGTCCTCGCTGGAGACGCTCCTCAGACACCCGCTGCCGCTCCTGGGAAAGGATCAACTGGGTCCTCGAATCCGCCAACTCTCGCTCACGTGCCGCCAGCTGCTCCTGGAACTGGGCACGCTCCGCCTGGTGCTCCTCCCGCTCACGAACACGCTCCTCGCGCTCCCGGGCACGCTCCCGTCTCTCCAGCTCAAGCGCCACGCGTAACTCGGCCACGTCCTGAGGAAGCTCCTCCCGACGCCTCAGGGACCTCTCAAGCTCTGAGATCCGCCGATCGCGGATCGCCAACTCGGTACGTACTGCCTGAAGCTGTGTCACCTGCAAACAGGTAAATAAGTCATCAATTCCACAATTAAATTCAATAATCTAGCAATTCAAGCAATGTATAATTGAACCACTCACCTGTGCGCTCGTCGCGCGGTAGCCCTCGTCAACGCAGGTAAGAGTGGCTCGAAGCTCCTCAGTCTGTAAAATGAATTTCATCAGTGCACAATTATATGATCAATATTTGAATGGATTGGTGTTTTGGAATTTACCCATGAAGCGAGGTCGCGCTCCGCTGCCTCGGCTCGTGCCACTGCTCCCGCTAGCTGCTCTGCCAGTGCAGTCACCTCTGCACTGGGCCCTCTCAAGCTGGAGGCCTCCCCTGGGTCTCTCCTCACTGCTCCCTGCTGGGCACGCTGCATTCATTGAGATCGTCAATGGCTAATCATCAATAATTCAACAAAAACAAAATACATTTGCATATAGAAATGATTTAAACACTCACCAGGGTCTCTAGGTCTGCCCGTGTGGCGGCCAGCTGGTCCTCCAGGCTGTGTAGGTGGGCCTGGGCATCTATCGCTGCTATGTCCCGCGCATCCTGCATCCATCGCATGTTAGTCGCATGATAGTAACATAAGCATTTGCATTTAATTTAGAAATAAGTGCATTCATACATACCCCTAAGACCCTCATCTGGGGTCGGCCGGCGTATACCTCCCAGTAGCGCCGGAGGTACTCGGAGCTGTCAGTCGCCCGAGAGGTGACTCTGGTCCCGCCACGCTGCCAGTCGGTGTACTACTCCTCGAATCGTACCCTCCAGTCGGTCGCCTTTGTACGACCGCGCGTCTTCTTCCTGACGCCCCGCGGCTCGCCTACCTCAATCCACTCCTGGTGGAGGCCCAGCGTCCTCATCACCAACCTAAGCCGTAACGGCTCAATCTCGCTCAAGCAGTGAACCCAAAGCTCACGCTCAAAGCAAGGTCGGCCCGCTACGACCCAAGGCTGGCCCTCATCGGTCATCCCCTAGTAGGGTCTCCACTGCACCTGCATTCATAAACATACATACATATCATCATCATTTCATCATAATCAATTCAAATAAAAAAAATGCATATCATGCATCCATACATACCAGCGAGGGAGGGAAGTCGCGGAACTCTCTCCGTAGAACCCACAACTCGTAGCCTAGTGGGGTGCCGAAGACGATCGGCACCCAGCGCCGTGCTAGAGGGAAAGCTCCCTCATTCCCAGGCCGTGGGTCAACGCGCCCCATCGGCATGTAGAGGTGACTCCAAACCTGCATCCATGCATTGCATTAGTTAGGCATTCGCACGTACATAAAAATATACATAAAAGAAAGAAAAAATGAAAAATGCATACCTGAAGAAAAGGTGAGAAGCCACTAACGGTCGTCTCTCGCCCTGTCCCCGTGGACAGGTCGGCCATCATGTGCGCCAGCAGTGCCGCTCCCCAGGCATAGCTGCCAACTGCCTCCAGGTCCTCAAGTATCCCTAGGAATCGGCAGTTGATGACGTCGCCCTTTGTCCCGAGCAACAGCCTCCCCAGTAGCAGTAGCAAGAACCTCCTCAAGTCTAGGTCAGCTCTCTCCCTGTCGGTCGGGTCTTGGCAGTACACTGCCCTAGCCCCGTCTATCAGCCTCTGTGAAAACTGCTCTAGGGTCTCCCCTGACCTGTGCCTAGCATTCCCTAAACCCATCACTATGGTGAGGTCGGTGCGGAAGATCGTCCTGCACTCGCTAGGCGTCTCATAAACCATCTCCAGCCCTAGCAATCTCTGGGCATGCTCGGTGTAGTCTGGGTAGGTGATCCCACTCACAGCCTCTCCATCTACCCTCAACCCCGTAATCCTGGCCACGTCCTCCAGGGTAGGAATCATGTGTCCCCAAGGCATCAGGAATGCCCGGCTGGTCCTATCCCATCTCACCCGTAGGACCTGAATGAGTGGTAGGTCTGGCCTAACTGGCTCTATGCTGAGGAAGGCCCCGAACCCCATCGCATCTACCCTCTCTCTCTGGAACTCGGGGAGGCCATAGTAAGCTGCCCGGACCATGACCCATGAAATGCGCGTCCTCATCAGCCCCTGCATGCATAAAATAAGAATTGTTGGTTTAATTGTTGTGATTATTCATGCTTATTTCATTTTGATTGCCCCAGGTTGAATGTTGATGTTATTGAAGTAACGACCTTCCTCAGGTCATTTTTTGTTGAAGTAGCGCCCTTAAGGAGGGCGTGGTTCTGTTTGAGCTTATAGATAACGACCTACCCTAGGTCATTTTTCATCTATGAAACGCCTTTGTGTTGGGCGTGTGTTTGTGGTTAATTTCTAAAAAATCCTAAAGGTTTTTCAATTCATGCCCTTGAGTAGGGCGTTTTTCTATTTGGGTTCGTCAATTAATCAAATAATTAATGAATGGGCGACCGCTGGTTTGGTCGTCTGTTTTGAATCAACGCCCTGGTGTGGGGCGTGGTTTCCAATTTTTTAGAAAATGGAATAAAAATAACAGCATGCGAAAATTAACGGCATAATATGTAAATTAAATTGGGCGACATGCTTTAGGGCGTGTTCTCATGGGGTTAATTGTTTTTTTTTTGAAAAATAATATAATTAACGCCCTTGGGTTGGGCGTGTATTTTGAGATCGCGACGCCCCTGAGGGCGCCTTCTTTCTGGGTTGCAGGGTTTATACCCGAGGGCTATGGAAAATCAGGAAAAATGAAATTAAAAGAAATAAAAATGGGAAAAGGGTTTGAGGCTTACCTTCTTGTGCTTGGGTTCCTGAGGCTGAGGTCGTGGCTGCCGTGGCCGCCGGAGTTGGCCGGCACGGGGAGGGGGCGCCACCGCGAGCGGTGGTTCATCACCACCGTCTCCTTCTCTTTCTCCTTCTTCTTCTCCTTCTTCTTCTGCTTCTCCCTCTTCATTTTCTTCATCTTCACCTTCCTCATCTCCTTCTCCCACGGCCTCGTCGCCGTGTTCATCCTCGCCGCCGGCTGCCGCCGCGGGAACTTCTTCAACCGCCACGATGGCCCCTTCCTCACCGTGGGCGTCGTCGCCCAGATCAACCACCTCGGGAGCGGCCACCCTTTGCCGTTTGACTGAACCACCTCTGGCCATGGCTAGGGTTAGGGCTAAGGATAGGGAGAGAGAGATAGAAGAAGAGAAGAGGGGAGGGGGAGCTTCGGTTAGGGTTGCAGAGAAGAGAGAATGGAACGGAGGAAGAAGAAGAAAGGGGGAAAGCCCTTTAGCATTCGAAAAGAAAAGACGCCCTGAGAAGAGGCATTTTTTGTGGGAGTCACGACTGTGAGATGGGCGTGTTTATAAATTAGACGACGTTTCTCGAGGCGTCAATTTTATTTGCATGGGGAATGATAACCGTCGTCAGACGCATTCAATGGGCGTTGATTGATGTGATCGAAGTAATTATTATGATTTTTACTCACGCCTGAGCTAGAGGCGTTACCTGATTGAAACGTGACTTTCCTGAGGGCGTTACTTTTAGAATTTCAACGAATATATTTTGGGAATTTGAATCGATTAAACGCCTTGTTCCCGGTCGTTATTTAAGTAACGCCTATTGGTGAAGGCGTCAAATGTGTGAGCAGGAATATTGGAAGCGACCTATAGTGAAGGCGTCCTTTTATTGATTCACGCCTTTGCTTGAGGCGTTATTCGGAACAGAACGACAAGTTGTTTAAGGATTTGATCTGAAGCACAGCAGTAAGGCTCAATCAGAAAATAATCATTTTTATTACTTTGAAAAGAGAGATTACAATGCTTAATGAGCCACTTTGGGTCTTAGCTTTCTCAAAGCTGTTACATAATTTTTCCACTGATCTTTGTCTTCCTCCAAACTCTCTACAGGTTGATGAGGTTTGCTAATCTTCCATAGGGCTTAGATTGTGATAGCCTCTTCTCCATCTTCATTGCTGCCTAGGTTTCTTGATTTGATTGGAGGGAGATGAGAGACATCTTCTAGGTGTTGTCTTGGAAGTCCGATTTGAAGAAGGCATCTGTGAGAGTTGTACAAGACGAAGTCCGAAGCACCGATGAGACGAAGGTCCGTGCCGGTGGAGAATCGTGCACGAAGTTCCTGCATCTTGAGTACACCCGGGGCACATGTAAAGAGGTTCTTTGGCATTACCTTTAGGTGCTCCCTCCAATCCCCTCTCTTCTTCACTTGAGGAATCCGGTTCATCACCCTATTGCTTATTCCTAACGAACCGGTCATGTAAGAGAGTGGGCTTTTTGAAAAGATTCTTGAGGATTGTTGGGCCTCACCACATAGATCGAATTTGAAATGGAGATCGACCCAACTAGAGAGTGCTAGCATGCATCCGTAGATGGGCCTTCCCATCGCCGCCGAAGTAAGCCCGCTATAGAGGTAGGCTAGACTAGCCGGTCCAACTCTATCTCCGTCCCATAAGCTCATCACCGCGCTCAATTGGGCCTCCTCTAGAAAGTCCTCCGTGGATGGAAACAAGAGTGCGCCTGCTAAGCACACCACAAAGGCCTTTGCTATCTTTTCTATCTCCTCCTCTTCCTTTGCTTGATCCGCTCTCTTGTACACCCATGAGGCGAGCTTCAAGAGATTGATTCCTTTAGTGACCTTGATTTGGTTCACTATGTTTGGGCTAGATATCAATGAGGTTAGCAATTCATGAGAGGAGATTGGCCTTGGCATGATGGCCATCTTTTCTTCTTCTCCTTGTTTCATTCTTTTCAAGCCTAAGATCAACTCTAGTTCTTCCAAAAGGATGGTGGCTTCAAATGTCGAGAAGAGAAAGGTATGAGTGGAAGGATGCCAAAGTTCAATCAATGCTCCTATGGCAGCCCAATCTAAGTGAATTTGGTCATAGTGCTTGGCATGAGTTACTAGGCCCAAAAGTTGCCATCTTGCTAGGTATACTCTCATGTCAGAGGAGAACTTGGAGAGAATAAGGGGCAACCACTTCACTTTTGTAAATCTCCTAGCACCAGGGACATTTGGGTAGTCCTGTGGAAAGAAAACATAAACAGTGCCAATAGTGCCAGACATGAGCATATGTAAGAAGTAGTTTGACAGAAGGATTCAATAAAAAGAAAAGAAAGAAGATATAAGCAGAGGAATTCACTAACCTGATGTTGAGCAACTCGGCTGCAGATGTGCCCTTGGATTTCAGTCAGCCTAGGGGTGGAAGACCTAGGTCTCTTAATCATCCTCTCCATTGTTTTTGGCTTTGCAGAAGGAGCTCGGACGAGTGCCTGCGGGAGAAGAACAAACAGAGAAACAGAGAAATAAGCTGGCTACGGAGGTTCAGAGAAGAGGTTGTTTTAGGTTGAGGAAAGCAGCCTTTCTTTTATAAAGATTTGGAGGGGGCTTAAGGTTGTTCGGAGTTAACAGGTTGATGGCTATTAGGATTTGGTTTTGCTTTCGATCTGGAAACGGAAGCGCTGGATTGATTAACGCCTTTTGTTAGGGCGTCAATTTCTGAATTGACGACCTTGCTGAGGTCGTGTTTTGTGTAACGCCCTTTAGTAGGTCGTTTACTCTTTGGCCTCTCGATGGGTTTCACGCATTGCTTTAGGGCATGTTTCATGTTTTAAACGACTACATGTCAAGGCGCGTTTTCATGATTTGACGCCGTTCCGTGAAGGCGTGTTTTTATGAGCTTATGAATTTAGATATTCATGTGTGTTAATGAACTTTAGTGCTATTATTTCGTTGAATTGTTTTTTTATTTAGCACTTATGATCATATCATGATTTAAATGGAAAACTATGTTTGATTATCTTGAATTTTGAAAACTGATGAATTTTCAAAGTACAGAAGTTTGTAGGATTAGAGGCGCTTGGGTTGCTCATGGAAATAACATCGCACTTGTTATCTTGTATTTGTTCGTTGTAAGCATTGTTACTATATAATATTTACATTATTATAGCATATCAAGGACCTTGTGGTTCTGATGAATCTGGAATTTGAGTTCCCCTTCATCAAAAACGATGATGATTCCAGGAGACTCTTGATCACACGGATAGGCCGTTGAGTCGTTCAAGGTCTGGGACGATGGTTCCACTTTCTGAGTTGATGCGCGGACAAACGGGCTTCGGCTTAGTGTTAACTCAGAGACTTGGATTCTTGACCAAGTCTAGATGGCTTAGCAATATTATCCTTGATTATTTTCTATTTTTAGTTTGTTTTATCTTTTTCTTTTTAGCCCAACATGCATCATGTTGAAAATCTTCATATTATGGTGATAATGAAGGTCACTCATTTTTGATTGAGTTGACATGAGATATTCCACTCCGAATCAAGTACTTTGTTCTATCTGAAGCCGCTCAGGCTGGTTCCTTGAAAAATGTCCCTTTGTTGGATCTCCATCTCAATTTTCTTTATTCTGTAAAATTTACCTTGGTTGTAGCACGTCCACGTTGGCTGGTAACCGCTCTCCAATGGTCTTTCCCTATCGTGCCCGCGCACACACCTTTTGCCTTACATTTTACTTGTTTAGTTTAATCTCCTTTATCCAGCAAATTGATGCTTCCTTGGAATCACTCGAAGTTGTTTCACTCAGAATCTTGGAAAGATTTCTATTACTTAGTGTCTGAGGCGTGTCACATCACACCTTGGCATCTACTTATCAGTTCGCTCCACTTCATTCCATTTTGTTGCACTTTCACTCCATTTTCGTCTCACTCCCTTCCAAAGCAGACGCCAAGGCGGGGCAGCTGTAGACACGCCAAAAATGACGCTATGTTGATCAAATCTCATGTCACTATGATGACGCCCCAAAGTGAACTTCAATATATTCATAATATGAAGTTTTTCTATTTTCTTGTGTGTGGTTTTGACTCATTTTTGTATTTTTTGTGATTCGCGACCTGAAGAGGGGCGTTATTTAAATAGCGACCTTATCGAGGGCATTTTCTCAAGAAAGGACGACTAATTGTAAGGGCGTCAATTCCTGGTATTATCCGGTTTTAAAGTAAATGCAAAATCAATTTAATCATTGGTTAACGTCCTTCCTCAGGGCGTGTTTTAAATTAACGCCTCGCTCTTAGGCGTGTTATCATAATTTTCAAATAAAGTAAGTTTCATTGCCAAAATTAAATCCAAGAAGTGACGCCCTTGGTAGAGGTCGTGTTTTGAGTAACGTCTTGATGGAAGTCGTCAATTCTTGATTTGACGCCCTTTGCAAGGTCGTGTTTCACCTTTTGTGTCCTGCTTGAATTCCTCTTTCCTGTGTAGAGTCCTGCCTCCAATGGTCTCCTTGCTCGAATTAGAGGTAGAGTTCTGCCTTCTTTGAACATTGCCTATCCTTATCTTACCAAATTCGAGTTTATCTCCCACTGAAATCCTATAAAAACATGATCTGGGTGATCGAAGCAGAGGTTGACGATTTAAGAGGGTTGAAGAGATTAGAACGTTCAAGAGATTGAGAGGATTGACGGCTTTCTCTGCTTGCTTACTGTCGTGGGATCGTTGGGAGGATTTTCGGCTTCCTCTGTACCTGCTTCATCCGATCAACCACGTCTTATCGATTCCCTTTACTGTCGACAGGGACAGCAAGGCTTTTTTTGTTGATTTGTCTTCATCTATTTTCTCCTTCTTCGTCTGCATCAATTCCATCGTCAGTTTTCTTTTTCCTTTTTCACTTTGCACTAGTTTTATCACATATCTCCCCTCTCCCTAATTCCTCTTTAGGGGTTTTAAAACCAAAACAATAAGGTGCGCATGTTGATTTCCTCTTATCATCACCTGTTTTATTTGGATTGATACTACTTGCATCGGCTGAATCCCTCTTTGCTTTGCTTTGTTGTTTCATTGTCTTTTTTGCAAGGTAATCAAAAGGAGAACCCTTCTCATCGGCCGGCCGATTGAAGAAGGAGGAAGGAACTTCACATCATCCCGCGTTTCAATCTTCACCAGGTATTCGCGATCTCTCTTTTTTTGAGGTAACCCCTCTGGCGATCACATCTCCATATTTGCACCACGTGCAAGCTTTTATTCCCCTTATTTATGCATTAATCATCATTATCTCCTCCATGTTTAATCACATCATTATTCTCTTGTGATTTTTTTGTGTGGGATTTATGCCTATCCACAACTAGCAGTCCCACCAAATAAGACACTGAACATTGTCGTTATGAACCGGCGGCAAGTCCACAGTATGCTAGAAGAGTGCCCCGAAGAAGACGAGGTTGCCACCATCAGCACAGAACAAGCGTCTGATTGGAGACAGCACTTGCTGCAGTGGTTTCTACACCAACAACTGCCGCAGAAAAGAGAAGAAAAGATGAAACTCCTAAGAATCAAAGATTCTTATGGAATCAGGAATGGAATTTTGTTCCGAATAATGGCAGATGCACGCAAGAAGATTCTACTCCGCTGTCTGTCCACTGAGGAAGCTTGGCAAGCGATGAAAGAAACACATGCTGGGACAGCAGGTGCCCACCAGGCTGGTCCCAAGATGAAGATAGAAATCAAGAAGCTGGGCTACTATTGGCCCACCATGTTTGAAGACTGCTGTAAATTTGCAAAATCATGCCAGAAATGCCAGGAGCATGCTACTGTGCCTAGAAGGCCTCCAACGACTCTGCACCCTACAGTTCCCAACTAGCCATTTGCACAATGGGGAACTGATGTAGTCGGGCCACTTCCGACTTCCTCAGCCGGACATAAGTACATACTGGCCATAACAGATTACTTCTCCCGATGGGCGGAGGCTATAGCATTAAGAGAAGTGACTGGTGAATTGGTCACCAAATTCATCAAACAGAACATTATCTTTCGGTTCGGGATCCCCAGCCGAATTATATCCGACAATGGAAGTCATTTCAGAAATCAGAAGGTCTATCGGCTTGCTGAGAAATATAAGATCGAATGGAGGACCTCCACTCCTTACAATCCACAGGCAAACGGATTGGCAGAAGCTTTTAACAAGACTCTCTGCACCTTGCTGGCCAAGGTCGTCAGTTCTAACAAGAAAGACTGGGAAGAGAAAATGTATGAAGCTCTGTGGGCATACCGCACTGTCTTCAAGACACCTACAGGGTGCTCACCATACTCGCTGGTATACAGCTCAGAGGCAATGGTTCCGCTAGAGCTGGAAGTCCCGTCACTCAGAGTGGCAGTCCAATATGGCCTGGCCCGTGGCAAACAGACCAACACAGAAAGAAGACTAGAAGAACTGGCTGAATTGGAAGGGAAGCGCCTCCGAGCTTAGAAGAATATCCAAATGTATCAGGCCCGCATGGCCACTGCATTCAACAAACTCGTAAGAGGACGAGAATTCAAGAAAGGTGACCTCGTCATGGTCAAGAAAAAAGAAGTCATGGCGTCCAACCCAAAAGGAAAGCTGAATGCTAATTGGGAAGGTCCTTATGTGATATAGAGGGTCTACGAGGGAGGGGCCTACGTGGTTGTTAACCATCGAGGGGAAATCCAATTCTCGCCACTCAACGGAAGACATCTGAAGCTGTATCATACAGCACAACCAACATTCCCCGAGTAATCGGGTAAAATCTACCCTTTCCTTGGTCTGGCGGCACTCCGCCCTAGCCGAGCTACCCTTTCCTTGGTCTAGCGGCACTCCGCCCTAACCAAGCTACACCCTTCCTTGCTCTAGCAGCACTCCGCCCTAGCCAAGCTACCCTTTCTTGGTCTAGCGGCACTCCGCACTAACCAAGCTACCCCTGTCTTGGTCTAGCTACCCCTTTCCTGGTAACTCCTCTGGAAATACGTCCGGAAATTCTCGGACAATAGCAATATCCTTAATCTCGATCTGCTATTCAGGGGACGCATGAACAAAAGCCAGAAAAGCTTCGCATCCACGCCTCAATAACTTATCAGCACGAAGAGTCGAGATAAGAGAGATAGAACTAGGATGTTTCACTCCCTTGAAGGATAATCCGGGGTGTCTAGAAAAAGACACGGAACAAGAACTACAATGGACATTGGCCTCATATCGAGCCAACCAATCGGCTCCTAGGATTACATCGTAATCCTTCATGTCCATACAAATCAAATCAGCTGGAAAATTCTGATCATTCACCATAACCTTACTAGAAGGATAGTAATGCTGAATTGCTGATTTAGAACCAATAGGGGTTGATATTTCTAACGGAGAACTCAATAAAACAGGTTCCATAGCTAAAGATTTAGCAAATCTCCGTGAAAGAAAAGAATGTGTTGCACCAGTATCAAATAGAACAAAAGCTGGCAAGTCGAATATAGCAAGAGTACCTTCGACGAGTCCACCATCCTCGGCGATATCTTTTTTCTTCGCATGAAGAGCCTGGAGCCTGCCTTGAGGCTTCTTGAAATTCAGGGGTTTTGCCGGGATAGCTTGTTCCGATAATAAAGGGCAGTTGGGTATACGGTGCTCTTTGCTTCCACACCGCAGACATGCACCTAGCTTGCGCCAACAATCTTCCATCTTGTGACCAGGACGATCACAATATCGGCATACGCCCTTGAATGGAATCATAGAATCAGGTTTCTTGTCTTCTTGTCGCGGCATTTTGCCTCTCCACGAACCAGAACCAGAACTTGAACCAGAACTAATAAATGGTCTTTTCTTGCTCGGGTCAGTGACAAATCCAGGTTTAACATTCTTGAGTGCCTTCGGTTGCTCTTTCTTGTTACCTTGACCACGAATCCTTTCAGTCATTTCCAAAGTATCTTCTAATATTTGTGCCTTTCTTACCATCTCAGAATATGTAGAAATTTCCAGTGGTGCAAGTTGATTGATATAATGAAGTCGAAGACCATTGAGGAAACGCTTCGCCTTCATTCTCTCAGTCGAAATAAGATGTCTTGCATAACGAGAGAGTCGTGAAAATTGAGCCTCATATTCTGATACCGATAAACTTCGCTGCTTCAAAGCTGCGAATTCTGCTCCCTTCTTTTCTTGCACGCGGTCAGAAAAATATTTATCATTGAAATATTCCTCGAATTCCTCCCACGAGACTTGTTGATCTCCGAGAGTCGGCTTAACAGACTCCCACCAAGCACGTGCATCCCGTTCCAGTTGGAAAACAGATAAAAGAACACGTTCTTGGTCAGTGCATTGCATGACCTCAAAAATTCTTGCCATCTCGTCGAGCCAATTCTCGGCTTCATCGGGATCAGTTGAACCAGCGAATCTAGGCGGGTTCATTCCTCGAAAATTCCGATATAAATCACCAGTGCCATGAGCTGCGCCATGAGGTGCCGCTCCAGCTCCAGCTTGAGCCAGTGCGTTCAAGGCTTGCGTAAGTCCTTGAACTGTATGATGTAAATTCCTCATCTCAGCACGATTGGCTGCCATTTCGAGTTAAGTGCCTATATAAAATAGTTACTCGGATTATTTATGAGAGAAGAACTTCTTAGATGAGAAGAGAAGAACTAGATAAGAAGATCATGATTATGGTTAAATAACTTAACCCAAATTTCTACCCAAATTCTCACAAGGTTGTTTTCTTAAGCCTATAACCAATAGACCTATAACCTTAAAGTGAAATACCTAGGACAAATTGACCTAGGCTCTGATACAAACTAAACTGTCACGCCCCGATGCGGAATCTCGGGACGTACGGTTAGAGGCAAGCGAGCAATATATAATTCCGAACCATTGCAATCCATTGCACTAAAGGTTGGAAAAGTAATAATCAGAGTTTTATTGAAATAAGGTTGAGTACACTGGGTAGAACGACTACAACCAAATAATAAGTAAAATGCTAGAACAATCTCTCACTAATGCTAAGGGTACAAACTGACTCAATAAACTAAAACTATCTCTCGATATCACTCCAGTCCATCCCCGACAAGTTCGTCACCTGGAAAGAGGGGAAACAGTAGGAGTGAGCTAAACACGCTCAGTAGATAACCACAAACAGGTTTAAGTAATTAACTATTGATTTCCAATTTATATGAAATGCAGTAAATAAAGAATGACGATAGAATATCTTGCAAGGTCAAGAAATATAGCAATTTATCAAGTAGTGAACAAGTAAAGTACAATAGAGAATTTGGCCAGCAATATGTTACACATGTAACCAAGTAAATACACACGAGTCGAGTATCAAGAGTTTGTCATAGATGTAACAAGTCAAGTCAAGTATTCGGGTGCAATGCCTCACCCTTGTCATAAACATCCCAATGGGCTCAATATCTTTTCGGGCGCTCTCCCCAGGACCAGACTGGGCCCTTATGATGCGTCGGCATTTCATTTCAATTGGATCACCGATCCCCCGTCTAGACATAGTCAATTATGGCCAATATAATCAGATGAATTTTTGTCGGGTATAAGATGTAAAGGACGACACTTGTCTCCTCTGATTCAAGAGTATAAACACGACGAAAACCCAAAACAAGGTAGTCGTACGGCGAACACCGGGCCGTACTCTCATGAGTAACGAGTCACGGGGTCAAGAATGAACGGTTGACAGTAAGCCGTTCGAGAGAGAGAAGTAAGTTCTGAAGAACGAATATACGAACCACTCGGGTCGTATTTTTAAGAAATACGGTTCAAGAGAATCCGTATTAAGTATAACGATAATATCTAATTATAAGATAATTTATGCAAAGTAGTTACCAGGTTGCCAATAACAATTAAACCAACTAATTTCAGTTTAATGTCCATTGGTCAATTCCGGGCTCAAATATGACCGAAGGTTATCCAAGGGTAATCGGTCAATTTATCAAGTTAAAACGATAGTTATGATGTAACCGTAATTTACCACGGTAAAAATGTCTCACGGTAAAAAAAATGTGAAGTTTACCGGATAGAGTGTCCGGTTAATTGGCCAAAGACTTGCCATAAGTCGGCCAGTAATATTTTGATTTACAGTAATTTACAGAAATTACCTATGGTAATTAACCAATTTATCCAAAGTTACAAGTGAATTACAATAGTTTCCACTTTAAACAATTTATCAAAATAGATATTGCAAATAACAGAAATTTACTCATGTCATTATCTGTTATTTATATGGATTGTCAAATTTTACTAATTAACATTTTTAATAGGTCAAAATAGTAAAAATCAGGTTTTCTGGAAGTTAAACGGATGACAGTGGGCCGTTAAACCTACTGGCTGTAAAACGGTTATCTATGGGCCGTTTTAAGGGTAAAAGGATACTACGGTTATAGTGGGGCCGTGTATCATGTAAAGCGGTCGTTTTCTAACTGTGTATATAAAATACGATAAAATGATAATACTACTAATTTCATTCTAAAGCGGTCTCTGGTTGACCGTTATTCATGTGAAATGGTTAAAATTGGGCCGCTTAAAGCAATTAAGGCGGTCAGTTCTAAGCCGTCTAAGAGATAAGCGGTCCGGTTGGAACCGTCTTTCTTTGTAACACGGGAACAGCGAAAACAGAAGTATAATCCGGCAATGAGGGCTTCAATTCATGGGTTTAAGTATGGAAAATCATGAAATATGCAAGCTAACATGATGCCCTATCATTCCTTTTATTGAATTCAAGTTTGTGCCATGGTTACCTACCTTAACCGATGAAAATAAGAGAAAGCTTGGGGAAGAAGATGAATAGTGGTCTTGCAAAGCTTCACAGCAGCAAGACAGCAGCAAGAAATCCTTAAGTTGCTTAAGAGGAATGCTTAGGAATGCTTCCTCTATTTATAGGTTTGTAGAGAAGTGTTTAAACTTCTCACGCGGGCTGGTCAGAGCCGCAATTCCCTTGGCAGTGTTGAAGACGTGTTTATGCCAACCCAAACACGGTTTCACGTGTTCCACAAGGTAAGGTTACCCTTAATCTAAGCCTAATCCCATAGATTAAGCCATTGTTAACTAAAACCTTCATTTAATATCACTAAACGATTTTTAATGAAATTGACCCAGAAGACAAAATTGCTAATCAAGACGTGATCTTTCAGATTATGATTTTTATGGAATTTTATCACGAGGTTTAATGTAAATCTCCCAATCTTAAGATTAAAATAATAATTTAACCCAATGTTCAACGGTTTAGTCGATAGAGAGAGTTTTTGATTTTTACCGATGAAACTCCAGAAGACAAAGTTGCTAAGAAAAATACTCTCTATCAGATGTGATTTTTGCAGATTTTTCCAAGGTAGTTATATTTTCGGGTGAATAGTGTTTTCCGCGTTTTTAAGTCAGGCTTAAATCACTGATTAAGCCATGTAAATGATTTTATTAGGGTCAGGTACAGGAGACCAAAGTGTTTATCATGGTGTTTACTAATTAACTATCATTTTTCAGAATATTTACACGATAGTCAAAAACATTTACTATTTACTATTTACCTCAGTCACTATTCAACATTTACTATTTACGAAATTTAATATTTGTATAGAAACTCGGGGTCTTACACCCTCCCCCACTTAAAGAATTTGGTCCTCCAAATTCACTGGACCAAAATACAGTAAAGGAAAGATAGCTCACCTAGAATAGGTCGGGATAACGCTTCCGTATAGCGTCCTCGGATTCCCATGTAGCTTCTTCTATTCCACGCCGACTCCATTGGATTTTGACCATCGGTATGGAACGATTTCGAAGTTGTTGCTCCTTTCGATCCAGAATTTTCACTAGTCTTTCTTCATATGATAGATCCTTTTTAAATTCAAAGTCCACATGTTGAATGATGTGACTAGGGTCGCACACGTATTTCCGAAGCATAGATACATGGAATACGTTATGTACACCAGATAATTGAGGAGGTAAGGCCAATCTATAAGCGACTTCACCCACTCGATCAAGGATCTCAAATGGACCAATATACCTTGGGCTTAACTTGCCATAAATACCAAATCGACGAATACCTCTTGAAGGAGATACTTTTAAGAACACATGCTCGCCAATTTGAAATTCCAAATCTCTTCTCCTATTATCAGCATAACTCTTTTGCCTTGATTGAGCCACAAGTAACCGGTCTCGGATAATACGAATATTTTGTGATGACTCCGAGATAAGATCCGGTCCAAGCCATTGCTTCTCGCCAACCTCATCCCAACATAATGGAGAACGACAGCTCCTTCCATACAAAGCCTCGAAAGGTGTCATCTGTATGCTGGCTTGATAACTATTGTTGTAGGCGAATTCTATTAATGCTAAATGATCGCTCCAACTTCCACCGAAGTCGATCATACAAGCTCTCAACATATCTTCCACTATTTGATTAGTTCTCTCGGTCTGTCCATCTGTTTGCGGATGAAATGCAGTGCTAAAATTTAGACGGGTACCAAGAGATTCTTGCAATCCCTTCCAGAAATGAGATGTAAATCTCGGGTCTCGGTCAGACACAATGCTGACTGGAATACCATGAAGTCTAACCACTTCCTTCAGATATAATGCTGCTAGCACATCAACTGTCCACTTGGACTTAATGGATAGGAAATGGGCTGACTTAGTCAGTCGATCTACGATTACCCATATTGCATCATGACCACTTCGAGTCTTAGGAAGACTCATAATAAAATCCATGCCAATACTCTCCCACTTCCATTGGGGAATGTCAAGTGGTTTCAATTTACCTGCCGGTCTGAAATGCTCGGCCTTTACTTGTTGACAAACCAGACATCTACTCACAAAATCTGTAATTTCCCTTTTCATGTTCGGCCACCAAAATGTCCTTTTCAAATCTTTGAACATCTTAGTGCCTCCCGGATGGATAGTATATCGAGATCTATGTGCTTCTTCAAGAATCCGATTCTTTATATTACCCTCATCCGGTACACAAGTTCGACCTTGAAATACTAATCTTCCATCATCGGCTATCGAGAATTCAAGTTTGCTACTCAGGCTTTCCTTAATCTCGACTAGCTCGGGATCAATATCTTGCAATAACTTGATTTCTACCAATAATTCGGGCTTAAGTTGCAACTGGGAAATCAATATCCGATCATTATCAATATTGATATCCAGACTAGCCATTTGCTCCAGTAATTTCCATTCTTGTAACATAAGACTAGATATCTTAGCCACAGGTTTCCGACTTAAAGCGTCAGCAACCACATTGCCTTTGCCCGGGTGATACTTAATAGAAAAGTCGAAATCCTTTATATACTCCAACCATCTCCTTTGTCTCATGTTCAATTCCTTTTGAGAAAATAAGTATTTCAGACTTTTGTGATCCGAAAATACAGTGAATGTTTCACCATATAAGTAGTGCCTCCAAATCTTCAAAGCAAATACCACGGCTGCCAATTCCAAATCATGAACTGGATAATTAACTTCATGCTTTCTTAGCTGCCTAGAAGAATAGGCAATCACCTTGCCGTGCTGCATAAGCACACAGCCTAAGCCAATACCAGAAGCATCAGTGTAAACCACAAAACCGCCCTCACCAGAAGGTAAGGTCAAAATAGGAGCAGTAGTCAAACAATCCTTCAGAGTTTGGAAACTCCGTTGGCATTCAGTTGACCACTCAAACTTGATCTCCTTGCGGGTTAATTTTGTCAGAGGTACCGCAATCTTAGAGAAATCTTGAATGAACCTTCGATAATAACCAGCCAGGCCAAGAAAACTCCTTACTTCAGTAACATTAGTAGGCTGTTCCCAATTCTTTACCGCTTCCACTTTAGATGGATCCACAGAAATTCCATCCTTAGTAATAATATGTCCTAGAAAGGACACCTCACTTAGCCAAAATTCACACTTGCTGAACTTGGCATATAATTGGTGATCTCTTAATAATTGCAAAGCCATCCTCAGATGCTCGGCATGTTCTTTTTCACTCTTGGAATATATCAAAATATCATCTATGAATACCACAACCCATTGATCAAGGTAGGGTCGGAACACACTGTTCATTAACTGCATGAAAGCTGCCGGTGCATTCGTTAACCCAAAAGGCATAACGACAAACTCATAATGACCATACCGGCTACGGAAAGCTGATTTATAAATATCCCCTTCTTTAATCCGTAACTGGTGATATCCAGATCGAAGATCGATCTTAGAAAAATAATAAGCTCCAGTAATCTGGTCAAATAACTCATCAATCCTTGGCAAAGGATACTTGTTCTTGACAGTCAACTGGTTGAGTTGCCGATAATCGATGCATAATCTCATCGAACCATCTTTCTTCCGAACAAACAATACAGGAGCTCCCCAAGGGGAAACACTCGGGCGAATAAAACCCTTCTCGAGTAATTCCAACAATTGCTGCTTCAATTCCCGCAATTCCGCATGAGACATTCGATAAGGGGCTCTAGAAATAGGAGACGATCCAGGAATAAGATCAATAGAAAATGTAACTTCACGCTGAGGCGGAAGTCCTGGTAACTCCTCTGGAAATACGTCCAGAAATTCTCGGACAATAGCAATATCCTTAATCTCGATCTGCTGTTCAGGGGACGCATGAACAAAAGCCAGAAAAGCTTCGCATCCACGCCTCAATAACTTATCAGCACGAAGAGTCGAGATAAGAGAGATAGAACTAGGATGTTTCACTCCCTTGAAGGATAATCCGGGGTGTCTAGAAAAAGACACGGAACAAGAACTACAATGGACATTGGCCTCATATCGAGCCAACCAATCGGCTCCTAGGATTACATCGTAATCCTTCATGTCCATACAAATCAAATCAGCTGGAAAATTCTGATCATTCACCATAACCTTACTAGAAGGATAGTAATGCTGAATTGCTGATTTAGAACCAATAGGGGTTGATATTTCTAACGGAGAACTCAATAAAACAGGTTCCATAGCTAAAGATTTAGCAAATCTCCGTGAAAGAAAAGAATGTGTTGCACCAGTATCAAATAGAACAAAAGCTGGCAAGTCGAATATAGCAAGAGTACCTTCGACGAGTCCACCATCCTCGGCGATATCTTTTTTCTTCGCATGAAGAGCCTGGAGCCTGCCTTGAGGCTTCTTGAAATTCAGGGGTTTTGCCGGGATAGCTTGTTCCGATAATAAAGGGCAGTTGGGTATACGGTGCTCTTTGCTTCCACACCGCAGACATGCACCTAGCTTGCGCCAACAATCTTCCATCTTGTGACCAGGACGATCACAATATCGGCATACGCCCTTGAATGGAATCATAGAATCAGGTTTCTTGTCTTCTTGTCGCGGCATTTTGCCTCTCCACGAACCAGAACCAGAACTTGAACCAGAACTAATAAATGGTCTTTTCTTGCTCGGGTCAGTGACAAATCCAGGTTTAACATTCTTGAGTGCCTTCGGTTGCTCTTTCTTGTTACCTTGACCACGAATCCTTTCAGTCATTTCCAAAGTATCTTCTAATATTTGTGCCTTTCTTACCATCTCAGAATATGTAGAAATTTCCAGTGGTGCAAGTTGATTGATATAATGAAGTCGAAGACCATTGAGGAAACGCTTCGCCTTCATTCTCTCAGTCGAAATAAGATGTCTTGCATAACGAGAGAGTCGTGAAAACTGAGCCTCATATTCTGATACCGATAAACTTCGCTGCTTCAAAGCTGCGAATTCTGCTCCCTTCTTTTCTTGCACGCGGTCAGAAAAATATTTATCATTGAAATATTCCTCGAATTCCTCCCACGAGACTTGTTGATCTCCGAGAGTCGGCTTAACAGACTCCCACCAAGCACGTGCATCCCGTTCCAGTTGGAAAACAGATAAAAGAACACGTTCTTGGTCAGTGCATTGCATGACCTCAAAAATTCTTGCCATCTCGTCGAGCCAATTCTCGGCTTCATCGGGATCAGTTGAACCAGCGAATCTAGGCGGGTTCATTCCTCGAAAATTCCGATATAAATCACCAGTGCCATGAGCTGCGCCATGAGGTGCCGCTCCAGCTCCAGCTTGAGCCAGTGCGTTCAAGGCTTGCGTAAGTCCTTGAACTGTACGATGTAAATTCCTTATCTCAGCACGATTGGCTGCCATTTCGAGTTAAGTGCCTATATAAAATAGTTACTCGGATTATTTATGAGAGAAGAACTTCTTAGATGAGAAGAGAAGAACTAGATAAGAAGATCATGATTATGGTTAAATAACTTAACCCAAATTTCTACCCAAATTCTCACAAGGTTGTTTTCTTAAGCCTATAACCAATAGACCTATAACCTTAAAGTGAAATACCTAGGACAAATTGACCTAGGCTCTGATACAAACTAAACTGTCACGCCCCGATGCGGAATCTCGGGACGTACGGTTAGAGGCAAGCGAGCAATATATAATTCCGAACCATTGCAATCCATTGCACTAAAGGTTGGAAAAGTAATAATCAGAGTTTTATTGAAATAAGGTTGAGTACACTGGGTAGAACGACTACAACCAAATAATAAGTAAAATGCTAGAACAATCTCTCACTAATGCTAAGGGTACAAACTGACTCAATAAACTAAAACTATCTCTCGATATCACTCCAGTCCATCCCCGACAAGTTCGTCACCTGGAAAGAGGGGAAACAGTAGGAGTGAGCTAAACACGCTCAGTAGATAACCACAAACAGGTTTAAGTAATTAACTATTGATTTACAATTTATATGAAATGCAGTAAATAAAGAATGACGATAGAATATCTTGCAAGGTCAAGAAATATAGCAATTTATCAAGTAGTGAACAAGTAAAGTACAATAGAGAATTTGGCCAGCAATATGTTACACATGTAACCAAGTAAATACACACGAGTCGAGTATCAAGAGTTTGTCATAGACGTAACAAGTCAAGTCAAGTATTCGGGTGCAATGCCTCACCCTTGTCATAAACATCCCAATGGGCTCAATATCTTTTCGGGCGCTCTCCCCAGGACCAGACTGGGCCCTTATGATGCGTCGGCATTTCATTTCAATTGGATCACCGATCCCCCGTCTAGACATAGTCAATTATGGCCAATATAATCAGATGAATTTCTGTCGGGTATAAGATGTAAAGGACGACACTTGTCTCCTCTGATTCAAGAGTATAAACACGACGAAAACCCAAAACAAGGTAGTCGTACGGCGAACACCGGGCCGTACTCTCATGAGTAACGAGTCACGGGGTCAAGAATGAACGGTTGACAGTAAGCCGTTCGAGAGAGAGAAGTAAGTTCTGAAGAACGAATATACGAACCACTCGGGTCGTATTTTTAAGAAATACGGTTCAAGAGAATCCGTATTAAGTATAACGATAATATCTAATTATAAGATAATTTATGCAAAGTAGTTACCGGGTTGCCAATAACAATTAAACCAACTAATTTCAGTTTAATGTCCATTGGTCAATTCCAGGCTCAAATATGACCGAAGGTTATCCAAGGGTAATCGGTCAATTTATCAAGTTAAAACGATAGTTATGATGTAACCGTAATTTACCACGGTAAAAATGTCTCACGGTAAAAAAAATGTGAAGTTTACCGGATAGAGTGTCCGGTTAATTGGCCAAAGACTTGCCATAAGTCGGCCAGTAATATTTTGATTTACAGTAATTTACAGAAATTACCTATGGTAATTAACCAATTTATCCAAAGTTACAAGTGAATTACAATAGTTTCCACTTTAAACAATTTATCAAAATAGATATTGCAAATAACAGAAATTTACTCATGTCATTATCTGTTATTTATATGGATTGTCAAATTTTACTAATTAACATTTTTAATAGGTCAAAATAGTAAAAATCAGGTTTTCTGGAAGTTAAACGGATGACAGTGGGCCGTTAAACCTACTGGCTGTAAAACGGTTATCTATGGGCCGTTTTAAGGGTAAAAGGATACTACGGTTATAGTGGGGCCGTGTATCATGTAAAGCGGTCGTTTTCTAACCGTGTATATAAAATACGATAAAATGATAATACTACTAATTTCATTCTAAAGCGGTCTCTGGTTGACCGTTATTCATGTGAAATGGTTAAAATTGGGCCGCTTAAAGCAATTAAGGCGGTCAGTTCTAAGCCGTCTAAGAGATAAGCGGTCCGGTTGGAACCGTCTTTCTTTGTAACACGGGAACAGCGAAAACAGAAGTATAATCCGGCAATGAGGGCTTCAATTCATGGGTTTAAGCATGGAAAATCATGAAATATACAAGCTAACATGATGCCCTATCATTCCTTTTATTGAATTCAAGTTTGTGCCATGGTTACCTACCTTAACCGATGAAAATAAGAGAAAGCTTGGGGAAGAAGATGAATAGTGGTCTTGCAAAGCTTCACAGCAGCAAGACAGCAGCAAGAAATCCTTAAGTTGCTTAAGAGGAATGCTTAGGAATGCTTCCTCTATTTATAAGTTTGTAGAGAAGTGTTTAAACTTCTCACGCGGGCTGGTCAGAGCCGCAATTCCCTTGGCAGTGTTGAAGACGTGTTTATGCCAACCCAAACACGGTTTCACGTGTTCCACAAGGTAAGGTTACCCTTAATCTAAGCCTAATCCCATAGATTAAGCCATTGTTAACTAAAACCTTCATTTAATATCACTAAACGATTTTTAATGAAATTGACCCAGAAGACAAAATTGCTAATCAAGACGTGATCTTTCAGATTATGATTTTTATGGAATTTTATCACGAGGTTTAATGTAAATCTCCTAATCTTAAGATTAAAATAATAATTTAACCCAATGTTCAACGGTTTAGTCGATAGAGAGAGTTTTTGATTTTTACCGATGAAACTCCAGAAGACAAAGTTGCTAAGAAAAATACTCTCTATCAGATGTGATTTTTGCAGATTTTTCCAAGGTAGTTATATTTTCGGGTGAATAGTGTTTTCCGCGTTTTTAAGTCAGGCTTAAATCACTGATTAAGCCATGTAAATGATTTTATTAGGGTCAGGTACAGGAGACCAAAGTGTTTATCATGGTGTTTACTAATTAACTATCATTTTTAGAATATTTACACGATAGTCAAAAACATTTACTATTTACTATTTACCTCAGTCACTATTCAACATTTACTATTTACGAAATTTAATATTTGTACAGAAACTCGGGGTCTTACACCCTATTTCCCTTTGCATTGATATTGACACCCACATCAATGATCGTGTGTCCACAATAAACATATGGCGCCATGGTCCATAGGATGAAAGTTCGGGTCCCAGAAAAGATAATGAAAAAGGAAAAGAGAAAGAAAACGACAAAAAGTATATATAAAAAAAATGGGGTTGAAAATAGAGATACCCCGCCAGACTTGTTCAGGCATTCTGGACAAGGGCAAAAATGGCTAAAATCCAGCTGTGGTGAAAACCCGAAAGGGCACTGCAGGCAAAATCGGGTACCCCACCACGTGAAAATCCGAAAGGACGCGTGGGCAAAAGCAAGAGGGGGCTGGCTCCGGCGAAAACCCGAAAGGGCGCTTGGGTCGGTAATGTGGTAATTCAGAAGTTCCATGCCAACCGGCACGTTACCTTCACCTCCCCTTTTACTGATGAAGCCTTCCGTCGGTCATCTGGCTCTATGCCCCACCGATGATAAAGCCTTTCCGGGATAGATCTTGCGTCTACCCTGATGAAATTTACATACCCTCTTTTCACATATCCCATCAACAATAAAACCCGTCACCAGTCTGATAAAGCCTGGCCAGTTCAGACCTTACGTCTGTCCTGATCAAACTCCTAAACCTTCCCTTGATCGATGGGCTCCTTGCCCGGTCAACGATGAAACCCTACCAGGATAGACCCTACGCCTATCCTGATGAAACCTACGTATTTCTTGTCAAAGTCCCACCCACCATAAAACCCGCTAGAATAGACCTTACGTCTGTCCTGACGAGACCTACACCTCTACATACGTCCCACCGTTGATCGACCGGCACCTCGCCCGATCAATGATGAAATCCTCTGTCCGGTTTAGACCTTACGTCTATACTGATGAAACCTATGAGACTCTTTGCGTCGATATAAGCCCCATATCGACGATGAAACCAACCACTGATCGACTGGCACCTCGCCCGATCAGTGATGAAACCATGTCCAATTAAAACCCTGCCAGTTTAGACCTTTTGTCTATTCTGATGAAACTTATAACACTTTCTTTGCATCGATATGAACCCAATATCGATGATGAAACTAGCTATTGATCGACCGGCACCTCGCCCGATCAATGATGAAATCCTATCCAGTTCAGACCCTACGTCTGTCCTGATGAAAACCATGTACCCTTCAAGGTCCCACCTGTGATAACCTCTACCCAGTCTAGACCTTACGTCTACTCTGATAAAACCTGTAAAACTCCTTTGCATCGGTATAAACCCAATATCGATGATGAAATCATATACTGGTCGACTGGCACATTGCCCCGACTAGCTTTGAAACCTGCCCGGGATGGACCATTCGCCCATTCCGGATAGTGCTCTGAGCCTCTTCGTTCACATTCCTGCAAACCGTCTCCCTTGCGGCACGTATGGCCAAGAAGGACGTTTGCTACCACCAACAGAATTCGGTTTAAAGCACCCCCCCGGAGGCCGTCACGCGGTGGAGCGAGTTCCCCATCCTTTCTTTGAAGGGGTGGACGCTCTCCTGCCAGGTACGGGCTATTCCCATAGGGACCGCTGAAACCGCTGCCAAATCGCCGTGAAATATTGATGGTGCGATAAGTAAAGAACAAACCACATATGAGACTGGTGTAAAGATTCCTTTCCATTGAATAAAAAAGGGAATACAAGAAGGGCCCCTGAGGGGGAATTGTATTACAAAAAGGGGTAAACAGATATTCACGGGCGCCGGAATATGTCCTCGAAGGCCAGAAGCCCTACATGCGGGGCAGCCCCCAGCTCATGAAGTCGAGCCTCCTCCTCCTGTAGCCGGGCAGACTCGTCCTGAAAGGATGCCACCTGCCCCTCCAACAGAGCTACTTCTTCCGCAAGCTGCGGCCGAGAAGTTGTTATCTGCGGCAGTTCAGCACGGAGGTCAAACAGTCCAGCCTCCAGGATGGTTATCCGGCTACGCACGAACTGCTCCCGCTGCGCCAGAGACTGCAGTTGGCATTGGCGCTCCTGAAAAACAGAGTCCATCTTCTCCAGCTCCGATTTGCACTCCTTCCTTTGCAACTTCAAAGCTGCCAGTCTGTCAGACATAATATGTGCCAAGAAGTCCCGGCGATGTGTAAACTTTAGCAACAATAGAACCCGCTGGGCCCATATTTCCATGGGACAGCCCATCGCCTGTAGACCAGGGGTGAAACGCTCGGCTATCTCCTTCAGCCGCAGATAAGTCAATCCAGGCTGGGACTCCACCAGCTGGCGCAGCATGTCCAGATTTTGTCAGACGAAACTCTCGGATGAAGCAGAGCCAGGAGAAGGAACTGGAGCTACTTCGAAAGTCACCTCACTGTCAATATCCGCCCATAGTGTAACATCAGGCTGGGAAGAGGAAGATGGGAGGTCTGCTGAAGATGCCAACTGAGCTCTCTCTGCACTCCCTGACGAAACCAAGAGGCCTTCCACCTCCATCTCCTCGGGGGTTGCTGTTTGAATGCTCGTAGGGGCAACTTTAATAAGTGCTGGAGCGGCTGCTTCCTGGGTCCCCAATATGAGATCCGCATCTTCAGCATCCTCTTCTCGGGGCACCTCCTCCTCAGATTCCGAGAGCACAGAGATCGATTCTGGGTCAGTTATGGACAATACCCCGGTCTTTGTGGCAGCTGCCTCCCTTTCTTCCATCCCCGCTTCAACGGCCAGTTCCTTCAATGTCAAGGCGGCAGGGGCTACGGACTGAAGAGGCAAAAGTTCAGTTTCCATAATTACTGTTACGGAAATTGCTAACTCCGGCACAATGGTCATCACTGCGGCCGGTATAAAGGCAGAACCCCTAACTGGGTCCGTCTCAGCTCTGAAATCCAAGACCCGGATGAGGGCCGAACTCTCCCCCGAGGTCCCCAAGTCCAGCAATGCTAAGTCTGTAGAAGACTGTACCCTCACCGGCACAGGGCGAATTATCTCAGAAACGCCTACACAAGTGGCTGATGAAGCAGGAACAATAGCCAAGGTGTCAGATAGAATGGCTTCAAAGGCTGCAGTCGCTACCGGGCTAGTAACAGGGGATTCCTGTGAACAGATCAATGCAACATCAAGCAGCAGATAAAATAATAATAATAATAATGAGGAAAAGGAGAGAGACCCACTTCTAATGTGATGTCGATATCCTCAAAGGAGTGCAAGGAAGAGGAAAGCTCCACTGCTGAAGCAGCAAAGGGAGGAGTTATATCTGCCTCGGTGTTCAAGCCAGCAAATTCTTCCTGTAGTTCCTCCTCAGAAGACAGCACCAGTAGTTTGGAGGGGGTGAACAGTGGAACAATGGCAGTACATACGAGTGGGGCCTCTGATTGGGAGATACCCTCCATCTCGCTCTCGCTGAAATCTGCTCCTTCTCCCTCTGCCTCGGAAGCGGTCGCGGAGCTGCTAGAAGAGATTTCCACACTATCCACGGGCGGGACTTACGTCCCTAACGGCTACCTAGATGAAGACCGGGTAACTATGCGCCTCACAGGGACAAGGCCCCGTTTCGTCTGGGTCTTATGGCCCTCCTGTGGCTGAGTTATATCGCCAGCTGCTCCCATAACTGCAGCCCCCTCACCGGCCGTCACTGCAGGGAAAGGTTCGTGAGAGAGACAATAAACAAATAATCAAAATGTGCAAGAGAAGATGAAAAAGCACACTTACCCTCCGCCTTACTAGCCGGCGTGGGGGAGGGCAATCTGGTCTCCACCACAGAAGGTGTCACAACTGGCTCTTGGGCTGTGCAAAAGGGGGGGTCAGATTCGAAGATTTTTCTAAAATTCAGCAAAAGATGATGAAAGATACAACTGCAGGCTGTTGATGTTACCCTTGACCGACGTCTGGGCGCCCTCCCTTTGAGATTCAAACTCATCAAAGGAGGGGATATCAGGAAGAGGGGTCCCAGGGTCCGTCACTGCTGAAGCCGACTGCCGAGCATGGACCTTCTTAGCCTTCCTGGCCTTCCCAACTGCAGTCTTCACTGCAGAAATCTTTCTCTTCTTGCCTGGAGGTAGGGGAGTGGCCATCGGTGCTGCTGCAGGGACTTCAAAATAAGCAGGCTTCTCAGCTTGCGTAATGATTTTTCTGTAAAGCCCCTGTCGCTTTATATCTGGCCTATCTGTTGAAGACATCAAAGAAGCAATGAGACCAGTAGATGCAGAGTTTAAATAACAAACAGAAAGCACTACAGTCAGAAAGGAAAGATCATACCTACTGGGCCATCATAAAAGACAGAAAGCGGCCAGTACAGATAAGCTACCTCCTTGGAGCGGAAAGCAGCCTCCTTGATAAGCCAACGGACATCACCAAATGTCTGGCACTTCTCCACTAAAGATGCCAGATCGCTATGACCATGAAAATCAAGACATCGAAATAAGTCGAGGTGGTCCATGCCCCAGCCGTCGACATAATGAAAAGAAATAAACAATGTCTTATTCAATATGCCGGCTATCGGACTCTCCGCAGATAACCCATGTACATTCAGCAGAACAAACAGCCAAGACGTGTGCTTGTAGTACGTCTGAGTCCTATCTTCCCTGCGCACAAACGTCCTGTAAGGATGAAATCTATCTGTCGGACCCTTCCAGGGGACGACTGTCAGGAGCGGCTCTTCAACAGGGAAAGGGTAATGTTGCGCCTCCAGACGAGCGCCTCCTACATGACACAGATGTTTCAAGCTCTTCATAAAAGTATCTTCGTTAATGGCAGCAAAGACAGGAGCGGGCGGCTCGGAGCCTCCTTCTTTCAGAACTCGACGCTGAGCCAGATAGTTCTCTGCCTCCCTCAGATGTTGTGAATAAATCCTTTTTAGGTGGGCCTCGGGGATGTCAAATACCGGCCCGGGCTGTTGTTTCAGGAAAGAACACTCGGCCACGTCCCAGAATGCACCCCTGCCATCCCTGTAAAAGCTGGTCCGAATGTTCCACCATTTGATATACTCTGATGTAACACGGGGGACATGGTTGGAAACAGTGGGAACTCTGAAAACGGCGCCATCATGGCGATGATAGAAATCCCACCACAACCGGCCATCACTGACAATGGCGGATCCGTGCTTGGCCCGGCTATCCAGGGGAAACTGAGCAACTGATGTAGGGATATGCTGGTCATAGCCAAAGTTCCGCCCGAAGCGGAATGGATAATATGGTTCCAGAAGGAGCAGACCACCCTTCCTGAAGACTAAAACACTGGGTCGAATGGCCATGGCCCATCTAACCAGCTCCGGCTCCAGAATAGATCGAACAGCATTAGCCCCTGAAACGGGGTGAACATAGGTCTCTACCTCTTCCATCTTACATTCTCTTTGAGAATGAACCAAAGGAGCTGAACCTGCTGCCAAGCTCCAGAAATGAATGCTGCCAGGGGCATCCACTGGTACCCTTATCAGTCGGCCCCTTATTTTGAACAACTGATCAGAGAAAGAGCCAGGTTCAGCACTGGCAAATTCAATCATTCTGGGTAACACTGTATCTGCCTGCAGAGTTCTAGGAGCCAATTCAGAAAATAGACTGCAGACCCAGGCATTGAAGAAATGAAAGGGGCCCATGGTCCTCAAAGAGCGGGGAGTCCGATGCTTGTACAGATCCCCCAAAGATTTGTAGATTAAGCACAAGGCCACTGGGCAAAGTGACAGCCTCATTCCCCAGGCCATCTGGCATGCCGGGTATATGGCTTCGGGCCGAATAATTGTCTCGTCCCCTTGAGGGAGAGCGAAAGTGCACAACCAGAATGTGAAGTAAGCCGCACAATGTGTGATAGGGTCCACCCCTGCTGGATTTGGACCACCATTGCCTACACTGCGCAATGAAGATGGCAACGCTGACTTATAGCGAGGAGCCCTTATCTGCTTACTAGCAGTCGGACCCATGGAAGGGAAGTCTGCATATTTTAAGGGACCGTCAAAGAAATACTGAATCCACTGCCCTATCCGGACCCTCAGCTTGCTGCCTTTCTCTCGAGGATGGTAACCCTTGGAGGATCCTCTACTATGCGCCAGACAGATGGAGCGATAGGCCTTCATTAAATACCGGTAGGAATAGCCAAGTGAATACTTGCCTTCGCCATCTGAGCTATCCTTCTCGGAATCTACCAAGCAGACCTCTTCATACGGCTCGCCATCAATAGGCAGACCAGAAAGCTGTGACAAGCTCCAGAGGTCGAGAGATGTTTCGCCCTCTGCTGTATAGAATATGTTGAACAAAGGGCAGAATACTTCGAACATTCCACAGCACAACCCTCGGGATATGGGATAGCGGAATCTAGAAGCAAAGACACTGTGATATACCCCGGCTCTGATCAGCAGAGGGGCGTATTCCTTTAAGACAAACTCGGTGAACTCCACCGCTCCCACCCGGAATAGGTGGGCGTTGTTGACACCTGGAAAATGAACAAGAGTGAAAACATAATTGAAAAGAGGGTCGGACCAACAGTGAAAGACCAATGATGAAGCTCATCAACTGTCTACCCGGCTAAAACCCTTGTCGGCAAAGCTGATGCCCGGTGCCAATGTCACTCAGACGGCAGCACTGATAAAGCAGCAGTCACTCGACTGATGAGACCTTCCAGCCCTTTAATGAGAGCTGTACTACCGTTTCGTCCAAGAATCCACGGATGATATGTCAGGGTAAGTCAGCTGTCGGCTTACTGACAGATGTAATATGAGATGAAGATGAAGCCGGTACCGGCAGATGAAGATTGCAAAGGCTTTTGCAAAGTCAGAACAGAAAAAGAATGGTCTCCACAGATTATATACCCGGCTGAGGTCTTCCCAGACTAAAGCTGATGTCCGAGCTCGTCACCATTCAAGTGACGGTGTCGATAAGATAATACCCGGTTTTGTCACCATTCAGATGGCAATACTGATGAAACCCCTGTCTACGGACTGATGAAACCCTTGTCTACGGACTGATGAGACCCCTGTCTACGGACTGATGAAAACCTTAATAATGATACAAGCTGTGTCACCAATGGAAGACCCCTTTTGGGTGATGATGCCCTTGAAAGATCCAAATGGGTCTATGAAAGTGGCTAGAAAGCTTTAATTGGGCCTGCAAAGGATGGCGCCGAGAGCCACTTGCCGAAGCCCAAAAGATGGCACCGAGAGCCACTTGCCGAAGCCCAAAAGATGGCGCCGAGAGCCACTTGCCGAAGCCCAAAACAGGGCGCCGAGAGCCACTTGCAATCGCGCCGGGAAGCCCCATTTGGGGCGCGCCGAGATGAAGCCTGCCGAGAAGGGGGGAAACGGGTATAAAAACCCTCTCCCTTTGAACAGATGAGAGGGCGGACCAACTGAGGGGGGACGAACAGAAAAAGAGAGAGCCACCAAAAGAGAAGATAAGAAAAAAAGAGAAGATAGAAGAATAGAAAAAAAAGTAGAGAGAGAGTCTCCCTCGGCTGAGAGAAGAGAAGAAGCAGAAGAGAAGAGGAAGCAAGCTTCAGGTGGGCTGTCCCGGGGAGGGGGAGGAGTCAATGCTCCGCCCTCCCCACGCTATCTTTTCTTTCTATTGATGTAATCTAGCGAGTTTTCTTCTCGATTTATCAGACGTAGTTAGCGAGGTTTAGGTCTTGAGCTCCGTCTGTCTCTCCACTTTGCATTTCTCTTTTACAGTCAGTGTAAAGCTTCGACCAATGTAATGAAATATCAATGAGACCCATTCGGGGATCTACTGATTAAGAGGTTTGCCCCCTTTGGCTGAAATATCTGCTCTCCGCTCCCCCCTCGTATGATCATCGTTTATGAGAAATGGCTAATGGTTCATACGAACCTTCTCTGCAGAGGTGTAGGAACAGAACCCCTGACCTTATCTAATAGGTTACTGGGTTCTGTCGCCTCCCCTCTTCCTGCCTCAATGGCAAATCCCTCGTGTCCGTGCGAGCTTTCTTACAAGGCCCCTCAAGCCTCCTCCTTGTGCCGTTCAGGACCAGAGACATCAATCTCTTGGATTCCTGAACTGTTGGCTATACGAGAGGACATGTCAGACCACTGCTATCCCTCGGATTCTAACGAATGACGATTTCGATCTCCCGACCCTCCATTCTAACCCCTTGGATGACTAGGGTCTGGAGTTTCGGTGATAAAGGTTCCTCCGTCACCGGTTTTTAGATGCCATTAGGTTCGTCCGGGGATCAGAGACAGTCATCTCTTGATCCCCAGACGGCCGGCGGCAGAAATAAATGAAGTCTTCAAAGATCCAGATGATAGTCTCGATTCTCCGTCGATTCTACCTTCCAGATCCCCCTTGGCCCTTCCTAACATAAGCATCCTTAAAATCCCCCTCCTGCACTTCAAATCCGGCTTCAATCACAGTCAGAAAGCCCAAGAATCCCAGAAACAGAGTACCGTTTGAGCTCTGAAAAACCCTGAAATCCTTCCGCAAATCCACCTTCTCGGCGTGCAAAATTCCCCGCCGAGAGTTGTCCCACTGAGAGGCCCTCTCCCCCCAGCTAAACGACAAACCCTGCCATTCAAACCCTTTTCACGTGAGCCTCCATGCAAGCCTCCCGGCGCCAGGCTCCCGGTGCGGCCAGGAGCGCGCCGGGAAGCTCCACGCCGAGACCCCTCCCCTATAAGCCTATTCAAACCCCCCAGTCTACATGCTCCCGGCGCCACCTTCTCGGCGCGGCCAGGAGCGCGCCGGGAAGCCACTGCCGAGAACCCCCCCTTTTTTGAACCAATAAACCACCGCCGAGAGGCCCTTTGGCCAACCAATAAACCTCCGCCGAGACCCTCCTCTGGCCGATAGAAAGCCATGCCGAGACCCACCTTCTTGGCCAAATGAAGCCCAGTCAGGGGACCATCCCTGCACTACCATTTGTCAACCTTCTGATCTCTTCAGACATAGGCCCCGGGGATGTTCATAGATCGTCATGGATGCCTTGAGAAGACACAGTAATGGGGAAGACCTCCCCTACAGTCCTCATTCCCGATCCGGATTTCACCCTTATGAACCCAAAGGGCCATGTCGTTACATGAGTTCTGAGGGGATTAAAGGGGATATTAATCGATGGTATAAATGCAAGCGATGTCCCGGGGCCCGGTGCCCATCCTCGCTCGGTCGTCATCCCGGCTTTCCGTGGATGATGACCTATTCTCTCTTGGCATAATCCAAGTTGAGCGGACATGCTGCCGAAATTTATGCATATCCTATTGGGTGACTGTGATGTTCTCCCTCTCAACCCCGTCGGCCCACGTAGTTATGCCTTTGCATGCCCTCCGATGGTCCCTCCAAGGGGGATATAGATGTGCCATCGCACCCACATGGAGCGTGCCGTGTCACGCCGATCCCCATTCGGACTCCGAGTCAATTATGCCCGATCTTTTCCGGATCCTACTCTGCCACCGCATGGGTAGTTTCCTATTCCCCACTTGGCATAGTTCAAGCTGGTGGGAATATGCCGTCGGAGCTATCCCCTAAGATAACGAACCCCTGCTTCGTCTAATCCATTTAGCGTCTTGCAAACGAATGAATTCCGTTTCTTTTGAGTATGTGGCTTTACCGATGTCCTCCTCCTATCTTAGCGTTTAATCAAGGGTTGTCCTCCTTAGGGAGGACGTAATTAACGTCATAGCGTTCAGGGTATGACGGATTTCTGATCCCGACTCGGACTTCACAATCGACTGACCATGTAGCAACCCTGATAAATGAATATTGAAATAAAATTAAAAACATATATATTACAGAAGTAATACAGATAATAAAACAAAGTACAAATAACGCCTCTTAGTAAGGCGTTAATTTAAAAAGAAACGCCTCTATAAACGACGTGACTAAAGAAAGGACGCCCACACATGTGGTCGTCAACTCTCACTCGACCAAATAGGCAAGTAAAAGAAACGCCCATATCTTGGGCGTGTTTCAAAAATAAGGAACGCCCTTCTCCAAGACGTTTCTTAATAAACGACCTAAACAAGGTCGTCAATTCAAGAATGGACGCCCTGACCTAGGGCGTTAATCAGTTAAAATCCTGAAATTTATCTATTCTGAAAAATAGAATTGAATAGTAACGCCCCTGCCCAGGGCGCGTTTTTGATAATTCCTGAAAATTAATTATATTCTGTCAAATATGTAAATAAGAAGACGCCTTCTGGTGTAGTCGTCAAATATTTAAGAAACGACCCCGTCCAGGGCGCGTTTTAGATAGATTACTGAATTATTGAAAATTCTGCAAAACGGAACATATGTAAACGCCCTTCTCTTAGGCGTTACTTACTTGAGAAACGACTTGACCTAAGTCGTTATTTTCTGTAAACTGATTTTTATCCTGATTCTATAATCGATGGTTTCATATTATACATATACATATATATCGGCACTATTCTCCACTCCGTGAGTATAGTCCCACTTTTCACGTTGTTTCATCGATCACACTCAACTCTCATTGACATACAAGCTCTCCATTGGACATTCCGTTCCTTTGGACTAGCGAGTTAGTCATAGAGACCTCCGTAAGACTCCTCGTAGCCTTGGATTCCCTCAAGGCCGACTGAGCTGGTTGTACCCTAAAAACCCATTACACGATCCTTGCCATGTCAATCTAAAGAAACATGGTATACCGGCCCTTATGATTATACGAAGAGTATATCATAAGAAATTCTTAATGGGATGATGATATCATGCCATATCATGTCATTCTTGTAAACCTCAATTCTATGATAAGAATGAGGGTATCTTACCTTTGATATACTGTTCATGTGGACCTCAATTCTATATATAGAATGTCCATATCGATTTATCATGGTACCTAAGTTAAGGGAACCATATTCTACCTAGTTTTATCGATATCGTGATTATGCCGTTATTATCGATCTATGTCCTTTGTCATATTTTGGACTCTATTCTATCCAAGTTGTCATACATGTCTACAAGCTTGATTATTGAAATTCTATATTGGCTATATAAACAAGAGTGGATGTCAAAAATACATGATAAATGCCTGCGCATATAGGGCCCGATCTGGTCCTGGGATGAGCACCCGAAAGTACTTGTGCCCATGGGAGTTAAAATGATAAGGTATCTGGCATTATACCGAGTACTTGACTTGCTTGATTGGACATTCCACACACATCCTGTACTTGAATCGTACTTGACTTGACATGAAAGGCGTGGCCCGAAAAAGGGTAATTTACTTGCTTGATACATGATAGCCAAAGTTCTTGACATGACTTGTTAAACGTACTTGCTTGAATATCTTGAATAAACTTGTTATCTTGTTGAAAGTTCATGATTTAGTTTATCTTATGTCCTTGATATTACATTCTCTCTATCTTGTCGTTTTATGCGAACATGCATAGCTTTATCGCATTCATGAAAATGTAATTACTTAAACCCTTGCTAGTACTTGAGATATAATTTCCTACTGAGTGTTCGCTCATCCCGTTTGTCCCTTTTTACTTTTCAGGTAAGTCCGACGACGATGGAAGTCAATCGGATGGGAATGGTCATGAGTGAAAGTGCTAGAGCTGCTCAAGTGTCATCTAGTCTTTTCTATAGTTTCTTGAGTCAACTATGTACTTTTCTTTTTATTAAACAGAGTATTGGTTTTGTAATAGTCTATTATAAAGGAATAAAGGATTGGGTTATCTTGCTATTTTGCGCATCTCTGTCTTTGTGTCGAATACACAACCACTCTGATTGACATGATTGATATAGACACGTCGCGCACCTCCGGGTATCTTCCGCGCTCGGGGCGTGACAGTCTTTGTGGTATCAGAGCCTAGGGTATTCAATTCCTAGGAAAAACCCAAGTCCAAGGATAAGTTTGAACCTTTAAACCAGTGAGGTTGGGTAGAACCAAGGGTTAAATTTAACATAGTGTACGAATCTTTAAATACGATCACGTACTGATATAGTTATTGTAATTGTAGGATAATGGCTGCCGAACGTGCTCAATGGCGCAACATGCAGCGTACCCTCCAAGGGATGACTCAAGTGCTACAACAGGTAGCACAAGGTGGTGCTCCACGAGCTGGAAGCTTACACCAAGCATTTAAGAACATGAATCCCCCGAAGTTCACGGGATCGACCGATCCGGACGATGCCGAGCATTGGGTTCGGGAAACCGAACGCATATTCCGTGTCATGCAATGCACGGATCAGGACAAAGTTCTATTAGCTACATTCTAGTTAGAGAAAGATGCTAGGTGCTGGTGGGAGTCTATTGAAGCAACCATCGATCCTACTCAAGTAACATGGGAAGAATTTGTGGAATACTTCAATGCTAAATATTTCTCGGACCGAGTCTAAGAAAAGAAGGCTGCAGAATTCGCTGCATTAAAGCAACGATCCTTATCATTAGCAGATTATGAAGCTCAGTTCTCCAGGTTGTCTAGATATGCTAAGCATCTTATTAGCACGGAAAAGATGAAAGCCCGTAGATTTCTTAATGGGCTTAGGCCCCACTACATTACTCAACTGGCGCCTATGGACATCCAAGTTTATTCCGAAATAGTGCGCCGAGCTCAACTACTTGAAGATGCCACGGAACTATCTGATAGGATCTGTGGAAAAGATAAGAAGGAGCAAGTCACAAGTTCGGGTTCTTTCAAACCCAATTTCAAAAAGAGGCCCAATAATGGAGGTTCTTCCTCTCAAGACCATAAGTTCAAAAAGACCAAGCCTTTCTCTATCACAACTACCCCTTCTAATACAGTATGCAAGCATTGTGACAAGGCTGGTCACAAGACAGAAGAATGCTGGAGGAAATTAGGAGCTTGTCTCCGTTGTGGAAGCCGTGAGCATCGGATTCCCGAGTGTCCATTAATGAATGACCAAGCCGGCGATGGTAAACGCCCGGTGACAAAGAATGCTCGTCTTCATGCAATCCAGGAGACCGAACCTGAAGAAGAAGGCGGATTAGTGGAAGGTACATTAAAAATTTGTTCCAAAAGTGCTTATGTCTTATTTGATACGGGTGCATCGCATTCCTTTATTTCTAAGAAGTTTGCCGACCCGTTACCGTTAGAACCGGAATGGATAAAAATAGTTCTAACTACTCCTCTTGGAAGTGAAAATGATATTACTCATCACTACCAAAACTGTGAGGTAATGGTTCAAGGTAGGAATTTACCTATAGATCTCATATGCCTCGATCTAAAGGAGTATAATGTTATACTGGGAGCGGACTGGTTATCCAAATACCAGGCAACGGTTGATTGCCGCAATAGCCGAATTGCTTTCAAAGATTTTCCAGAATTAGTCTTTACTCGCCCCAAGAGTCGGAGTAAATCCCCTCTTATTTCGGCTCTTCGAGCAAGCAAGCTCGTCAGGAAAGGATGTGTATCATTCCTTGCTTTTGTCACTGTTAAAGAAGCTAAGGAAACCAAGATAGAAGACATTCAGGTAGTGCGAGAATTTCCAGACGTATTTCCGGAAGATTTGCCGGGATTACCCCCTCAAAGAGATGTGGCCTTCACCATTGACTTAGTCCCTGGTGCTGGTCCAGTTTCAAAGGCACCCTATAGGATATCCCCTGCGGAACTCAAAGAGTTGAAGGAGCAGTTGATGGAACTAATTCGAAAAGGGTTTATTAGACCAAGTACTTCCCCATGGGGAGCACCAGTCTTATTTGTGAAGAAGAAGGATGGATCCATGAGATTGTGCATCGACTATCGACAGTTGAATCATCTCACTATCAAGAACAAGTATCCACTGCCGAGAATCGATGAGTTATTTGATCAAATTTCCGGATCCAAATATTTTTCCAAGATTGATCTCAGGTCGGGATATCATCAGTTAAGAATCAAGGATGATGACATTCATAAGACTGCGTTCAGAAGCAGGTATGGCCACTATGAATTTGTTGTAATGCCTTTTGGACTAACCAATGCCCCTGCTGCCTTCATGCAGTTAATGAATAGCATATTCAGGCCTTATCTAGATCAATTGGTGGTGGTTTTCATTGATGATATATTGATATATTCCAAAACTAAGGAAGAACATGAGGAGCATTTAAGGATCGCATTGCAAGTACTGAGGGAAAATCAATTATATGCAAAGCTCAGCAAATGTGAATTCTGGCTTGAAGAAGTGACTTTCCTCGGACATGTGATATCCAAGGATGGTCTATCTGTTGATCCATCAAAGGTCGAAGCTGTTAGGAACTGGGAAAGACCCACTAATGCAAGCGAGATCAGAAGTTTCTTAGGTCTTGCAGGCTATTATCGGCGATTCATCAAAGATTTCTCTAAGATCGCCGTACCACTTACAAGATTAACTCGTAAGGAGATCCGATATGAATGGAGTGAGGAATGTGAAAGAAGTTTCCAAACTCTCAAGGATCATCTCACTACAGCTCCGGTGTTAGCTCTACCAATAGAAGGAGAGAAATTCGAGGTCTACACAGATGCTTCTGGCATTGGCCTTGGATGTGTCCTAATGCAACAAGGAAAGGTCATAGCATACTCTTCACGTCAACTGAAGAAGCATGAGGAGAATTACCCCGTCCATGACTTAGAACTGGCCGCGGTGGTATTTGCCCTAAAGATATGGAGACACTATCTCTATGGAGTACAGTTCACTGTCTACTCAGATCACAAAAGTCTCAAATATCTATTTTCACAAAAGGAGCTAAACATGAGACAAAGACGCTGGCTAGAATATCTCAAGGACTTCGACTTCAATATTCAATACCATCCTGGAAAGGGTAATTATGTTGCTGATGCCCTTAGTCGAAAGCCGAGAGCAACGATAGCCAATTGTATGATACAAGAATGGAGGTTACTTGAACAATTCTCCGAGCTCAATATAAGCTTGGACACGGAATCCAAATTTATTACATTATCTCATGTAAGCATACAGTCAGATTTATTATCTGAGATACAAGCACTTCAGAATGATGATCCTATATTAGTTGAAATCAAAGGAAGATTAGAGGGACAATCTGATTTCCAACTAACTTCTGATGGAAGATTATTATTCAAAGGTAGAACTTGTATACCTGACTGTCCGGAATTAAAGAAGAAGATCTTAGATGAAGCTCACCGATCAAGGTACACTATTCATCCAGGATCAACCAAAATGTACCAGGATGCAAAGAGGAACTTTTGGTGGCCCAACATGAAAAGGGAAATAGCGGACTATGTATCACGCTGTCTCACTTGCCAACAGGTCAAGGCGGAACACCAAAAGCCTGCTGGAAAACTTCATCCTCTAGATATTCCTAAGTGGAAATGGGAGGATATTGGTATGGACTTCATCATGGGTTTATCTAAATCGAAAGGAGGACATGATGGAATCTAGGTTATCATTGACCGTTTAACTAAATCGGCACATTTCTTGCCAATAAAAAGCCGATGGTCAATTGATGTGCTAGCTGCACTGTACACCAAGGAAATAGTCAGGATACATGGAATTCCTGTCTCAATCGTGTCTGACAGAGATCCCCGTTTTACTTCTCATTTTTGGAAGGGATTACAACATTCGATGGGAACAAGTCTCAACTTTAGTACTGCTTTCCACCCACAAACGGATGGTCAGACCGAGAGAACTAACCAAGTTGTTGAGGATATGCTAAGAGCTTGCATCATTGACTTTGGTGGAAGCTGGCATGAACACTTGCCTCTAGTTGAATTTGCTTATAATAATAGCTACCAAGCTAGTATCCAAATGGCACCTTTCGAAGCTTTATATGGAAGGAGTTGCCGATCACCCTTATGCTGGAACGAAGTTGGGGAAAAATAACTATTAGGTCCAGACATGGTAAGGGATACAACTTAGAAGATACAAGTAATCAGAGAAAGATTGCAAGTTGCTCAGACGAGACAAAAGGCTTATGCTGATACAAGAAGGAGAGATCTTGAATTCCAAATCAGAGATCATGTATTTCTCAAGATATCGCCTGGACGTGGCATACGAAGATTTGGTGTTAAGGGCAAGCTTACGCCAAGATTCATCGGACCATTCGAGGTACTCGAAAGAGTTGGCGAGGTTGCTTATCGCATCGCGTTGCCTCCTCAATTGTCCAAGGTACATAATGTATTTCATATATCTATGTTGAAGAAGTATGTGCACGATCCATCTCGTATTATTGAACATGGAGATCTGGTGATCCAGAAAGATCTCACCTATGAACAGAAGCCTATGAATATTTTGGATCGAGAAATACGAGCTCTAAGGAATAAGGTTATTCCCATGCTCAAGGTGCAATGGAATAAGAATCCGGAACACGAAGCGACATGGGAGACCGAGGAATCTATGAAGAAACGATTTCCCGAGTTATTCTAAGAGGTATATGTTCTACACTATCCACGTGTATAATTATATATGTTGAATTTGGGGACCAAATTCTTTTTAAGTGGGGGAGGGTGTAGCAACCCTGATAAATGAATATTGAAATAAAATTAAAAACATATATATTACAGAAGTAATACAGATAATAAAACAAAGTACAAATAACGCCTCTTAGTAAGGCGTTAATTTAAAAAGAAACGCCTCTATAAATGGCGTGACTAAAGAAAGGACGCCCACACATGTGGTCGTCAACTCTCACGCGACCAAATAGGCAAGTAAAAGAAACGCCCATATCTTGGGCGTGCTTCAAAAACAAGGAACGCCCTTCTCCAAGACGTTTCTTAATAAACGACCTAAACAAGGTCGTCAATTCAAGAATGGACGCCCTGACCTAGGGCGTTAATCAGTTAAAATCCTGAAATTTATCTATTCTGAAAAATAGAATTGAATAGTAACGCCCCTGCCCAGGGCGCGTTTTTGATAATTCCTGAAAATTAATTATATTCTGTCAAATATGTAAATAAGAAGACGCCTTCTGGTGTAGTCGTCAAATATTTAAGAAACGACCCCGTCCAGGGCGCGTTTTAGATAGATTACTGAATTATTGAAAATTCTGCAAAACGGAACATATATAAACGCCCTTCTCTTAGGCGTTACTTACTTGAGAAACGACTTGACCTAAGTCGTTATTTTCTGTAAACTGATTTTTATCCTGATTCTATAACCGATGGTTTCATATTATACATATACATATATATCGGCACTATTCTCCACTCCATGAGTATAGTCCCACTTTTCATGTTGTTTCATCGATCACACTCAACTCTCATTGACATACAAGCTCTCCATTGGACATTCCGTTCCTTTGGACTAGCGAGTTAGTCATAGAGACCTCCGTAAGACTCCTCGTAGCCTTGGATTCCCTCAAGGCCGACTTAGCTGGTTGTACCCTAAAAACCCATTACACGATCCTTGCCATGTCAATCTAAAGAAACATGGTATACCGGCCCTTATGATTATACGAAGAGTATATCATAAGAAATTCTTAATCATGTCATTCTTGTAAACCTCAATTCTATGATAAGAATGAGGGTATCTTACCTTTGATATACTGTTCATGTGGACCTCAATTCTATATATAGAATGTCCATATCGATTTATCATGGTACCTAAGTTAAGGGAACCATATTCTACCTAGTTTTGTCGATATCGTGATTATGCCGTTATTATCGATCTATGTCCTTTGTCATATTTTGGACTCTATTCTATCCAAGTTGTCATACATGTCTACAAGCTTGATTATTGAAATTCTATATTGGCTATATAAACAAGAGTGGATGTCAAAAATACATGATAAATGTCTGCGCATATAGGGCCCGATCTGGTCCTGGGATGAGCACCCGAAAGTACTTGTGCCCATGGGAGTTAAAATGATAAGGTATCTGGCATTATACCGAGTACTTGACTTGCTTGATTGGACATTCCACACACATCTTGTACTTGAATCGTACTTGACTTGACATGAAAGGCGTGGCCCGAAAAAGGGTAATTTACTTGCTTGATACATGATAGCCAAAGTTCTTGACATGACTTGTTAAACGTACTTGCTTGAATATCTTGAATAAACTTGTTATCTTGTTGAAAGTTCATGATTTAGTTCATCTTATGTCCTTGATATTACATTCTCTCTATCTTGTCGTTTTATGCGAGCATGCATAGCTTTATCGCATTCATGAAAATGTAATTACTTAAACCCTTGCTAGTACTTGAGATATAATTTCCTACTGAGCGTTCGCTCATCCCGTTTGTCCCTTTTTACTTTTCAGGTAAGTCCGACGACGATGGAAGTCAATCGGATGGGAATGGTCATGAGTGAAAGTGCTAGAGCTGCTCAAGTGTCATCTAGTCTTTTCTATAGTTTCTTGAGTCAACTATGTACTTTTCTTTTTATTAAACAGAGTATTGGTTTTGTAATAGTCTATTATAAAGGAATAAAGGATTGGGTTATCTTGCTATTTTGTGCATCTCTGTCTTTGTGTCTAATACACGACCACTCTGATTGACATGATTGATATAGACACGTCGCGCACCTCCGGGTATCTTCCGCGCTCGGGGCGTGACAGACCATGTCAGATCGAGCGCACAATAAAATTGTCACCCCAGTGACTGGCATGCCAATAAATCAACGAACGAATAAATCAATAAATAACAAACATATAAGATTTAAATAAGAGGATAAAAAAAAATCCGCGTCCACAAGTCTGGCACGCCCGGTGGGACCTGGTCTCCCTTCATCTTTACGCTAAAGTAGGAGGCCCAGCGGGCACCCCTCAAAATTCTGATTCTGTGTACTTTCCTTATTTTCAGGAATCTACAATGACAATCGGAATCATGTCCGTCTGCTTCGACCAGCAGCCGATTGACATGCATGTGTGAGAAGGCTACCTGGCGGTACCTCTCGCGTTCGGATCGATGCCGCCTGCCGTGGGGCTGCCCAACTGCTTGGGCGTCGTCTTCACTGACCTTCTGCAGGTCGATGACAATGAGCAAGGCACTGCTGCAAGTGCCCCGGCGAAGATCACTGACCAGAAGAATATCTTACCAGAGAAAATGGTCCCCACGGCCGTCGCCTGCTACGTCCATCATGTCCAAAAAAGGGGCATGGTCCCTGCTACTGCTCAGAAGAGGAGAAGAACCAACCGGAGGAGCCGGTATGATGCTGTTGACCGTCGTCTTTCCAACTCCGGAAAGACCATGATGATTGGAGGTGTCCGGGCAAACATGAATGGTTGCCCAAGGGAGGTCAAGCCGGACGTGATCATCCCGATGGTGCCCACTGCCAACAGATTCCAGACTCTGGAGGCCAGGCAGGCCAATTGGGAGGCTGATGAGAGGAAGCCGCTGGCGCCCAAGCCAGTGAAATACAAACAGGTCTGGTGACCGAAGAGGATTCAGAGCTGGGTTCCAGCTCGTGATGAGGAGAAGGCTGCTGAAGATGCTGTTGCCCGCTTCAGGGCAGAAAGCCGAAGAAGAGAGGGAAAAGAGACAAGAAATGCTGTTGCTGCTCGCCCCAAAGCCTGGGACAGAAGAGATGAGAGAAATGATGAAGAAAGAAATTTGACTACTGCTCGCCCCATGATGAGGGGCAGAAGGGATGAGAGGAAGGAAGACCTTACTGTCACCCGTCCCAGGGCTGGGAGCAGAAGATGGCAAAGAAAGAAATATGGTGCTGCTGTCAACTGCTGCCGAAACGGCAATGTGGGAATGAGCGGACCAGTCACGGTCGCCATCCCAAGAAGACCGAGGGCCTGTGCCAGACAGGCCGACTTGTTCAAATATTCCAAAGCCGAGCATTTGAATGCTCAGGTAACAAGACTGGCCTATCAGCAGAGAAGCCAGGAAAGACTAATGCTCCAACCTGAGCCACAGAGGCACAATTCTGAAGAGATGAAGCAGATAGTCCAAGACTACTTCCACTACCTGGGGAGCTCTGCCCTCGGTCAACAAAGACTATCCCGTGCCTTGGGCACCAGAGGTGAAGAAAAAGAAGAAACACTTCGAGAGACGATGATCGGAGCCTCTTCCTCCGATTCAAATCACTATGAAGAAGGTCTCAGGGCCGGATATGACAAAGAAGACCTGTACCGGGAAGAAGCCAAAGAAAGAATATCGGTCTTTGACCGGCTCAAATATCCTGACCAGGTGAAAAGAAAGGTCTACAGGCGGAAAGAAAAAATGCAAATCTTCGCCTGCAACATGGCTGGACTTGCCAGGGGGCAAGATATACTACCAACTCGGCCAGATGAACTGCTCAGGTTGGCTACTAGACCTGGTCCTGTCACAAGAAGAGGCCAGGCCGCAAAAGATAAGATGAAGAAATATGATGAAGCCCGCAACATCACCACCATGACAGTCAATGTGGTGACGACAGAGGATGAGGACAATCCCCTTATTGATGATGTTGAAGGGACTTCTGAAGATATGCAAATCCCATCAGCCTTGGATCCTATGGTCCAGATGATGTTCAGAAGATACCAGCAGGAGATCAGTGCTCTCCGAAGGCAGCTCAATGAGAGACATGAAGCTACATCAGTCTCAAAGCAAGCTGAACCTGCGGGGCAGACATCCAGCTCAGCAGAGACGGCTATCCCAGCTAACCCTCTCCTAGCTGATAAGGGCAAAACACCGAGCCAACCTATTCCACAGCAAACAGCAGCTCAGCCCTCTGTGTCTCAGGCACAGCCTACCGCGCCCATCTTGCGCGCCACTGTGATGACAACTCCTCACAGCCAGCAACAAGCTCACTTCTTTCCAGAAGACATAGATCCAGCTGTAGCCCACAAGCAGATGATTGAAAGAATTATGGAAATGAAGCTGTCAGAAAAGACTGGTGGTGATGCTGGTACCTATGATGTGTACAAGGTACCGTATCCTCCCCAGTATGCTGCCAAGAGACTACCCCCAGGCGTCAGTAAGCCGCCGAAGTTTGAGAAATTTAATGGCCAAGGCTCCCCTAGGGAGCATATAGCCTACTACACTACAATCATGGGCGACCTGGCAGTCGATGAAGCTTATCTGCTCAAGTTCTTTGGCTCATCCCTCACTGGGTTGGCCTTTGAATGGTACTCAAGCCTGCCAACTGGGTCAGTGGTTGATTGGCCTGATATGCAGAGAAAATTCTGCGACAGATTTCATGTCACGGAAAGGGAAATCACAATAGCAGAGCTATATGCAACCAGGCAGAAGCAAGATGAAACTGCACTGGACTACATCAAAAGGTGGAGGAACTTAGCCATGAGATGCCGAAGACCTCCTCATCAAGAAGATGCGGTGCAAATATGCAAGCAGAGCCTCAGGAGGGAGGTGCTAGAAAAAATGATCGGTGCAGATGTCAGAACGTTTGACCGACTGAACAATATAGTGGCAGAAGTTGAGACGTTCTTGTCCAAGCGTCTGACCACCAATGTCCCCACCATGCCGAAGGGAAAATCCAATGAGCGATGGCCATCACACTCTGAGGCCAACATCGTCGATTTCAGAACCTTCGAGCAACAGAAGGGGAAGAAAGGGGCAGATGAAGCTCCCCCGCTAGCAGATACAGCAGAAAGAAAAGATAAAGTCTCTCTGAGAGACAAGATGAGAAAAGCATATTCCTTCCCAAAAGATAAGACGGCCGCACTGTTCAACTGGGCATACAAGTTCAATAAGGTAACATTGCCTGAACCCAAAAGACCAGCAGATGCAGCAAAGAAAGATGATCCGTTGTTCTGTCCATTTCACCGTGCGCTGGGGCACGCAATTGAAGATTGTTATGTCTTCAAAGATATCATGGAAGGAATGGTCAAGAAAGGTGAGCTGCAGCTGGGAGATTATCAGGTAAAGCCGCCCCATCCACATGAGCCTCCACCCTGGAGAATGGCTGCCAATATGATCTCAGTCTACCAACAGCTGCCCAAGGAAGCCGTTGAAGAATGCACCAAGCACACCTATGAAGCTTGCTTCCTCACCCCACAGAAAGATCAGGAAGGATGACAGATGATACCCATAAAAAGCAAAAAGAAGACTCCTGCAGCCAGTACCAGCGGAGTAGTTATCCGGGGTGTTACCCCAAGGCCCGAGCCGCCTCCGATAAAGCCAATATGGCAAACAACTGAGACTGGACCAGTCATCCGGATCCCTACTCACAACCGGAGGAGACAAACTCCCCTCCCTGCACATAAAGAAGTAAGCCCTACAGCCAGGCGTCTACAGCAATATATTAATGAGCTTGATGAGTACGATCAGAAGAAACCCAAGCATCTGATGATGAAAGACTGCATACCCTGGGAACAGCTCGAAGAATTGAAAATCAAAGAGCAGCCAGAGGCAGAACAAGAAAAAGCTGAGAATGAACCCTTCTGGGGGCAGGAGCTAGCAAAGCCAAATTCCCAGAAGAAGAGGAGACGACCCAAGTCCAAGAAGGGGAAGAAGGTCACGACAGTACAATGTAACACTCTGTCGGTACTCTTTTCCTTGCCCGGGGAGGATGATGAGCCAGAAGCATCCGACGCCCCGCTAGAAGCTAACCATGCCGAAGCCTCCACCTCGGCCCATGCAACACGTTCTGGGAGAAGATGGGGGCGCCCACCACCAGCCAACCATAATATTATGTTCAGAGGGGAGCAACCCTATCAAATCCCAGAACCAGAGATACGAGGTGCCCAGGTTCCTCCCCCTGCCAGTCTATACCAAGACAAAAAGAAGGCAGATGAAGCCCCATCATTCCTGGAGTTCCTATCCAGCTTAGAGAATGAGCAATCGGCTCATACTGCTCCAGCTAAAAGCAATAAATGCCAGCAGACAGCAGCTAGAAAGTAGAAACAGCATGAAGAAAATGAAGAAAGTAACCCTCTAGCAAAACCAGGGGCAGTCGCTACAGAAGAAGCCTTCCGGGAGACCGATGAAGAAGATGAAATTGGGACTGGGCAGCAAAGGCCACAGGCACCACATGAACCTCCAAGACCCCGATGGGCAGAGGAGATGAGACTATCTAATGTCCGGGTGGGCAGTCGAGTCATGAAAATGCTGAAGAAGCTCCCTACCAGATTCTCCATCTGGGAAATTCTCTCTCTGAGCGAAGAAGCTCGCCAAGCAATAGTGGATGCCCTGTAGTCTCCGGCACAATGTGAAGCACTCCTGGCAGAAGTGAATGCTGGGCCATCGGTCACCTTCACGGAAGATGATATGCTAATCCCAAATACCGGTCACAACAGACCGCTGTATATGAGGGGCTCCCTGAACTGTCAGTCGCTGAGCAGGATACTGATAGATCCCGGGGCTGCTGTAAATATCCTTCCCTATCGCATCTATCAGAAATACTACTTTGACCTGCAGCTTACCAAGGTCAGAGATATGAAGATTGCAGGCTTCAATCAGAAATGTGAAACACCTCTGGGGGTGGCTGATTTCAACCTCACACTGGGCGACCTCACTACCGTGGTACGATTCTATGTAATCGACTCCAACACCACGTATAAGGCCCTGCTAGGAAGACCGTGGCTGCACGAATATCAGATAGTGCCATCCACACTACACCAATGCATAAAATACTGCCATGAAGGAAAAGAAGAAAGGGTGTTTGCAGACCTACATCCCTTCGAAGTGTTCGAGTGCCATATGCTCGATGCATCCTACTACACTGAGGTGTCACAAAAGGATAAAGGAAAAGAAGCTGTGGTCAGCCAGAAAAAGCCGGCGATGAAGACAAGAAATTGGTCTCCGCCGCCGCCAAAAGGCTACATTAAAAAGCATGGAGTATCTCACATCTCTTATGCTGGTGATTTTGCTCGGATCACTCCTCCTGGCATACACCCAGATGATACTGAAGAAAAAATGAAAGAAAAATACACACAGGTGGAAGTTCCTCAGGGTCTAGTCAAGCCCATAGCCAGCATAGAATACCAGACGGTGCTGCCACTAAAGACTATGGAAATCCCTCACTTCTGCGAACCCCCTATTATATTCTACACCGGGGAGCCAGTCGAAGAAGATGATCAAGACTGTATGGCCCCTGAAGAAGCTGCAAACCTGATGGTACCGATTACAGGCTTGGATTATACTACCCAACGGGTTTCACAAATATTCTCCAAGATGCAAATGCCATCGATGCAGCCTGCTGCTCAGAAGAAAGCATTCAAGGAGCTATGGGATCCGCCTCGAGATAGCAAGGAACTGAGGAAGATCATACAGCACCCGGGACTGGGTTATACCTTGCAAGAATACTATGAAGCCGAGGTGGATGTCATCTCTGCCTTCTACCAGAATGAAGATCCCCTTGAAGTGGGATATGATCAATACCCCTTTGAAGATGAAGAAATTATGTATCAATCCATAACAGACAATGAAGCCCAAGACAACCAGCCGGAGCCAAGGATGTCTGATGAGACTAAGAAGGGTTGGTGCTGGGAGAATCCATCTTGCAAAGAGGATCTATTCCAGGCCGAAGCACAATTTGATACGGGAACCCCGGATGAAGATCAAGTAGCCAGAGAGCTGCAAGAGTGCCTGGAGTTTGGGCGCATTCTAGAAGAATTCCGAGCTCTACATAATGATGACCTCTCAGGGGAGCCCACATCAGAAGAGCCTCTAAGCACAGAAGACTCCACTTCGAAGTTTTCCGCTGAGCCAGTCACGTCCTCGGGGCAGACTGAACAGAATCTGGCCATATTGGCCTTATACGATGCACCAGCATCTGCTGATGACCCATGTGATGAAACAGAAAATCATGAGAATGAAGAAGATTATATCCCGGGAGGCTTTATTGATTTGCAAGAAGCCCCACCCGAAGTTGAAGACGGAGGCCAAGCCACCGTCGATGAGCTGATAGAAGTAAATCTGGGGTCAGCAGATGAGCCAAGGCCGACATTCCTCAGTGCACTGCTGGAGCCAGCTGTCAAAGAACAGTATATTCAGTTTTTGAAAGAATTCCGAGACTGCTTCGCATGGACATATGATGAAATGCCAGGACTGAGTTCCGATGTGGCACAGCACCGATTGGCGATAAACCCAGAGGCAAGCCCTGTGAAGCAGCCTTCCAGGAGAATGCGTCCCGAACTGATAAATCAGATCAGCAAAGAGGTCGACAAGCTGATCGATGTGGGCTTTGTTGAAGAGAACCAGTATACTACATGGCTGGCCAATATAGTGCCCGTGAAGAAGAAAAATGGGCAGATCAGAATATGTGTAGATTTCAGGGACCTGAATAAGGCTTGCCCGAAAGATGATTTCCCAGTGCCGATCACTAAAGTCATGATCGATGCAACCACTGGCCATGAAGCCCTGTCATTCATGGATGGGTCATCCGGATACAACCAGATCTGGATTACTGAAGAAGACAGAGTGCACACTGCATTTCGCACCCCGAAAGGGGATATTTCATTATAAAAGAATGCCGTTCGGCCTTAAGAATGCCGGCGCTACCTATCAGAGAGCTATGACAAAGATCTTTGATGATTTGCTCTTCAAGAAAGTAGAGTGCTACATTGATGACCTGGTGGTGAAAACCAGCAGAAGAGAAGATCATCTGCAAGACCTGAGGATAGTGTTCCAGAGGCTGCGCAAATATGAACTCAAGATGAATCCTATGAAATGTGCCTTCGGCGTGTCCAGTGGAAAATTCCTTGGGTTCATTGTCCGTCATAGGGGCATTGAGATCGACCCATCCAAGATTAAAGCTATCCAGGAGCTCCCTCCACCAAGGAATCTCCACGAGCTGAGATCTCTATAAGGGCATTTGGCCTATATCCGACGATTCATATCAAATCTGTCGGAGAGATGCCACCCTTTTCACAAGCTCATGATGAAAGATGTACCGTTCCTCTGGGACGATGGCTGTCAGGAAGCCTTTGAGAAGCTGAAAGAATATCTCAAGACCCCTCCAGTGCTGGGGGCACCTATTAAGGGCAGACCCCTGATACTGTACATTGCAGCCACACACTGTTCCCTGGGGGCAATGCTAGCACAGATAAATGAAGAAGGCAAAGAGCAGGCTCTATACTACCTGAGTCGGAGGCTGATTAGAACTGAAGAAAGCTACACCTATATAGAAAAGACATGCTTGGCACTAGTCTTTGCCGTTAAAAAGCTCCGGCACTATATGCTGTCACATGAAATCAGATTGATATCTGCAGCAGATCCACTCAAATACATATTGACTCAGCCAGTACTGAAAGGCCGGTTGGGCAAATGGGCAGTAATTCTGACAAAATTCGATATCACATATATACCCCAGAGGGCAATAAAAGGACAGGCCGTGGCCGATTTATTCGCAGAGCATCCTGTGCCAGAGAATGATATGTTGGGGACTGAGTTACCCGATGATGAGACACTAGAAGCCTGCCAGGCTCAGTCAACTATGTGGCAGCTATTCTTTGATGGAGCATCTAGAACAGAGACCGACTCCGATGGAAAGACCAGAATATGGGCCGGAGCCGGTATTGTGCTAAGATCACCAGAAGGGGAGGTTGTGCATACTTCCTGTTCTATAAACAAGCCCTGCACCAATAATGAAGCCGAATATGAAGCTCTGATAATCGGGCTATGTATAAGCCTCAACATGGGTATCCAGATGCTTCAGGTATTCGGGGATTCAATGTTGATAATAAAGCAAATCCAAGGGGAGTTCAAAGTGCGAAAGCTGGAGTTGAACCCCTACCACCAAAAAGCTGTGCGTCTCATGGCGAAATTCTATCATATTGAGCTCAAGCATGTGGGCCGTGGACATAATGCCCAAGCTGATGCACTAGCAAAACTAGCCAGCTCAATAGCAGTCCCACCAAATGAAACACTGAACATTGTTGTTATAAACCGGCGGCAGGTCCCCAGCATGCTAGAAGAGTGCCCCGAAGAAGAAGAAGTCACCACGATCAGTACAGAACAGGCATCTGATTGGAGACAACACCTGCTACAATGGTTTTTACACCAACAGCTGCCGCAGAAAAGAGAAGAAAAGATGAAACTTCTAAGGATCAAAGATTCTTATGAATTCAGAAATGGAACTCTGTTCCGAATAATGGCAGATGCACGCAAGAAGATTTTGCTCCGCTGCCTGTCTACTGAGGAAGCTTGGCAAGCAATGAAAGAAACACATGCTGGGACAGTAGGTGCCCACCAGGCCGGTCCAAAGAGGAAGATAGAGATTAAGAAGCTGGGCTACTACTGGCCCACCATGTTTGAAGACTGCTGCAAGTTTGCAAAGTCATGCCAGAAATGTCAGGAGCATGCTGTTGTGCCTAGAAGGCCACCTGCCGTTCTGCACCCTACAGTCCCTAGCTGGCCGTTTGCACAATGGGGAACTGATGTAGTCGGGCCATTGCCAACTTCCTCGGCCGGACATAAGTACATACTGGCCATAACAGATTACTTCTCCCGATGGGCGGAAGCTATAGCATTAAGATAAGTGACTGGTGAGCTGGTCTCCAGATTCATCAAGCAAAACATTATCTTCCGGTTCGGGATCCCCAACCGAATAATATCTGATAATGGAAGTCATTTCAGAAATCAGAAAATCTATTGGCTTGCTGAGAAGTACAAGATTGAATGGAGAACCTCCACACCCTACAATCCACAGGCAAACGGATTGGCAGAAGCTTTTAATAAGACCTTGTGTACATTGCTGGCCAAAGTCGTCAGTTCCAACAAGAAGGACTGGGAAGAGAAAATGTATGAAGCTTTATGGGCATACCGCACCGTCTTCAAAACACCTACAGGGTGCTCACCATACTCATTGGTGTACGGCTCGGAGACAGTAGTTCCACTAGAGCTGGAAGTCCCGTCACTCAGAGTGGCAGTCCAACATGACCTGGCCCATGGCGAACAAACCAATGCAGAAAGAAGATTACAAGAATTGGCTGAATTGGAAGGGAAGCGCCTCCAAGCTCAGAAGAATATCCAGATGTATCAGGCCCGCATGGCCACTGCATTCAACAAACTCGTAAAAGGACGAGAATTTAAGAAAGGTGACCTTGTCATGGTCAAGAAAAGAGAAGTCATGGCGTCCAACCTAAAAGGAAAGCTAAATCCTAATTGGGAAGGTCCTTATGTGATACATAGGGTCTACGAAGGTGGGGCCTATATGGTTGTCAACCATCGAGGGGAGATCCAATTCTCGCCACTCAACGGTAGGCACCTAAAGCTGTATCATGCTGCACAACCGACATTCTCCGAATAATCAGGCCAAAAGCTACCCTTCTCTCTTGGTCTAGTGGCACTCCGCCCTAGCCAAGCTACCCTCTTCCTTGGTCTAGCGGCACTCCGCCCTAGCCAAGCTACCCTCTTCCTTGGTCTAGCGGCACTCCGCCCTAACCAAGCTACTTCTTTCTTAGTCTAGTGGCACTCCGCCCTAGCCAAGCTACCCTCTTCCTTGGTCTAGCGGCACTCCGCCCTAACCGAGCTACCCTCTTCCTTGGTCTAGCGGCACTCCGCCCTAACCAAGCTACTTCTTTCTTAGTCTAGGGGCACTCCGCCCTAACCAAGCTACCCTTTTCTTGGGTTAGTGCCACTCCGCCCTAACCGAACTACCCTTCTCCTTGGTCTAGTGACGCTCCGCCCTCACCAAGCTACCTCCTCCTTGGTCTAATGGCACTCCGCCCTAACCAAGCTACCCTTTTCTTGGGTTAGTGGCACTCCGCCCTAACCGAGCTACCCTTCTTTCTTGGTCTAGTGGCATTCCGCCCTAGCCAAGCTACATCTTTCTTGGTCTAGCGGCGCTCCGCCCTAACCAAGCTACCTCTTTCTTGGTCTAACGGCACTCCGCCCTAACCAAGCTACCTCTTTCTTGGTCTAGCGGCACTCCGCCCTAGCCGAGCTACCCATTCCTCGGTTAGCGGCACTCCACCCTAATCAGGCCACTTCATCTTGGTCAATGGCACTCCCCCCTGATCAAGCTACCCTCTCCCTGGTTCAGTGGCATCTCGCCCTACCCAAGCTGCCCTCTCTCTCAGCTCGCGTACCGAATAAAAAAAAAAGAAGAAAAGAAAAGAAAAATGGAGTTAAAAATAGTGATACCCCGCCAGTCTTGTTCAGATATTCTGAACAAGGGCAAAAAAATGGCCAAAAACCCGGCTGTGGTGAAAACCCGAAAGGGCACTGCAAGCAAAATCAGGTACCCCGCCACGTGAAAACCCGAAAAGGGCGCGTGGGCAAAAGCAAGAGGGGGCTGGCTCCGGTGAAAACCCGAAAGGGCACTTGGGTCGGTAATGTGGTAATCCCAAAGAAAAGCCTCACCTCCCGCCATAAAACTCCTCGTCAATCGACCGGCGCCTTGCCCGATCGACGATTAGACCCACTCAGTATAGGCCCTACGTTTATCCTGATAAGAGCCCTCATACCTTGTCCCAGGTCCCACCGTGATGAAACCTGCTACTGATCAATGGGCACACTCACCCGATCAGCAATGAAACCTGTCCGGTTTAGACCTTACGTCTATGCCGATAAAACTTATGAAATCCTTGCATTGGTATAAACCCAATACCGTGATGAAACCTGCTGCTGACCAATGGGCACACTCACCCGATCAGCAATGAAACCTGTCCGGCTTAGACCTTACGTCTATGCCGATAAAACCTATGAAATCCTTTGCACCGATATAAACCCAATATCGATGATGAAACCTGCTGCTGACCAATGGGCACACTCACCCGATCAGCAATGAAACCTGTCCGGCTTAGACCTTACGTCTATGCCGATAAAACCTATGAAATCCTTTGCACCGATATAAACCCAATATCGATGATGAAACCTACTGTTGATCGATTGGTACACTGCCCGATCAATGATGAAACCCATCCAGGCCAGACCTTTCGTCTATCCTGATGAAACCTATGAAATCCTTGCATTGGTATAAACCCAATACCGATGATGAAACCTGCTGTTGATCGATTGGTACACTACCCGATCAATGATGAAACCTACCCAGTCTAGACCTTACGTCTATCCTGATGAAGCCTATGAAATCCTTGCATCGGTGTAAACCCAATACCGATGATAAGAGCAGTCACTAATGGAGCAGCACATCGCCTGATCCGTCCTGAAGTCCCAATTCAAAAAATATATATACGTATATATAAATAAAAAATGGGGTTAAAAATAGAGATACCCCGCCAGGCTTGTTCGGATATCCCGGACAAGGGCAAAAATGGCCAAAACCCGGCTATGGTGAAAACCCGAAAGGGCACTGCAGGCAAAATCGGGTACCCCGCCACGTGAAAACCCGAAAGGGCGCGTGGGCAAAAGCAAGAGGGGGCTGGCTCCGGTGAAAACCCGAAAGGGCACTTGGGTCAGCAATGTGGTAATTCAAAAGTTCCATGCCAACAGGCACGCTACCTTTACCTCCCTTTCACTGATGAAACCTCCCGTCGGTCAGTCGGCTTCATTCCCCACCAATGATAAAACCCTTCCGAGATAGACCTTACGTTTATCCTGATAAAATTCACATACCCTCTTTCAAACGTCCCACCGACAATGAAACCCATCACCATTCTGATGAAGCCTGTCCAGCTCAGACCTCACGTCTGTCCTGATGAAGCCTACGCATTTCTTGGCAAGCCTCACCTGCGATAAAACCTGCTGGAATAGACCTTACGTCTATCCTGACGAGACCTACGCCTCTACCGACGTCCCACTGTTGATCGATTGGCACCATGCCCGATCAATGATGAAACCCTAGCCAGTTTAGACCTTTCGTCTATGCTGATGAAACTCTTCTTTGCGTCGATATAAACCCAATATCGATGATGAAACCAGTTGTTAATCGACCGGCACCTTGCCCGATCAATGATGAAATCCTGTAGTTTAGACCTTTCGTCTATTCTGATGAAACCTATGAAATCCCTGCATTGGTATAAACCCAATACCGATGATGAAACCTGCTGTTGATCGATTAGTACCCTGCCCGATCAATGATGAAACCCTAGCCGATTTAGACCTTTCGTCTATGCTGATGAAACTCTTCTTTGCATCAATATAAACCCAATATCGATGATGAAACCAACTATTGATCGATTGGCACCCTGCCCGATCAATGATGAAACCCTAGCCAGTTTAGACCTTTCGTTTATGCTGATGAAACTCTTCTTTGCGTCGATATAAACCCAATATCGATGATGAAACCAACTGTTGATCGATTGGCACTTTGCCCGATCAATGATGAAACCCTATCCAGTTTAGACCTTACGTCTATTCTGATAAAACATATGAAATCCCCCTTGCATCGATATAAGCTCAATATCGATGATGAAGTCAACCGTTGGCTGATCGGTACGTCGCTCAGCCAATGATACAATCTGTCCAGTTCGTACTTTATGTCCGTTCTGATGAAAACCCCATACCCTTTTTCAATGTCCCACCTGCTATAACCTCTACCCAGTCTAGACCTTTCGTCTAGTCCAATGAAACCTCTTCCTTCACATTTCTGTAAATTGTCTCCCTCGCAGCACATATTGCCAAGAGGGACGATTGCTGCTACCAACAGAACCCGGTTTAAGCACCTCCCCGGATGCCGTCACGTGGTGGAGCGAGTTCCCCATCCTTTCTCTGAGGGGGTGGACGCTCTCCTGCCAAGTACGGGCCATTCGCATGAGGAATTGCTAAAACCACTACCCCACTTCCTAAAGTGATAAAACCACATGCAGAAGAAAATGGATACGCGTGAAGCCAAAGATTTCTTTTCATTAATAAGTGAGTACGTAAAGGGCCCCGAGGGGACGTTGTATCGCAAAAGAGTACAAAAGAAAAAGAAAGAGAAGATGGTTCATGGCTGCCTGAAGATATCCTCGAAAGCCAGAAGACCCACATAAGGGGCGGCTCCCAGTTCATGAAGATGAGCCTCCTCCTCCTGCAGTCGAACAGACTTGTCTTGAAAGGACGCCACCTGCCCCTCTAATAGAGCTGCTTCTTCCTCGAGCTGCGGTCGAGAAGTTGTTAGATGCGGCAGCTCAGCTCGGAGATGGGACAGTTCAGCTTCCAGGGTAGTTATCCGGTCGTGCACAAACTGCTCCCGCTCCGCCAAAGACTGCATTTGGCACTGCCGCTCCGGAAGAATAGAGTTCGTCTTCGCCAGCTCGGATTTGCATTCCATTCTTTGCAACTTCAAAGCCGCCAGTTTGTCAGACATGATATGTGTCAAGAAATCCCGGCGATGAACAAATTTTAACAATAAAAGAACTCGCTGGGCCCATATTTCTGTGGGACATCCCATCGCCTGCAAGCCGGCGGTGAAGCGCTCAGCTATCTCCTTCAACTGTGGATAGGTTAGTCCGGGCTGGGACTCCACTAGCTGGCGCAGCATGCCCAGATGTTGCCAGACAAAACTCTCAGGTGAAGTAAAGCCAGGCAAAGGAAGAGGAGCTACTTCAAAGGTTACTTCACTATCAATGTCCGCCCATAGGGTAATATCCGGCTGCGAAGAAGAAGATGGGAGGTCTACCGAAGGTACCAACTGAGCTCTCCCTGCAACCTCTGGCGTGGCCAAGAGATCTTCCACTTCCATCTCCTCGGAAGCGGCCGTCTGAATACTCCCGGATGCCACTTCAGGCACCTCCTCCTCAGATTCTGAAAGTATGGAGATAGGATCCGGGGCGGTTACAGGCAATACTCCCAGTTCCGCAGCAGCTACCTCTCCTTCTTCCATCTCCACTTCGGTGGCCAATTCCTTCAACGTCGAGGCCGCAGAGGCCACAGTCTGAAGAGGCAAAGGTTCACCCTCCATGATTGATGTTGTGGGAATTGTTGACTCAGGAGCGATGGTCATCACTGCGGCCGGTATGAAAGCAGAACTTCTGGCTAGATCAGCTTCGGCTCTGAAATCTGAAGCCCTGATAGGAGTGCATCTGTCTCCTGAGGCCCCCAGGTCCAACGATGCTAAATCTGTTGAATACTGTATTCGCATTGGAACAGGGCGAATGACCTCAGGAGCCCCCATGCAGGATAAAGGTAGAAAAGGGACAATAGCCCAGTTTACAGAAGAAGCCTCCATAAAAGTTGCAGTTGTGTCTGAGCTGACGGTGATAGGGCCCTGAGACCAAAGCAAAACAACCTTCAGCACTAAATGAAGATGCAGATGAAGCAGCAAGCCTGAAAGGGGACCCACCTTTGAAGCAGGGTTCGCATCCTCGAAGTGGGGCGAAAGAGGAGGAAACTCCGAAGTTGAAGCGACAAAGAGTGAAGATATGTCGATCTCGGTGTCGAGCCCGGCAAAATCCTCTTGCAACTCCTCCTCGAAAGATGGCACCAGCAGCTTAGCAGGCTGAAAAGACAGAGCACCTTTTGCAGGTACAGGCGGGGCTTCTGATTCAGGAGCATCCCCCTCACTGCCGCTGAAAGCCACTTCCTCCTCATCAGAGACGGTTGTAGAGCTACCCGATGATATTTCTACCCTGGCTACATGCTGAGGGGACGCCTCTAAAGCATGGCGGGATGTGGACCGGGTAATTATGTGCCTGGCCGGAACAGTACCCCGCTTCGACTGAGTCTCGTGACCCTCCGAGGTTGAATCGGCTCTTCTGTCATCCTTTCAACCTCAGCCTTCTCCTCGGCTGCCATTTCAACAGAAAAGCGATGTCTGAGGGTTATAGTAGAAAAAGCAATAGAAGTGTGAAACAGATGAGAAAGCACACTTACCCCCCGCCTCACTAGCAGGCGTGGGGGAAGGCAGCCTGGTCTCTGCGTCGGAGGGTGCCACAATTGGCTCTTGAGCTGCGCAAAAAGGGAAGGGGTCAGAGTCGAAGACTTCTTTGGAAATCTGCAAAAGATGATGAAGAATGCAAATGCAAGCTAATGATGTTACCCTGAACCGGTGTCTGAGCAGCCTCCCTTTGCAACTCAAACTCATCGAATGAGGGAATGTCGGGGAGAGGGGTCCCAGTGTCCATCGCCACCGAAGTCGACTGCTGAGCATGGGCCTTTTTGGCCTTCCTAGCCTTCCCAACTACAGCCTTGACTGCGGAAGCCTTCCTCTTCTTGCCATGAGGTAGAGGAGTAGTGGTCGGTGCTGCAGCCGGGACTTCAAAATAAGTAGGCTTCTCGGCCTGCGCAATAATCTTTCTATAGAACCCCTGCCGCTTTATATCAGGCCGGTCTGTTGAAAATGGCAGAAGGGTGATGGGATCAGTGGGTGCGAAATTCAGATGCTAAGCAGAAAACACTGCAATCAGAAAAGAAGAAATCTTACCTGCCGGGCCGTCGTAGAATACAGAAAGTGGCCAGTACAGATAAGCTACCTCCTTGGAGCGGGAAGCAGGCTCCTTGATGAGCCAGCACACATCACCAAATATCTGGCACTTCTCTACTAAAGCTGCCAGATCATTATGGCCGTGAGAGTCAAGGCATCGAAATAAGTCAAGATGGTCCATGCCCCAACCATCGACATAATGAAATGATATAAACAGTGGCTTGTTCAATATGCCAGCTATTGGGCTTTTTGCAGATAATCCATGCAAATTCAGCAGAATGAACAGCCAGGACGTTTGCCTATAGTACGTCTGAGTTCTATCTTCTCGGCGTACAAACGTCCTATATGGATGAAATTTATCAATTGGACCCTTCCAAGGAGCTGCTGTCGGGAGCGGCTCTTCAATAGGGAATGGGTACTGCTGCTCCTCCAAGCGAGCGCCTCCCACACGGCATAAATGCTTCAAGGTCTTCAGGAAAGTGTCTTCATTGATAGCAGCAAAGACAGGGACAAGCGGCTCAGAACTCTTTTCCTTCAATGCCTGACGTTGAGTCAGATAATTCTCCGCTTCCCTCGGGTGCTGTGAGTAAAGTTTCTTCAAGTGGGCCTCAGGAATATCAAACACCGGCCCAGGTTGCTGTTTCAAGAAGGAGCGCTCTGCCACATCCCAGAAGGTACCCCTACCGTCCCTGTAAAAACCGGTCCGGATATTCCACCATTTGATATATTCTGGTGTAACCCGGGGAACACGGTTAGAAACAGTGGGCACCCTGAAAACTACATCATCCTGGCGATGATAGAAATCCCACCACAACCGACCCTCGCCAACAATGATGGACCCGTGCTTGGCCCGGCTATCCAGGGGAAACTGGGCAACTGAGGTAGGAATATGCTGGTCGTAGCCGAAGTTTCGCCCAAATCGGAACGGATAGTATGGCTCCAACAGAAGCAGGCCACCCTTCCTGTAGACCAAAACACTGGGCCGAATTGCCATGGCCCATCTCACCAGCTCCGGTTCCAGGATTGGCCGGGCAGTGTTGACTCCTGAGACAGGATGGATATATGTCTCTGTCTCTTCCAGCTTGCACTCTCTCTGAGGATCAATCAAAGGAGCTGAACCTGCCGCCAAGCTCCAGAAATGTATGCTGCCAGGGGCGTCCACTGGTACCCTTATCAGTCGGCCCCTTATTTTAAACAGCTGATCATAAAAGGGACCAGGCTCAGCGCTGGCAAATTCAACCATCCTGGGTAACACTGTATCCGCCTGCAAGGTTCTCGGAGCTAATTCAGGGAATATACTACAGACCCAGGCGTTGAAGAAATGAAAAGGACCCACGGTCCTCAAAGAACGGGGAGTCCGATGCTTGTACAGGTCCCCCAAAGATTTATATATCAAACACAGGGCCACTGGGCAGAGCGACAGCTTCATCCCCCATGCCATCTGACAAGCTGGATATATGGCCTCTGGCCGAATAACTGTCTCGTCCCCTTGTGGGAGAGCGAAAGTGCACAGCCAAAATGTGAAATAAGCCGCACAGTGTGTGATGGGGTCTACGCCTGCTGGGTTGGGACCACCGCTGCCTGCACGGCGCAATGAGGATGGCAGCGCCGACTTATAGCGAGGGGCCCTTATCTGCTTGCTAGCAGCCGGACCCATGGAAGGAAAGTCTGCATACTTCAGGGGACCGTCAAAGAAATACTGGATCCACTGCCCTATCCGGACCCTCAGTTTGCTGCCCTTCTCTCGGGGTTGATAGCCTTTAGAGGACCCTCTGCTATACGCCAGACAGATGGAGCGGTATACCTTCATCAGATATCGATATGAGAAGCCAATGGAATACTTGCCCTCGCCATCAGAGCTATCCTTCTCGGAATCTGACAAGCAAACTTCCTCATACGGCTCGCCATCAATGGGCAGGCCGGAGAGCTGTGATAAACTCCAGAGGTCCAGGGATGTCTCCCCCTCTGCTGTATAGAAAGTGTTGAATAAAGGGCAGAACACTTCAAACATTCCACAGCACAACCCTCGGGATATGGGATACCGGAATCTAGAAGCGAAGATGCTGTGATACACCCCGGCTCTGATTAGCAGAGGGGCATATTCCTTCAGAACAAACTCGGTAAACTCCACTGATCCTACTCGGAATAAGTGCGCGTCAGTGATTTTGGTATCCCCGAACCAACCAGCGGCCAGATGGTACTTGAACTGAATGGCCGAACAATTCAGCACGAAGGGCTCTTCGCGATATCCCCACTTCAATGGTGCCAAGAACATGCCATAGCCGGGCTTCTCCCTATGAACTCGGCCGCTAGCATTATCCCACCGGGCAGGTGTGAATTCCGGGGCCCGGGCCAGCATCTTCTTCTCTGGTTCCAGCTCCGATATGCCGAGGACTGCATCCCAGTCGCGCTTTTCCCCAGGAAGATAGATGGCCTTGCTGCGATACACTGATTCCTTCAGACTATCTCGCTCAGCAAGGATGGCAGCTTCAACTACGCGAGCTATCCGGTAGTCTCGCATGCCGCCTACTGTGAAAGTCCGGATGAACGGCATCAAATGCCGGTCCTTCGGATGGTCTGGCCGATAGCCACCATCCCGCCTGAAGCATGTCTCGGTCGCCGTGGAGTATACCCGGGCCGTCGACACTGTGTCAGTCTCTGAGTCAGACGACTCATCGACTGAAGCAATCCTGTCGTATCCGAAATCCAGGCTGTGCACATTCAGCCAATTTACTGTGGCCCGAGATATGTCTGGCTGGGCCGATGAGCTAGCACCAACAGCTCCGGAAGACGCAGCATCAGAGCTGGAAGCCATTACAGTGCCTGCAGTCGGAGAAAAAGTGTGAATTAAAAGCCAGTCTTATAAAGATTGTAACATGAGACTCTATGAAAATTTCGGCAGCATCTCCCCTTATTCAGGGTCTGCCCAAGAGAATAGGGAGTCACCAACCAAGAGGGGGTGATCCCGAAATAAAAAGGGATTAAATCCCAAAATAGCGTCCTACCCGGGCGAAATCCAACCAAACGGGAAGAAGAACGAGAGCGGCCGAGAGGAGAAGAAGCTCCCGCCGATGAAAGAAAAATGAGGAAAGAGAAAGAAGAAGCAAGAATGAAGAAAAAAGGCTTTCGGCGCCTTAATATAGGGCCCGAGGTAGATGGGTTCTCGGCGCGGCCAAATGCGCGCCGAGAACCGCCCAGGCCGAGAGCCCCCGTCGGCCAGAAGGAGCGCCGAGAACCCCAGGCCGAGAAGCCCTGGCCGAGGCCCCCTTCCGCCAGGGCGCGCCGAGAAGCCCCGGCCGAGAGCCCCCTTCGTCCGCGCCGAAAAGCTCCGCGCCGAGAGGTCCCTCGCGCCGAGAAGCTTCGCGCCGAGAGGCTCATGCCGAGAAGCCTATGGCCCTATGCCGAGAAGCTCCGAATTGCTGAAAATAAAGAAAATATGAAGAATGAAAATATGAAAAGGGAAGATAAGTGTGCAAAGTATTGTTGCATCAAGATGATCGGGTCTGAGAACCCGATTAAAAACAAATTGAGGAAGATACCCTCGAATGATGAAAGACACCTGCAAGCCCCGTGCCGCTTATTCTGCGCTTACGCCGCCTGCAGGTGGGGGGCATTTGTTGACACCTGGAAAATGAACAAGGGTGAAAACATAATTGAAAAGAGGGTCGGACCAACAGTGAAAGACCAATGATGAAGCTCATCAACTGTCTACCCGGCTAAAACCCTTGTCGACAAAGCTGATGCCCGGTGCCAATGTCACTCAGACGGCAGCACTGATAAAGCAGCAGTCACTCGACTGATGAGACCTTCCAGCCCTTTAATGAGAGCTGTACTACCGTTTCGTCCAAGAATCCACGGATGATATGTCAGGGTAAGTCAGATGTCGGCTTACTGACAGATGTAATATGAGATGAAGATGAAGCCGGTACCGGCAGATGAAAATTGCAAAGGCTTTTACAAAGTCAGAACAGAAAAAGAATGGTCTCCACAGATTATATACCCGGCTGAGGTCTTCCCAGACTAAAGCTGATGTCCGAGCTCGTCACCATTCAAGTGACGGTGTCGATAAGATAATACCCGGTTTTGTCACCATTCAGATGGCAATACTGATGAAACCCCTGTCTACGGACTGATGAAACCCTTGTCTACGGACTGATGAGACCCCTGTCTACGGACTGATGAAAACCTTAATAATGATACAAGCTGTGTCACCAATGGAAGACCCCTTTTGGGTGATGATGCCCTTGAAAGACCCAAATGGGTCTGTGAAAGTGGCTAAAAAGCTTTAATTGGGCCTGCAAAGGATGGCGCCGAAGCCCAAAAGATGGCGCCGAGAGCCACTTGCCGAAGCCCAAAAGATGGCGCCGAGAGCCACTTGCCGAAGCCCAAAAGAGGGCGCCGAGAGCCACTTGCAATCGCGCCGGGAAGCCCCATTTGGGGCGCGCCGAGATGAAGCCTGCCGAGAAGGGGGGAAACTGGTATAAAAACCCTCTCCCTTCGAACAGATGAGAGGGCGGACCAACTGACGGGGGACGAACAGAAAAAGAGAGAGCCACCAAAAGAGAAGATAAGAAAAAAAGAGAAGATAGAAGAATAGAAAAAAAAGTAGAGAGAGAGTCTCCCTCGGCTGAGAGAAGAGAAGAAGCAGAAGAGAAGAGGAAGCAAGCTTCAGGTGGGCTGTCCCGGGGAGGGGGAGGAGTCAATGCTCCGCCCTCCCCACGCTGTCTTTTCTTTCTATTGATGTAATCTAGCGAGTTTTCTTCTCGATTTATCAGACGTAGTTAGCGAGGTTTAGGTCTCGAGCTCCGTCTGTCTCTCCACTTTGCATTTCTCTTTTACAGTCAGTGTAAAGCTTCGAGCAATGTAATGAAATATCAATGAGACCCATTCGGGGATCTACTGATTAAGAGGTTTGCCCCCTTTGGCTGAAATATCTGCTCTCCGCTCCCCCTCGTATGATCATCGTTTATGAGAAATGGCTAATGGTTCATACGAACCTTCTCTGCAGAGGCGTAGGAACAGAACCCCTGACCTTATCTAATAGGTTACTGGGTTCTGTCGCCTCCCCTCTTCCTGCCTCAATGGCAAATCCCTCGTGTCCGTGCGAGCTTTCTTACAAGGCCCCTCAAGCCTCCTCCTTGTGCCGTTCAGGACCAGAGACATCAATCTCTTGGATTCCTGAACTGCTGGCTATACGAGAGGACATGTCAGACCACTGCTATCCCTCGGATTCTAACGAATGACGATTTCGATCTCCCGACCCTCCATTCTAACCCCTTGGATGACTAGGGTCTGGAGTTTCGGCGATAAAGGTTCCTCCGTCACCGGTTTTTAGATGCCATTAGGTTCGTCCGGGGATCAGAGACAGTCATCTCTTGATCCCCAGACGGCCGGCGGCAGAAATAAATGAAGTCTTCAAAGATCCAGATGATAGTCTCGATTCTCCGTCGATTCTACCTTCCAGATCCCCCTTGGCCCTTCCTAACAGAAGCATCCTTGAAATCCCCCTCCTGCACTTCAAATCCGGCTTCAATCACAGTCAGAAAGCCCAAGAATCCCAGAAACAGAGTACCGTTTGAGCTCTGAAAAACCCTGAAATCCTTCCGCAAATCCACCTTCTCGGCGTGCAAAATTCCCCGCCGAGAGCTGTCCCACCGAGAGGCCCTCTCCTCCCAGCTAAACGACAAACCCTGCCATTCAAACCCTTTTCACGTGAGCCTCCATGCAAGCCTCCCGGCGCCAGGCTCCCGGCGCGGCCAGGAGCACGCCGGGAAGCTCCACGCCGAGACCCCTCCCCTATAAGCCTATTCAAACCCCCCAGTCTACATGCTCCCGGCGCCACCTTCTCGGCGCGGCCAGGAGCGCGCCGGGAAGCCACTGCCGAGAACCCCCCCTTTTTTGAACCAATAAACCACCGCCGAGAGGCCCTTTGGCCAACCAATAAACCTCCGCCGAGACCCTCCTCTGGCCGATAGAAAGCCATGCCGAGACCCACCTTCTTGGCCAAATGAAGCCCAGTCAGGGGACCATCCCTGCACTACCATTTGTCAACCTTCTGATCTCTTCAGACATAGGCCCCGGGGATGTTCAGAGATCGTCATGGATGCCTTGAGAAGACACAGTAATGGGGAAGACCTCCCCTACAGTCCTCATTCCCGATCCGGATTTCACCCTTATGAACCCAAAGGGCCATGTCGTTACATGAGTTCTGAGGGGCTTAAAGGGGATATTAATCGATGGTATAAATGCAAGCGATGTCCCGGGGCCCGGTGCCCATCCTCGTTCGGTCGTCATCCCGGCTTTCCGTGGATGATGACCTATTCTCTCTTGGCATAATCCAAGTTGAGCGGACATGCTGCCGAAATTTATGCATATCCTATTGGGTGACTGTGATGTTCTCCCTCTCAACCCCGTCGGCCCACGGAGTTATGCCTTTGCATGCCCTCCGATGGTCCCTCCAAGGGGGATATAGATGTGCCATCGCACCCACATGGAGCGTGCCGTGTCACGCCGATCCCCATTCGGACTCCGGGTTAATTATGCCCGATCTTTTCCGGATCCTACTCTGCCACCGCATGGGTAGTTTCCTATTCCCCACTTGGCATAGTTCAAGCTGGTGGGAATATGCCGTCGGAGCTATCCCCTAAGATAACGAACCCCTGCTTCGTCTAATCCATTTAGCGTCTTGCAAACGAATGAATTCCGTTTCTTTTGAGTATGTGGCTTTACCGATGTCCTCCTCCTATCTTAGCATTTAATCAAGGGTTGTCCTCCTTAGGGAGGACGTAATTAACGTCATAGCGTTCAGGGTATGACGGATTTCTGGTCCCGACTCGGACTTCACAATCGACTGACCATGTCAGATCGAGCGCATAATAAAATTGTCACCCCGGTGACTGGCATGCCAATAAACCAACAAACGAATAAATCAATAAATAACAAACATATAAGATTTAAATGAGGATAAAAAAAAATCCGCGTCCACAGGCGTCAGTGATTTTGGTATCTCCAAACCAGCCGTCAGCTAGATGATACTTGAACTGGACGGTCGAACAATTCAACACAAAGGGTTCTTCTCGGTACCCCCACTTTATCGGCGCCAGGAATAGACCGTAGCCAGGCTTCTCCCTATGAACTCGGCCACTAGCATTATCCCACCGGGCAGGTGTAAATTCCGGGGCCCGGGTCAACATTTTCTTCTCCGGCTCCAGCTCTGATATACCGAGGACTGCGTCCCAGTCACGCTTCTCCCCAGGAAAATAGATGGCCTTGTGGCGGTACACCGATTCCTTCAGGCTATCTCGTTCGGCAAGGATGGCAGCTTCGACAGCACGGGCTATCCGATAGTCTCGCATGCCACCCACTGTGAAAGTTCGGATGAACGGCATTAAGTGGCGGTCCTTCGGAAGATCCGGTCGATAGTCGTTGCCCCGTCTGAAGCATGTCTCCATTGCGGTGGAATATACCCTCGATGTTGATACTGTATCCGTCTCAGAATCAGACGATTCGTCAACGGCAGCAACTTTGTCATACCCGAAGTCCAGGCTATGCACGTTCAGCCAATTTACTACAGCCCGTGATATATCTGGCTGCGCTGACGAGCTCACCCCAACAGCTCCAGAAGATGCAGCAGCAGAGCTGGAAGCCATTGTAGTATCTGCAGCCGAAGAAGAGATGTGAGTGAAAATCCCAAAACAAGAGGCAGTCTTGTAAAGATTGTAATATGAAACCCTATAAAATTTTCGGCAGCATCTCCTCTTGTCCGGGGTCTGCCCAAGAAAAATAGGGAGTCACCCACCAAGAGGGAGTGATCCCGAACATAAAATGGGACTCAATCCCGTATGACGAACCTACCCGAGAATGAATCGGTCAAAAAGGGGGGGGGGATGAAGTAAGGCTCTCGGGGGAGAAACTCGCCGCCGAGGAGATGAAGAGAGAGAGAGGGCCGATGAAAATGAGGGTAAAAATCCTCTCACGAGGTTAAATAGAAAGAAAGGGGAAGGCTTCTCGGCGCGAAGAAAAGCGCGCCGAGAACCCCCCCGTCGGCCGGAAGAAAAGGGCGCGCCGAGAGGGTCGGGCCGAGAAGCCCGCCGAAGACATCCGCGCCGAGAGGGTCGTGCCGAAGATGCCCGCACCGACAACAGGCCGCGCCGAGAAGCACCCGCGCCGAGAAGGGTCCTACCTCGCGCCGAGAAGCCCAAGGCAAGGCCAAGAAGGCTCCAAAGTGCTGACAATAAAATCAGAAGATATGGAGATGAAAAACATGAAAATGAAAGATACATGTGCATAATATTGCTGCATCAACATGATTAAGCCGAAGAACAATGTCAAAGAGAAATGGAGGAAGATACCCTCGAATGATGAAAGGCACCTGCAGACCCCGTGCCGCTTATTCTGTGCTTACGCCGCCCGCAGGTGGGGGGCATTTGTTGACACCTTGAAAATGAGCAAGGGTAGAAACAGAATTGAAAAGAAGATCAGACCAACAGTAAAAGATCAATGATGAAGCTCGTCAACCATCTACCCGGCCGAAGCCTTTCCCGGCCAAGCTGATGTCCGACGCCATTGTCAGTCAGACGATGGCACTGATGAAATAGCAGTCACCTGGCTGAAGTCTTTTCAGGCTGAAGCTGATGTCCGGTCTTGTCACCGTTCAGGCGACGATACCGATGAGATGATGTCCGACTTTGTCATCATTCAGATGGCAATGCCGATAAAACCCCAGTCTACCGACTGATGAAAATCTATGAATGATCTAAATAGAAACTGTGTCACCACGGGTTCTGATACATTTGAAGGACCAATAAAGGTCGAAGTCTATGTGAGGTCTTAAAGGCCCTAAATGGGCCTATAAAAGTGGCGACGGGATCCCCTTGTCAAAGCCCAAAAGCGGCGCCGAGAGGCTGAAGTCCCACGCGCCGAGAGGTCTGCCTACGATTGAGGCGCGCCGGGACAGGCCGGCCGATAGGATACCAAGGAGGGATATAAAACCCCCTCATTCGAAGAAAGATAGATATCAGAGAGCGGAGAAGACCAATAGATAGCCGAAGAGAAGGAAAAAAAAGAGAGGCAACAGAGAGCCATCGAAGAGGAGCGAAGGGAGGCATCTCCTGATAGCCAGATAAAAAAAAGAGAGAAGAGAAGAAAAGCTGCTGCGAGGTTTGAAGGAAGGAGAAGGTGGGGTGCTAGGGGAGGGAGAGGAGTTAATGCTCCGCCCTCCCCTTCCCTTTATTGCCGTCTTTCCTTCTGCTTCCCTTTCTTTTTGATGTATAAGCTTCGATTCCGTTTTCCGCTTTCGAAGTGAAGAGATCTCCCTGTTGTCGAGGAGATAGGGTATTAGTCTATTTTTCCTCTCTCCGTCCCCTTTGTTCTATGGATGATGTAAACGATGAAACAGTGAAATGCAACTTCACGGCTGTTCCGATGAAATGGTATTGGTTGGCCCTTTTCTCCCTGTGCTCTCTCTTTCGGAATGTATGTTATCCCCCGCGTGCATTAATCGCTCGGATGCTTAGAATTCTAGTGATTTCTTGTGCCTATATGCATGCTTGTTTCAGATGGGAAGGAGGTAACAGAGCCCCAATCCTTACCGTGGATCTTTGGGCTTTGTCCCTCTCTCTCCCTCGATGACATCGATGATTTAAACGTTGCGAAGTCCATAGTCCTCTCAAGTTTCCCAAGCCATTGGGGCCATTACAGGGATCAGAGACAGTCATCTCTTGGTCTCCTGGATGGTCGGCGATATGAATGGCATAAAGCCTGTTCCAGAGGGTTCGAACGCCTGGTGACTTCAATCCCTCGAATCCCTTCCATGTGACTCCTTGATGTTAATCTAGTAACTTGGCAGAGCCCTCGGTCCCTTCCTCGTTTGCATCCTAAAACCACCTAGCCGTTATCTGAATCCTAGGAAAAATCCCCAAAACAGAGCACTGTAAAACCTCCACAAACCTTTCCGGCGCCATGAATAGCTCCCGGCGCGGCCCGCGCCGGGAACCTCACGCCGAGAGCTCTCTCCTCCTTCTTTAAAGCCATGCCGAGAACCTCATGCCGTGAAACCATTTCCCCAGCGCCGGGAACCTCACGCCGAGAGCTCCTTCCTCTTTCTTTGAGGCCATGCCGGGAACCTTACGCCGAGAGCTCCCTCCTCTTTCTTTAAAGCCATGCCGAGAACCTCATGCCGAGAACCCATTCCCCCGCGCCGGGAAGCCTACCTATGCTTGTTATTGCTGCGCCGAGAGCCTCTCCTCCTCTGCCCAATCTTTGAGCACCCTGCCACACTAATTCGAGGGATATCTACATGTCACAGGGTACACCCCATGGAATAAATAAACGGGGAACCATCCCCAACATCACACCGTGCCAGGGCCCAGTGCCTTTCTCTTTCGGTTTTCATCCTGGCACTCCGTGGATGATCACCTATTTCTCCTTGGGCACGTTCCAAGTTGAGGGGAGATGCTGCCGAAATCTAGTCCAATGTCATCAACCCCGATGAGTCAAGGGAATGTCTCCGATACACTTCCCATCCGGCTCCATCTTCGGGGGAAACGAACCTATTTGGAGCATCCGGTCAAGTGGAAGTGTCAAAAGGGAATACCCTAATGATTAGCCGAATTCCGTCCCGCCACTGCGTGGATGGTCTTCTATCCTTACCCGGTATGGCTCAAAGTTAAAGGTTGTGCCGCCCGATTTAGTCCGTTGAACTAAATAAATCCGCCCTCCATTCATCCTCTTCCATAAGCATGAAGCCTTTATTTCGCACATTAGTATTTTGACTGCCTTCTGAGGCCTCCTATTTTGGTGTTTAATCAAGGGTTGTCCTTCTTAGGAAGGGCGTAATTAACGTCATAGCCTTTATGGTATGGCGGACTTTTGGTCCCGACTCGGACTTAACAATCGACTGACCAAGTCAAGTCGAGCGCACAATGAAATCGTCACACATGTGACTGGCACGCCTAATAATCAATAAATACAAAATAAGAGATATCTTCAAAAATAATGAAACCCAATAAAAGGGATGAGAGAAATAAAAATAAAAAATTCCGCGTCCACACTATGGGAATGGTTTTATTCCGAAGTTGACGTACTTCTCATTCAATTATTTTGATTGACTTTTGCTCATACGTCAAATCCTTTTTAATCTCCAGGTTGTCATAAGTTATGACATGGAATGGATCGGGGACGTACCTTTTGAGCATTGAGATGTGAAATAGATCATGGACTCCAGCCAATTGAGGGGGTAAAGCTATTCGATATGCGACTTCACCAATCCTTTCAAGAATTTCAAAGGGGCCAATGAATCTTGGAGTGAGCTTGCCTTTGATATCGAACCTTCGAATACCTTGACCCGGAGAAACCTTAAGGAATACATGGTCTCCTACTTGGAATTCCAGGTCGCGCCTTCTGTTATCAACATATGATTTTTGCCTGTCTTGAGCTATCTGGAGTCTCTCCCAAATAGGCTTTATCTTCTCGGTAGCATCCCTGATGATATCGGGGCCGAGAAATTGCCTTTCTCCTACTTCATTCCAACATATAGGTGAGCGACAGCTTCTTCCATACAGTGCCTCAAACGGTGTCATTTGTATACTAGCTTGGTAGCTATAGTTGTAGGCGAATTCCACTAGGGGCAAGTGGTCATGTCAACTCCCTCCAAAATCAATAGTACACGCCTTGAGCATATCCTCCACCACTTGATTTGTCCTTTCAGTTTGACCATCAGTTTGTAGATGGAACGCGGTGCTAAAGTTGAGTCGGGTCCCTAATGAATGTTGTAGACCCTTCCAGAATTATAATGTGAACCGAGGGTCTCGGTCAGATATAATAGTGACAGGGACACCATGTAGTCTGACAATTTTCTTCATGTATAGTGCTGCTAATACATCCATAGACCATCGACTTTTGATTGGTAGAAAGTGTGCAAATTTAGTCAATCGGTCTATAATCACCCATATACCATCATGTCCACCCTTTATCTTAGGTCAACCCATGATGAAATCATCCCTATACTTTCCCATTTTCACTCGGGAATATCCAAGGGATGTAGTTTACCTGTAGGCTTTAAATGTTCCACCTTTACTTGTTGACAAGTGAGGCAATGAGATACAAAGTCCGCTACTTCTCTTTTCATATTGGGCCACCAGAAATTTCCTTTTAAATCTTGATACATCTTGGTAGCACCAGAGTGAATAGCATACCTTGATTTATGAGCTTCTTCCATGATCAATTTCTTAGTGTCGACATGATCCGACACACAGATTCGATCCTTAAACAATAGTCTTCCATCAGTTAAAATGGGGAATTCTGACATTTGATCAATATTAGCCTTGATCTCCATCATTGTGTGGTCATTTTCTTGTAATTTGACTAGGTCTTCAATCAATGTAGGTTGGGACCTTATATTAGCAATCATACATCCTTCCTCTTCTTTATCAATATCGAGATTCAAACGAGCAAAATCCTCGATAAGACAAGTCATACCTTTCTTGAGGCCTACTAGAGTTGCCATTGGTCTTCTACTAAGAGCGTAAGCTACAACATTTGCTTTGCCTGGATGATATTGGATAGTAAAGTCAAAGTCTTTGAGATACTCCAACCATCTACGTTGCCTCATGTTTAATTCCTTTTGGGTGAAGAGGTATTTCAGACTTTTATGATCTAAAAATATAGTGAACTTCTTCCCATAGAGGTAGTGTCGCCAAATTTTCAAGACGAATATAACTGCAGCTAGTTCCAGATCATGCACAAGGTAGTTTTCTTCATGATGCTTTAACTGCCTTGATGAATAGCAAATAACCTTTCCATTTTGCATAAGAACGCATCCTAGGCCAATACCAGATGCATCAGTATAGGCTTGAAAGCCACCACCCTCAACAAGTAGTGCCAAGATAGGGGCCGTAGTGAGATGATTTTTAAGAGTTTGGAAGCTTTCTTCACAATCCTTTGACTATATAAAAGGGTTCTCCTTTCTTGTAAATCTAGTCAAAGGGACAGCGATTTTAGAGAAATCCTTAATGAATCACCTATAATAACCAGCCAGACCCAGAAAACTTCTAACTTCAAACACGGTCGTCGGCCGGCTCCAATTCTTAACAACTTCTACCTTAGAAGGATCGACAATGATACCTTCCTTTGAAATAATATGGCCAAGGAAAGAGACCTCCTTTATCCAGAACTCGCACTTGCTAAGCATTACATATAGTTGATGCTCTCTTAGGGTTTGCAAGGCTATTCTTAAGCGCCCTTCGTGCTCCTCCTTAGTTTTGGAGTATATAAGAATATCATCGATGAAGTCGACCACAAATCGGTCAAGATAAGGCTTGAAGACATTATTCATGAGTTGCATAAATGCTGCCGGGGTATTATTTAACCTGAACGACATTACTACGAATTCATAGTGCCCATCTCTGCTCCGGAAAGTAGTCTTGTGTATGTCTTCATCTTTGATCTTGAGCTGATGATAACCCGACCGGAGGTTTATCTTGGAGAAATATTATGCTCCTGAAATTTGATCAAAAAGCTCATCGATATGCAGGAACGGATATTTGTTCTTGATAGTAAGTTGATTTAGTCACAGGTAGTCGATACATAGCCTGAGAGATCCATCCTTCTTCTTGACGAATAAAACTGGCGCACCCCAAGGGGATGTGCTCGGTCAAATGAAGCCCTTGTCTAATAACTCCTGAAGTTGTTTCTTCAATTCTTTGAGTTTTATGGGGGACATCTTGTAGGGAGTTATTGAAATAGGTGCTACTCCAAGAACGAGTTCAATGGAGAAGTTTACTTCCCTTTCGGGTGGTAAACTGGGTAAGTCTGATGGGAACACATCGAGAAACTCATTCACAATAGGAATATTCTCTAAGATGATTTCCTTAGACTCGGTAATGATTACAGAGGCAAGAAAAGCTTCACATCCTTGCGAAATGAGTTTGCAAGCGTGAAGGGATGAAATAATGGTAGGATGCTTCAGGTACTTGATACAAAGGAAAGAAAATTGTGGAAGACTTGGTTTCCGAAAAGAGATTCCCCTATTGCGGTAATTTATATAGGCGTCATGGTCAACAAGCCAATCTACACCTAGGATAGCATCGTAGCTTTCCATGTCAAGGCATACGAGGTTTGTAGGAAAATTATGACCTTCTGCCATTACCTCGCTATCGGGGTAGTGGGTTGTAAGTTTAGTTCTGGGACCTAAAGGTGTAGTGATAGTTAGGTCCGAAGGTAGAGGAACTGGTGAAACTGGCAAGGTTTTTGCAATAGCAGTAGATATAAAGGAATGAGAAGCACCAGTATCAAATAACACGAATACAGGATGGGAATAGATTTGAACGATACCTTCCATCAGCCCATCATCCTTGGGCACTGCTTCATCATCCATAACAGCATTAAGACGCGGCTGTCGCTTGCGTCCACCGCTAGAGGATTGATCCTTCATGAGAGGGCAATCCGGCATACGGTGCTCCTGGCTGCCACATCGCAAACACGCCCCTACGCATTTCCAGCATTCTTCGACTGAGTGGCCAAACTTCTCGCAGAACGTGCAAGTCACCATGACTTCCTTATCTTCTTCCTTAGCCTTCATGTTCCTATGATCAAACTTGCCGTTCCCATTCTGGGATCTCTTCTTGTTATCCCGAAAGTTGTAAGTGATGCATAATTTTTTCTCTCTCCTTCCTCACCGATCAGACTTTCGGCTCGGCTCCTCGCCTTTGCCTTTGAGTTTATCGACCTTCTCCAAGGTCCGTTCACATAAGTGTGCCCGCTGGAGCATCTCTACATAAGTCTGAATATTTTGTGGGCCAAGTTGCTGGATGAAAATAGGCCGCAGCTCGTCCATGAAGCGATTAGCTTTTAGAAGATCCATGCTCACTAAATGCTGAGCATATGGTGCCAGCCGAGAGAATTGTAACTCATACTCCGCCACCACCATCATGCCTTGACGTAGTGAAGTGAACTCTGCCGCCTTCCTCTCCTTGATATGTTCAGAGAAGTATTTTGCTCGAAAGAGTGCGAGAAATCCCTCCCAAGTGTGTGGTGCATCTTGGGGCGGTGCCGAAATAGATTTCCACCAAGTATGCGCATCCTTGTTGAGTTGGAATGTGGTGAGACGAACCATCTCTTGGTCGGCACACTACATGACCTCGAATATACGGTTCATTTCATCTATCCAGTTTTCAGCTTCGTCTGGGTTGGAAGAACCAGAAAATCGCGGAGGGTTTAGACTCTGGAAGTTGCGGTGCAGATCACCAGCATCAGCCCTCGCGCCAGCTTGAGCCATATTTTGCATGGCTTGGGTGAGACCCGCGATAGTTTGTTGCATTCCACCCCAATCGACACGGTGAGCCATCGTAAGAATAAGGTACCTGAGAAAAGAAATAATTTGCTAACTCCTACGGAATTAAAGGGAATTAATCTTAGAGATGAGTTCTAATTAACTATCTTATCCCGGGTTCTACCCAATTTCTCTCATGGGTAGGGTGTAAGACCCGTGTCTTAAACAGGTCCTTAGTGGTTCGGATCTAGATTTTATTCTGTGAATTTTGGCTATTTTTACGGATTTTTAGGCTATTTTCTGGTAATTAATTAAATTTGTTAAAGTATTTATATAATTGAATTGGGCATATTCACGATTTCGATTCTTTGGGGGTTAAAATGTAATTTGAGTTACATTTTCAAAAAAAAATATTTTTATAAAAATTTGATCACTCTCTCTCTCCCCCATCGAATTCTCTCTCTCCCTCACTCTTTCTCCCTCTTTCTCTCTCTCCCTCTCACGATCTCTCCTCTCCCACTCTCTCGGTTTTGGTCCGGACAGCCGCGGATCGAGGAGCGGGAGGTGTCGTTGGAACCGGTTCGTCGCGAGGAACGCGTAGGCGCGGACCTCATCGCGGTTCGTGGGACGTGGAGGTGAGACGGGGCGAGAGGAGCTACGGCGACCCCTCGCTTGCATGTGGCCCAAATCCGATTTTCGTCGCGATTGAGGTAGGGGGATGGAATCCTTGCCTCGTTAGGATCGCATTGGCATAGCATGCACGCCCATCCGACGTCGTTTTCTTCAATTTCCATGAAGAATTCCATGTTAGTGTAATTTAGGCTAAATTCTTGAAAATCACTCCATGGGCATTGTTTTTATGTTTTGATGCATGGATTAGCTGTAGAATGTCGTGGTTTGGCAGGTTTTACTATTTTTCCACATTCCCCCGTCGATCCGGCTCGACCGGGAGGGGGTTTGGTTTTGAACGTATCGGTTTAAGCCCCCAGCTTGTGTGACGGTCCTCTCAGAGGCCGTCACACTGTAACGGCCCTTGTGGGGTGCGTTACATGCGTGTGACGGCCCACAGTGGGGGCGTCACACTTGGTGTGGCGGTCATCTGATGGACCGTCACATGACCGTCACTTGACCTGTTTGACCGTTGACCTTGTTAAGGCGGTTGGCCTGACGGTCTATGGGGCGACCGTCAGAGCCATGTGACGCGCCCCCCTAGGTGCGTCACAGTGTAGAGACCCGTGGCCCCTTCTTAACCCTCGGTGGCCCTGACGGCCCACCTGGGGTGCGTCATAGCCCTTGTGACGCACCCTTCCTCGACCGTCACAGTCCTTGTGACGCCCCCTTCCTCGACCGTCACACTCTGTGACGCGGTGGTGCTAGACCGTTACATCCCTTTAGTTTTTAAAATCATGCATGGTCTATTTCTAATGCATTCCATATTATTTATATGCCATGTTTAAGTTGTTTCATGAACGATGGCTTATTATTAGATCCCGATGGAATTACTTTCTCTTTCCTTGTGATGGAACCACTAGTCGTAGCCCAGCGACCGAGCGTGTCGTCCCACCCGGGAGAGGTGGAGGGGTGTTCCCGAGGAACGGTTTGTAAGCTAGTTACCGTGGGCCCCTGCGGTTACCGTTGCATCCAATGGGGGGGGGGAACTAGCTAGAGGTCTGGCTCTAGGCAGGAGTCAGTGTGTGCACACGTGGTCGGAGACTTGGACTGGCACTGACGAGTGTCGCTCTGACTAGTACTTGGTTTGGTCCTGTTACGCCTCTCGCTTGTCACGTTCCAGACTTGTGAGTTGCCGAGACGCAGTATAAGTCGTCGGTGGACACATCTGATCTTGTCTTTCTAGTGGGTTGTTTCGTCTCTCACTTCACTTGGTTAGTGGTAGTTTATTCTATTGGTAGATTTAGTTCCTGACACTAATTCATGTTGTTATTTATTTATTTATTAAATTGTGCATCTGCCTATTTATTATTTAAATGCATGCTCTAATTGCTTTTATATTTGCCTGCCTGCCTGTTTAGTGTGAGGTAGGGATCCGCGTGACCCCTACTGAGTCTGGCTGTGACTCACCCTCCCTTCTTTCAGGTGAGCCGCCCGAGTCGTCTGCTGGTCCTTCTCGTGGTTGTGCTGACCGTCGTTAGAGTGCCAGCTGTTGTCGGTTTGTCTTTTTGTTCTTTTGAGCTGGGGTATGCCCCGTGTAGTTGTACAGTGGACCCCTTTTTATCTGTAAATCATGACTATTGTATATATTTTACTACTCTGATATTTTAAATTACTTCTGCACTTATTTACTAATTGCTGTCCTAATTAATATTGCGCGCCTGCGGTCCCAATTCGTTATGCAACTCCTCAGCAAACTCCTTTAACCCTTCAGGGGCCTCATCAGCCTCTTGGGTGGCTTCCCCAGTTCTTGGTATCAGTGTATCGATGTTATCGGTATCCGGAGCTCTGGGTCGTCACAGTTGGTATCAGAGCTGTGTTGGGGATTTGTATTAGGAATTGGAACTTGTGCTGGTCCAGAGCAAGTCCACTGAGTCGTCCATTGCTGGCTTAGGATGTTTCTCGTGATTATTGATGGTTTTCCGTTATCGTGTGTTTTCTAGATGCAAGATGTTGCCTCGTGGATGGAAGAAAGCTCGGGCTCCTCGGGAGGAGAGTGACACTTCCTCTGCCCTAGCTGTGCCAGCTTCCGTCAACCCTGCTCCGCGTGAAGAAGTGCCCGGTGGCCGTGGTAGAGCGTTAAAGGAATTTCTGCTGTTCCACCCACCGACTTTCGAGGGTCAATCAGATCCGGAGGCAGCTAGATTGTGGCTTGATGCCACTGAGTGCGTGTTCCAATCGATGGAGTGCGCGGAGGATGAGAGAGTTATGTTGGCTACTTATCAGCTTCAAGGTACCGCACGCACGTGGTGGACTACAGAGTGGGAGGTCGCCTTCCATTCCCGTCCGCTTCGGCAAATCACCTGGGCAGAGTTCGTTGCTGCTTTTGAGCGTGCTTACACTCCAGCCTGCCTTAAGTTAGCAAAGATGTCTCAGTTTCTGGAGCTGACGCAAGGTGACATGACTGTGTTGCAGTACCGAGATAAGTTCATCGAATTGGGCAGGTACGCGCCCCATATTTTTGCTGATGAAGCTATGAAGACTCAGCAGTTTTTACGCGGACTGAAAGCGGAGTTGAGCCTGCCAATGTTCGCTACCCGAGTGTCTGAGTTGGATGCAGCGTACCAGGCAGCTATTGCAGTGGAGATGGAAATGGCGAGGACTCGAGGGCTTTCTCAGGCAAGAATGGTGCAACCGACTGTGCAGTTTCAGTCGACTTACCAGCCGTCTATCCCAGGAGTTCCTTCTGCCGTTCCTGCTGTCAATGGTGTTTCTTCTCCTTCTGATTCCCATTTCCGGCAATTCAAGAATAAGAAGTCAAAAAGGAAGTTTGTGCATTCGACGCCTTCCGATTCAAGTCAGCTGTCCGTTCCTTCTGTTCGACTGCGCCAAGATCTTTCCTGTGGTCAGCAGCATCCGTGTCCGAGGTGTGGTGGCAGTCATCCAGGCGTGTCGTGTTCTTTACCGATCGTCTGTTTCCGTTGTGATCAGCCGGGTCACGTAGTTCGAGGCTATCCACTGAGGCCGAAATCGGTGCAGTTCTCGCAAGTTACCTAGCCGCAGCAGCCCCAGTTTCATCTTCCTCCGCCGCCTCAACCTCAGCCGTCTTATCTGCCTGCTCCAGTTCCTTCCCAGCAGTCTTCTGTAGCCGGCCATCCTCCGAGAGGTAGGGTCACTCACATCACTCGTGCAGAAGCTGTGGCATCTAATCTGGTGGAAGGTACGGTTTCGATTTTCGGTCGTCCAGCTCATGTTCTTTTTCATTCTGGCGCTACTCATTCTTTTGTGTCCGAGGATTTTATTGCTTGCATTGAGGAGCCGATGACCGAAGTGTCTTGTGAGTTGCTTGTTGAGTTACCCTCTGGATATTTCGTGTCCACTCCAGTGTGCCTGGAAGATTCCCCTATTGTCGTCAGCAATCGGCAGATGCCTGTGAAGCTTTATGCATTGCAATTGGCCGAATATGACGCTATTCTAGGCATGGACTGGCTGGAATTGTATGGTGCCTGGTTGACTGCAGATACAAACGCGTCTATTTTATGCCACATGGAAAACCAGCCTTCTATTTTCAAGGTATCCATTTCTGTTCCTTTCGTTTGTTTATTCCTGTGACTGGGTGTAATCTTCTTCCAGTTTCCTCCTTGTCCTTCCGTTTAACTTCGGGGATAAAATTCCTTTTAGGGGGGAGGGACTGTAAGACCCGTGTCTTAAACGGATCCTTAGTGGTTCGGATCTAGATTTTATTCTGTGAATTTCGGCTATTTTTACAGATTTTTAGGCTATTTTCTGGTAATTAATTGAATTAGTTAAAATATTTATATAATTGAATTGGGCATATTCACGATTTTGGTTCTTTGGGGGTTAAAATGTAATTTGAGTTACATTTTCAAAAAATATATATTTTTATAAAAATTTTATCAGTCTCTCTCTCCCCCATCGAATTCTCTCTCTCCCTCACTCGTTCTCCCGCTTTCTCTCTCTCCCTCTCACGATCTCTCCTCTCCCACTCTCTCGGTTTCAGTCCGGACGGCCGGGGATCGAGGCGTGGGAGGTGTCGTTGGAACCAGTTCGTCGCGAGGAACGCGTAGGCGCTGACCTCGTCGCGGTTCGTGGGACGTGGAGGTGAGACGGGGCGAGAGGAGCCACGGCGACCCCTCGCTTGCATGCGGCCCAAATCCGGTTTTCGTCGCGATTGAGGTAGGGGGATGGAATCCTTGCCTCGTTAGTATTGCATTGGCATAGCATGCACGCCCATCCGACGTCGTTTTCTTCAATTTCCATGAAGAATTCCATGTTAGTGTAATTTAGGCTAAATTCTTGAAAATCACTCCATGGGCATTGTTTTTATGTTTTGATGCATGGATTAGTTGTAGAATGTCGTGGTTTGGCAGGTTTTACTATTTTTCCACGTTTCCCCGTCGATCCGGCTCGACCGGGAGGGGGTTTACTTTTGAACGTATCGGTTTAAGCCCCCAGCTTGTGTGACGGTCCTCTCAGAGGACCGTCACTCTGTAACGGCTCTTGTAGGGTGCGTTACGTGCGTGTGACGGCCCACAGTGGGGGCATCACACTTGGTGTGGCGGTCATCTGATGGACCGTCACTTGACCTGTTTGACCGTTGACCTTGTTAAGGCGGTTGGCCTGACGGTCTATCGGGCGACCATCAGAGCCATGTGACGCACCCCCCTAGGTACGTCACAGTGTAGAGACCCGTGGCCCCTTCTTAACCCATGGAGGCCCAGACGGCCCACCTGGGGCGCGTCACAGCCCTTGTGACGCACCCTTCCTCGACCGTCACAGTCCTTGTGACGCCCCCTTCCTCGACCGTCACACTCTATGACGCGGTGGTGCTAGACCGTTACATCCCTTTAGTTTTTAAAAGCATGCATGGTCTATTTCTAATGCATTCCATATTATTTATATGCCATGTTTAAGTTGTGATGAGGACATCACCAGCTTTCCCCTTTGTTCGAGGATCCAAATGCTCTCCAGCTATGCTACATCTTGTCTGCCATTATATTTCGAGTCATATGATGTAATTTTCATTTTCTTATCATGTACTTTTCCTTTTATTTGAGTCCATTACCTAGGTTAGGTAGCTATTTACCTAAGTCTAGAGTCATTATGTTGGTTAATGGGCCCAATTATATGGGCTAGGCCCAGGGGCGCCCCCTTCCCCTTGGTTAAGTGTTAGTAGTCCAAAAGTCAGGGACTTATGTGGAAATGTGGGTTTCCTATAAATAGGACCCCAATCCCTCATTTGGAAGCTAATGAAGTATTGATAAAATTGTCACAAGAATTTATGCCTCTCTCTCTCTCTCTAAAGGGGGCGAACCCCATTCTCTCTCCTCCCCACCCCCAAATTCGAAATTCACTCTCTCTCCTCCCTATTCACCTCTAATTTAGACCCCTCCCCCTTCCCCATACCTCCCATTTAAGTCCCCTCCAACCCCTAGGTGGAATCCCCTTCTCCTAGGCACCTCTCCCTCCTCCCAAGCAACCTTTCCCCTTCCCCATACAACCTTTCATTTTCCCAAGGGAGAATCCCTTCTCCCAAGCACCCCTTCCCCTCTCCAAGGCAACCCTTCCCATTCCCTAGGCTCCCATTAACCCCTCCATTAACCCACCATTCAAAACAAAGGAGAGATCTCTCCTCCCTCTCTCCTTCCCAACCCAAATTCGCATCCCCCCCTCCCTCCACTTGCTAGACCACCTCCCAGCCCCCTTTCTGCCCCTCCCACACCTTGAATCACCCCCTAACAGACCCCCACATAGTCAGGTGTCACCCCCACACCCATCCACCCCATTTCCCACCCCATCTACTCCGTCTCCCATCACCTTTCATCACCCTATCCATCTCAGTTCGCAGGCAGCAGTTGGAGCCCGACTTGCAGAGACTGCCCCGGTGCTGTCCAACGTCATCTGGCGGTGCACCATACATCACCGGAAAGGCCTTCCAGTCTTCTTCGCAGGCGAGGTGGAATCGTCTCGTTCCGACTTCACTACAGATCGTGGTGCCCATTCTCGTCCGACTGTGCAACCGGGACCAGAACCTGGACCGGAGCTGCAGTGCAGAAGCTACCACGGCCACACCCCTCAACTTCTGAAGGCGCCACTTGGCCGAGAGCTGCTACCACAAGGCATCTACCATCACCAACAAGCGGCGTCCCTTTCGGCATCAGGAAGAGCCTTTTCCAATTTTTCTCTCCCGGGCGCGCAGAACAGATCTTTTAGGTCCTGCCCTGACCCCCCCTCACTCAACGGACTCCTCCTCGCCACCCCGACATCGTCTGGTGCTCTGCTTGGTTGCTGCTCGAATAAGACTTGTCCACGGTCGTCCTTGACTTGGTCTCGCATCAATCGGACTTCGAGAGCGCTCATGGTGACTACATCCATCTGCTGCTGCACCCTGGGAACAGTACGAATCTGAGCACAGGGGACCTGTTCCAGAGCCTGCCCCAGCCGGTGACTACTTCAGGAATGCCCACAAAAATTCACAGACGTGCCTGGATCTGTCAGAGTCGTTTCAGCGCTGGTCTCGTTGAATTCTGAGTTTGGAGGAGTGCACAACGATGACTACACCGACCCCCTATCTTGCTGTCCCAGACCTGGGCAGATTCGGCGGGGTGCTTCATCGGTGCTAATCAAGCATAACTCCCTTCCCCGCCTGGCCGGCTTAGCGCCCCTCCCTGCGTGGAGGTAGTGTTTGGTTTTTAACCTCATTTCCCCACCCCTAGTCCACCCCCTCTGTGAGGGCGTAGTGATTGTACTAGCAGGTAAGCGGCCGAAGCGTCATCGACGCGGCGTGCGGGTAGCCCACGCTTCCCCGCTCGCCCTCGTCTCCGGCCGGGATCAGCGTCCTCACGCCGATCAGGTGAGCTTCTGGCCACTTCCTCTGCTGGTTTTACTTTTGCTTGTCTTAGTATTGTTTCTAGTTGACCGTCGGCGGTGAGGTGAGCGCCCGATCTCAAACACCATTGAATTGTGTGACCACCGCGGAGTGAGTTGAGAGTGTGACACTACAACCCACACCCTCAGCGTGCCGGCCGCCCTTGAAATTGGGTATCCCTGGCCAATTGGGGACCATCCCTAGATGGCCATACCCTTGGAACCTTGAGGTCCAACGTCGGACCCTCACCGCCATCGCCGGTCCTCATACGGACCCGAGTGTGCCTACGCGAGTGAGTCCGCTTGTGTGACGTTGCCAAATTGTTGTGTTGCTTATAATTCTAGGTCCGAGGGGTTCGTGTCACATCAAATGGTATCAGAGCAAATTTTAGACTTGTCTCTACGATTCTAGTCCTAGGGCATTATCATTTGAGTCTCCCTTGCATCATGTTTTCCATCACTCCATTGCATGACCACCCTAGGGAGATGCCCCAAATATCCATGGACCAATTTGACACTGTCACCAACAAGATTCATAACTATCTAGATACCCTCACCACCTGACTTGACCGGCTCGAAGCAAAAAGGAACCACGACCCTAGAGCTTGGTCACCTCGGGATGAATTTGGATGGGAAACCAAAGGACCCAGATACCCATGGGAAGAGATGAGGATTGAGATTAAGTAGATCTTCACTCCCCCTTTCCCTCCCCGTCAACCCAAGACCTCCCTTAGGGCCCAAACTCCACCACCCCAAATAATTCCAACCCCGATCACCACCACCATTCAAACCAAATTTGTCACCACCCAACCCACAAATCCTCCTCCCACCCCTTTCCAAAAGGAACTTAAGGAGGTGACCGAAGTCTATGAGGCTCCCCTAGATTGGGAAGAAGAATATGAATCCCAATTGGGTCAAGAGAACTCATTCCTTCCCAAAGAGAACCCATTGAGCCAAATTGGGTGCACCCTTCCCTATGAGTTACAAGATGCCCAACCTAGACCTCCACTACTACCCCTCCCCATTCTATCCCAAGTCCCCCATTACCCACCACCCAAAGAGCACCACATGCCAGTCATCATCACCCCACCCACAAAGGACCTACTCACCTCCTTGGTAGAGGAAACCATGATCCCCACACCCGACCCCCTAGTAGGGAACATCCCAGAACCACTCCCCATCTTGGAGGAAAGTCATGGCCAAAATGAGGAGGAGGTTTCACCTTTCATGCCACCCCCAATTTGGAGTGAACTTATCATAAGTGGGCCCTTGATTAGATGGCTTGTGGAAAACCGGGCTCACCCTATCCTGCCCCATGCTTACCCTTCCATGGAATAACACCTCCCCATAGTACCCTTATCCACCTATCACACCACAATCTAATCATCCTATCAGGTGGAAACATTAGGGGATCTTCTTAAGGGTATAGCTTGGCAAATGGAGCTAACTGGCATGTTGACTACAGTAGCCGACTGACCTAGGAGCCTTGACCTCCTACACCTATGTGTCGGATCCATCTCCTCTATTTACACTGTGGGTTGCTACACTAGTGACCTTCTTTTACTCCTCCCTACACCTGACGAGCCCGATGCTATCCACAAACTAGAGTTGCTTGTCTCGGGTAGAACATCCAGTCCTCCATTCATGGCCGACCATCCCACCAAAAACTTTGGCCCGATCATTTTACTAGAGGAGGAGAGTCCGCCATCAAATGGTTGTGAGAACCATGAGGACCTAGAGTTCCTCTCCTTAGGTGACCCTTACTATGACCCCTTCGATCCCTTTCTATGCCCCCCCACCTTACTCACCACCAACCTTTTCCTACCCCAACCGACCTTATTGGACCAAGCCCACTCCATTTTCCTAGACCCCTTTGACCCCTATGAGTGGAAACCCTCACACCAAGCCATACACATAAAAGAAACCATTTGGATGGGAATGCATGTGCCCCTACATTTTACATCATTTGGTAGGGCTAGTAAGCCCAGTCCTCTCATACATGTCACACACACTTTAGGCCCAATGCATGACTGGCTCACATTTGGATGTGCTGGTCCTCCCTCATTCATCATTGATCATATGCATGTTAGGAGCATCTACGGGTGTCCGGGTCCCCCGGCATTCATCACCACTTTGTGTGATAGGATCCCCTACAGATACCATGGCCCTCCAACCATTGTTATGAAGCCCATGCATGATAGGGCCACTTGTGGCTGCCCCGGTCCACCTAAGTTCATCAAGGTCCACATGGCATCACAGCATGATAGGTCAATTTACGGTTGCCCCGGTCCACCTTTACACACCAAGCTTTTCACACCCACACCGCATCATAGTGCATGGCATACGCATACACGCAAGCAATTCGCAATGAGTGGTGAGGTTCACAAAGAGCGGATAAGAGCTCGCGAGCGCCACTTGGAATTTCAAGTAGGCGATTTGGTGATGATGGCATCGGAGTGGCTCTATCTTAGGGTCATCTCCCATTCGAGGGCACGAGGACTTGGACCTTTCCCTGTTCCTAGTGGATTTGGCAACACAGCTTGTGGATTGAATTTACCAATGGGTTATGGGATATACCCCACTTCTCACGTGGTAGACCCGGCACCCTATATGGGCACCGCGGTGGATCCAAGTGAGTGCTTTGAGCCTATACCTTCCTTTAAGAGGGACACCCCGGAGAGCTCCCACAAAATAACCTTGAGAGTCCGACGTGTACACATAGGGGCAATACTATGCAAGCAGGGTTCCATCGCCAGCAAGAGGGTGTGCCCCAGCCACCATGAAAGGATGAAGGACCGTCCCCTGGTCGCAGATGCGGGTTGAGTTTGGAGGTTGAGGGTCGCCCTGAGCTGCTTTGGAGGACCGCTCCCCCGGTGGGCCCATACTCGACGGAGTCGAGTTCTCCGCACCCCGGGGGTATGATGAGGACATCACCAGCTTTCCCCTTTGTTCGAGGATCCAGATGCTCGCCAGCTATGCTACATCTTGTCTGCCATTATATTTCGAGTCATATGATGTACTTTTCATTTTCTTATCATGTACTTTTCCTTTTATTTGAGTCCAATACCTAGGTTAGGTAGCTATTTACCTAAGTCTAGAGTCATTATGTTGGTTAATGGGCCCAATTATATGGGCTAGGCCTAGGGGCGCCCCCTTCCCCTTGGTTAAGTGTTAGTAGTCCAAAAGTCAGGGACTTATGTGGAAATGTGGGTTTCCTATAAATAAGACCCCAATCCCTCATTTGGAAGCTAATGAAGTATTGATAAAATTACCACAAGAATTTATGCCTCTCTCTCTAGCTCTCTCTCTCTCTATCTCTATTTCTCTCTCTCTCTCTCTAAAGGGGGCGAACCCCATTCTCTCTCCTCCCCACCCCCAAATTCGAAATTCACTCTCTCTCTTCCCTATTCACCTCTAATTAAGACCCCTCCCCCTTCCCCATACCTCCCATTTAAGTCCCCTCCAACCCCTAGGTGGAATCCCCTTCTCCTAGGCACCTCTCCCTCCTCCCAAGCAACCTTTCCCCTTCCCCATACAACCTTTCATTTTCCCAAGGGAGAATCCCTTCTCCCAAGCACCCCTCCCCCTCCCCAAGGCAACCCTTCCCATTCCCTAGGCCCCCATTAACCCCTCCATTAACCCACCATTCAAAACAAAGGAGAGATCTCTCCTCCCTCTCTCCTTCCCAACCCAAATTTGCATCCCCCCCTCCCTCCACTTGCTAGACCACCTCTCAGCCCCCTTTCTGCCCCTCCCACACCTTGAATCACCCCCTAACAGACCCCCACATAGTCAGGTGTCACCCCCACACCCATCCACCCCATTTCCCACCCCATCTACTCCATCTCCCATCACCTTTCATCACCCTATCCATCTCAGTTCACAGGCAGCAGTTGGATCCCAACTTACAGAGACATCCCTGGTGCTGTCCGATGTCATCTAGAGGTGCACCATACATCACCGGAAAGGCCTTCCAGTCTTCTTCGCAAGCGAGGTGGAATCGTCTCGTTCCGACTTCACTACAGATCGTGGTGCCCATTCTCGTCCGACTGCGCAACTGGGACCAGAACCTGGACTAGAGCTATAGTGAAGAAGCTACCACGGCCACACCCCTCAACTTCTGAAGGCACCACTTGGCCGAGAGCTGCTACCACAAGGCATCTACCATCACCAACAAGCGGCGTCCCTTTCGGCATCAGGCAAAGCCTTTTCCAATTTTTCTCTCCCGGGCGCGCAGAACAGATCGTTCAGGTCCTGCCCTGACTCCCCCTCACTCAAAGGACTCCTCCTCGCCACCCCGACAACGTCTGGTGCTCTGCTTGGTTGCTTCTCGAAGACGACTCGTCCACGGTCATCCTCGACTTGGTCTCGCATCAATCGGACTTCGGGAGCGGTCATGGTGACTACATCCATCTGCTACTGCACCTTGGGAACAGTACGATTCTGAGCGCAGGGGCCCTGTTCCAGAGCCTGCCTCAGCCGGTGACGACTTCAGGACTGCCCACAAAAATTCACAGACATGCCTAGATCCGTCAGCGTCGTTTCAGCACCGGTCTCGTCGAATTCTGAGTTTGGAGGAGTGCACAGCGACGACTACACCGACCCCCTATCCTGCTGTCCCCGACCTGGGCAGATTCGGCGGGGTGCTTCATCGGCGCGAATCAAGCATAACTCCCTTCCCCGCCTGGCCGGCTTAGCGCCCCTCCCTGCGTGGAGGTAGTTTTTGGTTTGTAACCTCATTTCCCCACCCCTAGTCCACCCCCTCTGTGAGGGCGTAGTGATTGTATTAGCAGGTAAGCGGCCGAAGCGTCATCGGCGCGGCGTGCGGGTAGCCCACGCTTCCCCGCTGGCCCTCGTCTCAGGCCGGGATCGGCGTCCTCACGCCGATCAGGTGAGCTTCTGGCCACTTCCTCTGCTGGTTTTACTTTTGCTTGTCTTAGTATTGTTTCTAGTTGACCATCGGCGGTGAGGTGAGCGCCCGATCTCAAACGCCATTGAATTGTGTGACCACCGCGGAGTGAGTTGAGAGTGTGACACTACAACCCACGCCCTCAGCGTGCCGGCCGCCCTTGAAATTGGGTATCCCTGGCCCATTGGGGACCATCCCTAGCTGGCCATACCCTTGGAACCTTGAGGTCCAACCTCGGACCCTCACCGCCATTGCCAGTCCTCCTACGGACCCGAGTGTGCCTACGCGAGTGAGTCCGCTTGTGTGACGTTGCCAAATTGTTGTGTTGCTTACAATTCTAGGTCCGAGGGGTTCGTGTCACATCAAGTTGTTTCATGAACGATCACTTATTATTAGATCCCGATGGAATTACTTTCTCTTTCCTTGTGATGGAACCACTAGTCGTAGCCCAGCGACCGAGCGTGTCGTCCCACCTGGGAGAGGTGGAGGGGTGTTCCCGAGGAACGGTTTGTAAGCTAGTTACCATGGGCCCCTGCGGTTACCGTTGCGTCCAAAGGGGGGGGGGAACTAGCTAGAGGCCTGCCTCTAGGCAGGAGTCAGTGTGTGCACACGTGGTCAGAGACTTGGACTGGCACTGACGAGTGTCGCTCTGACTAGTACTTGGTTTGGTCCTATTACACCTCTCGCTTGTCACGTTCCAGACTTACGAGTTGCCGAGACGCAGTATAAGTCGTCGGTGGACGCATCTGATCTTGTCCTTCTAGTGGGTTGTTCCGTCTCTCACTTCACTTGGTTAGTGGTAGTTTATTTTATTGGTAGATTTAGTTCCTGACACTAATTCCTATTGCTATTTATTTATTTATTAAATTGTGCATATGCCTGTTTATTGTTTAAATGCATGCTCTAATTACTTTTATATTTGCCTGCCTGCCTGTTTATTGTGAGGTAGGGATCCGCGTGACCCCTACTGAGTCTGGCTGTGACTCACCCTCCCTTCTTTCAGGTGAGCCGCCCCAGTCGTCCGCTGGTCCTTCTCATGGTTGTACCGACCGTCGTTAGAGTGCCAGCTGTTGTCGGTTTATCTTTTTGTTCTTTTGAGCCGGGGTATGCCCCGTGTAGTTGTGCAGTGGACCCCTTTTTATCTGTAAATCTGGACTATTGTATATATTTTACCACTCTGATATTTTAAATTACTTCCGCACTTATTTACTAATTGCTGTCCTAATTAATATTGCGTGCCTGTGGTCCCAATTCATTATGCAACTCCTCATCAAACTCCTTTAACCCTTCAGGGGCCTCATCAGCCTCTTGGGTGGCTTCCCCAGTTCTTGGTATCAGTGTATCGATGTTATTGGTATCCGGAGCTCTGGGTCGTCACATAGGGAATTTCTTTCCTTGTTTCATAGGTATGGGTCCTTAAGCCTTGGACTTAGCCTATGACTCGACATTTTCCTGGGAATAATTAAGTCCTAAGACTTATGCTCTGTTACCACTTTAACAGTCACGCCCCGAGATTATGCAGCGTAAACAATCGGGAACATGAACAGTCGGCTAGTACGCCTCAAGTGAGTAATATAATCAGAGCACAAATCATTTATACATAAGATGAATGGACATAATGATTGATCAAAAATCTAACTTTTATTGATAATAACAATCTAGTACATGACGTTGATGCATTGACTAACTAGACTCAATAAAATAAAAAATTACATAATTGACTCTTGACTATTACTAATGACAATCTAAGGCTTCGCTCCTTCTTTAACCGCTCTCGGATCCATCACTTGAATAGTCTGAATCCGACATGCTAGAATTTCCTGAAAAAGATTGAAAAAGTAAGGAATGAGCACACATGCCTAGTAGGTATGTTCGTATCAACATGAAAATAATGTTTAAGTAATTAACATTTTAGCTCTAGAATAAAGATAAACGAAATATGGTAAAACATGCGGTGTAAAACCAAAGTAAACAATAATCAAGACACGATTAAGATGAGATATGAGAATTCATGTAGATTAGGAATATGATTAAGTAAGAATATAATATGAATGTAAGTTGGCCTTTCATGAGTAAGAATGTACTTTTCATAACCATAAAGGCTATGCACTATAAAGTCATGTAACGAGAATGTACTAGCAAGCATGTAATTTCACAAGATTGCCTCGAGAAAATCTGTGAATTTCACCAGTTTATAAAAAAAGTACTCCCAACACAATGCTATTGACACCCATTTTTTGCCTATGAGTTGAGTCATTCCTCTTACCATCATTTGTTGATGCCTCGAGTTGTCCATTGCTCATTGGGCTATTTTCAGGCACGTCTTTGGGCTTATTTTATGGGTACCTCCCTCCTTGGCTAGGTTTGCTCTCAAATTAGGGTTTGATGGGCCTTGATTTCAATTGGTTTTGGGTTAAGTGGGCTCATTTATCCCATTTTATCAATTTCAAACGTCCAGGCTGTACACGGTCTAACGACCGGCCGTTCAGTGACTGGGCGGTCTTGTTGGAACCGTTTACTGATTTATTGGATATTTATTTGATTTTTTGAATTTTCACCGACAAACCTTTGCACGGTCTTGGTTTAAGTGTTTACATTTGTTGAATGGCCAGGCTTTAGACCGTCCCGTTTCCCAGAGTCCTAAGTCGGTCAATTTTTTAGATAATTATTTATTTAACCTATTTTTTTAGATTTATCACCGACATGTGTAAACGGCCAAGCATTGGACCGTTCCACTAATTGAGTGGTCTAGCTGTCACACCCCGAGCCTTTATTACATCGGAAGACTCGCTCGAGAAATGCGAACAACCGACATGGTAAGCCTCTTGCAAGCAAGAATGATCAGAGCGCAAGGCAATCACACATAAGAATGTAATCGCACAATATTTACTCAACTTTGATTTTTATTAATAATCAAATCCAATATTCAAATACAACCACTAATTCAACTTTCATCATGCTAGACTCAAGAAATAAGAAATTACATAGACTCGATCTAAACAATGTAAACTTCCTAAGTCTTCGCTCATTCTTTAATCACTCTCGGATCCGCTACTTGAACATTCCGAATCCGAACCCGACTCACTTCCATTTCCTAAAAAAGAATGGAAATAGGTAATGAGCACACTTGCCCAGTAGGTATCTTCGCATCAACATGAAGGCATCATTAAAGTAATTAACGTTTTTGCTCTAGATGAATCAGGTAAAATCATGCGAATGCGATCAATCATGCGATTAAACCAAAGTATGTAAGATAAAATGAGAGCAAGTATGAACTAGCAAGAATGTTATAAGAACATGATGTGGCCTTTCATGAACAAGAATGTAACGAGAATGTACTAGCAAGCCACATAATCATCACTCTAGTATCTTTTGCTTATGAGCAAGTACTTCGTGAATTTCTGTGGAATATCAAGAAAGTCAAGTATCAATCATGCTATATTGTGTTGTGGATTTTCAATTATTTACAAAGAAAGTACTCCCAACGCAATGAGAAGCCAGTAGCATCATACCCCATGGTTTATAATAGTATGTTTCCGACAATCAGCCGAGGGGACTAGCATAGAGCCCTTGAACACAATCAGTGCTCGATCGCATCTTCAAGTATAAATCAAGCTTTTTCCACGCATGTAACAATAAAGTATGGCCAAGAATGTACAATTCCAACAAGCTCTTGATAACAATAATTCAATGAATGAATGCTTCAATAAGAATCATGAGAAATCAAGAATGACTTATACTATGTTATGCTTATGGATATAAATCAGCAGCACAACGGTACATTCTTTATCTTCCATTCCTTATATTAGGTTTCTTGATCAATATGATAAGTTCTAGATCATCAAGAGTCTATCTAGAAACCTTTGGAATATCAACCCTGCGTCAAACCTTGGGTTAAAATACTCAAGCAGTGTGACGGTCGTGTACTGGGCCGTTACATGATTTGACGCTCTAGTATTGGGCCGTTACATTGACGTGACGGTCTAGAGTTGATGCGTTAGAACGACTAAATTCAGAAACAGTAATTGGACTCAGTTAAATGTGACGGTTGCATATTGGGCCGTTACATATGCCTGACGGTCCAATATAGGTCCGTTACACTACTGATAACCAGAAACCTCAACAGTGTATTCTAATCACTTGGGTTTTAATGGTACAACCAACTCGGCGTCCTAGTGGGAATCCCAGGCTCGCGGAGAATTACGAAGGCCTTGAAACAAGATTTCCTAGTCTATTGGAAGAAATATCCAATAGAGAGGTCCTCATGTCCAAGAATAGTGTTCCTATAGTGCAAAGTGTAAACTAATGGACATATACCTGAATATATGCCATGTACTTACAGAAATGACTCTATAGATAGAAAATAATGTGTAACAATGTGAAACAAAGATAAAATCCCGTCAATTCAACATTGGAAAATCATGATTTAGAATATAAAACTATGGAATTTAGCCAATGAAATTAACATAACTTAAAATAACTCAAAATACTTTAATCATATAATTTCCTATCATGAATCAATTAAGAAACTCAAAGTCATGAAATAAGGTTAAAACTTAGATAACTAGGCTTATTCATAAGTAAGTTTGGCTGTCCTCAGTCCTATCTCGGTTTGACAGTAACCCGTACTCTGATGGTCTAGTATGGGCGCGTCACATGGCTGTGACGGTTTATCATAGGACCGTTACAGTATTGTAATGCTCCTGTTATGGTGCGTCAGAGATAACTGAGAAACTTTAAATACAACAGAGGTTGTGACGGCTTATCGTAAGACCGTTACAGTCGTCTGACGGTCCTAGTATGATGCGTCAGAGTCCCTGCTAACAGTATAATGAAATAAAAAGACTATGATTTGAAACCATGTTATGTTTTGAAAAGATTTACTACCCTAATCATGACAAAACGAAGTAAAGGTCATCTAGATGCATAGGTTGCAGTGAATTAACAAGATAATACCTTTGATCTTAGATTAGGGCTAAGAATATGTATGTATGCATGAACCCATTAAAACATGAAATTCATAGTCTATAATGCATGAAATCAAACACAATCAGAGGGCTTTTATCCCTAACAAGGTGTTTTTGCCAATCATGAGATAACATACCGCTTAACTAGGCTTTAAACTTCTAATTTGAGCTTTCAAGGACCGCCCTAGTTCCTCTCTTTTTGTGACTTTTTAGCAACTTCACGCTGCCCTAGCTCCTCAACCTCTTGACCTAAGGACGTGAAATTTTGAGAGTAAGAAGATGAAACTAAGGTGAACAAAAAGTTATAAATAACTGAACTCTAATTACCTTGTTTAGACATCCTAATTCCCTGATCTTCAGTGGCCCTTAGCTCTGATTCCTGGGTTACTATGGTCGAACCAGCAACTTTGGAAACTTCAATCTCCTTGGTTGCTTGATCTCCTAGCACGAAATTTGGAGAACTATTAGTCTAAAGTATACTAAACAAAATCTTCTAAAGAATATACCCGAAATTATATCTCCTTACCTTGATTCTTCACGAGCCAAAAGTAAGGGTCGCTCAGTTCAGAACTAGGTCCTATTTATAGGGTTTAAAAGATTAGATTGATTCTAGAGTCCTTAATTTGCCAGAACCTAAACCCTAAGAGTCCTTAGTAATATTATAAGCTCTCCCAAGTCGATCTCTTGTAGATAAGATCCCAAAGTTCTAGTTTTTTTTTTTGCTCGTTCTTTCTTTCACGGAATTGTAAGAGTGTAACGCATCAGCCTAGGTGCGTTACATGCTTGTAGCGGTCGCCCGATAGACCGTTACACCAAACGTATACAGAGTTTCAATTAAATAAAACTCTCTTGTTCGTTTATCCTTATAATTATCTATAAAAATATTATTTATCTTTAAAATACGTGAATAAGTCAATTAACCTTCTAGAATATGGGCCAAACTTAATGGGCTTGGTCCATTAACCTTTTGGATTCTATTTAAATAGGCTAGGTTAGTTATTTAATATAATTGGGCTTTATAATGACTTATTGATCTAATATTCTATTTATTAATTTATTTAGTCCTTGATAAATTTCAAAAATAATTTATAAAAATTCTGGGGTCTTACACCCTCCCCAACTTAAGAGAATTTGGTCCCCAAATTCAATTCATGGATTATGAAAAATGTACTTACAGTTAAATAATTCTAGAAATCTTTTCTACATGGCTGCTTTGGTTTCCCATGTTACTTCATATGGCCATGTTTTCTTCCATTGAATCTTGACCATAGGAATAACTTTATTTCTTAGTTGACGCACTTCCTGTTCCAGAATGTTTATTGGCGTTTGCTCGTACGTCATATCCTTCTGAATTTCTAGATTGTCATAAGTGATAATATGGTCAGGATCATATACATACTTCTTCAGCATAGAGACGTGAAATACGTCATGAACTCCTACTAATTGTGGAGGTAAAGTCAGTCTATAAGCCACTTCACCGACCCTTTCGAGAATTTCAAACAGACCAATGAATCTTGGAGTTAGTTTGCCCTTAATGCCAAATCTCCAAATACCACGACCTGGTTAAACCTTGAGATATACATGGTCTCCTATTTGAAATTCCAAGTCGCGCCTTCGATTATCAGCATAAGATTTTTGCCTATCTTGGGCCATCTTCATTCTCTCTTGAATGAGCTTGAGAATCTCTGATAATATCGGGGCCTAGGAATTATCTTTCTCCTATTTCACTCCAACATATTGGTGATCGACAACCTTTTCCATATAGAGCTTCAAAAGGTGCCATTTGTATGCTGGCCTGATAACTGTTGTTATAAGAAAATTCTACTAGAGGCAAGTGATCATGCCAACTACCTCCAAAATCAATTACGCAAGCCCTGAGCATATCTTGTACCACCTGATTTGTTCTTTCTGTCTGACCATCAGTTTGTGGATGAAAGGCTGTGCTGAAATTCAATCTAGTCCCTAGTGATTGTTGTAGACCTTTCCAAAATTGTGATGTGAATCGAGGATCTCTATCAGATATAATAGTGACTGGGACACCATGTAATTTAACAATATCCCTTATGTATAATGCTGCCAGGATATCCACAGACCATCGACTTTTGATTGGTATGAAATGTGCAGATTTAGTTAATCGGTCTATGATTACCCATATACCATCGTGTCCACCTCTTGTCTTAGGTAACCCCATAATGAAATCCATCCCTATACTTTCCCACTTCCATTCGGGAATATTCGAGGGATGCAGTTTACCTGTGGGTCTAAAATGCTCTGCCTTTACTTGTTGACAAGTGAGACAGCGAGACACGAAATTAGTTATTTCTCTCTTCATGTTGGGCCACCAGAAATTTCTTTTAAGATCTTGATACATTTTTGTACCACATGGATGAATGGTGTACTTGGAATTATGTGCTTCTTCTAGGATCAATTTCTTCGTATCATCATGATCTGGTACACACACTCGGCCCTTGAATAGCAATCTTTCATCTTCCGTAGTAGAGAAATCCGGCCGTTGTTCAATATTAGCCTTAATTTCTAGAAATATAGGATCATCATTTTGCAACTTGACTAGATCCTCTATTAAGGTAGGTTGAGCTTGGATATTAGCCATGAAGCAATCTTCTTCCTTCCTATCAATATCTAAGTTCAACTAAGCAAATTGAGAAATAAGATTAGTCATACTAATCATAAGACTTGATAGCATACCCATTGATTTTTTACTGAGTGCATCCGCAACAGCATTAGCCTTGCCAGGATGATATTGAATAGAAAAATCAAAATCCTTGAGATATTCCAACCATCTTCTCTACCTCATATTTAGCTCTTTTTGAGAAAATAAGTATTTCAAGCTCTTGTGGTCCGAGTAGATCGTAAACTTCTCTCCATAGAGATAATGTCGCCAAATTTTCAAGGCGAAAATGACAGCTGCTAATTCCAAATCATGCACAGGATAATTTTCCTCGTGACGTTTCAATTGTCTTGAAGAATAACAGATTACTTTTCCATTTTGCATGAGGACACACCCTAAGCCAATACCTGATGCATCTGTATATACATCGAATCCACCACCTTCCATTGGTAGTGATAGAATAGGAGCTGTGGTAAGATGATTCTTAAGAGTTTGAAAACTTTTCTCACATTCCTCTGACCAGACAAACGGATTTTCTTTTCTCATTAGTCTAGTTAAAGGAACCGCAATCTTTGAAAAGTCCTTAATGAATCTCTTATAATAACCAGCTAGACCCAGAAAGCTTCTGACTTCTGATACAGTCATTGGCCGACTCCAATTCTTGACAGCTTCTACCTTAGAAGGATCCACAGTGATACCTTCTTTTGAAATAACGTGGCCTAGGAATGAAACTTTCTTGAGCCAGAATTCGCATTCATCAAGCTTGGCATAAAGTTTATGTTATCTAAGTGTTTGCAAAGCTATCTTCAAATGTTCTTCATGTTCCTTCTTTGTCTTGGAGTATATCAAGATATCATCAATGAAGACGACGATAAACTGATCTAGATATGACTGGAAGACACTATTCATAAGTTGCATGAATGCTGCCGGGGCATTAGTTTATCTGAATGGCATTACCACGAATTCATAATGGCCATAACGACTTCGAAAAGCCGATTTATAAATGTCCTCTTCTTTAATTCTAAGCTGATGATAACCTGATCTGAGGTCAATCTTAGAAAAATATTCTGCTCCGGAAAGTTGATCGAAGAGCTCATCAATACGCGGAAACGAATACTTGTTTTTAATTGTGAGTTGATTCAGTCGCCGGTAATCGATGCATAGCTTGAGAGAACCATCCTTTTTCTTGACAAATAGAACCGGCGCACCCCAAGGGGATGTGCTAGGTCTGATGAAGCCCTTGTCTAGTAATTCCTGCAACTGCCTTTTTAATTCTTGAGTTCTGTGGGGGACATCCTGTAAGGGGCTATAGAAACAGGTTTTGCTCCTGGGATGAGTTCAATAGTGAAGTTCACTTCCCTCTCGGGTGGTAAACTGGGTAATTCGGACAGGAACACATCGGGGAACTCACTTTCAATAGGAATGTCTGCTAAGATAATCTCCTTGGATTTGGTAATAATGACAGAAGCAAGAAAAGCTTTACATCCTTGCGAGATAAGTTTGCAAGCGTGAAGAGAAGATATAATAGTAGGATGCTTCTGGTACTTGATGCCAAGAAAAGAGAATCTTGGAAGACCGGGCTTTCGAAAGGATATAATCATATTTCGGCAATTGATATACGCATCATGATCTACAAGCCAACCTACCCCTAAAATGGCATCATAACCTTTCATGTCAAGGCATACTAAGTTTGCGGGGAGATTATGACCTTCTACTATCACTTCGCTATCAAGATAATAGTCGGTAAGCTTTGTTCCAGAACCTAAGGGTGTGGAAATAGTGAGATCTGAAGGTAAGGGGACTGATGCAATTGATAATATTTTTGAAAAAGTAGTGGAGATAAAAGAATGAGAGGCACCAGTGTCAAATAGCACAAATGTAGGACGAGAACAAATTTGAAGAGTACCTTCCATAAGCCCACCATCCTTGGGCGCTTCCTCTTCTTCTAGAACGGCATTGACGCGAGCCTGCCTCCTACGTTCTCCACCAGACGATTGGTCTTTCATAAGGGGGCAATCTGGCATGTGATGCTCCCTGCTTCCACAACGTAAACAAGCGCCAAGGCGCTTCCAACACTCGTCAGCCGAATGGCCGAATTTTTCACAAAATGTGCAAGCCGTGGCGACCTGCTCCTTCTCCTCCTTGACTTTCTTTTGCTTATGGGAACTTCCACCATTCCCATTCCTGGATCTTTTCTTACTATCACGTCTCTTGTAAGGCTCCGTGATGCTGAACTTTTCTTTCTTATAACGCCGATCTGAGCGTCGGCTAGACTCCTCTCCTTTCCCTTTTAATTTTTTGACCTTTTCCAAGGTCCTTTCACACAAATACGCTCGTTGAACCATTTCCGCGTAAGTACGGATGTTTTGGGTCCCGAGCTGCTGAATGAAACTAGGTCGTAACCCGTCCATGAACCGATTAGCCTTCAATAAATCGGTGCTGATAAGATGCGGTGCGTAAGGTGCAAGTCTTGAGAATTGCAGTTCATATTCGGCAACCGTCATCATTCCTTTCTGAAGAGCGGCGAACTCCATAGCCTTTCGTTCCTTTACGTGCTCAGAAAAGTACTTGGCACGGAATAGGGTAAGAAAACCATGAGGTACATCGGCCGGAGGTGCTAGAACCGACTTCCACCATGTACGGGCATCTTTGTTGAGTTGGAAGGTTGCGAGACGCACTTTCTCTTGATCGGTGCATTGGATAACATCAAAGATACGGTTCATTTCATCTATCCAGTTCTCTGCCTCGTCAGGATTAGAAGAACCATAGAAACACGGAGGGTTTAAGCTCCGAAAGTTGCGATGTAAATCACCAGCCCTTGCTCCTGCGCCAGCTTACGCCATGATTTGTAATGCCTGAGTGAGGCCAGCAACCGTTTGCTGCATGCCATCCCAATTTACGTGATGAGCCATGGTAACAATAAGGTACCTGAGAGAAAAATAACAACTTGTTATTTCTCGTGGAATTAGAAGGAAAATCAATCTTAAAACTAATTAACTATCTTATCCCGGGTTCTACCCAATTCTCACATGGGTGTGGAAATTTCTTCCTCAGTTCATAGGTATGGGTCCTTAAACCTTGGACTTATCCTATGACATGACACTTCTTCCTAAGTCCTGAGACTTAGGCTCTGATACCAACTTAACTGTCACGCCCTGAGCCTTTATTACAGCGGAAGACTCGCTCGAGAAATGCGAACAGCCGGCATAGTAAGCCTCTTGCAAGCAAGAATGATCAGAGCGCAAGGCAATCACACATAAGAATGCAATCGCATAATATTTACTCAACTTTGATTTTTATTAATAATCAAATCTAATATTCAAATACAACCACTAATTCAACTTCCATCATGCTAGACTCAAGAAATAAGAAATTACATAGACTCGATCTAAACAATGTAAACTTCCTAAGTCTTCGCTCATTCTTTAATCACTCTCAGATCCGCTACTTGAACATTCTGAATCCGAACCCGACTCACTTCCATTTCCTGAAAAAGAATGGAAATAGGTAATGAGCACACTTTCCCAGTAGGTATCTTCACATCAACATGAAGGCATCATTAAAGTAATTAACGTTTTTGCTCTAGAGGAATAAGGTAAAATCATGCGAATGCAATCAATCATGCGATTAAACCAAAGTATGTAAGATAAAATGAGAGCAAGTATGAACTAGCAAGAATGTTATAAGAACATGATGTGGCCTTTCATGAACAAGAATGTAACGAGAATGTACTAGCAAGTCACATAATCATCACTTCAGTATCTTTTGCTTATGAGCAAGTACTTCGTGAATTTCTATGGAATATCAAGAAAGTCAAGTATCAATCATGCTATATTGTGTTATGGATTTTCACTTATTTATAAAAAAAGTACTCCCAGCGCAATGCGATGTCAGTAGCATCATACCCCATGGTTTATAATAGTATGTTTCCGACAATCAGCTGAGGGGACTAGCATATAGCCCTTGAACACAATCAGTGCTCGATCACATCTTCAAGTATAAATCAAGCTTTTTCCATGCATGTAACAATAAAGTATGGCCAAGAATGTACAATTCCAACAAGCTCTTGATAATAATAATTCAATGAATGAATGCTTCAATAAGAATCATGAGAAATCAAGAATGACTTATACTATGTTATGCTTATGGAAATAAATCGGCAGCACAACGATACATTCTTTATCTTTCATTCCTTATATTAGGTTTCTTGATCAATATGATAAGTTCTAGATCATCAAGAGTCTATCTAGAAACCTTTGGAATATCAACCCTGGGTCAAACCTTGGGTTAAAATACTCAAGCAGTGTGACAGTCGTGTACTGGGCCGTTACATGATTTGAGGCTCTAGTATTGTGCCGTTACATTGACGTGACGGTCTAGAGTTGATGCGTTAGAACGACTAAATCCAGAAATAATAATTAGACTCAGTTAAATGTGACGGTTGTATATTTGACCGTTACATATGCCTGACGGTCCAATATAGGTCCGTTACACTACTGATAACCAGAAACCTCAATAGTGTATTCTAATCACTTGGGTTTTAATGGTACAACCAACTCGGCGTCCTAGTGGGAATCTCAGGCTCGCGGAGAATTACGGAGGCCTTGAAACAAGATTTCCTAGTCCATTGGAAGGAATATCCAATAGAGAGGTCCTCATGTCCAAGAATAGCGTTCCTATAGTGCAAAATGTAAACTAATGGAAATATACCTGAATATATGTCATGTACTTAAAGAAATGACTCTATAGATAGAAAAGAATGTGTAACAATGTGAAACCAAGATAACATCCCGTCAATTCAACATTGGAAAATCATGATTTAGAATATAAAACTATAGAGTTTAGCCAATGAATTTAACATAACTTAAAATAACTCAAAATGCTTTAATCATACAATTTCCTATCATGAATCAATTAAGAAACTCAAAGTCATGAAATAAGGTTAAAATTTAGATAACTAGGCTTATTCATAAGTAAGTTTGGCTATCCTCAGTCCTATCTTGGTTTGACAGTAACCCGTACTCTGACGGTCTAGTATGGGCGCGTCACAGGGCTGTGACGGTTTATCGTAGGACCGTTACAGTATTGTAACGCTCCTGTTATGGTACGTCAGAGACAACTGAGAAACTTTAAATACAACAGAGGTTGTGATGGCTTATCATAAGACCGTTACAGTCGTCTGACGGTCCTAGTATGATGCGTTAGAGTCCCTGCTAACAGTATAATGAAATAAAAAGACTATGATTTGAAACCATGTTATGTTTTGAAAAGATTTACTACCCTAATCATGACAAAATGAAGTAAAGGTCATCTAGATACATAGGTTGCAGTGAATTAACAAGATAATACCTTTGATCTTAGATTAGGGCTAAGAATATGTATGTATGCATGAACCCATTAAAACATAAAATTCATAGTCTATAATGCATGAAATCAAACACAATCAGAGGGCTTTTATCCCTAACAAGGTATTTTTCCCAATCATGAGATAACCTACCGCTTAACTAGGCTTTAAACTTCTAATTTGAGCTTTCAAGGACCGCCCTAGTTCCTCTCTTTTTGTGACTTTTCAGCAACTTCACGCTGCCCTAGCTCCTCAGTCTCTTGACCTAAGGACGTGAAATTTTGAGGATAAGAAGATGAAACTAAGGTGAACAAAAAATTCTAAATAACTGAACTCTAATTACCTTGTTTAGACGTCCTAATTCCCTGATCTTCAGTGGCCTTAATCTCTAATTCCCGGGCTAATATGGTCGAACCAGCAACTTTGGAAACTTCAATCTCCTTGGTTGCTTGATCTCCTAGCACGAAATTTGGAGAACTATTAGTCTAAAGTATACTAAACAAAATCTTCTAAAGAACTTACCCGAAATTATATCTCCTTACCTTGATTCTTCACGAGCCAAAAGTAAGGGTTGCTCAGTTCAGAACTAGGTCCTATTTATAGGGTTTTGAAGATTAGATTGATTCTAGAGTCCTTAAATTGCCAGAACCTAAACCCTAAGAGTCCTTAGTAATGTTATAAGCTCTCCCAAGTCGATCTCTTGTAGATAAGATCCCAAAGTTCTAGTTTTTTTTGCTTGTTCTTTCTTTCACGGAATTGTAAGAGTGTAATGCATCAGCCTAGGTGTGTTACATGCTTGTATGGGTCGCCCGATAGACCGTTACACCAAACGTATACAGAGTTTCAATTAAATAAAACTCTCTTGTTCGTTTATCCTTATAATTATCTATAAAAATAGTATTTATTATTAAAATATGTGAATAAGTCAATTAACCTTCTAGAATATGGGCCAAACTTAATGGGCTTAGTCCATTAACCTTTTGGATTCTATTTAAATAGGCTAGGTTAGTTATTTAACATAATTGGGCCTTATAATGACTTATTGATCTAATATTCTATTTATTAATCTATTTAGTCTTTGATAAATTCTAGAAAATAATTAAATATTCCAAAAATAATTTATAAAAATTCTGGGGTCTTACACTAGCAGTACACCGTTTTATCCTTAAGAGTCCCACGCCGTGATGGCCGGTAATAATTGGATAATTCACATTTTTATTTATTTATCACCGACAGAGTTGGACGGTCTAGTAATAAATCGTGTAATTTTATGGGCGGCCTATCGCGTGATCGTGTACGTGCTCGAAAACTGTGGATTGTTTGGATTTTTTCTCTCTATCCATGGATGAACCCCTAACTTCCTCCGCCATTTTCTCCGTGGTTTCTCAACCAAATGGGGTGTCATTCAATCCTGGTGGAAGATAAGTGGATTATCTATTAAATTTATGTCGCAATCTCAGATTATTATCCATTGGAAAATCCAATTTTGAGGTTGGACTTTCAAGGGTCTATAAATAGAACCCCTAGTCCAAGCTTAAAAAGGGAGAGATCCAACGTCGACGGCGAAGCTCTGCCGAACTTTTGAGCGAACTGTAGCCAGGGAGGGAGGCTTTCTACATCCTTCTAAGCCTCAGGTTCAGGGAGTAGTTGTTTTTTTTTTTTGGCGTTTGGTCTAGGTTTTAATAGTTCTTTCATCCATTGCAGGATCATCCTTTCTATCTTCTTCCCACGTTTTTGCACCATTTCACATCATTTTCACACCATTCCTATTATTTTGACGCCCTATAGGGGTTTAAAAATTTCCCAGGTATTGCTCATTCCATGTTATTATGTTTATTATCCATTCTTTTTTATAGTTACTACACCTCCTAGGGCTAATTTGGGTTGTAGTTTTATGTTCTCGACGTTGTTTTGCAGGTCAGCATCAGTACAGCACGAGGCCCATCCCCTTTGGCCGGCCGGAAGGGGTGGAGGATCGAGTCCCACAACTTGGGGTCTGGCGGCATTGCGCGGTCTTATTACGTCCGTCTGTAGAGGAGGGCGGTCGTCCTCTAACTGTTCTGGTCCTGTCAGCGGCCTTTACTGAACCGTTTCGTCGCCAGTCAAGCTTCGTCCCACTTCCCTTTTCAACGTTGGAACGGTGTATCGAGCGGCCGTGCTATCCACAGAGCGGCCCGTCCTAGACCGTGTACCAGTGTTGCTTCTTCTAGGCGAGTGTCCTCCCTTTTCCAAGGCACGTTGTGCTATCTTGTAGCATATGCGTGTCTTGGTGGCGATCACATCCACACACCTTCTTCTACCCCTTTAGCATCACTTTTCGTTTACTTTGCACACTAGAAAGGTAGGAGAGGCACAAAGGGGAAAAATGTCAACACCCCATTTTTTGGCGATCACGGTGGGATGCCTAGTGCCCATCATGTTAGTGTTGTGCTGACCAATTCATGTCCTTGGTTAGGTTTGTGTTTTAAGTTATTTCAAGTTGTCATCTTGTTCACCCTGCGTTTCTGCCTTCGGAGGTGTCCACGGTTCTCCCAAAACTGTCACATCTTCGCGCGGTCGGATGATAGGCCGTGCTGTTCCAGTCTTAGGTGCATTCTTGTTCCAATATATGTTACGTTGCTATTGATTGCACGGTCTAATTCTGGTCGTTCCTCTATTTCTCCGGTCGTCCTATTATCCGTTCTATTCCATCTCATGAGTGTTGGTGTTTCTGCGACCCTGATAGCCTCAGCGGTCTCCCAAGGACTGTGCACATATTTCCATGGTCTGTCTACAGGATGTGTTCATCTACTGGCTCAGGTACGTTACTGTCCTTGATGCGCTTGTGAGTTTACTGATTTTCTGCGGTTTGTCCAGGGCTGTTCCACATTTTGCACGGTCTTCCCACAGACCGTCTAGTCAGGTACGCCTCCGTCTCTGCATTCTTTCAGTTTTCTGTGTTTAATTCTTATTATTGCTCCCTGTCATTGCATGGTTCTTCCTGGACCGTTTACCTCCCTGAGCGGTCTCCCATCAGACCGTGTTTGTCTGCTATAGTGCACCCGTGATCATCATTTTGACTATCATTTCATATTATTTCATATTTATTGGGTGCTAGTTTGATCTCCCCTGATTATTATTTATTTCTGCATCATTATTTCCGTACTTGTCATAATTGGTTGGTCATTATTTGCTAGTTCTAGGCTAGACTTTGCATGCACTCCGGTGCACATAGGATTCATGCATTTTTATCACATTGTAGTTGCATTTCTACCTTGGTAGGGGAATCTCTCGTCTCCATATTCCTTGGAGCCGACTAGGCGACCTTACCCGGGACCTCCGTAAGTCCCCGTGAGTCGTGGATTCCCACACGGACGCCGGGCCGGTTGTACATTTTCTACCCTTAGGTTTGCATTTGCATACGTATGAGGGAGTTAACCTTAGATTAACCCAAAGTTTGGCCTCTTCCCATAGGGCACCCATGCCTTGAGGGAATTATGCGTAATTAAAATCATTAAAAGGGGCCCACCAAAATATTGGAAAATAAAAATTAACGATCATATCAACTTGTTTGATCTTGGTTGAACCCTCTCACATTCGTATTGTTTGTTGGGTTTACCCCCAAGCCCATTTTGATAGAATGTAGAGAGTGAGCTAGAAAGGGGAGATGAATAGATCACACCCAATTTAAAGCAATTTGAATTATAAGCTACGAAAACCCAGTCGCAGAAAGAGAGTCTCCCTAATCAAGTCACGGAGAAGACCAATGAGTAGAAGCTTAACGTGAAGAGGTTGATACAGAACTGTAAGCAAACAGCTTATGAGCTTTAGACACAATCAGAGATTAGCCAAACACACCATACATAAGAGATCAGACAAGCAAACCACACAAATGAGACAGAGATTTTTAAGGTGGTTCGATTGCAATATGCAATCTATGTCCACCCCTTACTCCACAGAAGTAAGGCTTCCTTGCACTAAGCAATTCAGGAAACGCAGACTCAATCTGCGAGCAGACGCTACCTTACAGCTTGGTCCAAGGGAACAGATCCCTCAACACTGATCCTGCAACCCACAGAACCAAAATCGGAGGATCGATCCTCCCTTCCTCCAAACTGGAGGGAAACCCATGAGTAGCATACCACTACTCGGAACTAGAGACTCACATCTCTCTTCCTCTGAATCCATAGAGGGCAAGCCGGAGAGACACTCTCCCTTCTCCTGTGTCCACAGACGGAATCCCGAACTCAATCTGAGTATCAGACGAATGATGAAACTGGAAGATGAAGATAATAAAAGGGAAAATGAATTGGCGAATAAAACTCAATGAAAACATGTAGCTCACGCAGGAGCACAACAGCTCAGGATCTGATCCTAGAACTGAACTCTTTACTCTTTCTTCCTCACGAGCTCATAATCTCCTCACTCTCTCCCTTTCCTTTTCTCTCTTGCTGTCTCTGAATCTTCACTTATTTGGCTCTCACTTTTTCTGCTTTCTCTTCATCTACTTTTCTCTTGAGCGAACAACCTCTATTTATTGGCTTCAGAGATGGGCGTGTGGAATCCACGGTTCCCGCCAAAAGGACTTGAAAGAATGCTCTCCTCAGGTGTCCACAAATCAAATTTCTGGCACTGAAGCTGTCCACGTGGCAGATTCTTCTATTCCATTCCTTCCCTCGGATCATGAGCCTTAGACCTGGTACTTTGATTTTTCACATGGAGAGGACTCCCAGGTTATAGGTTTTCCGAACACATGCTCGACCAGGTGACAGACCTGCCAAGCAAGTGAAGATATTAGTGAGGACTACATTGACCAAGATCTTGCACATACTTGGCGTAAAATATTGCAAGACAAGCACGGACTCTAATTGTCATGCACTGACCTTAAAGCTAATGACCTAGACACATGTACAAATTGTATCGCAAAGTATGCTCAAGCCATGAATAGAGTTTTGCAAAGATATGCACAAACTATGAGTAACGTAGAACCATATACGTACAAACCGATGAGACTATGATAGAAAGTACACCGACTGTAAAATGCATGAGAGATAGGATATGCACCGATGTTGATCATGCGTGAGAGACACTTGCACCAACCGTGCTAAAACAAAACATTGCACCGACTTCGTTTGTGCACCCTTAGACATAGCATGAGACACAGACTGAGACGCAGCACATGCATGAGACGCAGAATGAGACGCAGTGTAAGACGCAAGACCATTAGTGCATGAGATGTAAATAAAAATATGTATGAGACACAAGGCATGTGCTAGAGACGCTGGTGATAGAGAGACGATAAGACTGGCGCTAAAGACGCAGCATGAGATGCAGGCTACAGGAATGTGCACGGACTTTGAACTACAACTAGAAACATGAACTAGCACCGACCATGAGTGCGCTGAAGGCAAGAACTGCACTGACCATGTATCCACACAAGACAAACATGCACGGACCTATGCATGAGTGTGTCACAATATGCACAACCTGTTTGATGAAATAGCATGCACACAGACTCCACTAGCAGTAATAAAGGTCAAGCAAATGGATCACTGGATCACAGCAACTCATTGCATGTGCATACACATATGACATGATACACATACAAAATCATGCACAAAGAATCAATGCACAGCAATCAATCCTCATAAATGCATTTCATCAATCTATCATGCAAACACAGGATGACTTATAGTGTTTGCTATCATCAAAACCACAGAGACAACAATCTCCCCCTTTTTGATGATGACAACACTATGAGTCACACAACTCTATGAGTCATACACAAGCAAGGTTGGAAATAAATTTCTGGAAGAGTAGGGATAATAAACTAAACAAAGAGAGTCAAGCACTCAAACAATCTTTTTGGAATTTTGAATAGGGATGATATGACGTTAATTATATGTATGCAAATTCATTAACTAATCATGTATGACATGAGAATTATGCGGGGGGGACTTAATCTGACAGTCATGAAATGCAATCAGTATGACAAACTCCCCCGTAGCCAAACACCCCCCATGCACCAAACTCTCCTCATGCAGACAGAAAACATCAACACATGCCATTTCTCCCCTAACTCTCTCCCTCTGAAACTCTCCCCCTTTGACATCATCAAAAGGAGATGAAAGAGATATGCATCTGCGGGATTAGTGAAAGAAAAATACAGTATTTGGACAGTTAGAATGACCCATGATCATATCTTAAAAGATTAAGTAGGGTACTAAAACAAGCGGAGATTCTGCAAATCAAGTAATCAAGAAAGTCCTAGAGTGAATATCTATGTACAAAAGATATGATAAAGAAGCAAGGGTGAACAGATATGTCATGAGAGAGCTGATCAAAACTATACTAATTAGACTGCAAGAGATTGATCCTCAAAAAAAGGTTCTTGAGGTATTGAGGACAAACAGTCCATAGACTAGCAACAACAACAAGGGATTTGACTGAAACATATTGCTCTTTAACGAGCAGAATAGAGATCAGTAAGTGACTTGGTAGGTCACATCTTTGACATTAAGGAGACACCTTGATCAGAGGCCGGACTCCCCAGTTACTCAATGTGAGAACCGTATTACCTCTCTTTTAGTGAACTGGGTTAGTAACTGTGAGTTTTTACGTGAGGAGACACCTTGATCAGAGGCCAGACTCCCTAGTTACTCACCACTTTATTACCATTGCTCTGTCATGATCAAAAAAATTACACTTCTTAACAGAGATAATCTGACACCTCGTGACTTAGAAAAACTTTCATTTCTTTTTGATGAAACATCTGGTTTCTCAGTAATCAGACCATTGCTCTGAGCATATAATTTTTATTTTTATCCCCTTATTTTTGATATGAAATGTTTGAAAGCAATACCTACTAGAAGCATTGATTCTTGAAGAATGTGTTCCTTGAAGTCTAGGTTTCATGTTTTTAGCTGATTTCATGACATATAAGATTAGCTTGTTTCATGATCATGAAATATGTAGGAAGATATACTTCGAACACCTTATCCAAGTCTCTGCTAAGTTACTAGATAAAAGATTCTAGCTGATCTTTAGTTGTTCAGACTTAAGGATTTAAGACAAGTATGGGATTCTGCTTGCTGTGAGTGAGCTGAATTAAATCTTTCATGACAAACAACAGTAACATACATCTCTCAAATACTTTTCAATCAGTCAAACTTCACATATTTACCTGCTCCCCCTCACAAAGTGCAAGAATTTTTTAAAGCAGACACTTCTTCACAGAGACAACTCCCCCTCACTCAATGAACCGTTATTCAATTATGACACATGCAATATATGCAATTGCACAGACCCCTCAGCTTAACAGCTCGCATATAGACAAAACTCCCCTTCACATTATGACATGATATGCAGACATACTCATGCTAAGTGGTTAAGGACACAGAGGAAAGACATGTTATTCATGGAAGCAAAACATTTTATTCTTGAACAAAAAAATAGTGTAAATGCTGAAAACAAAATCATGAAAGCATTTTATTCATGGAGCTAAGATTTAAAAATACTTAACTCTCTCCTCAAAGCTGTAAAATTTTCATTATCCAGTGGCTTAGTGAAGATGTCAGCTATTTGGTTTGCAGTGCCTACATGGATTAGTTCAAAAGTTCCTTTGGAAACCTCATCTCTAACAAAATGATGTCTGATTTCTATGTGTTTGGTTCAAGAATGCAAAATAGGATTCTTGGCTAGATTGATGGCACTAGTATTGTCACAATATATAGGTGTGCACCCCATGTCTACTTGATAGTCCTGAAGTTGGTGTTTGATCCATATGACTTGTGTACCACAACTCCCTGCAGCTACGTACTCAGCCTCTGCAGTAGAGAGAGCCACAGAGTGTTGCTTCTTGGAGTCCCAAGAGACTAAACACCCACCTAGAAATTCACAATGTCCACTAGTGCTTTTTCTATCCAGCTTACACCCGGCATAATCTACATCCATATATGCAATAAGATCTAAAGTGTGAGATGTAGGAAACCATAAACCTAGGGTGTGTGTGGCAGATAAATATCTGAAAATTCTTTTCACGGCTGCTAAGTGCAATTCAGTGGGTCTAGATTGGTACCTAGCACACATTCCTACACTAAACTGTATATCAGGTCTCGAGGCAGTCAAATAGAGCAAGGATCCAATCATACCTCGGTATAGCTTTGCATCAACTTATTTACCTAATTCGTCTGCATCCAATGAAGTGTTAGTACCCATTGGTGTTGTGATGTGCTTCAGATTGTTCATGCCAAACCTCTTGAGGATGTCCAATGTGTATTTGGTCTGATCAATGAAGCATCCATCCTCCAGCTGTTGTACCTGCAAGCCAAGAAAATACTTCAATTCACCTACCAGGCTCATCTCAAACTCATCAGACATCAAATGAGAAAATTCATTGCATAATTCAGTACTTATTGAACCGAAGACAATGTCATCTACATATACCTGAACTATGATGAGGTCTTTATTCGAACTTTTGGTGAACAGAGTTTGATCCACCTTACCTCTGTGGTAGCCCTTGCTGATTAGAAATTCTGTCAGCCTCTCATACCAGGCTCGAGGAGCCTACTTTAGACCGTATAGGGCTTTATTCAACCTGAAAACTTGGTTAGGTTGAGGAAAAAAATGAAATCTAGGGGGTTGTTCTACAAAAACTTCTTCTTTGATAACACCATTTAAAAATGCACTTTTAACATCCATCTGTTGAAGTTTTATGTTTTTAGAACATGCAAAGGCTAATAGGATTCTTATTGCTTCCATCCTAGCAACAGGTGCATAGGATTCATCAAAATAAACTTCGAATTCCTGACAATAGCCCTTGGCTACTAGCCTAGCTTTATTTCTTGAAATAATTCCATCCGCATTCATTTTATTCTTAAAGACCCATTTAGTTCCTATGACATTTGTATTTTTTGGTCTCGGAACTAGCTCCCGGACATTATTTCTTTCGAAATGACCTAACTCCTCACACATAGCATTGACCCATGATGCATCATTTAAAGCCTCTTCAATAGATTTGGGTTCAATCTGTGAAACCAACGCAACTAGGTCTTGATTATAAACATTTCTAAAATAAGACCTTGTCCTAAGTGGATCTTCAAGGTTGCCTATGATGTTGTCTACTGGGTGATCTCTCGAAAATTTCAAGTTTATTGAAGACTCACCTGCTTCAACTGAACTTACTTGATTGGAGGTACTTGATACTTCAGGTCATTCAGCTTCTTCATTCTCTTTGTCCTCTAAGAATTCTCCTTCTTCTTTTGAGCACCTATCATCATTATCTAAGTTAGTGAGATTGTTTGTTTCATCAAATATGACATGAGGTGACTCTTCTACAGTCTGATCTGTGCAGTTGAAAACCCTATATGCCCTAGTTGTTTCAAAGTATCCTAGAAAAATTCCTGGGGTACTCCATGCATCAAATTTGTCTAGGTCCTTTTTATCATTGTTGTGGATGAAGCATTTTGAACCAAATATCTTGAAATATGAGACATTTGGCTTCTTACCTTTTAGGAGTTCATAGGGGGTTTTCTTATGGATGGGTATTACCAATGCTCTGTTGATGATGTAACAAGCGGTATTAGCTGCCTCTGCCCAAAATCTTCTGGGAAGCTGACTCTCCATCAGCATGATTCTGGCCATCTCAATAATTGTCCGATTTCTTCTCTCCACTATGCCGTTCTGCTTTGGGGTCCTGGGAGCAGAAAATCTGTGAGTTAGTACTTCTTTATTACAGAATTCAGAGAAAATAGAGTTCTCAAACTCTCCTCCATGGTCTGATTGAATCATGAAAATATTGTGAGTTCCTTCTTGTTTGACTTTATTAAAAAGATGTTCAAACTTCTAAAAGGCATCACTCTTATTGGCTAAGAAAAATACCCATGAATATCTAGTGAAATCATCTACAATCACAAACCCGAATCTCTTCCCATTAAGACTTTGAGTTCTTGTTGGGCCAAAGAGATCTATATGCAAAACTCTATTAGCTTGGAGGACAAAGGCTCAGACCTGAGCTTAAATGATTTGCGGGTTTCTTTGCCTAGAGCACAAGCATCACATGTTTTTGAAATGGAGTTGAATTTAATCCAAGGCATGCCTATAACTAAGTCATGTTTTACCAGTTTATTCAAAGAAGAGAAGCTAGCATGACCTAACCGTCTGTGCCAAATAAAAGCATTATTTTCATGGTCAGCAGACAAACAAAGATTTAACTCAGATTTACAATCTAAGTCCACAATGTAGACATTATTGACTCTATTTGCTACAAACTTCACACTGTCAGAATTTATTTCCAAAATTTTGCAAGAGTCGTTATCAAACACAACTCTGTGACCCTTGTCACATAGCTGACTAATACTAATCAACTTGTGTTGAAGACCTTCAACAAGCAGAACCTTCTCAATAGTGTTTGAGGTAGACTTACCAACCATTCCTGTTCCGATGATCATACCTCTGTTCTTTCCTCTGAATTTGACCAGACCCCCTACCTTCATTTCCAGCTTACTGAATTTGGATCGGTCGCCTGTCATGTGCCTGGAGCAGCCGCTGTCTAAATACCACTTGTTGTTCTCAGCTGCTAGGCTAACCTGCAAAGTAACTAATCAAGCAGAGTCGTTTGGAACCCAAGATAAATTGGGTCCAAAGACATTGTTCAACTCTTTAAGCAAACATTTAGGAATCTAAAACTGTTTAAAATTATTCTTCTCTTGCGCCTTATTAATAGTTTTGTTGAAACTATAGTTAAGGTTCTATCCACTTGGCTTATTGGAGTTGAGTTTGTTCTTGTTGGTGAACTGTTCATTCCTTGGGGATCTATGGTACCCAAACTGTCTAGGGGAGTCGAATTTATTGGAGTATTTTTGTGGATAAGCATGACTTCCCCTGTTTGTTTTGTACTGGCCCATTTTGTTATAGAAGTTTGAGTTTCTGTTCTGACTCACATGCCTTGACTTATTTGCATTCTTGTTCGGGTGAATGGGCATTGGAGCTTGCTTAGCAAAGTTCAATCCTGGCTTAGATTGTTGTCCAGGAAGATTTGTTGGATTCTTCTTTAGTTGCTGGACATGTTGAATATTTTCAGAACTGGATGGTGTGTCCAGTTTTTCTTTCCTTTTTTCTGGACAGAATGTCACAGTCTTGAGCTGAAAGGATTTCTTGTTTGTTGGGTTATACCCTAAACCCTCTTTATTGAAATTTACTCTAGCACCCAACATGGCATCCAAATTTGTTTTTCCTTGAACAAATCTTTCTAAGGTGCTTTGTTTGTCTTCCAATTCCTTCTGCAATTTTTCACAATTTTCCTGAAATTCAGAATTGACCTTCCTAACTGCTTCATATTTTTCAGTGATTAAGCTATTTTCATTTTGACTTTCCTGAAGTTTTAACTTGAAGTCATCAAGTTGTTTCTGAATGTTGTTATTTTCAGACTTAAGGTTCTCATTTTCCTTGTTTGTTTGAGTTTGCTCTTCAGTGGTAGCATTAAGTTTTCTCTTTAAGACCCTATGCTCTTTACTTAACACATTAAACTTATCTAAAAGCTCAGCATAGGCGTCCTCCCAATCATCAATTGAAAAATTCTCAAATATATTTCTTACCTCTTCATCACTGTTAGCCATTAGGCAGATTCCTTGGTCTTCTTCCTCTGACAAGTTGGCTTCGGGGTCTTCCTCCTCGTCACTCCACGTGTAGACCATAGCTTGAGGTTTCTTCTTTTGCACCTTGGAGCCTTTCTTCTGGAGTTCGGGGCAATCCCCTTTCATGTGTCCAGGTCTCCTGCAATGAAAGCATGTAATCTTCTTAATGCTCCTATTTTTATCGTTGTTGGAATCAAAATTCTTACCAGAAGGATACGACCCTTTTCTTCTAAAAGTTTTTCCCTTCGTTCTCAGAAACTTCCGAAACTGATGAGTGAGCATAGCTTGCTCCTCTTGATCAAGGTCTGACAGTCCGTCAGACTCCCCACTGCTACTGCCGCTGCTGCTGCTATTGTTACCACGGGACACCTTGAGAGCAATGTTCTTGCCCTTCTTATCACTTCCTTCGCTACTTCTTTTAAAGTTCATTTCATAGGTCATTAAGGATCCTATCAGTTCAGTGATTGTCATTTTCGACAGATCCCTAGACTCCTCTATCACTATGGCCTTAGTATGCCAAGCGGGGGATAGTGACCTAAGAATTTTCCTGACAATGTCCCCTTCTGAAACTTGTTTCCCAAGCCCACTAAGACTGTTAGTAATCAATGACAACCTTGCATACATTTCTGTGATAGTCTCCTCAGATTTCATTTTGAATAATTCATATTCAGAGGTGAGCATGTTTACCTTAGTGACCTTCACTTGTGATGTACCTTCATAGATTAGCTCCAATTCATCCCACATCTTCTTGGCTGTTTTGCAGGTTGAGATCCGGGTGTATTCATTAGGGTGAACTGCGCATTGAATGATGTTCAGGGCCGACCAGTTAATGGTTGAAAGCTTGACTTGATCCTCCGTCCATGCATCTTCATTTGGTGGAAGATCATACGGCCCTGTGGTGATCACTCTCCAGAGCTTGTGACTCTGTGCTCTCATAAACACCTCCATCCTATTTTTCCAGTAAAAATAGTTATTACCATCAAAGAAAGGAGGGCGACTAATAGACTGTCCCTCAGCCATGAAGCTTCGATGACCACTAGATCCAGAGTTACCCTGTCCGTTGGACCACATGATGGGTAACCTAGCTCTGATACCAATTGATAGAATGTAGAGAGTGAGCTAGAAGCGAGGGGATGAATAGATCACACCCAATTTAAAGCAATTTGAATTATAAGCTATGAAAACCCAGTCGTAGAAAGAGAGTCTCCCTAATCAAGTCACGAAGAAGACCAATGAGTAGAAGCTTAACGTGAAGAGGTTGATACGGAACTGTAAGCGAACAGCTTATGAGCTTTAGACACAATCAGAGATCAGCCAAACACACCATACATAAGAGATCAGATAAGCAAACCACACAAATGAGACATCGATTTTTAAGGTGGTTCGATTGCAATATGCAATCTACGTCCGCCCCTTACTCCACAGAAGTAAGGCTTCCTTACACTAAGTAATTCAGGAAACGTAGACTCAATCTGCGAACAGACGCTGCCTTACAGCTTGGCCCAAGGGAACAGATCCCTCAACACTGATCATGCAACCCATAGAACCAAAATCGGAGGATCGATCCTCCCTTCCTCCAAATCGGAGGGAAACCCACGAGTAGCACACCAATACTCGGAACCAGAGACTCATGTCTCTCTTCCTCTGAATCCACAGAGGGCAAGCCGGTGAGACACTCTCCCTTCACCTGTGTCCACAGAAGGAATCCTGAACTCAATCTGAGTATCGGACGAATGATGAAATTGGAAGATGAAGATAATAAAAGGGAAAAATGAAATGACGAATAAAACTTAATGAAAACATGTAGCTCACGCAGGAGCACAACAGTTCAGGATCTGATCCTAGAACTGAACTCTTTACTCTTTCTTCCTCACGAGCTCATAATCTCCTTACTCTCTCCCTTTCTTTTTCTTTCTTGCTGTCTCTGAATCTTCACGTATTTGCCTCTTACTTTTTCTACTTTTTCTTCATCTACTTTTCTTTTGAGCGAACAGCCTCTATTTATAGGCTTCAGATATGGGCATGTGGAATCCACAGTTCCCGCCAAAAGGACTTGAAAGAATGCTCTCCTCAGGTGTCCACGAATCAAATTTCAGGCATTGAAGCTATCCACGTGGCAGATTCTTCTATTCCATTCCTTCCCTCGGATCACGAGCCTTAGACCTGGTACTTTTATTTTCACGTGGAGAGGACTCCCAGGTTATAGGTTTGCCGAACACATGCTCGACCAGGTGACAGACCTGCCAAGCAAGTGAAGATGTTAGTGAGGACTACATTGACCAAGATCTTGCACAGACTTGGCGTAAAATATTGCAAGACAAGCACGGACTCTAATTGTCATGCACTGACCTTAAAGCTAATGACCTAGACACATGCACAAATCGTATCGCAAAGTATGCTCAAGCCATGAATAGAGTTTTTGCAAGATATGCACAAACTATGAGCAACGTAGAACCATATACGTACAGACCGATGAGACTATGATAAGAAGTGCACCGACTGTAAAATGCACGAGAGACAGGATATGCACCGATGTTGATGATGCGTGAGAGACACTTGTACCGACCGTGCTAAAACAAAACATTGCACCGACTTCCTCTGTGCACCCTTAGACATAGCATGAGACACAGACTGAGATGCAACATATGCACTGAGACACAGAATGAGACACAGTGTAAGACGCAAGACCATTAGTGCATGAGACATAAATAAAAATATGTATAAGACACAAGGCATGCGCCAGAGACGCAGGCGAGAGAGAGACGCTAAGACTGGCACTAAAGACGCAGCATGAGATGCAGGTGTTGACACCTAAAATATACAAGAAGAAGCCAAAGCAAGTTCAGGGCTCTGAAGACCAATCAAGGGTGCGGCTTCTGTGCCATCCCTGGAAGTTCTGAGAATCAGAATAGAAGAGATCCACTACCCCTGACACTTTGATCGGCTGAAGCCATCTCTGGCTAGGCCGCTGCCCAGCATGGCTATCATTCAGATAGTCAGGCTGATAAAAACTATGACAAATTTCAGGCAATCATCTGCCTACTGAAGAGGATCCTCAGACAATTCTGATACTCATAAAAATGGGATTCACATTGCCTCACACATGTTCGTGAATGTAAGGTGTTAAGCAAGTCTCAAGAAAAACAAATATATATTGTAAGAAGTCCATAAGACCAATGGAGAAAATCCCATTAGATGAGCCCTGTCCGGCGCCGATATACTAAGCAAATGGGCCAGGCCCAGCACAGGATGAGACGCGCCGAGATGCTGCACGCCAGGTGCGCAGGGATGCTGCATGTCGGGTGCGGTGGAGAATTCGTGCCGGAAGCAGGGGGCCACCCCTCTATAAAAGCTACAGCCTTCGACCAGCGAAAGAGAGGATAACAAGAAAAAAATAGAGAACAGAAGAGAGAGGCGATAAGAAGCCACTAAAAGGAAGTGACCCTGAGAGCCTGCAAAAAAATATTTGAAGAGAGAAAGAGTTGTAGAAGTTCGGAGAAGAAGATTCAAGGTGGGGTAGTCCGCCAAATGCCCTAAGGGGCTATATTTTCCCCTTCCCCGTCTTTTATTTGAATATGTTTCCTTTCTTTCGGTCTGCTTCTGAGCATTGTTATTCCAATGGCATCAAATGCCAATGTAACCCTGTTGTCAAGGGGTATCGTCTGTGTTTAAATTTTCTCAGTCTAATTCTCTTCCGTGCTAAATGTATGTGCTCTGTTTGGAGGAAATAAAAGTATGAGACATTGAAGTTTGCCCTTTCTTTCTCTCTCTCTCTCCCTCTGCCTCTGAAATTCACTGTATTCGATAGCTACTGCGAACGGATTCGATTCTATCATATATATATCCTTCAGATCTACTGAGTGCGTCTCTACTGCATTTCTTTCCAACCTCACAACCGCATTGAGAGCCTGAGACAGTTCATCTCATGGCTTCTCATTTGTGAAACGGTGAGGGATATACCCAAATCAAAGCTCGTGTGATTCAGTTAACAATCTGGCTCCCAGTGAGGTTTTAGAGGGAAGGCCATTTTCTCCTCCGATGGTTTCTTCCAGAACCATTCCCCGTGGCCATCCTAAACCCCGAATAAAACCCCTTGAAACCCTTGGAGGAAACTTCCTTAAGCCTTAGGAAAAACAGCCCAAAATCCTAGCATAGAACCTCTTTAGAATCCTTAAAATAAACCTCTGAAATCCTCAGCTCAAAACCTCTTCAAAACCCCCTTAAAACCTTAGTTTCAGAAAACCCTATAAACCTTCTATCTCCCCCCTTCAACGACCTCTCGACGGGACCCTCCCTCGGCGCGAGTCCCGCACCGAGTGCTGTCTGCGCCGATCGGTCGTTCCTCCTCCAACGCGTCGAGACCTCTGCACCTTTCCTATCGTGCCGAAGTCAGCCACGTCGAGACTCTTCCGCGCCGACGCCCTTAGGAGCCCCTGAGCCCTATAATCCTCAGCATGAACCTCTATCGTCCAGGGGAGGAACAACAGCCTTCACTCAACCCTCATGGGAGTTAAATCAACGGGGTTGACCCCCCCTACATCTTGCAACCCATTGTCCTATGGATTCTGCCACTGCATGCTCTCCCATGGCCTCTCAAAGGGGATATTAATAAATACCACGGTGAGTGAACATTGTCCCATCGGATTGTGATCCTTTTGGATCTCAGGCTAGGCCCATTTCTCCTTTGGCTTCTATCTCGGCACTCCGTGGATGGATGACCTATACTCTCTTTTTGGCACAGTCCAAAACAAGGGGAGATGCTGCCGAAATTCATTCGCGATCCTTGCTTTATTGTTTCACGTGATGTTTTCATTAAACCAATGAATCGACCCCCATTGGGTGTGGCAAAAGCCCTGAGAAAGACTATCTTATAGCTCTTTGTTCACTGTAAGAATGGGATATAATCATTATGGTCACATGGTCTCCCTAGACCTTCTGTGGATGAGTTTACCCTCACCTTCCACCCTACCTAAATATCACCGTTGACAAGCCCATGAAACCCCATTGAACATAAGAAATCCCCTCAATAGAACCCATCAGACCCATAACCTCACAAAACTCTCAGAATACCTAAAGAAGCTTCTCTCATCGGCGCCAGATGGCCTCCCGGCTCGACCTTCTCTCGGTGCGAGTTCTGCACGGAGTGATAGGCGCGCCGAGACGCTAACCGCGCCGACTGAAGCACCGTGCCGACCCCCCCTTCTGTGTTCATTGTGGCATCAGGACCCCACCGCGCCGATTCGTCTTCACGTCGATTCCCATCCGCGCTGGTTCATCTCAGTGCCAACCGTCACTCAAACACCCAACTTCCCAGCAACCTTAATGAGCATTAAACTCAGTCTAAACCCAATCTCCTAACCTCATCAGCCTCCCTGTCAACCTTCATCATATCATGGCGAATCATGTTTCTCTATCCAAGTCTAAGGTAGCTAAATCAACAGGGTTTTACCCCCCTCACATTATATCGTTTGACTGCAACGTTTTCTGCTAACCCTGCTGACCTTTGGAGTCCTGCCACTGCATACCCTCCAATGGTTTCTTAAGGGGATATCAATAAATACCATGATAGTGGACATTGTCCCGTCACACTTAGATCCTCCAAGATCTCGGGCTACGCCCATCTTTCCTTTGGCTTCCATCTCGGCACTCCGTGGATGGATGACCTATATTCCCACTTGGCATAGACCAAGATAAGGGGATATGTTGCCAGATTTATTCTGCACTTTATTATCATATCTTGCATCGCATGATTGTCTGCACGTATTTCACATCCTGCAAATGGAGTCAGCATCATAGTCTTATCTTGTCTTGCCCTTGGGGCATCCTCTCTTGGCAATTAATCAAGGGTTGTCCTCTTTCTTAGAGGACGTAATTAACGTCATAACCTTTATAGTATGACGGACTCCGAGTCCCGACACGAACATCATAATCGACTGACCAAGTCAGATCGAGCGCATAATAAATTGTCACTCCAGTGACTGGCACGCTTAATAAAAATAGCTAATAAATAAATAAATCCACATAAAGATAATCAATAAAAAAAAATGTCGTTCCACAGTAGGCTACAGGAATGTGCACGGACTTTGAACTACAACTAGAAACATGAACTAGCACCGACTATGAGTGCGCTGAAGGCAAGAACTGCACTGACCATGTATCCACACAAGACAAACATGCACGGACCTATGCATGAGTGTGTCACAATATGCACAACCTGTTTGATGAAATAGCATGCACACAGACTCCACTAGCAGTAATAAAGGTCAAGCAAATGGATCACTGGATCACAGCAACTCAGAGCAAGTGCATACACATATGACATGATACACATATAAAATCATGCACAAAGAATCAATGCACAGCAATCAATCCTCATAAATGCATTTCATCAATCTATCATGCAAACACAGGATGACTTATAGTGTTTGCTATCATCAAAATCATAGAGACAACACATTTGTGGTGTTATGTGTTGCATTTTCCCATTCATTTAGTCATTCGTGGTCCATTGTTCTGAGTTGCATTCGCATTTGCATAAGTCCGTTTGTCTCTCACCTTCTTCCCTCACATCATCTCCCCCTCTCCTTTTAATCTTTGACCCCTTACTTCCCTCATTGTATTTTCCTGACTTTCCTTTATAAAGTCTCCATTTTCCCTCAGGGAGCGCCATTTTTCTCCTGTATATTACTCTTCTTCTTCCCCGTCTTCCTATGCTCGCGTGGATTCCTCTTCCCACGCGGGCCCATCTTCTCGTGGCCCTTCCGACCCGCAAGCAAATCTCATGGCCCACTTATCATCTCTTGCTTGCCAAATGGCCCCGGTCCAGGCGCAAAAAATCATTGCTAATCTTAATGGGCCTTATTCTCATAACGGGCCTCCCTCTTCTACTCTTAGTGGGCCCCCTTCCTTTAACGGGCCCTCTTATTCTCTTAATGGGCCCCATGTTGCTGCTGGCCCAATCGATCCTTATTCCCACATTCATGATCCTTCAAGGCCCCCATATCTTTCCACTCCTGGAATGGGCTTTTCTTCTTTTCAGTCTGGATCTCCTTATCCGGCCCAATATCATAACCCTGGTCCAAATTCACCCTCTCTTGCTCAGGCTGGCTTATATCCTTCCTGATCTATCCCCATCGAGGAGATGAGTGCTCAAGCCCAACACCAGCTTGATGAACTTCAACGTCAAATTGATCCCAAAACTTATTTGAGTGTCCCGTTTGCATTCCAATGTCTTCAGCTTCCACCGCGTTCACAAATGCCCGCATATCGCCGCTATGGTGGAGTCGGTGACCCTTATGTGCACTTGAAGGAGTTTCTTTATGAGTCGGGCCAATTCCAACATGACCAATATTTGATGGCCTATATGTTTGGCCTATCTCTAGAAGGTCCGGCTCGGGATTGGTTCTTTTCATTGCCGCAAGATCAAGTGATGAATTTTTGAGCCGTTCAAGAGAAGTTTATTCAGCAGTTTCAAGACCAGGTTGGGCCCAGGTATTCCATGGTAGATCTGGCCCGTGAAAAGATGAACCCCGACGAGGAGTTCTTGACCTTTACTGACCGCTGGCGTCGCTTGGCCGCTCAAGTCCCGGGACATATTTCGGAGTGAGAGGAAATTAAGATGATCATTTCTAATGCAACACCCAAATATCGGTTCATCTTATCCCTCAACGTTATCACCTCATGGCAGCAGCTTTATATCCGAGCCCGCTTCATCCGCCAACAACTCCTAGTTTCCCTTGACCCCGAGTCCCCTCTACCTTCTATGCCCACATACGCCTCCTATCCATATCCTTCCCCAAGTCAGCCCTCCACCACATATCCTTCCACAAGTCAGCCTTCCGCTCCCCCATGCCCATATACCTCCACATATCAACCCTCCACGAGTCAGCCTTCCGCCTTTTCATACCCGCATGAACCTCTGCCCCCGGTCAAGGAAACACCACACCCCGAGCAGGTGGATGCCGTCTATATACCCCCTCATCCTGCTCCGCATATGCCTTCACCAAATCCTTCCCTTAGCCATGCGCCATTGCCTACGCAACCTCCGCTTCCATCCCCGCAACCTTCTCCATCACCTTCCCATATCCCTCGGCATCCACCGTGCCCGAAGCGAGCTCCTTCTCCATCGTTGCCGGAGTCCCTTACAGACATTTTTAGGGCTTTGATGGCCGCTCACCCATTGCATCTCCCTCCAATTGTGCCTTGCCGACCCGTGGCCAGGGAAGTGTTTCAATATTATGAATTTCATCGCCAGCAGGGGCATTTGGTTGAAGATTGCCCCGAGTTTCAGGAACTTGTTTATGGCCTGGAAGATAATAAGAGGATCGATTGGGCCGCCATGCATGAAGCTATCTTAAATCTCTGCAATAAGCAGTAGCAACAGCAAGAAGTGCTGCCCAGGCAGCCATCTCTACTACAAGACCAGGGGCACCCCTGTGGTTATTTATCTGGTATTGCACCCGCTCTGTCACCTACTCCCCTACCCAATCCCTCACCTATTAAATCACCTACCCCCTCACCTTCACAATCTCCCACTCAACCTCCATCTTCTACACAGACCCAAGCCTCTACTCAGGCTAGTGCTACCTCTTCTTCCTCTTCCATTTCCACCATTATTTCTACTCCCGACACCGCTCAACATGTCGTGTCGATACGTCGAAGGTGGGCGCCACGGCCCTACAATTCCTCCGCCTCACCACCACTGTTACCATTCTCACCTCCACTACCTCTATCGACCACATCACCCTCTCCACCATCTCCAATACCCCGACCGCTATCACCATCGTCTTCACCGCCTCCTCTCCCAATGACCCCTCTTCCATCACTTCCACCATCTCCACCGCCTTTACCCTCCCCTTTGCCATCGTTGCCCAAGCCTGAGCAGGCTATACCTATACCCACATCTTCACCTTCGCCTTTACCCTCTCCTACGCCTCCACCTTTGCCTTTACCCCCACTCACGCCTTCTAAACCTTCTCCTACGCCATCTGAGCCTATTCTCTCCACTTCTCCATCCACTTCCACCCCACGGAGTGGGTGTGCATTATCTTTGGTGCCACTCGGGTTTGGTCCCCTGGGAGATGATGAGCCAAGCTAGGTTTCGATTGTGCATTTCAAGATTCAGGATGTTATTTCCCGCATGCCGATCCGAGTCCTAGTCTCTGGCTATTTTGGGGATGATGAGCCTGCACTTTCAAAGACGGTTGTTCAGAAGAGTTCCCTTGCATTAGTACCAGTTTCTATTAAAGCGAGACCGGTGGCAATCTCTTTGCTTGCCGGGAAGTCCACCATTAATGTTGTTATTACTTCTCACTCTATTGCTGTTCAGTTCACTAGCCAGGAAGGGTTCTCTAAACATATTGTGCTAACTCGTACGGCCGCCGAGAGCCTGATGGATTCCATGTTCAAGGGGTAATTGGCCGTATTTTCAAGATTTTCCAAGGATATTCTGCACATTCTATGCAATCTTCATCGGTTTATTAGCATGTCAGCCGCGTCAACGCCGTGTATTAGTCTTCCTTGGTCTAGTCCTGCCCTTTTATCAAGGGAGTTATGTTTCAAGACTGATTTTCGAGTGGAGTTGCCAAATCTCAGGAACCTTGTGCCAGGTTACATGACTCCATGGTTTTCTGATGCTCATCCATCTAAAGAGTTCACTGTTCAAGAATGTCCACATGTTGTTAGCACCAGATGTCTAGGGGCAACCGCCCCAACAAAGCTGCATGTTCATAGAAGGGCCAGGTCGTCTGTTAGATGGGCCCGTTATTTGAGGAGACATTGCAGATCCAGAAGGCCGAATGTACGGGTCCGCACCAAGCAGGCCCGTGTTCAAGAGATTGCTGCTAAGAAGAGGCGACGACGTAAGTACAAAGGCCGTAGGTTGTGCACTCGAGGGGCCACTACTTCTTCTTCTCTTTTTTTCCATTCATCATTTATTCTACTCTGCTCCCACCCTTGGGTGGTGTATTTACCTTCTCCCAATCCAATTTCTATTGTTTTCTCCTCTGTTTTCGAGTCCACAAACCCTCATTCTTCTTTCTCCCCTATTCCTGAACCTCCAGATTCTCCATTTTCTCATGATTCTAGGCCTCGGCCTATGTCATCCTTTCATCCTACTTTCAGGGCTTCTTCTGATCCTTCTCCTCCAGTATTCCCGGGTTCTACTTCTCATTCTCTTTCCTCGACCCTGTCGGGTGACCGTCATTCTTCTTCCCCGACCTTGTCGGGTGTCTATCATTTCCCTTCCCCGACCTTGTCGAGTGTTTATGCTTCTTCTTCCTCACCTCTGGCGGGTGATCGCTATTCCTTTTCTCCGACCACATCAGATGATTCTTATTCTCCCCTTTCTTCTTACTCCATTTCACCCTTTCACTCTTGCCCTTTTTCTTGTTGTTTTCAAGACTTTAGCCCGCCTTGATCTCAGTTAATACCTGTTTATTCTGTATCTAGTTCATTGTTATCAGGGCCTCAGTGCCTTAATGAGGGAGTTCTAGCCCTCGTATCTCTTCCTTTTTATCCCTTCTTCATCCAATATGATGTCTGCCACTTCTCTATGGCGAGGAATCCAATCCTTTGCACTCGTTTCATCCTTTATCCTAGCAAGCAAAGAATGTAAAGCTAGTCGCGCTCCGCAAAGCTCGATGATCGAAATTGCTTCAGGGTGCCGATTTCCACGCCATGGATTTGCAATGGTATCTTTTATTTTGTGCAAGCACATGTTATCATTGCTATTACTCTGTTATTTCTGCACGCGGTTATAATGATGGTTCCTCAAAACATGGTTGAGTGGCTTTAGGCCTTGGTTAGTTTGCTTAGTCAAAAAAAAAGGTTAGCTTCTGCAGCATCCTTAGGCTGGTGATAGCTCCGCACTGGGAGTCTAGTTTCTTTCCCTGATCGTTGAGGGTGTCCTTTTTAGCATGGGTTTTTCACACACTTCACGGCAAGCCATAGCCGATTCCTCTGAGACACACCGTTGCTGCTTTGGCCATACCATGGGTATGCACAAAGGTCTTTTCTTTTCTCTGCTCGTCCAAGTGCAGGGGCAAGAGATCGATGGATGAGATGACCAACCTAGACGCTCCCTAATACGAGAGAGGTCTCAAATAGGGGCAGTCTTGACCCTCAGAAGTGAGCTTTGGTGAAAAATCTAGCAAATAAGGGCTCTCAAAATCAAAATTCAATAAATCAATGTGCAAAATTATGATTGGAAGGTATGGAAAGAGTGGCAGTACAGTTCCTCGTGGGACGTCATGAGCCTGTTCGCATGCATGCCTGATAAATATGGGTCTAAAAATCAAAAGACACAAAGCCCCGGCGTAACAGAGTGTATCTTTGAGGGGTAGTGCCCTAGAAGGAAGTTGAGTCCTAATATCTCTCATCCTGCATAAAGTTTGTCTCCAATTTTTCTTCTATTTTTCCCTCTTAGGCTGGATTGTATCCCGGATATGGCCTTAGTAGGGGCACCGTTCTTTAGAGGCGGTTGGTTGTGGCGAGCCACCCTCGTATGCACGCCCTGCTTAAAGGAAGCCTTTAATGAGAGGGGTAGAAACGACGGTCCCTGGCTAGTAGTTCGCGCCCATCTTTGGGTGCTGCGGATTTCTATTTTGAAAATTCAAAAATAAATAAAAAAAGAAATATTGCCAAAAATCTAAAAAAAATGAGATATTATCAAAAGTCCAAAAAAATAAAATATTGGTCAAAAATAAAAAAATCAAATATTTTTGAAAATCTAAAAAAATCAGGAAAATTAAAAAATCTAAAAAATATATGTCTTTTTATTCCTTTCTATCTATTTATTTTGAGGATAGATACGTGATTTGTTTGCTAAGTGTGCAGGTTGCAGGTGTTCAAGTTTCCTTGCTCTATCTTTCGCTCTGCCTCCTGTTCACGACTTTTGATCTGTTCTCTCTTCTTCAATCTATATCTCTCGATCTATTCTTAAGCTTGTGTCCTTCTCAACTCTCGCTTCATCTCATCATGTCTCTATGAGAGGGCATTGCCTCACGATTTTGAACCTGGCGAGTTCTGCTTCATCTGATCTTGGGGCTTTGATTGAAGAATGTGTTTGTTATCTTTTGTCCCCCGTGTTGGTTGTCACACGTGTTTATGTCTGTCATGTCTTTGTTTTATGTGTCTATGTCTCGCACGTGTTCTCCTTGTCACATTTGTCTTTGTCCGTCCGTGTCACCGCACGTGGTGTCCTTGTCACACGTGTCTTTGTCCGTCCGTGTCATCGCAGGTGTTGTCTTATGTCCCCCGTGGTGTTGTCCCACGTGTCTTTGTCCCACCATGTCATTGTCCCACCATGTTGTAGTGTTGTCTTGTTCCACCATATTCTTCAATCTCATGCATGCTTGCCATTCGTTCTTGTGATGTTTGTTATGCTGCTATGTTTTTTGTAATGTTATGTTCGATTCATGTTCAGTTATGTTACATTATCCTCATGCTTGTTCATGTGGTTGTGTCTTATTCGAAAATCCAAAAAAGGCCGTTTCGCCTGCACAGGTAAGTCAGGTATGACTTTCTATCCTGATATCCCTTATTGCATTACTATATGGTATTATGCTATATTATCTCGAGGATCAGTTGGTTATTTACGTATTCTAGGATCTGATGTTCCCCTATAACAAAAACAATGATGATCCAGGTTCACGTATTTAATCATCGGATAAGCCGTTATGTTGGGAAAATTAGGGGACGACGGTTCTATCTCGCACGCCGTGGTTGCGGATGGTGTCTTGACCCTGATTGCCCCAGTCTAGCAACATTATTCTCGAGTATCTTCTATTTTTTGGCTTTCTTGGCATTCGTTTTAATGATTTCTTTTATTTTAGCCTAGCATGCATCATACGCATCTTTGAGCATTTATGACCCATGGTGTGTCCGAAAGTGTCCCGTCAGTGATAGATAATGGTGCTTTCATGGTTTCAAGTAAGAGGAACAATTCCATTCAGAGTTGGAAGGTTCTCTCTAGTTTGTTCACCTGGGTTGATTGACTGAAGGTCCTTATTTGGAGTTTTAGTCTGTTTCTTTACTTTTAGCTGCTTGTTTCGGTCCCCTCATTGGTCCGAGGGATTGTGTCCCCCATGAGGTTGATCGTGTGTTTTCCTTTCATTTGGTTAGTTTCCCCAGACTGGTGTCGTTTTGGTCCGATGGTTCCTTGTGTTTCGTTCAGAATTTTTCGGAAGATTCCTATCGCTCGTTGGTGAGAAAATGGGTGTCTTTTGTCTTAACGCCCGCTTTTCATTCCACTCTGCTTCATTTTCGCTTCATCTCCATGTTCCATTTCACTTTCGATCAACCTCCGCTCGCTCCCCTACAAAGAGGACGTTCAGGAGGGGCATCTGTTGACACCCATTTTTTGCCTATGAGTTGAGTCATTCCTCTTACCATCATTTGTTGATGCCTTGAGTTGTCCATTGCTCATTGGACTATTTTCAGGCACGTCTTTGGGCTTATTTTATGGATACCTCCCTCCCTGGCTAGGTTTGCTCTCAAATTAGGGTTTGATGGGCCTTGATTTCAATTGGTTTTTGGTTAAGTGGGCTCATTTATCCCATTTTATCAATTTCAAACGTCCAGGCTATGCACGGTCTAATGACCGGCCGTTCAGTGACTGGGCGGTCTTGTTGGAACCGTTTACGGATTTATTGGATATTTATTTAATTTTCTTAATTTTCACCGACAAGCCTTTGCACGGTCTTGGTTTAACTGTTTACATTTGTTGAACGGCCAGGCTTTAGACCGTCCCGTTCCCCAGAGTCCTAAGTCGGTCAGTTTTTCATATAATTATTTATTTATCCTATTTTTTTGGATTTATCACCGACATGTGTAAACGGCCTAGCATTGGACCGTTCCACTGATTGAGTGGTCTAGCAGTAGACCGTTTTATCCTGAAGAGTCCCACGCCGTGATGGCCAATCAGTTCGATGGGATAATTGGATAATTCACATTTTTATTTATTTATCACTGATAGAGTTGGACGATCTAGTAATAGATCGTGCAATTTTATGGGCGGCCTATCGCGTGACTGTGTACATGCTCGAAAACTGTGGATTGTTTAGATTTTCACTCTTTATCCATGGTTGAACCCCTAACTTCCTCCGCCATTTTATCCGCGGTTTCTCAACCAAATGGGGTGCCTTTTGATCCTGGTGGAAGATAAGAGGATTATCTATAAATTTTATTTTGTAATCTCGGATTATTATCTATTGGAAAATCCAATTTCGAGGTTGGACTTTCAAGGGTCTATAAATAGAACCCCTAGTCCAAGCTTAAAAAGGGAGAGATCCAACGTCGACGGCAAAGCTCTGCCGAACTTTTGAGCGAACTGTAGCCAGGGAGGGAGGCTTTCTATATCCTTCTAAGCCTCTGGTTCAGGGAGTAGTTGTTTTTTTTGGCGTTTGATCTAGGTTTTAATAGTTCTTTCATCCATTGCATGATCATCCTTTCTATCTTCTTCCCACATTTTTGCACCATTTCACATCATTTTCACACCATTCCTATTGTTTTGACGCCCTATAGGGGTTTAAAAACCTCCCAGGTATCGCCCATTCCATGTTATTATGTTTATTATCTATTCTTTTCTATAGTTACTACACTTCCTAGGGCTAATTTGGGTTGTATTTTTGTGTTCTCCATGTTGTTTTGCAGGTCAGCATCAGCACAGCACGAGGCCCATCCCCTCTGGCCGACCATAAGGGGTGGAGGATCGAGTCCCACCACTTGGGGTCTGGCGGCATTGTGCGGTCTTATTCCGTCCATCTGTAGAGGAGGGCAGTCCTCCTCTAACCGTTTTGGTCCTGTTAGCGCCCTTTACTGAACCGTTTCGTCGCCAGTCAAGCTTCGTCCCACTTCCCTTTTCAACGTTGGAACGGTGTATCGAGCGGCTGTGCTATCCACAGAGCGGCCCGTCCTAGACCGTGTACCAACGTTGCTTCTTCCAGGCGAGTGTCCTCCCTTTTCCAAGGCACGTTGTGCTGTCTTGCAGCATATGCGTGTCTTGGTGGCGATCACATCCACACACCTTCTTCTACCCCTTTAGCATCACTTTTCATTCATTTTTCACACTAGAAAGGTAGGAGAGGCACAACGGGGAAAAATTGTCAACAAATGCGACGCCAGTGTTCATCATACCCCATGGTTTATAGTATGTTTTCAGCTATATGTCGAGGGAACTATAGTGGAGCCCTTGGACACTGTCCATGCCCGCTCTTGCATCTTCAAGTTATAAATCAAGCTACTTCCACGAAAAATATAAATATGGCCAATAATGTAACAAGTTCAAACTATGGTTCCATGATAACAAATATCAAAGTAAGAACGTTTCAATTAGGAATATCCGAGTTCAAAGATTTGAGTTAGAACTAGGTTATGCCATGGAGAACAATCGGCAGCATAACGGTACATTCTTTAATTTTCATAAGTTATCAATACCTTATTTGACAAGTGTTAAGTTCTAAGCAATTACCCGTCCATCTAGAAACTTGGAAAACCCCAACCCAAAGGTCAAACCTCGGGTTAGATAGGGTTAAGGATCAAGCGGTCATTTACTGGATCATTTACATACTCAAGTGATCGAGATAGGACCGTTTAAGATAGGCATGCGGTCTAGTCAGGACCATTTAGAAACAAGGTCGATGAAACGAATGAACCGGAACCATGCGGTCTAGATAGGGCTACTAGGAGTCCTTGGCGGTCAGATAAAAAGCCGCTAAGTACCTCTAGCGGTCATCCATAGGCCGCTAAGGTCTAGAACACTAAAAACACCAGTTAAGTGCTTTCTAACAATTGGGTTTTAAGGGTACAACCAGCTCGGTGTCCTAGTGGGAATCCCAGGCTCGTGGAGTCTTATAGAGGCCTTGAAACAAGATCACCTAGTCCGGTGGAAGGAATATCCAATGAAGAGGATCACAAGTCCAAGATTGTGTGATTAATGTGCAAAGTGTATCTAATGACATCGTATCGGAATGCGTGCCATGTACTTAAGAAAAGACTCACAGATAAGAAAGGATCATGTAAAACAACGATCAAAACCACTAGTAAAACGAGTTCATCTATCATTTGAGGCATGAATTTAACACAAGAGTATAATGTTTGGCATGAAACTAACTTAAGTTAAAATAAATTCTAAGTATATCTGACACATTAAATCTACTAACAATAAGCCATCAATAGATCCAAGTTTATAGATAGAATACTTAAAACAAGGATAAAACCTAATTATTTAGGCTTACCATATGATAAATAAGGCTATTCTGTATTATTTTTCAGGTTAACATAAAAACAGAAACTCAGAAAATAAAAACAGTCTCGGGAGGACCGTTTTATGGGCCGTAGCGGTCTATCATAAGGTCGCTAGGGGTCTCAAGCGGTCTCAGGAAGACCGTTTCTTCCTATCTACTGTAAGTAGTAATATAAACCGAAATATGGCTAATCTAGGGCAGATAGATATATGATAAAATATGCCAATAGGTAAATATGGCCTGATAAAACCATAATAAAACATGGAGATTCATGGGTTTGAGTGAAACAAACTAGAATTTATCTTAATTGCATTAGGGCTAAGTTCATGCATAGAAAATAAAATTAGATGCGTAGTCCTAATAAAACAGTAAATACTCCGAGTATAATGTATGAAATCGATTGCAACTTGAGGGCTTTTACTCCTAAGATCATATTTAAGCCATTCATGAGATAACCTACCTCTGGTCTAGGCTTTAGACTTCGAATTTAGGGCTGGATGTTGACCCTAGTTTCTGCTCGTTCAGAACTGAACCAGTAACTTCTTGCCTTTCTAACTCCTGATTCTCTTCATTTATGATAACGAAAATTTGAGGGTAGAAAGAGGGTACTATGGTGAACAAATAAGTCTAAAGAACCCTTTTCTAATTACCTTGTTTAGGACTTCTAATCTGCTGATCTTCCTGGGTCGTTCACACAAGTTCCTGGGTTACTTGCACTGAACCAGCGTCTTTGCAGACCTCTAACTTCTTGTAGGCTTGATCTCCTAGAACAAAATTTTAAGGGAAGTTAGACCTTACTATAATGAATGAAATCTTCCAAAGAACATACCTCAAATAATGCTTCCTTACCTTAGTTCCACACGAGCCAAAAGTAAGGGTTGCACATGTAAAACTTGAGATCTATTTATAGGGTTAGCTAGGGTTTTGAGGATTTAAACGAACCTAGAGTCCCAATTAGTCCTTGCATTTCATCCTGACACCTTCTACACCCTTCCAATTAGCAGATAACATCGATCCCAGATGATTTGGATGCCAAAGATCCAAGCTTTTCACGTTTTCACTCATTCATGAAATTAGGACGGTGTAGCGGTCATGGGAGGACCACTATGGTGGCCCTAGCGGTCACGCGATAGACCGCTAGGGTTCATAAATTCTGAAATTTTTACATTTTCATATTATCTCTCCATTTATCTCTTAATTGAAGTGTATATCCTATTTTAAATCCGTAAATCAACGTTTCTATTAATGGGTTGGGTCTAAAAAGTCTTAAAAATGAGTCTTTGGGCCTATTTAAGTTGGGCTTAGCCCTTTAGTTGATATAGGGTTTCTTTAAATGAATTAAATAAATCCTTAATTCTTCTTAATAGCCCATTTAGCCTTTAAAAATGCTTAATAATAAATATTTTAAATCTGAAAAATTCTTAAAAAATTCTCAGACATTACAGTCACATGCCTAGGTTCGAAGGCCAATGATTTGGCACGTGATCCAAGATATTCCTGGCACCTTTTCTGATAGAAGAACATTCTCTCTCCTGACACGTAGCCCAATGGGAAAATGAAAGAATCAGGTTATCCGGAGCCCATATTCTATATATTGGGCTTTTCTTCTCCAAAGAGAAGAGGGCTGCTGCGAGGGCTGCCGGAGAAGAGTAGGCTGCATGGGCTACATAAGAGAGATGGTTGGAGTGCTTTGGGAAGAAATGAGAGAAGTAGCCATTCAAAGAGAATAGAGAGAAAAGTCTGAGAGAAGAAGAAGAAAGAGAAGAGATGGTGAGTTTATTCCAGCAATAGGTAGACCTAGTTTGTGAGAAGAGTTTTGAGTGTAGCTTGATGGGGGCATCTGTCACCCTTCACATTTTTCACAGCTCCGATTGCTCGCCGTGATGTAAAACCGACCTATGGACCTATTTTGCAAGCATTCAAGTTTTGAGCAGCGGACTCACACTAGCGAGCTCACTCGTATGGCGCACACTTAGTGCCCGATGGCGACTAGGCGATGTTGGAGAGGGTCCGAGGCTGGACCTTGAGACTCCAATGGTTGGCTAGCTTGGGGAGAACCCCAAATGGACCTAGGATGCCCAAATCATGAGCGGCCAACACACCAAGGGTGTGGGTTAAGTGGATGCTCTCACAACTCGCCCGCGGTGGTCACTCAATTTGGTGGCAATTTAAGATCGGACACTCTCTTACCGCCGACGGAGTAACTATAGCAATACTAAGCTAAGCAAGTCCATTACAGCAATGAGAGATGTTCAGGAGCTCACCTAGCCGGCGTGAAGATGCCGACTCCGGCCGGAGACGGGGGCGAGCGGGGAGGCGAGGGTATACACCCGCACGCCGCGTCGGTGTCGCTTCAACCTGAAATGGCAAGATTACACCACTACGCCTCTCGCAGGAGGGGTGATCTTAGGGTGGGGATTAATCTTATTACATCCAATACTACCTCCACACAGGGAGGGGCCTTCAGCCGGCCAAGCGGGGTGAGGGAGTTATGAAGAAAACCCGACGTTCGGATCGTTGCCGGTTCTGCCAATCTTCAGAGTTGCTGGACAGTAGGGCGGTGATGATGCTTCCAAAAATTCCACAGAGCTCAGAACTTGATGAGACTTGCGCCAAAAGCTTTCCAACGAACCAAGGATGACCTCTGAATTTTTGCTGTGCTTGGTAAAGTCGTTGCTGGCCGGGGCAGAGTCTGGAACCGGACTGATTGGTTCTGCCTCTGTCTGGTGCAGAACAATGTGGCTGGTTGCAGAGGGTGCCACAATCTCTACCAAGCTCTGATTGAGACGAGACCTGAACCGTTGGAACCGTGGTCGAGTCTTCTTTCTATCGGCACCAACAGCGTGGTCAGCAGATGTCGGAGGAGACCGGGACGATCAGATGAGTAGAGGGGTGTCAGTTCTGGCTTCGGTAAACTGACCTAACACACTTGGAGTAGAAAATTCGTAACGTTAGATGTCGATGTCCAAATGTAGCTCTGCTTCTTGAGGATGAAAGAGGACTTGAGAGGGAAGATTTTTTCTGAAGAACACGTGATCTGAATCCCAAAAGGTTCGTCGTGGTTGAGCTTCCACTCTCGCTCTGGTTCCCTGCCTGAGAGGTCCTGCGCAGTCGAGGGAGAATCGCTCCTACCGGCAGCTCGGAACTCAGATGTTGACGAAACCACCTCGCCTTGAAAGCTCTCTGGACGACCTTTCCAGAGATGTAGGCTTTGACACCAGAAGGACTAGGGAGAGGCCGGATCCGATGCAACTTTCAGGACCCAACTCTGCTGCCTGCGACCTGCTATCTGAAACTGTAAACCAGCAAGATTAAGGGAATGGGAGAGAGGGTAGCATAGCTTGGGAGTGATGGCTGATGGTTTGTGGAGGGGGGAGGGACGTGGCTAGGATCTTCCAAGAGGTCTAGGGGGGCAGGGATGGGTGGAGGAAGAGCTGGAGCTGCAAAGGGTGGTGGGCGGAAGATGGAGGTGCACAAGAGAGATGGTGAGTAGGAGAGGAGGTGGGGGGCGAACTTGGCTGTTGGGGGGAGATGGAATTCGTCCTAGGGTGGTTTAGGAGGTGGGGAGATGGAAGGGCACAGCCCTAGGGAGAGGAAAATTCAAATTTGGGCTTAGGGAAGAGCCCCTTAAACCTTGGGGAGAGGAAGGGTTGCTTGGAAGAGTGGAAAGGTGCCTAGGAGAAGGGGTTTCCACCTAGGGGTTGGAGGGGGAATTGAATGAGTGCATGGGGAAGGGGAAGAGGCCTTAATGAGGGGTGAATGGGGAGGAGAGAGAATGAATTTTGAAATAGGGGTGGGGAGGAGAGAGAGAGGGGGCACAACCCACTTAGAGAGAGTGATAGTAAGAGTGAGAGAGAGAGAGAGAGGGAGATATTGAGAGGGAACTAGAAGGTGTGAAAATTTTCTGGATTCATTATTCAAGCATAAGTTGTTACAAATGAGAGAGGGGTGGGACTATTTATAGACTCCACACTTTTCCTAAGACCAAACTGACCCTGACAAACTAACTAATGACCAAACAGTCTAAGGGAGGGGCGCCCCTGGGCCTAGCCCAATGAATTGGGCCCATTAACCTATCAAACCAACATAATGACTCAATACTTAGGAAAATGACTCAACAACCTAGGTACATGACTCAAATAAAGGGAAAATTACATGATATTGACTCAAAGAAAATGTGAAGATTACATGACTAGACTCAAAAATACATGACTAACATAATGGCGCTTGCTGACGAACAATCCGAGTCTGGAGAAAATGTGGAGGGGCAAGGGATGCCCTCATCACGCCGGCATGGTTCCATTGTGTCCTTCACATTTTCTGAGTCGAGCCATGTAATTTTTATATTTTATTTGAGTCATGTACCTAGGTTAACGAGTCATCTACTTAAGTTAAGTGTCAGAGAGTTGATTAGTTTGGTTAATGTGCCCAATTATATAGGCTAGGGCTAGGGGCGCCCGCTTCCCCTTGGTTATTTGTCAATAGTCCAAATGTTAGGGACTTGCTGTAAATTGTGGGATCCCTATAAATAGGACCCCCATCTCCCCATTTTAAGCTAATGAAGATCTATTATTGTGAGTCCAGATGTAACACCCGAATCTGTTCGAAACCTAAAAATAACTAAGCACTTTACTTCTGGAACCCATACAGATTCCAGATTCTCTAAATCAAACCCCAATGCCTTGAACTGTATAGAAAATACAGGTTTAACGGATGTTTATGCAAATTAAATAGACATCTTCTTTTATTAATATGTAACTCCTCGTAGGGATGTCAGAATAGGTCAATATTAGACTCGTTGGAAAGAGAACTGAAAGATCTACAAGTTTTATGTTGAACACTTTTTCAAATTTTAACGTTTGGAAGGCCAAACATAAGATAGAATGAGCTAGTTCTTAGAAATTATGTTATTAGGAGTTTTTATATAAAATTTTTTAAAAAAATATAACAAAACAAAATTCCGAAATATCTTCCCCTTCCCCCCCCACGTGGCTTCACCTCCCTCAATCCCACCTCCCCCATTCACACCTCCCCCACTTCCCTCCTCCCCCTCTTACCACCTCCCCCTCCCTCTTATCTCCTCCTCCCCTCCCCCTATATAAAGCCCCCTCTCTTTCCCACATATCCACCCCCCTCTCCCCCTCCAACTCTTTCTCTTCTCTCACTCCCCTCCCCACTCTCATTCTCTCTCTCTCTCTCTCCCCTCACACATCTCTCTCTTTTCTATTTTCATTTATTTCTTCTTTTCTACTCTCTCCACTCTCTCCCTCTACTTTCTCCCTCTACTCTCTTTACTCCCTCTCTCTATTTTCTCTCTCTCTATTTTCTCGCTCTACTTTCTCTCTCTACACTCTCTTTACTTTCTCTCTCTAATCTCTTTATTTTCTCTCTTTCTATCTACTTTCTCTCTCTTCTCTCTACTCTCTACTTTCTCTCTCTAAATTCTCTCTCTACTTTCTCTATCTACTTTCTCTCTCTAGTTTTTCTCTTTAAGTATCTCTCTCTACTTCTTTCTCTACTTCTTTCTCTATTCTCTCTCTACTTTTTCTCTCTACTTTCTCTCTACTTTCTCTCTCTAGTTTTTCTCTTTAAATATCTCTCTCTACTTCTCTCTCTACTCTCTCTCTCTCTCTATTTTCTCTCTCTACTTTCTCTCTCATCTCTCTTCCCACTCTCATTCTCTTATTAATAAACGGAGAAGATAATACAGCATCAGAATAATATAAATAATTAATAAAAAGTTTGGACGGAAGATTTGAAACTTATTTGGACAATTTCGCCCTTCTTTACGTATCTGGAACGGAAAAATTATCTTTTCCTACGCAAGGACTTTTACGGGAGCTCGGGTGAGATACTAAAGTCAATTCGGAAGTCCATTGTAAAGGTAGGCATGATAAATCGAGTGCATGTTATCTGTTTTTTACATTTCTTTGATTTGATTTTGTTTGAAATGTAATTTAAGTCATTGATTTATTTAACCCAATGATCTATGTTTAGAATCAGTTATTTATTTAGTTACCATTCTGTATAAATATTATTTTCTCTCTAATCTCTCTCTAATTTCTCTCTAATGTCTTTTTACTTTCTCCCTCTATTTTCCCTCTCTACTCTCTCTACTCTCTCTCTACTCTAATCTCTTCGAATGTTATATATATTTAGTTAATAATATTAAAATACGATCCAGTTATTTTGTAAAGTTTAATAGCAAGTTTTAAGTATTGAGACGACTATGTAATAAGCATCATAATAAGAATAAAAATTTGATTAAACATATGGACTGTGTCACTTTAAGGAGGTGTGGGGCGACAAACCGTAGTTAGCTTCCGCTACGGGATTAGGCTCATTTCCGAGGACAAACGGACTTCTGAAAAATCTGGAACCCAGAATAAGAAAATTATCTAGGGAATGGTGGAGTATTAACTCCCGATCCTGCGTGGTTGATCAAGGCCGACAGGCTCCAGCGTTTAGACCATTTATCTTTATGTCGACGTATGGATGCCTAGGTATGTGTTTGCTACTGCTTATAGTGACGGGATGCCTGTCCAATATATGCTGCCAAATAATATGAAGTTTAGATTTGATATATGACTTTGATATGATCTGAAAATAAGTTCATCTGTATAAGCTCTGATTTAGCTAAGATATATACAATGTCATTTATATATATAAGTCAGATAAGATTTGTTATACGCATTTGCTTATAAGAAGAAAAATTACTCTGCTCTATTAGTTTTCCTTCGCATTCATAGTATACGTACAATCCAATGAAATTGTGATTTGCTTTATATATATATCATGGATTTGCACAAGTTAGTATATGATAAGCATGCGATTGGTTTTAATGCCTACTGAGTCTGTGGACTCATTTCTGTTGCCTAACCATTTCAGGAAATTGACCAGTGTGCGTCTTGACTCCTTCGGACAGTAGGTCGGAAGTTGATCCCGGGTTTAATTTGGATTCGGATTCCGCTGCGTAGAATAAATAGATTTAATTTTCTTTTGAGTAATGAATGTAAATATGACTTTTGAGTAGAGATATGTAGTACTCTATATACGATGTAAATTATGAGTGTTTATCTTATGAAAATTGTATGGTTATATTTCTTTTAGAATGTGTGATGGTTTGGCCTTTAGCGTCTTGTAAATATTCGGCCCACAACACCTCCGTACATCCGCTGTGACGTCCCCGGACACGATACGGGATCGCCGAAAGGGGGCGCCACAGAGAGTGGTATCAGAGCAAAGTTGTGAGGCTTGAAATTATTTGCAGCCATCTGAATTTACATACCATACCAGAAGATCGTAGGAATTTATTTTAGAATTTAATGTCAAACCTAGAATCATACTAATTCTGATTAGTTCTCCCTCGCAGGAGATGGCAGGGAGTGATAGGGTTGAGGTTAATACTTCTCCCGAGGAGTCTGCGCCCTCAAATGGGACATCACAAGGAGTTGTCGGGGGAACAATTCATGGCGAGCTTGCTCCCGGTGGGCAAGGCGCGTTACCTATTCAGGGTGTGTCAGATTTAGGAGGGTTCACACAAGCTTTTCAAGAGTTAGTGCAGGCTATGCAGTTACAGGCCCAAACTCAGGTAATGATGCAAGCCCAATTACAAACCCGTGTGCAAGAACAACATAATAGGGCAGCAGGCGCTACCCTGATGGAGAAATTCAGACATATGAGTCCTCCTTCTTTTAAGGGGGAGAGTCACCCGGAGATTGTGGAAAACTGGGTGAGAGAAATTGAGAAGATTTTCATGGCCATTAGATGTGCAGAGCAGGATAAGGTGATATTAGCTACATTTATGTTGAAGGACCGTGCGGACGAGTGGTGGAGGTCTGCACTTAGAACCACTTTTAGAGGTAGAGAGATTGAGATTAGCTGGAATGAATTTCTTGATGTCTTCCATGCAAAATTTCTCCCTCAGCATGTGAAGGACAAGAAAGAAGTTGAATTTTTAAATCTGACTCAAGGAGGTATGTCAGTTGCCGATTATGAAGTAAAATTTACTGAATTAGAAAAGTATGCCCCTCATATTTGTTCAGATGAGCTTAGCAGGGTGAAGAAATTTGTTAGAGGTTTGAGAAGTAACATTAGAAGTAGGGTTGCAATCCTTGAACCACAAACTATGGCAGCAACTTTGAGGACTACTTATATTGTAGAAACTGAATATGAGGAATTCTTAGTAGAAAGACAAAGGGATAATGCAAAAAGGGGTAATCTTGGTTCAATTGTGAGGAAAGATAAGAAGCTGAATATGACTTTTCCAGAGAGAGTTCAACCAGTTAAGAGAGATAATATGCCAGCTTGTCAACAGTGCAGGATGCAGCATAGAGGTAATGAATGTTGGCGGGCTGCAGGTAAATATTTTTCATGTGGTCAGACATGGCATATGATAAGGTATTGTCCCAAAAGGCCAAGATAAGATCAGCAACCACAACAGCAGCGGAGAGTTCAAGCCAGAGTATATGCACTAACAAGGGAAGACACCCGAGATGCCAATGCAGTACCTGAAGGTATTGTTCTTATCGATGATATGCATGCAAAAGTTTTATTTGATCCGGGTGCTACACATTCCTTTATTTCTCTGAGATTTGTTGAATTATTGAAAGATAAATAAATTGTGAACACTAATGAGATGTCCATTAACACACCAACTGGGGAGATAGCTAGAACGACTTCTGTTATTCCTAGCATTGATGTGGTGATTCAGGGGAGGATTATGCTCGCATGTGTGTATCTGCTGGAAATGATTGATTTTGATGTCATCTTAGGAATGGATTGGTTAGATACAAATTTTGCCCTTCTAGATTGTCATGGAAAGAAAGTAATTTTTCAAAAACCTAGGGAGCAGACATTTTACTATCAATGCCCAAGGCACCGTTCTAGTAAAACACTAGTTTCAGCACTTAAAGTTTTGAAATTGCTTAGAAGTGGATGTCAAGGTTATTTGGCTAGCATAGTGGCTATTCCTTCTAATGAAAATAAGAAAACCACCTCAGATATTGATGTTGTCAGAAAATTTCCAGATGTGTTTCCTGATGAACTTTCGGGTTTGCCACCACACCGAGAGGTGGAGTTCACTATTGAACTCTCACCAGGTACTTTACCAATTTTCATCCCTCCCTACAGAATGGCACCAGCTGAATTGGCAGAATTAAAGAAACAATTACAAGAACTGCTAGGTAAGGGGTTTATTCGACCAAGTGTATCCCCTTGGGGTGCACCTGTTCTGTTTGTTAGAAAGAAAGATGGGTCACTTAGATTATACATTGACTATAGAAAATTGAATCAAGTGACCATTAAGAATAAGTACCATTTTCCAAGAATTAACAATTTATTTGATCAGCTGCGAGCTGCGACAGTATTTTCAAAGATTGATCTCAGATCTGGATACCACCAATTAAGGATAAGGGAAGAAGATATTTCAAAAACCACTTTCAGAACACGATATGGGCATTATGAATTTTTGGTTATGCCATTTGGGTTAACTAATGCACCAACAGTATTTATGAATTTGATGAACAGAGTTTTTCAACCATATCTGAATACATTTGTAGTGGTGTTTATTGATGATGTGTTGATCTATTCTCCTACTGTTGAAACTCATCAAGAATATTTGAGAATCGTGTTGGAAACTTTAAGGAAACATCAACTCTATGCGAAATTCAGTAAATGTGAATTCTGGTTGGATAATGTTCAATTCTTAGGGCATATCATTTCTGGTGATGGAGTGTCTGTTGATCCAACTAAGGTTGAGGTAGTTTTGCATTGGGAAATACCGAAGAATGTCAGTGAGATTAGGAGCTTTTTGGGTCTTGCGGGTTACTATCGCAGGTTTATTGAAGGTTTTTCTTCTATTGCAGCTCCTATGACCAAATTGACTAGGAAAGGAGTTCCTTTTGAATGGTCAGATAAATGTGAAATTAGTTTTCAGGAATTAAAAACAAGGTTAACTACAGCCCCAGTGCTTACTTTACCTTGTGGGTCAGGAGGATTTGTGATATATACAGATGCCTCTAGAAAAGGACTAGGATGTGTCCTGATGCAGAATGGCAAAGTAGTAGCTTATGCATCCAGACAATTAAAGACTCATGAGATGAAGTATCCAACACATAATTTGGAGTTGACAGTGGTGGTACATGCTCTGAAGATTTGGCGACATTATTTGTATGGTGAGCAATTTGAAGTGTTTACAGACCATCAGAGTTTAAAATACATTTTCTCTCAGAAAGAATTAAATTTAAGGTAAAGACGGTGGATTGAATTTTTGAAGGATTATGAATTCACCTTGAATTACCACCCAGGAAAAACAAATGTGATAGCAGATGCACTCAGCAGGAAGAGGCTAATGGCAATCCAGTTGCGCCAAACTTGGAGAATGACATCTGATGTAGTGGAGTATTCTCCGATATGCAAAGGGAGAAACATATTTCTGGCACAACTAACTATTCAGTCTGCAATGGTTGAGCGAATTGTGCAAGCGCAATTGAATGATCAGCAGTTACAAAAATTGATTGGCACACCGAGATTTACTCAAAGTGTAGATGGGGCAATTAGATTTCAGGGAAGATTATGTGTACCTCGGAATGAAGAAATAAAGAAAGATCTATTAACTGAGGCACATAAATCACTATATTCTATTCACCCAGGCAGTACAAAAATATACAAAAACATGAAAAGACAGTTTTGGTGGATTGGCATGAAGAAAGATATAGCAGACTTTGTCAGCAAATGTCTTACTTGTCAACAAGTAAAGGCGGAGCATCAAAGGCCAGCGGGACCATTACAGTTGATGGAAATTCCACAGTGGAAATGGGAACATATCACTATGGATTTTGTGATGGGATTACCAATGACTAGGAGAAAACATGATTCTATTTGGGTAATTGTTGACAGACTTACTAAGTCAGCTCATTTTCTGGCAATCACAAAGACACAATCGTTAGAGGATTTAGCCCATTTGTATATCAGAGAAATTGTGAGACTTCATGGTGTGCCAGTGTCTATTATTTCAGATCGAGATGTAAGATTTACAGCAAAATTTTGGAGGAGTTTACAGAACGCACTGGGTACACAATTGAAATTTAGCTCAGCTTTTCACCCTCAAACAGATGGACAATCAGAGAGAACTATTCAAACATTAGAAGATATGTTGAGGGCATGCAGTTTAGACTGGAAAGGTAGTTGGGATGAACATTTACAGTTAATTGAGTTTGCATATAACAACAGCCATCATGCAAGCATAGGAATGGCACTATATGAAGCATTATATGGTAGACCGTGTATGTCACCTATTTGTTGGGACGAGGTTGGTGAGCGGAGATTGATTGGGCCACAGATTGTACAGGATTGTGTAGAAAAGGTTGAGTTGATTAGAAAAAGATTACTTACAACTCAGAGTAAGTAGAAAAGCTATGCTGATCAAAGAAGGAGAGATCTACAATTTACTGTCGGAGATCATGTATTTCTGAAAGTTTCGCCTACTAGGGGAGTAATGAGATTTGGCAAGAAAGGTAAACTCAGTCCGAGATATGTTGGACCATTTGAAATCATAAGAAGGATTGGTGAGGTGACATATTAGCTGGCTTTACCACCATCATTGTCAGGAGTTCATGATGTATTCTATGTGTCCATGTTAAGAAAATATATGCCAGACTCATCGCACATTATAGAGCATGAGCAGTTGAAAATTCAGCCAGATCTTACATATGAGGAGAAGCCAGTTCGCATTCTCGATCGGAAAGAACAAGTGCTGAGAATGAAGATAATTCCATTGGTGAAGGTAATGTGGAAAAGTACCTCAACAGAAGAAGCTACTTGGGAGATGGAAGATGAAATGCGGAAGAGATATCCACAGCTATTCGGTACGTATTGAGTAATTTTTTAAATTTTGAGGAAGAAATTTATTTAAGGGGGAGTGATTTGTAACACCCGAATCTGTCCGAAACCTAAAAATAATTAAGCACTTTACTTCTGGAACCCATATAGATTCCAGATTCTCTAAATCAAACCCCAATGCCTTGAATTGTATACAAAATACGGGTTTAACGGATGTTTATGCAAATTAAATAGACATGATCTTTTATTAATATGTAACTCCTCGTAGGAATGTCAGAATAGGTCAATATTAGATTCGTTGGAAAGAGAACTGAAAGATCTACAAGTTTCATGTTGAACACTTTTTCTCGTTTTGACGTTTGGATGGCCAAAAATAAGATAGAATGAGCTAGTTCTTAGAAATTATGTTATTAGGAGTTTTTATATAAATTTTTTTTAAAAAAAATATAACAAAACAAAATTCCAAAATATCTTCCCCTCCCCCCCCCCCACGTGGCTTCACCTCCCTCAATCCCACCTCCCCCATTCACACCTCCCCCACTTCCCTCCTCCCCCTCTTACCACCTACCCCTCCCTCTTATCTCCTCCTCCCCTCCCCCTATATAAAGCCCCCTCTCCCCCTCTCTTTCCCACATATCCACCCCCCTCTCCCCCTCCAACTCTTTCTCTTCTCTCACTCCCCTCCCCACTCTCATTCTCTCTCTCTCTCTCTCCCCTCACACATCTCTCTCTCTCTTTTCTATTTTCATTTATTTCTTCTTTTCTACTCTCTCCACTCTCTCCCTCTACTTTCTCCCTCTACTCTCTTTCATCCCTCTCTCTATTTTCTCTCTCTTTATTTTCTCGCTCTACTTTCTCTCTCTACACTCGCTGTACTTTCTCTCTCTAATCTCTTTATTTTCTCTCTTTCTATCTATTTTCTCTCTCTTCTCTCTACTCTCTACTTTCTCTCTCTAATTTCTCTCTCTACTTTCTCTATCTACTTTCTCTCTCTAGTTTTTCTCTTTAAATATCTCTCTCTACTTCTTTCTCTATTCTCTCTCTACTTTCTCTCTCTACTTTCTCTCTACTTTCTCTCTCTAGTTTTTCTCTTTAAATATCTCTCTCTACTTCTCTCTCGACTCTCTCTCTCTACTTTCTCTCTCTATTTTCTCTCTCATCTCTCTTCCCACTCTCATTCTCTTATTAATAAACGGAGAAGATAATACCGCATCAGAATAATATAAATAATTAATAAAAAGTTTGGACGGAAGATTTGAAACTTATTTGGACAATTTCGTCCTTCTTTACGTATCTGGAACGGAAAAATTATCTTTTCCTATGCAAGGACTTTTACGGGAGCTCGGGTGAGATACTAAAGTCAATTCGGAAGTCCATTCTAAAGGTAGGCATGACAAACCGCGTGCATGTTATCTGTTATTTACATTTTTTTGATTTGATTTTGTTTGAAATGTAATTTAAGTCATTGATTTATTTAACCCAATGATCTATGTTTAGAATCAGTTATTTATTTAGTTACCATTCTGTAAAAATATTAGTTTCTCTCTAATCTCTCTCTAATTTCTCTCTAATCTCTTTCTACTTTCTCCCTCTACTTTCTCTCTCTACTCTCTCTCTACTCTCTCTCTACTCTAATCTCTTCGAATGTTATATATATTTAGTTAATAATATTAAAATACGATCCAGTTATTTTGTAAAGTTTAATGGCAAGTTTTAAATATTGAGACGACTATGTAATAAGCATCATAATAAGAATAAAAATTTGATTAAGCATATGGACTGTGTCACTTTAAGGAGGTGTGGGGCGACAAACCATAGTTAGCTTCCGCTACGGGATTATGCCCATTTCCGAGGATAAACGGACTTCTGAAAAATCCGGAACCCAGAATAAGAAAATTATCTAGGGAATGGTGGAGTATTAACTCCCGATCCTGCGTAGTTGATCAAGGCCGACAGGCTCCAGCGTTTAGACCATTTATCTTTATGTCGACGTATGGATGCCTAGGTATGTGTTTGCTACTGCTTATAGTGACGGGATGCCTGTCTAATATATGCTGCCAAATAATATGAAGTTCAGATTTGATATATGACTTTGATATGATCTGAAAATAAGTTCATCTGTATAAGCTCTGATTTTACTAAGATATATACAATATCATTTATATATATAAGTCAGATAAGATTTGTTATACGCATTTGCTTATAAGAAGAAAAATTACTCTGCTCTATCAGTTTTCCTTCGCATTCATAGTATACATACAATCCAATGAAATTGTGATTTGCTTTATATATATATCATGGATTTACACAAGTTAGTATATGATAAGCATGTGATTGGTTTTAATGCCTACTGAGTCTGTGGACTCATTTCTGTTGCCTAACCATTTCAAGAAATTGACCAGTGTGCGTCTTGACTCCTTCGGACAGTAGGTCGGAAGTTGATCCCGGGTTTAATTTGGATTCGGATTCCGCTGCGTGGAATAAATAGATTTAATTTTCTTTTGAATAATGAATGTAAATATGACTTTTGAGTAGAGATATGTAGTACTCTGTATACGATGTAAATTATGAGTGTTTATCTTATGGAAATGGTATGGTTATGTTTCTTTTGGAATGTGTGATGGTTTGGCCTTTAGCACCTTGTAAATATTTGGCCCACAACACCTCCGTACATCCGCTGTGACGTCCCCGGACACGATACGGGATCGCCGGAAGGGGGCGCCACACCAGAATTCAGATTTTATTGGAGAGAATCCAATTGAGTGGAGTGAGAAGCTCCCCCTCCTATCCCCCCTCTCTCTCTTCCCTCTCTCTCTCTAGAAGGGGAGCACCCCTTCTCTCTCCTCTCTCCTCCCCCTCCCAAATTCAAAATTTTCTCTCTCCTCCCCACTGTCTACCTCATCTTCCACCTCAGCCCTAGTTGGCCACCTCACCCACTCCTCACTTGCCACCTCAACCCACCTCTTCATCTCCCTAGGAACAATAACTACCCCATTTAATTCTACCCAGTCTCCCAAGCACCCCTTGGCTTTCCCAACACACCTCTCCCTCTCCCCCATGCAATCTCTCACTCTCCCAAGGCAGAACACCCCTCCCCAAGCACCCTTTCCCCTCCCCTAGGCCATCATTAACCCCACTCATTAAGCCAAATTCAAATCCACCTCCCTCTCCCTCCCAACCCCAAATTCACAGCTCCCCCTCCCACCATCTTCTAGACCCCCTTCCAGACCCCATTCCCCCCTCCCACATCTTGGAACACCTCCTCCCAGACCCCCTCACAGCCAGGGGTTGCCCCCCCACACATCCACCTTATTTCCCCTCCCATCTACCCCATTCCCCCACTACCTATCTCCACCCTTTCATTCCAGTTCGCAGGCAACAGAGAAGCTGCTGGTTGCAGAGCCTGCCACGACTTCGTCACGGAGTCCCTGGATGCACAAGAGGTACCGTCGGAAGCGTTTCCCGGCCGTCTTTGCAACGGTGGTGGTCCCGCCACCGTCTGAGCTCGTGGATTCCTGGAGGAGCCTTCACCGCTGGACTGCACGTTTCCTCCCTAGCAGACACCCAGTAACGATTTGCAGAGGTAAGACTTGGCTGAGATCTTCTTCTACAAGTCCCCTCTCACCTCCAAGAAGCGGCATCCCATTTGGACTCCAGAGCGGTGAGTTCCAAATTTTCTCCCTCTAGTGCGCTGATCAGTTTCCTCTGGAACCGATCTGACACCCCGGCACTGTTCGGGTCCTCGCCATCATCTCCGACCTCCTCCGGCGTCCCCGTAGGTCTCCGTTCGAATTGGGCTCGACCACAAATCCAGCGACTCTGGCCACGCCTAAACCAGAGCTCTGGAGTGCCCGTGGTGGCCTCTTCTTCCTGCTGTAGTGGTGCAGAAGCAGTCAGAACCAGAGAACAGAGACCCTGTTCACGACCCTGCCTCGACCATCGCTGGCAATCAGAAATTCCCCCAAAAATTGGACATCTTACTGGGCCAACCCAAGAGGTTTTGCCACTGGTTTCATCGACAACGAAGTTTGAGAGAGGACGCATCGGCGTCGACATCAACAGTCTGTCCCCTGTTCCTGAGAGTGGACAGATTCGGCGGACTTCCTTCTTTAAGTCTCTGAGCTTGTTTTTCCCCTCCCCGCCTGGCTGGCTTACCGCCCCTCCCTGCGGGAGGCAGTGTTTGGATGTAAAATTAACTTCCCCTCCCCTTGTTCTACCCCCTTGCATGGGGCGTAGTGCTTGTAAATCGAATCTCCAGGTTGAAGCTTCATCGACGCGGCGTGCGGGTAAAACCACGCTTCCTCGCTCGCCCTCGTCTCCGGGCAGGATCGATGTCTTCACACCGGTCAGGTGAGCCTCGATCATCCCCTTGCTGGTTTCCTTCCTTTGCTAGTTTAGTCTCACATCTAGTGTCGTCGGACAGTGAGTTGATTGCTCGATCACAAACTACTAACATTTGAATGACTACCGCGGGAGAGTTGTGAGAGAGCCATTACATCCCACGCCCTCAGCGTGTTGGCCACCCGTGGAATTGGGCATCCCAAGCCCTTAGGGGTCCGTCCCAAGCTAGCCATACCCCAAGAGCAGCAAGGTCCCACTTCGGACCTTCCCCACCATCGTCAGTTCGCCTACGGGCACTAGTGTTCGCTTCGCTAGTCGGTCCGCTATAGTGAATCCGTCGCTCAACGTTGATTGCTTGCAAGTCTAGGTCCAAGGGCATCGGTCGAGTGGCTGTCACCCAAAAGGTGGTGTCACATCACAGCTGGAGCTACATTGAAGATCTGTTCGTCTATTGGCCTCTAGATCAGATCTACGTCATTTTGCTCATGTGGAGCTATATCTTTTCTATTTTTATTTTAACGTTTTGTTTTGTTATTTTACATCTCCTTTGATCACTTTCGATGCTCTGTTTAGAGATCAGGTTAAGCAAGCTGTGAGGCTCAGCGGATAGCAAGCTGTGAGGCTCAGCAGTGTAGCAAGCTGTGTTGCTCAGCGGTTCAAGCTGTGTGTCAGTGGAATCCTCACTCGGGTTGAGTGGGAGGTGGATGTAGGTCTGCTTGGTGCAGACCGAACCACCTAAAAATACATGTGTATCATGGTTTGCTTGTGTGGTTGATCATTCTCCTCTATCCCTCTTCACAGGATGGGTTGTGCGCTTAGTGTTTGAGATTGATCTTGTGAGAGGTGTCATCGGCTTAACTGGTTTAATACGCATTTGTGTTTTGTTCCGCGAGAGAGTTTTCCAACTCATCTTTAGTTTCCTTCCAGTGCATATTGAGTGATGGGTTAAGTGCTAAGTATTCAAAATCTGTTCTGTGTGAACCATTATTTGCATCTAGGTTCTAGTATACCGTCACATGTTTGATTGTGGTTCTGTTTGAACCTTTGGATGTTGATTGGATTCCGTTTGATAGATCTGTTAGACATCGATTCAGTGAAAAGGAGTCTGAAGAATTAGTTCAGTCCTATTCAGTTTGAATTGGGCGTGAGTTTTAAATTGGGCATAATTTTTATAAGGGGATCTTTTCACCCCCCTCTAGATCCCATATTGCACCCAACACCCTTGATAAGTAAAATTGCTTAAGTATGTTTTTCCTGACATTGCATGCCAACCGTAAGCAAGAGCAAGAAGAAATTGCAGTCAGCTCACTGGGTGTGTCAACACACCCAATAGGTTGCGTTGACCTACTCAGAGGATGGGCGGTGCCCTACTCAAAGTCTGCAGTCAGCAGATCCCCCTTTGCTTCGTTCCACATGTGAACCCATGTTTGTGTGTTCGTGCATACGTGTGCCTGCTCTCTCATATGTTTATGTGCGAAGAAAAGAAAGACAATGTAAAGCGAACAAGCCAATGAAGCAAACTAATAAACAAAACTTTTATTAACATGCTTGCCCTGCACCTTTGGTCCTTTCAGCATTTAGAATGAACCTGAAATAGAGAAAATATAAACTTAATCAATCTTAATTTGCCTTGTCATACCCACAACATAAGTGCAGATAGATAAAGAATAAAAAAAAAGAAGAGAAGAGAAGAATCAATAGTCTTGCTTACTGCTTGATGGGTGCGTCGACGCAGTTTGACCCTACGTCAACGCTGCTGGGCCCAAGGCTAGTTTAATGCACCCCTGTGTCTACGCAACCCATGCTGTGAGTCGACTCTCCTCCTCCAGACAACCACTAATTAAAAAAAAGAGAAAAGAGAAAAGAATGAGCGATAAGTCATGGATAATGGCATTAAAAGCAATAATATAACGGTGAAGGCAATGACACGAAAACCTAATAATAATAAACACGAATATAAATACCATCTTTAAGAAATCAATGGTATTTGATTTGGGACTCCTCCCCCTAGACCCTATGTGAAGGGGATATTAATGAGGCCTTTGCAGGTTATGCTTGGACCTTGGGGTCATCCCATCATGGCCATGATCTGACCTTGCTATGGGCCAATAGCCCACCATATCTAACATATTTTTATTGGGATCTAACCCAAAATATCAAGCTTGCCATGCTCCTGGCATATATTTGGCTCATAAATTGGGACTCTTGTTCAAACATGAATTGGTTGATAAATGACCAGCTTCGTTCAAATGTTTAACCCTCAATGGGGGATGTTTCGTTGAAATTCAGAATTTTCATTACTTCTCTTATCAATATCAATCTCAAGCCCGAAGGCCCCTTATCATGGTGTTTAATCAAAGGTTTTCTCCCCTCGGGGAGATGTAATTAACGTCGTGACTTTTATTGCATAACGGGTTTCAGTCCGGACCCGATACTCACATGGTCTGATTAGTCCGACGGAGCACACTAGCGACCCTGGACCACCTTGGTCTTCGAAACCCGGATAAACTGTCACTTTTCTGATTGGCACGCCTACGCACTTAATAAACCGAATAAACTGAGAATAAAAAGATCGATAAAAAATGAACGATGAATGATAGAAAAAAGTGCGTCCACATCACCGGGTTTGGTGAGGGGTGGAAGTAGGTTGCTGGTTTGCAAACGAACCACTGTAAAACATTGTGCCACTATGAAGAATTGTGTAATTGTTCCATGTCTTCTATCCCCATTCACAGGTTCGTGTGTTAACTCCAACAGATGCACTTCTGGTTGTTCTCTAAGACACATATACACACACACTAAGTGCTTGACAGTTTCCTACTCAATAGTGCAGCAGTTCTTTCTGTCTGCTAGAAAGCTTTGTAACTGTTATCACCTTGATACTGTATGAAACAAGTTCTTTTCTATTGTTTCTAATTACATCTGTTGAATCTGCTATGTTGAAAGTATAGTTCATCAGAGCTCTAATTTTTGTCTGGGCATATTTTTAAAGGATCTATTCACCCCCCCCCCCCTCTAGATGTGGTTACACCAAAGGGACCAAACAAATTGTTGGATTATGGGGTCCAGCGTCTCCCTTAGGGATTCGCTATTCCACGTGGATTATAGGGTCCACGTGGGGCATCGGTGCTTGACAGCCAGCCTGCTGTATGGATTATGGGGTCCATGTGCGAAGCCTCTCAGGTCCGCCCATAGCACGTATAGATGTGGGGTTCTATAATGCCATAAGGAAATACAGTTCACCTTCGCTAACAGCTCGAGCTTTTAGCGCGACGGTTGGGGCTTGATCCTACAAACTGGTATCAGAGGGAGGTTACGGGTTCGAATCCCCCGGATGTCACTGGGGGGGAGATTGTAGGATTATGGGGTCCAACATCTCCCTTAGAGATTTGTTGTCCCACGTGGATTATAGGGTCCACGTGGGGCATCTGTGCTTGACAGCCCAGCCCGTCGCATGGACTATGGGGTCCATGTGCGAAGCCCCTTAGGCCCGCCCACAGCACGTATAGGTGTGGGGTTCTGTAATATTATAAGAAAATACAGTTCGCCTTTGCTAACAGCTTGAACTTTTAGTGCAACGGTTGGGGTTTGATCCTACAAATTGGTAACTTAGTGTCTTCACCAAGTCGACTCATAACGGTGCTCTGATAGATTTCGAACAAGGCTACCCAGTCACGTGATCACTTTTTCAAAGTCAACATGACACCTTTCCAGAACACGTGCCCTGAGGTCTGGAAAAGCCTAAGGATAAGGAACCTTCCTTTTTACAGTGGACCAACCAGATTACTTCTGTCAAAGATCTTGACAAAAATTAGATCAGGAAAAAGATATTGTCCATGCTCTCAGATAACCATGGAGCAATCAGAAAACCGTCATGGAAAATGGTTCCATGACAAAAGAACCTTAGTTTATTCTAGACTTCTACCCTCTCTGATGAAGACATCTCACACCACTCTCTCTAGCTCGGGTCGCCTGCTCCACTATAAGGTGGATCAACTATGATTCTCACATGTTATTTCTTTTATTGGGTCTTATATCATATAACTTTTGCTTTAATTGAGTCATGTGTGTATCCTCTTTCTTTATTTAAGTCAGTCCATTAGGGTATTGGGCCATTATGTTAGCTAGTTGGGCCAAACTAGTGAGCTAGGCTCATGGACACCCATGGGATAGTCTTGGTCTTTTATCTATTTGTCAAGGGCCTTTTGGTCATTGGGAAAAAAGTGGGAGCCTATAAATAGGGCTCATCCCACCTCATTTGTAACACCTTTGGCAAAATTTGAAAGAAAGAAACCCTTGGCTATCTTCTTTCCTCCACTCTTATCTCTCTCCATCTCTTTCTCTCTCTCTCCCTCTCCCTCCAAGAAGGGGGTGCGACCCAAATCTCTCTCCTCCCCTCCCCTCCACCTCACATTTTCCCTCTCTCTCCTCCACCTCATTAGGAATCTTCTTCTCACCCCATTATTCAAACCTCTAGCTCTAGGTAGACAACTAGCCCCCAAGTTGTACTTCTCCACCCCCTCCAATCACCTTCTCCCACCCAACTTAGACTTCCACACCTTCCCCATCACATCCCACCCACATTGTAGACTTTCTTTCCTCTCCCATCACATCCCCTCCACAATTTTTCCTTGATTCCCTCAACTACTCCACCACCCCTTTGTTTGGACTTGCCTCCCCACCCCCAAATTCGTAGCTCCCTCCCACCCCTTGGTAAAACAAGCCCCAACACCCCATTTTCCCCTTCACACAGCTTGGTTTGCCCCCTCCCTAACCCCCTCCCAGATAGGGACCTCCCCAGCCCCTTTCCACCCCATTTCCCCTTCTCATTTCCTCCATTAGCACCTCCCATCCCCACCCACCACCCTGCCCACCACTGCAACAGCATAGGACGCCACTTGCAGCGTAGGTCCTGCCTCACCTGAGCAGATCTAGGCAAACACCTCAATAGCAAAGTGATTCTTCTCCAAGCTAGCTTTCCAATGAGGGCTCTCTCGCCTCCATCCGATGTCCGTGATGACCAGGAGGTTGATTCTTGCTGGCCTACACAACTGAGATCTGACAGAACACCTGAAGCCAGTTGCAGATGCTACCACAGTCGCTCCTCTAAGTTTCCTGGTAAGCCCTTTAGCCGAGGCGATCCTTCCCCAGTCCTCTTTCAGCTCCAAGAAGAAGGAGGCCATTCGGATTCCGGAGCACCCCATTCCAGCTTTTTTCCCCACCGTGCGCCGACTGTCCCTTCCTGGACCAGGTTGGACCCCTCACTGCTTCCCAGACCACTGCGCTCTCCTCCGACCTCAGAAAGGATCCCCATCAGTTCCTATGTGTCTCTAGGTTGTCCACGATCACGTCGGAGCCAGTCTCGTCTCCATAAAAGTTAAGAGGCACCCATGGCACTCTCTGCAACATCTCATTACTGTTCTGATCCAGACCAGAACTGTCCAGACCGACCCCGATCCCAAAGTTGCAGCAGCCCCAATCGGAGCCCGAACGGTACCAAATTCTTTCTGGGGATTCCTTGGCCTCCCAGTGACCTCTCAATGCCATCCCCGCCATCAGTAGAGGTCGGAGGAGCTCGTGGAGCTGTCTTCTTTAGCCTGTTGTCCTTGCCAAGCCTACGCGGACAGATTCGGGTTTTGTCGATTCCCCGCCTCGCACTTGGCCGGCTGAAGGCCCCTGTAACGACCCGAGAATCCGATTACCGGGAAGGCCCGATAATTCGAGACTCGCACCGCCACCCACGAGCCCGAAGACTCGGAAGGGTTAAAAGGATGGTGTGGAGACTACACAAGTATCACAAATAATTGTAGAAATTAAACAGTTATAATATTAAGCAGGAAATAAATTAACATTTTACATGGTCCACAATAAGAAAACAACAACAGCAACAGTAGTCCACGACTAGTACAGTGACAAAATAGAAAAGTACAGCTACACGGGACATACCCCGGCTCTGACCTCTAGCACTACCTCTGGGCACCCGCACCACGCTGCGCTCCTGACGCGCTCCCCGAAGGTGGCGTCTCACCTGAAACACGGTGAAAACACGCAGGGAATGAGTCTCAGAACAAGACTCAGTAGGGATCACTCGAACCCTACCTCGTAAAATGAGAAACCACTACGCTAGCGGTAGGAAAGTACCTCGGAAAGGAAAGCCCTGTACTCTACAGAACTAGACCCTACGGCACGCAACCCGACACACGTGCCACGGTACGAGAAGACCGAAATCAACGGTCAAACCGTAAAACCTGAAGGTCGGAAACACATGACTGACAGTCTGACACTCCGTACTCGACTGGAGTACCACCCACTAGAAGCACAGCCGGTAGCGTCCCCTGACGTCTTACACCGCACCGCAGGTGAACCGCCTGACGTGGTAGGTCCTACCCGAGGCGCAAACACCGTACAAGTAACCACAAACAAGTAACTAGCTGGGGTCACGCCCGTCGACGTGGGTCCAACCGCCCCCAACCACGTGTGCACACACAGACCTTGCGTCACTAGGTCTGGTCCTCTGACCGGTTTTCCCCCGTAGCCGGACTCTGGCTACCGACGAGGGGCCTACGATAACCGATCCACAAACCGTCTCGAAAGGTGGGTGCCCGTACACCACTCCCAGGTGAGACCAGCACCTCGTACTGGTGGGCTATGACTAGTGGAGGGTCACTGAAGGAGTAGACTCTCGAGTCACGGAAAACAACGATGCAACCACAGGTACGAGGAACGCTCCTTGTACCAACACCGACGCACGGTGACACAAGCCGGAGCTACCACCTCCCGGGACCCCACGGCACCCCCACGTGTCGCCCCCACATGATGCCCCGCATCAGTCGGACTACGGGTCAGCACAGGGATCGAGACTAGCTCGTCCGGGGTTCAAATCGGTAAAGAAGGGGAGTCGCGGTCACCGGAGGACCGCCTCCAGTGGTAGCGGTCGACCCAGGACCGCTATCACCTGGTCGCGGTCGGCCTGGAACCGCGACCACCCTGGTGCACGAAAACGTGAAAGCGGTCGCGTGAAGACCGCCTTCACCTGGTAGCGGTCTCCTGGAGACCGCGACCAGACTCCAACGGTCAAAAAACCATCTCGAAGACCGTGCCGGACCCCAGGCTGGAAGCGGTCGCCCCCTGACCACTACTAGCAGTCGCGGTCAGTCGCGAGACCGCGACCACCTGCCGACAGCACAAGCCCCAACGTTCGAAATCTTGCTGATGGCGGTCCCCACCTGACCGCTACCTGATGAAGGCGGTTACTGGCGGACCGCTATCATCCCGGAAAACCGAGAACGGCCGGGAACGGCTAAAAACACCATTCCACGCCCCCATGCCTCCACCGGAGAGGGGGAAATCAAAGGGGAAGGCCCCTGGGGACCCCTAGCATGATTCTAGGCCATCAAAACACGAATCCATGCATCGAATCCATAGATCGGGCGACTCTCCCCAAAACATGGAAAAACCCCAAACATGCTCAAATAAGCCCCTCTCGGCCTCCCCTCGGCCTATAAAACACGGGAATGATCGACAAGAGGCTAAGGAACGTCACCCTACCTCAATGGAACGAATGCTCCGCCGAATCACCCACGAATCGCGAATAATGCTCGAAGCTTCACGAACTCCCCACGCTTCCCACGTTTGCCGCACGCCCACGAGATCGCCTCGCCGTCACCCACGCGTCCGCGCCGTCGCCCCGCCGCCGTCCGTAGTCGGAGAGGGGTTCACCGCGTCCGAATGGGAGAGAGGGGGAGAGGAGGGTGTCACGGTGGGAAGAAACGGAGGACGAGGAAGAAGAAGAAAGAGAAAGGAGAAAAGAAAAAGAAAAAGAATTAGGGTTTTATAGAAAATCCAAATTTTTGGAAAAATAGAAAAATATATTTCCGGAATCCTCGGAACGCACCGATCGCAACGGTACCACTCGTGCCCGGGTGAACCGCCCGGTTCGCCTGCAGCGAGCTTCCGAAGAAAAAGCCGAAACACACACCGGGAATCGGAAAACACACGCGGAAAAGACGCGGAACGCCTCCGGGCCTCCGAAACGACTCCGGATCGCGCCGATCCGAACACGAAAGATGTCCGAAACGAAATTTCGAACACAACAGAGCTGGACGCTCCGAAACCAGATCCGGGACCCACGAAGAAGGATCCGAAAGGTCCGGGATATTACAGCCCTCCCCCCTTAAGGAATTTCGTCCTCGAAATTGAGAACAACCAAAGGGGAAAGAAGAGGAAGACTCACTCAAACAGGTACGGGAACTGCTGACGCATCTCATCCTCACGTTCCCAAGAAGCCTCCCCACCAGAGTGTCGCTGCCACACGACCTTTACCAAGGGAATGACCTTGTTCCGTAGGCGCTGCTCTCGCCTATCCTCCACGCGGATCGGAAACTCTGGGAGAGAAAGATCTGGAGTCACCTCATGCCAAACGGAAAACTCGAGCACATGAGAGTCATCGGGCATATACTTCCGCAACATCGAGACGTGAAACACGTCATGCACCGATGCCAACTCAGGAGGTAACTGCAACCGGTAAGCAACCTCACCGATGCGCTCCACAATCGCGAAAGGACCAATATAGCGGGGACTCAGCTTCCCACGCCGTCCAAAACGCATCACCCCCTTCATCGGAGAAACTCTCAAGAATACATGATCGCCCACGGCGAACTCGAGAGGCTGCCTCCTACGGTCAGCATAACTCTTCTGCCGACTCTGGGCCGCCAACATGTTTTGACGAACCAGGTGCACAGCATCCACACATTGCTGCACCAATTCCGGTCCCGTCAAAACACGCTCACCCACCTCAAACCAATCAAGTGGAGTCCGACAAGGACGCCCGTATAAAGCCTCATAAGGAGCCATGCCGATGCTCGAATGATAGCTGTTATTATAGGCAAACTCCACCAACGGTAGGTGATGAATCCAACTCCCCTGCCACTCCAGGCAGCAGGATCTCAGCATGTCCTCCAAAGTCTGAATGGTCCTCTCAGACTGACCATCTGACTGAGGATGATACGCCGAGCTAAATGCCAACTCCGTGCCAAGAGCTCGCTGGAAACCCCTCCAGAATCCAGAAGTGAAGCACGGATCCCGATCCGACACGATCGAAATGGGAATCCCATGCAACGGCACGATCCGCTCCACATAAAGACGAGCCAACTTAGACACACTCCAGCTGACCTTGACCGGTAATAACCACGTCACCTTCGTCAGCCGATCCACCAGCAACCAAATACTGTCCTCCCACTCGGGGTCCTCGACAATCCCACCACGAAATCCGTGGTCACATGGTCCCACTTCCAAGCAGGAACATCCAAGGGCTGGAGAGTACCTCCTGGTCCCTGATGCTCCGCCTTCACCTGCTGACAGATCAGGCACCTGGCCACAAACTCCGCGACATCTCTCTTCATGCCAGGCCACCAGAACTGCCTCCGCAAGTTCCGATACATCTTCGTCGCACCCGGGTGCATAGTGTACCTGCTCCCATGAGCCTCGCGTAACACCACACGACGAACCTGCTCCTCCGCTGGAACGTACAGCCTGCCACGAAACCTCGCAGCACCGTCCTCGCCAAGTTCCACATCAGCCATCGCCAGAATCGGGGCAACTCAGGGTCTGCGTGCTGAGCCTCTGTCACCTGACGACGGATAGCAGGAGTGACAGTCAGACTCGCAAGCACCGCCAACCCTGGCTCCTTGGGAATCTTGAGCCTGAAAGATACTTCGGGCACTTGCTCCCAGAGCCTCCACTTCCTCAACATCAAGGTACTGACCACAACCTTCTGACTCAAGGCATCGGCGACGACATTCATCCTGCCCGGCTAATAAGACAGGGTGAAGTCATAGTCCTTCATGAACTCCATCCAACGCCTTTGTTTGAGGTTCAGATCTCTCTGTGAGAACACATACCTCAAACTCTGATGGTCAGTGAACACCTCGAACTTCTCACCGTACAGATAGTGCCTCCAGATCTTCAGCGCGAAGATCACTGCCGCCAACTCAAGGTCATGGGTAGGGTAGTTCTCCTCATGGGACTTTAGCTGCCGAGATGCATAAGCCACCACTCTATCATGCTGCATCAAAACAGCACCCAGTCCAACGCCGGAAGCATCTGTACACACCACGAAACCTCCCGATCCAGAAGGCAAAACCAACACCGGAGCCGAGGTGAGCAACCTCTTCAGTTCACTGAAGCTCTGCTCACACTCCTCGGACCAAACGAAAGGCACATCCTTCCGCGTGAGCCTCGTCATCGGGGTCGCAATGCGGGAAAAATCCTGGATAAATCGGCGATAATAACCCGCAAGCCCCAAGAAACTCCAGATCTCCGTCACCGACCTCGGCCTCGGCCACTGCATCACGGCCTCGACCTTGGCGGGGTCCACGGAAATGCCATCACCAGAAATCACGTGCCCCAGAAAGTGCACCTCGCTGAGCCAAAACTCGCACTTGCTGAGCTTCGCATATAACTGGTGATCTTGCAACGTCTGCAGCACCACACCCAAATGGTACGCGTGCTCCTCGGCAGACCGCGAATAAACAAGGATGTCGTCCACGAAGATGACCACGAACTGGTCCAAACACGGATGAAACACCCTCTGCATCAAGTCCATGAAGGCTGCAGGGGCATTGGTGAGCCCAAACGGCATCACCAAGAACTCATAATGCCCGTACCTCGTACTGAATGCAGTCTTCTCCACATCGGACTCGTGAATTCTCAGCTGATAGTAACCGGACCGCAAATCAATCCGTGAAAACACTCGCGCAGACTACAGCTGGTCGAACAAATCAACAATCCGCGGCAACGGATACTTGTTCTTAATGGTCACGTCATTCAGCTGCCGATAGTCAATGCACAACCGCAGACTACCGTCCTTCTTCTTCACAAACAACACGGGCGCACCCCAAGGGGAAAAGCTCAGACGAATATACCCCTTGGTCAACAGTTCCTGCAACTGCGCCCTCAACTCCCTCAACTCAGCGGGGGCCATACGGTAGGGAGCCTTTGCCAAAGGTCCCGTACCAGGCACAACCTCGATCACGAAGTCGATCTCCCGCTGGGGAGGTAATCCAGACAACTCCTCGGGAAAAACGTCAGGAAACTCGCACACCACCGCAATGTCCTCGACATCCGGCTCCATGCGGTCAGACACAACCACTGACGCGAGAAAACCCTGGCAACCTGAATCAAGCAATCGACGGGCTCGAATAGCAGAGATAAGGAATCGAGAAGAGGTGGAACGGATACCTTAGAAATAGAAGGTCCTCTTGCTAGGATGCTGGAAGTAGACCCTCTTCATTCCACAATCCACCACCACTCCATGAGTCTCGAGCCAATCCATGCCTAGAATCACATCGTAATCCCGAAGCTGCAACGCATAAAACCTGCCTGGCATACTCCGTCCATCGATCCACACCGGAACCTGGTCGAAGCAATACGGAGTGACTATAAAATCACCCGAAGGCAACTCCACTGCCAAATCACATGACAACTGGGTCACCGGCTCCTCGACGCTCGACGCGAAATCCTCCGAAATAAACGAATGAGACGCGCCAGAATCAAACAAAACCTGAGCCGCACAACCTAAAATCTGAACGGTACCTTCCACGAGCTACGACGCCACTGCCTCTGCCCTGGTCATGTGCGTGATCTGGCCTCGAGCCCTTTGCCTGCCTCCCACACTAGCTGACCTGGGCAGCGGCGGATATTGTCCCTACTGCTGCTGCTGCTGCCTCTGCTGCTGGGGAACCTGCTGCTGCTGAGGAAACTGCTGCTGCGGCGGTCTCTGAGGACAGTCACGCGCCATGTGCCCTGGCTGGTCACACCGAAAATAGATAATCGGCGCCGTGCACTGCCTTCCTGGGTGGGTACCACCACACCGTGGACAAGGTCCTCACGATCCACCCACTGATCCCTGACACTCAAAGGAATCGGCTGCTGCACACTGCCCGATGAAGCCTGCCCTTGATCCTTGGACTTCTTCCGGAGACTCTTCTTCAAGAACTTCTTGACCTTCGAGCCGAAGGACGCAGATCCTGCCACTGACACTGCCGGTGCCGGTACTCCTGAACCACCCGACGCATGCTGGAAGAAACCCTGCTGCTGGGTAGCCGACTGCTGGCTGCGACCTGACAAGGACTGCCCCTGGCTGACCGGTCCTCGAGTCCTCTGCATATCCATCTCCAAGGAAATCGCAACACGAGACACCGTCTCTAGATCAGTGGCCCCATTCGCGATCAAATGGTGCCTCAGCTCCAGCCTCAAGCCCTGTACAAACTGCGTGGTCCTCACCCTCTCATGCTCCAAGATGTGAGGTGCGTACCGACCCAGCTCGACAAATCGGGCCCTGTACTGCAACACGGACATGTCACCCTGCACCAGCTCCAGAAACTCCCGCATCCGCTGCGTGGCAACAACATCTGGACAGTACGTACGCTCGAAAGCACTGACAAAGTCATCCCACTCGATCTGCTCAAGTGGACGAAGCTGAAAGGACGTCTTCCACTCGGAAGACCACCACCTCCGAGCCGTACCCTGCAACTGGTTGTAGGCCAACACCACTCTGTCCTCGGCAGTACTCCTCGCGGAACTGAACACCCGTTCCATCTCATCAAGCCAATCACAAGCCGCATCAGGGTCTGCCTGGCCGCTAAAGTAAGGTGGATGGAACTGCATGAAGTCCCTCACCGCTCGGCCTGGCCCACCCCTGACAAACGAGCCCTCAGCAGCCTCTCCGCCAAACTGCTGAGACATGAGATGGTACATGCCACGGAAGAAATCCTCGGCCCCCGGAGCTCTCGCAGCATCCGCGGCCTCGGTAGCTCCCGGAACTCTGCTATGCTCCTCCTGGTCCCTCTGGACCCCCTGCTGGATCTCCTGACCTCCAGCCGACTGCCCCTGCTGAGAGCGAGAACTCCTCCTCGGCGCCATCCTCGCTCCTGAAGCAAAAGACAGAAAACACAAAAACGGCAATATCAGAATAAACACGCGGTGCCCAATGCCAGCGTCACCTGTACATCATCGCTGTGGACTAGTGGACCACTACAATTACCTATGATTCTCATGTAATTCCACAACCGCGCTCTGATACCAGCTGTAACGACCCGAGAATCTGATTACCAGGAAGGCCCGATAACCCGAGACTCGCACCGCCACCCACGAGCCCGAAGACTCGGAAGGGTTAAAAGGATGGTGTGGAGACTACACAAGTATCACAAATAATTACAGAAATTAAATAGTTATAATATTAAGCAGGAAATAAATTAACATTTTACATGGTCCACAATAAGAAAATAACAACAGCAACAGTAGTCCACGACTAGTACAGTGACAAGAAAGAAAAGTACAGCTACACGGGGCATACCCCGGCTCTGACCTCTAGCACTACCTCTGGGCACCCGCACCACGCTGCGCTCCTGACGCGCTCCCCGAAGGTGGCGTCTCACCTGAAACACGGTGAAAACACGCAGGGAATGAGTCTCGGAACAAGACTCAGTAGGGATCACTCGAACCCTACCTCATAAAATGAGAAACCACTACGCTAGCGGTAGGAAAGTACCTCGGAAAGGAAAGCCCTGTACTCTACAGAACTAGACCCTACGGCACGCAACCCGACACACGTGCCACGGTACGAGAAGACCGAAATCAACGGTCGAACCGTAAAACCTGAAGGTCGGAAACACATGACTGACAGTCTGACACTCCGTACTCGACTGGAGTACCACCCACTAGAAGCACAGCCGGTAGCGTCCCCTGACGTCTTACACCGCACCGCAGGTGAACCGCCTGACGTGGTAGGTCCTACCCGAGGCGCAAACACCGTACAAGTAACCACAAACAAGTAACTAGATGGGGTCACGCCCGTCGACGTGGGTCCAACCGCCCCCAACCACGTGTGCACACACAGACCTTGCGTCACTAGGTCTGGTCCTCTGACCGGTTTTCCCCCGTAGCCGAACTCTGGCTACCGACGAGGGGCCTACGGTAACCGGTCCACAAACCGTCTCGAAAGGTGGGTGCCCGTACACCACTCCCAGGTGAGACAAGCACCTCGTACTGGTGGGCTACGACTAGTGGAGGGTCACTGAAGGAGTAGACTCTCGAGTCACGAAAAATAACGATGCAACCACAGGTACGAGGAACGATCCTTGTACCAACACCGACGCACGGTGACACAAGCCGAAGCTACCACCTCCCGGGACCCCATGGCACCCCCACGTGTAGCCCCCACATGATGCCCCGCATCAGTCGGACTACGGGTCAGCACAGGGATCGAGACTAGCTCGTCCGGGGTTCAAATCGGTAAAGAAGGGGAGTCACGGTCACCGGAGGACCGCCTCCAGTGGTAGCGGTCGACCCAGGACCGCTATCACCTGGTCACGGTCGGCCTGGAACCGCGACCACCCTGGTGCACGAAAACGTGAAAGCGGTCGCGTGAAGACCGCCTTCACCTGGTAGCGGTCTTCTAGAGACCGCGACCAGACTCCAACGGTCAAAAAACCATCTCGAAGACCGTGTCGGACCCCAGGCTGGAAGCGGTCGCCCCCTGACCGCTACCAGCAGTCGCGGTCAGTCGCGAGACCGCGACCACCTGCCGACAGCACAAGCCCCAACGTTCGAAATCTTGCTGATGGCGGTCCCCACCTGACCGCTACTTGATGAAGGCAGTTACTGGCAGACCGCTATCATCCCGGAAAACCGAGAACGGCCGGGAACGGCTAAAAACACCATTCCACGCCCCCATGCCTCCACCAGAGAGGGGGAAATCAAAGGAGAAGACCCCTGAGGACCCCTAGCATGATTCTAGGCCATCAAAATACGAATCCATGCATCGAATCCATAGATCGGGCGACTCTCCCCAAAACATGGAAAAACCCCAAACATGCTCAAATAAGCCCCTCTCGGCCTCCCCTCGGCCTATAAAACACGGGAATGATCTATAAGAGGCTAAGGAACGTCACCCTACCTCAATGGAGCGAATGCTCCGCCGAATCACCCACGAATCGCGATGAATGCTCGAAGCTTCACGAACTCCCCACGCTTGCCACGCTTGCCGCACGCCCACGAGATCGCCTCGCCGTCACCCACGCGTCCGCGCCGTCGCCCCGCCGCCGTCCGTAGCCGGAGAGGGGTTCGCCGCGTCCGAATGGGAGAGAGGGGGAGAGGAGGGTGTCACGGTGGGAAGAAACGGAGGACGAGGAAGAAGAAGAAAGAGAAAGGAGAAAAGAAAAAGAATTAGGGTTTTATAGAAAATCCGAATTTTTGGAAAAATACCAGAAAATAGAAAAATACATTTCCGAATCCTCGGAACGCACCGATCGTAACGGTACCACTCGTGCCCGGGTGAACCGCCCGGTTCGCCTGCAGCGAGCTTCTGAAGAAAAAGCCGAAACACACACCGGGAATCGGAAAACACACGCAGAAAAGCCGCGGAACGCCTCCGGGCCTCCGAAACGACTCCGGATCGCGCCGATCCGAACACGAAAGATGTCCGAAATAAAATTTCGGACACAACAGAGTCGGACGCTCCGAAACCAGATCTGGGACCCACGAAGAAGGATCCGAAAGGTCCGGTATATTACAGCCCCTCTCTATGTGGAGATAGTTTTGGTTGTAAAATTAACTTCCCCACCCCATGATCCCCCTCCTGCATGAGGTGTAGTGTTGTACGTTTCCCAATTTCAGGTTAGAGCGACACTGACGCAGCGTGCAGGAGCATACCCACGCTTCCCCACTCACCCACGTCTTCGGCTGGGATCGGCGTCTTCACACCGATCAGGTGAGCGCCTGGTTCTTCCCTTGCTGGATGAGTTTTACTTGTCTAGTATCGCTTCTGAATGCCCGTCAGACGGTGAGTTGAGCGCCTGCTCTATATTCGTCTTATCGTGTGCCCGCCGCGGAGTGAGACACAAGAGCTTCCCCACACCCGCGCCCATGGCGTATTGGCCGTCCACAAGATGGGAATCCCAGCCCCTTTGGGGGTCCAGCCCAAGCAACGCCAAGTCCCTGGAACGATTGGCTCCCACCCCTGATCCTCATCACCATCCCCCGATTATTGTCGGGAGATAGTGTGCGCCGCGCAATTGTGCAGTCTACGCGAGTCCGAGGTTCGACCTTGTATGCTTGCAAGTTTAAGTCCAAGGTCTTCGGGGTCACCCCCACCATCTATGGCTGTGTCACATCACTCTCTTCTGTAAATATTGACCTCCTGTCTGAAGAAGCGGTCACCGCTGCATTGGAGAAGAAAAGAGCGGGAAAGAGTAGAGTCTATCTGAGATCTTAGAAGAAAATCTGTGTGGAAAGAAAAGAAGAGTGTGGAGCAGCCCAACACCTGGTATGAGCCAGTCCAGTGCTGAGAAGAAGAGAAGAAAAGAGTGCAGCCGAGCTGAGGGACTCCAGTGCTGAGAAGGAAAACCTGAAAGAAAGTGGAGAGAACCTGAACTGAGTTCAGATATGCCATTAAAGCTTCATGACTTCGATCTGAAGCTACAGTTGGTTTCTCAATTTTGTTTTGCTTTTTATTTTTGAAACTCTACCTTTGCTTTCTATGTGTAGTGCTTCATTGACAGCAGAGTTTTTCTGGTGCTCTATTTTAGAGACCGGAGTGGTTTTTGACTGCTATGCAGCCGTGTGTGTTTGTGGGGTTTGTCCCCGTGTTTTGCTGCATCCTTGCAGCGTGTTTTCTTTGTTTTTCTTTTGGGGCTTGTCCCCGTGTGGTGCTGCTGCTCTGCAGCGTGTGTGTGGGGTTCGTCCCCGTGTTGTTGGTGCATGTAGTAGCGTGTGTGGGGTTCATCCCAGTGTATTGCTGCGAGTAGCAGCGTGAGGACTGTGTCCTCGTGTTAAGATGTGTATCAGTGGTTGTATGGGACTTATCCCCGTTGCTGCATTTGCAGTGTGGTAAAGTCTCACCGATTTGGTGAGGGGTGAACATAGGTCTGCGGGTTTGCAAACTGAACCATCTTAAAAATCCTCTGTGCAGTGGGATGAGATTTATGCGATTGTTCCTTTTCATCTATCCCCATTCACAGGAACTTGCATACTTCAGATTCACACAATCCTTGTGTGCATTATCGCTGTCCGGATTGGCATATCTTGTTAGGGAACATTAGTGTTCCATTACTCCACAGTTCATTAAGTGATCAGATTCATTTTTAAATCAGGTATAGTTTTCCAAAGTATCTATTCAAGCCCTCTCTAGATCCTACCGTGCATCCAACAAGTAATTTATTCTGTCGAAAATTCTCATATATAATCTAATATAGTTGTTCTAATTTTCGATGGATGTTATTCTATCGGAAAGATAGTCAAAAATTTCGACGGATATTTCGACAGACTTTTTGCCATCGGAAATAGACATTTGACTATTGGAAATGCAGATGGATTTTCGGACGGAATATTATCCACCGGAAATTTCCATTGCTAAATCCACATTTCCTTGTAGTGGTTTAAAACCAAAGATGTCATATTCGAGGGGGGGTTCGAAAATTTGAACTGCTGGTTCATCAGTATGTCAATTATTCCAACATGACTGAGGCAATGAGAGTGACCTTTGAAAATGGACAAACTCCAAAAAGAAATTCTTATTTTTAGTTTTAAATAATTTATTTACTTCAATTTGTTTATTAAGAAACCTATTTCATATATGTACATTTAATATTCTTTTGATTTTCTTTTTTTAATGTAGGGGGATCCTACCCATCCACATGACAGCGACAGGGGCAGACCATGATGTCGAGTGAACACCAGACATTTCTTAATTTTTCTTTGGCGAATGTTGTTAATAAATTGTACTTTTTTAAGCGCTGTATTTGAAATTTTTTGGATGTTATTTCAATTATGAAAGTGTGTATTTGTCATTTCAAATTGTGTTTGATATGTGTGAGATTTTATATTTGTTATGTAAATATGTTATTTTAATATTAAATAAAGAAATACTTTTAAAAATTAAAAAATAATTAGTGATAGATGGTTCTATCGCTAATCCATCGCTAATTAAAACTATAGAGGACATATTAGCGATGGATTAGTGGTAGAGTCGCGAAAAAAATATTAGCAATAAAATTTTTTCGTCTCTAATTCCTCGCTAACGGAGGTGGAAGTAGTGACAAAAAAATAGAGACGGCGAGTGCTATTGCTAATCTGTCTCTATTTTGCGATGGCATAGAGATGGATTAATATTATGATCGACAATCGTTTCTCTCTAATCTCTCTCTAAACGAAGAAAAATTAGCAATGGATAATTACATTTAGAGACATCATTGTCTCTCGATAATCTGTGTCTATTTAGCAAGATATTAATGATGAAAAATTTTCATTGATAAAATGTATTCAGTGACGAATTAAAGATGAAATAGCGACGGATATGTCTGTCGCAACTTAAAGGGTAAAATTTAACGATGCACGTGATACATCACTATTCCGACGTCAGTAACGACTTTTTGTAACGAATTAGCAAGGGATTATGGAATTCTTCCGTCGTTAACCGTGCATTTTATTTGGCCCACTTTCACTTACAATAATACCTTGGCAGATGTAGTAAAAAAAAATGATGCTATAAAGCATACACTTATTTTTCAGTTCACATTCAAGTATTACAAATTCTAGCAGCAGCAATTCAGTGTGAATAACATAAGGTTCATTTTTCTGCAAAAAGATATATGTTAAGGTAATAAACTAGTTCATCAAAAGATTTTTTCCTAATAAATTATTTGGACATTACTAATATGACCTACACTGATGCGTGTTTATATGATTATAGATGGCCGAGCCATAACCTCAAACGTGTTTAAAAGAAAAAAGAAAATGTGCAAAGGATGAGTTGCTCTTAGTTCATCTTAGTACTCCACGGTGATGTCAGACACGGAACTCGCGGGGTTGGGCAACTCCTCCAATGGAGCCCATTGGGCCGAACTTGAGAGCGAGAGAGAGAGAGAGAAAGAGAACAGGGCGAGGACGTCACTACCGGCCTCTGTTCGCAAACGCGGTTTCGGGTTTGCCAACTCCCATCTGAACACCCCCCCCCCCCCCCATGTCAGCCTTTAATCGGGTTCTGGGGAGGGGCCTGGGCCGCCGGAGGCGGCGGTGGTCGTGCCGCCGCTGTTATCTGCTGGTGTGATTTTTTTTCTTTTTTTCTTTTTTTTGGGAGGGGGGGGGGTGACGGTGACCGGTGTATCCACGTCACCATGCATCAGGTAAGCATTTGGGCAACGCCTCCCCTACCATTTCGGAAGGACGGCCAGGTCGATACCCCTCTCTCCATCTTACTCCATTCCCACTGCGTTCTCTCTCTCTCTCTCTCTCGATCCCCTCTTCCCTTCCTAGATTTTTATCTCCTAACAGCACCATAAAAAAACTCTAGTTTTACAGTTGACATGTGCCCTTATTAATACGCCCCCTCCTAAGCCCCTTCTCCCCTGACTTTCAGATCTCTCTCTCTCTCTTTCTCTCCTCATTCTTCTTCTTCATCGTCTTCTTCTAATTCTTCGCTTTTGCTCTAGCAGTCTTTCTCTCTCTCTCTCTCTCTCTAAACCTTTACTTGCCGTTGTGTGGGAAGGATGAGCTTCCTGAGCATGATGGAGGCGAAGCTGCCTCCGGGGTTCAGATTCCACCCGCGGGACGAGGAGCTTATTTGTGACTACCTCGCCAGGAGGGTCGCCGGCGACGGCAGCAGCGTCCCCATGATGGTCGACGTCGACCTCAACAAGTGCGAGCCATGGGACCTCCCCGGTGAGTAGTGCGGCCGCCACCTCCCCATCTTTCTCACCCCTGCATGTTACTGTCTTGTCTTCCTTTTTCATATATATATATATATATATATATTTATATATATGTTCGTCTTCATCCTCCCCTCCCCCCTCCCACCCGCCGACGTTCAGATTGATATTATCATCATCCATTCTTCTCTCTCTCCTTGATTGCAATTCAGATGAATAATCCAGTATGGATTTATTTGTGAGAATTATAGAGATTTAAACTGTTTATGTGGTCTAAATTCCTCTATGATCAATTCCCCCTGGGTTATGATGTGTGTGCTTCCTCTAGGTTCCTCATAAGCAGGATTGCACTAAATTAAGTTTCATCCCCTTCGTGGGGATCGAGTCGAGATTTGCAGAGAGATAGGTAGATGGATTCCACTTCCAAATGTCTTGTCCTCGATGTGGTTTGACATCACAAAGCACACGGTTTCCTTAAGCACCTGGAATTGCTACAAAAGTCTCTCTCTCTCTCTCTCTCTCTCTCTGCCCCCCCCCCCCCCACGCGCACACACATCCGACCTGTCCATGTGTTCTCCCAACATCAAATAAACCTTCTGTGAGACGCTACCATTTTGCAGGTGTCGAACTATCACCGTGGTTTCTATTTGTGCACAAATCCATTCCGAGTCTAGCTAGCTTGTTAACTCTCCAGCCTTGTGAAATCTTGAAGACTCATTTAATAGGTCATCCGGATTAACCGGCCGCGGGGCAGATTCTGTTCCTTGTGTTCATCTCATGCACATGAAATTCTGATGTGGACTGGAGGCCTCCAACAGCTGCCATTCACACCAAGCACATGGCATCACACTGTCACGCATATAATTAACCAACATATATATATATATATATATATATATATATATTTATGTATATATATATATATACCCACTTTGATCTTTATCGTATATTTCTATTCCTTCACTAGGAAATTAATATTTTTGATCTTATCTTGATCAACTTCGCCATCATCGCCATCATCACCATCAACTCTCTATCCCATCAAATCCTCTATATCAAATTATTTCCACTTAGCGAAGTTACCAGTCTTAATCTCTGTGGTTTTTCTGTTGACCCATCATCATACGAAACTTTCTTAAAATCAGCCAGTGAGAAGTGTAAATGGTAACTTGGTGGCTTATTTTGCCCCTTAGTTTATAAATAAAAGCCATTATTCGTATGGATTTTTCTGCTAACCCATAATTCAAAGTCCCCTCAATTATTGAGATTGTCAAATGAAATTCTGAAAAAAGAAAAAGAAAAAAACGCCATCTTTATCCTTTTTATTGGTAAGTAAGAGAGAGATGAAAGAGATACTTCTGCCATATCTGATCCCCAACCCAACCATCCATTTGTCCCCATCCCTCCTCCTCGGGCTGCTCTATATTGATGGTTCCAAAAGAGGAAGAATAACGGCTCCCCCCCCCCCCCCCGACTTCACATGGAAAGGCATTCCCCACAGGACTCTTATCCCCATTCCTTACCCCTCCCACTTATTTTTGTTTCTTTGGCTATTATTGCCATGTTGTCACTGTCTCCTTGGGGTGGCCGAGAAAGGAGATGCGACCAGATCGGAATAAGGCGAAACCGAACAAGGAAAAAAAGAAAACCATAGCCGCTATAAAAAATTTAAACATCCGGAATTTAAAAATAAAAGTTCAGAAAATTTACATCGCCTGGACTCTAATAATCGGATGCCTCGGCGTGTTGGAATGACGTGATAACCAACTACACCACGACACGCAGATGTAACGTCTCGAATATTCATCTAGAATATCTCTTATTTCTGTCTTTCTCTCTCTCTCTCTCTCTCTCTTTCTCTCACCCCTGTCTTCCTCTTTCTCTCTCTTCTCCGTCATGAGCGGCTTTCCTCCGGCCCCTTTCCGCGACGGAATTATTGGTACACTGTTAGGGGACGGCGACCAGCCGGCCCACCTCCCCCCGACACCGCGACGACGCGGCGGGGACGCAAGTCGCCGTCGTCCGAGCCAGGCCATGACGCGAATAAAGACGAGAGGGGTGTTGGGGGGAGCGCGTCCATATGGCCGGCCAACATCTCCTTCGGGGGCCTCCCCTCTCGGCTCCCTCTCCCCCTCTCGGCTCCCTCTCCCCGTGGTGGGTCACACCTCCGACGTCGAAACATATCGATTTCTCACCGTCCCTATTCCCCTCCACCACGAGCCCAGCCGCCGCCGTGTTGCTCCTTGGACAATTAATGATGGGTTTCCTTAATGTTCTTCTGCATATGGTTTCATGCAAACACAGCCGCCGGCGAAGTATTAATCATATGTTCAATGTATTCATACACGAAGAAGAAGTGCAAGTAGTTGTATCATGCGCCATGGTCAAGCTTTTTGCATGGTATTCATGTATGTGGAAGACTGAGCGTCTTGTACGTACTCAGTTCAAAGTTTTTGGCACGGTATTCAGAGAAGAACAAGTCCGAGTAGTTGCGTTATGCACTTATTTGGCGGCTTTTGACATGGTAAATATTCATACAACAGCAAGAAGTCTAAGCTGTTGTACGTATTGTGTTTTATAAGCTGAAGCTTTTTGGCGTCGTATTCTTATAAGGATGCAGACGCCTCAGTTGCCGTATTATATGTATTATAGAAGTACTTCGCTCGCGGAACATGTTTAATTAGGGCACTCATCGATCCATGCAAATTAAATTAAACCTTCTTCTTTTGGGTGATCACCAGAGACGGCGTGTGTGGGCGGGAAGGAGTGGTACTTCTACAGCCTGCGCGACCGGAAGTACGCCACGGGGCAGCGAACGAACCGGGCGACGGTGTCCGGCTACTGGAAGGCGACCGGGAAGGACCGGCAGGTGGTCGACCCCCGGCGAGGGGGACTAGTGGGAATGAGGAAGACCCTAGTGTTCTACCAGGGGAGGGCGCCCAAGGGGAAGAAGACTGACTGGGTCATGCACGAGTTCCGCATGGAGGGCCCTGCTGCTGAGCCCCCCAAGTCCTCCTCCTTCAAGGTGATGGTCTTTGATCCCTCTTCTTTCCAGTCTTCTCTCAGGAAAACACAGGTTCCTTGTTCAATCATAGTACGCAATTGTCTCATATTCCTCCCCCATCTACTTTCCCCTTCTTTTCATATTATTAATCTGTGTTGCCCTATCCGTTGGACAACTGAGTGGTTTGATACCATGATTAGGGTTCCTCTCAATATACAACAGCAGGTATACATATCTTTTTATGAATAGGTATAGAGATTGTTCATCGGTTTGCCTTCTGGGCAGGCACGCCAAAAGATTTAGAAGTTCCTGTTATGATGGCTACCTCTCCACTAATTAACATGAGCTGACAGATAAGAATTTATTCAGGATATACGGTAATTACAATAATAACTATATATGTGCAGGGGAATATTTGGAATAGTAACTGTACGAGCTTGGCCAATTTCGTGAAATACTATTGCATCCAACAAGCTCATCTTGACTTCCTTGTTCAGTGGTATTTGTCAAACAAGGGAACCCGGCCAGAAGCTGGTTTCTCAAGTGAAACTTGAAATAGTACAAGGTGTAGTGCATGCAATCTCCGCGGAAATGGAATAAAGTCCAAGAATTTGAGTCCAAATGGATGAGAGCATCGATCCACACGGGGCCGGGTAAAAAGAAGAAAATGGACAGTGTTTGAAGAATAAATTAAGTCGTCTTCATCGAAACAGTCAGCGGCATAAGAAAAAAACTCTTCCTCCAGTGTCAAAGGCCGCATATATAATTTCGCATTTATTTAACACCCGGCTTAATTAATTTGAGACCTCCACGTATAGTTTATGTATGGTCCAGTTAATTTTTGAACGTTAAGTTAGAAATAATTGGGTTTAGACGGTGTGATAATATGTCCATAATTAATATATATCTTTTTTCTTGCAGAGTTTTTTTTTTCTTTTCTTGATTGAGGAAGAGGAGGATAAATCTATGAGATGTCGTCTCTGCCACGGAATCTTTCCGTTGTTTGCTGACAATTCAGACTTTCCTTCCCTTCCGATCTGTTGCTTTCATGGATCTGTCAAGGTTATCGTTAGACGCATAATTGTTTTCTGCATCATTTATAGTTTTTGTCATCTCTGTCCAAATCAAAATCAGAATTCCCCACCAGGGATAGAGTCATTAGAGAGAATTTCTTATGTGAAACCGTTGTGTCATCAGGCACATAATCATGCATGGAATGAGGACATGCAAGTCCGATGACATGTCATTTTCGATCACCCCACCCCCCCCCCCCCCCCGCGCGCGCGCCAACCCCCGAAAGAAAGACTGCAAAAGCCCTGCTTAGGAAGCATTAATTCTCAAATCATACAAGCGAAAGATGATTTTGGATCTTGGCTGGCCAAGTCAGGTGTCCCAATATTTGCAACTACCATCAGAGGAAAACAAGACATATGTGTAGTCCAAAAGTTGTTCATGCACTCATTAAACATATATATATATATAGCTGATTTGCTCATTTATATATTCTTTTTGGAAATATGTATTTGCACTTCATGCATGATATATTTCTGACTCCCAGCTCGTTCTCCTCTTCGCTGCTCTGAACAGGAGGATTGGGTGCTGTGTAGGGTCTTCTACAAGAGTAGAGGGCTCTCTTCCAAAACAAGCATGGAACACTGCTATGACGACACGGGCTCTTCCTCTCTCCCTCCACTCATGGACACCTTCATCAGCTTTGAGCAAGCCCCGATGAATCTAGAGGGCAATGAGCAGGTGCCCTGCTTCTCCAGCTACCCTCAACAGCCTCACCGCCAAAATCCGCCGCCGTCGATGCCGGCCTCGCACCTTCCTCCTCTGGGCCACATGCCCATGACGACCAAGGGCTTGGCACACCTGGGGGGCATTCCTGACTTGGGTTCCTATCTGAACCCATTCAATTGTGAGAAGAAGGTCATCAAGGCTGTTCTGGATCATCTGATCACTAAGAACGACGGCAACTTGAAGCCAGAGGCGGCGCAGAATCCGGCGGAGGGGAGTTCTGAGAGCTACTTGACTGAAACTGGTGCACCCTCCATGTGGAACCCCTTTTAATCTCTCCTGAGGTTCTAGTGCATCTAAAGGGTGGGGTGGGGGGAGGTTATTCTTTAGCTGCTGTTCATCTGATAAAGAACCTGTACATACCTAAACTGCAGCACTTGTATGATACATATAGATGGGTTTTCTTTATCATCTACATATAGACTTATTCGCTACCTTCCCTACATTAATGTTGGAATATCCTTGTCTCCCCTTCTCATTGAGTTCACATGTAAAGATGATCGATCGTGATTGAGGGTCTGCGACAGACCGGGATTCTTAGAGCATGTTCCTTCTCGTAGCCGGCCTTGCACCTCAAAGCATACTGCCGAGAAACTAAGAAGGATAATCATAAGCTATATACGACTTTTCACTCGACTTTCTCATCATTTATTCAACGACCACTTGACTTTATTATCCAGGACTAAAGCGCTTCTGTCGAAAGTACTGATGGCATGCCGCCCCCCACAAGTTGATTTTCCTACTAGAGAAGAACAGTAGAATATTCTTCAATGACACCCTAAGCCGTTGAGTAATCTGTGTGTGGTTCGTAGTGGCACATGGCTTACCTGGGCAATTAATTAGACCTTGCTAGTACGTATGATGAAATAAATATACGATGGATCATGGATGATTAACTGAGTTATTTTTAAAATACCCCAAGAAAAGTTTTTTTTTTTTTACAACATCTCTTTGTTGCAAGTTTTTTGTAACCCTGTGTGATATTTGAACCGTTATTCATATATATTCTTTGCTCCTGTACTACGTGCCACCCAGGGATTGCCACGTACGCATGACCCTCAAAAAGCTGGCCTGGGGACATTCATGAACAGTTCCAGCGTATGCATAAAAGTTCGAGTGTAGCAGGGATTTGTCAAAGTTAAAACTTTTCTACTGGCGTATGCAAAAGAGACATGCTTAAAGCATGTATGGCCCGGTAATGATAATTTGTTGGAACAGCCCTCTACGGGTGACATTGGTTCACGTGGAGTGGTACATATGTCTTATAACGTAATTCAAATTTTACGTATTCTCAACGCCACAAATGAGACTTTTAATATAATCTAAAGTTGACCAATAATCATCTAAGGGAGATAAATAAGTATCTAAAGATAATAAATAGATATCTAAGACGGACAAATAATTAACTCCTATTATATTTTGCACATTCCTGATGTGACGAATGAGATTTCTAATGTCATAAAAAGTGACAAATGACTAACTAGGAGGGACAAATAGCTATCTAATTAATGTTGACAAATAACTATCTAAGAGGGATAAACAGTCACTCCTGTCAGATTTTGCGCATTATCTAGTTGATGAATGAGATTTTCAATGATATTTAAGTCTGACAAATAACTATCTAAGGGGGACAAATAGTTATCTAAGAGGGATAAATAGACATCTAAGGATGACCAATAGCGCTATCTAAGAGGGATAAATAACCAACTCCTGATTTCGTAGATTCTCGAGATGACGAACAAGATTTTCAATACTATCTAAGAGTGACAAATAGTTATCAAGAGGGGCAATTAGTCATCTAAGAGTGACAAATACTTGAACAAGAGTGACAAATACTTGGAATGACATCATGATGGTAGAATGGCGTCGACAGATGTGTCATCTGGGGAATGTGCAAAATGTTATAGACATCATAGGACGTATGTACCGCTTTACGTGAATCGATGATGTTTCTAGATGATTGTTTCGGCAAAATATTACTGCACGGCCGTACATGCAGTAAGTATTTCTCTGTATAACCAGGCTAATTAACTTCCATTTTTGATCAAGACTGAGTTCGGAGCATACCCCAGCACCGCATGACGTTGCTTGTATATGTATGTATGGAGGGCCAACATGCGCTTAAACCATTCTTCGTAGGCTATTGACTTCTAATTCTAAAGTTAGGATATATTAATTTGTTATTCGGAAGAGCTGAATCGATTTGTGTTTTTTCTCCAAATGATTGTTGTGACTATGATGATACAACCCCACCGATTAGGATGCAACAACAACAGCTGGATACCATGGAGTTAGCGTTAGCTCACCAATGTGATCCCACATAAATTTTTTAATTGGATGTATGAGGTCAGAATAGATTTGCTGACCTAAGGGCAGGTAACTGATCAGCAGATGGTTCTCCCCTTTTACCAACATCACCCTCTGATTATATAAATGCCTATTCTTATTCTTTCATTCGTCTTACATCCACATTGGATTGGGGTGTTTGAACCAACTAAGATGAGAATCTCACTTACCCTTAGCTTTTTTAGTGTGGGATTCTGAGAAAGCAACACGTAGCCTAACTCCAAACTTACGATTGTGAACATCATCTGTTGCAGTTTCGTTGCCACAATAAATTATATGAACCATATGACAAAGCCCAGCTCACCCAACTCGATTAGCAAAATGAAGAGGTGGATGTAAAGGCCAGAGCATCATGCAAAGATAAACTATATATCATCGATACGAAGCGTATCCCTAACCAAATTGTGCATATATATATATACACACACACACAAACATACAAGGAGAAGAGACTTGTGATGGAATTAAGAAAATATGTGCTACTAAACAATGATGCATTTTGGAATTCTAGGGCTGCATTCTTTATGTAATCCACGTGATGCTTCTTGTCTGCCAGACATGCAGGCAGTTCAGACATAAAGAATACCATGGTCTTCTTCCTAGGGATTAGCGTCCCCCCAACTAATCCCATCTTCTAATTCGTCTCAACCATCTGTACTACTCTACACCAGTGAGTCCTCAGCATGCCCAATGCTTCTCACACAAGGCATGCATGCCTTGTTCATGTGTGTATATATACAGGCATGTGATGAGCTTGGGGTGGGCATGTGAATTAAGGATTGCCACATGTACTCTAGTCTTAGCTTCATCACATCCATCTCATATGCCCTCCAGTTTACCACCCCCACTTTAATTAACATTCTAATCATACTTTAGCCTGAAGAGGGCATTCAACAACTCCATTCTTCTTGAGACTATGGTTGTGAAGAGAAAAAGTGTTGCTGAAGGGAGGCGACTAGATCACCTAGGAACATCATTTTCTAACAATGGCCTTGCAGCATTGGGCTCAGCTGATGTTGTGTCATGCTAACAGCTCAATGGCATTCATGTCGTGTGAGTGTACAAGGAAAAGACGTGCTAAACATGCAAAAATTGGAATGCCAACGGACAAGCACCGACTACTAGCACGCATTTGTATTATTGATGTCATAAACAGTTGTGTTCACAGCGTCCACACACAATCTAAGCTGGTGGGCAACTTAGCATTATTCACATGTTAACCAGATTCGACTAGATCTTTCAACTGGACAGCTCGAGGGCCGTGGACATAAATGCCTATTACGTCAAGGGCATAAACACTGCAAAAGAAATCCCTACATAAACGAAGGAAATAAAAGCTGTCTATTATACGCTAGCAACATGAAAAAGGTGTATAACACTGCACCAAAAACAACATATGCCTACGACAAATGCCGTAGGTAAAGACACAAAAAAATTTAGGTATAAAATTTTCCAATGTCACTTTCTATGCTTTTATGTCATCTGTAAAAACTGCGTAGGTAAAGTTTAACTTATGCGACAAAAAATCATAGGAATATGGATGCTAACACCTACGATTCTATGACATAGATAATTACCTACGCTAAATATCCATATGTATAGAATTTCTCTATTCCTACGATTTTATCCGGTAGGTAATTTCCTAAGATTATTCGCGTAGGTAATTTTCTACAATTTTTTTCGCGTAGGTAATTTCTTACGTATGTAATTTCCTACTATTTATTTCGCGTAGGTAATTTTCTATGAATTTATATTGCGTGGGTAAAACTTTACCTATGCAATTTTTAACGACGACCATAATATTCTCGAAAAATCGTAAGTAACGTGAACGAAACATAATATAGATAACCCATTTGAACCGTAGGTAAATTATATTAAACATAGGTAACAATTTAAATTATAAGTAATGTGCACAAATCGTAGGTAACCTGTACGAAATGTAGGTAACTGGTGACGCGTTTTTTAAAGCTTAAGCTTATTCATTTTTATTTATCATTTGGCGTGCCAGTCACCGGAGTGACAAATTCATTGTGCGCTCGATCTGACTCGGTCAGTCGATTGTGAAGTCCGTGTCGGGACCAGAAGTCCGTCATACCATAAAGGCTATGACGTTAATTACATCCTTCCAGAAGAAGGAAAACCCTTGATTAATCGCCAGAGATTGAGGGTGATGTGACACAACCTCGGACCTAATGCAAGCAAGCACAATCGCAATCTAAATGGGCCAATTTGGGCCGCCGCTCTCTCGTCGCTCACCCAAGCCCGGGATAACTTGGCAATGCCAAGGTGAGGTTGAGGGGTTGGGCCCTTGCTGGTAGAGGGCCAGCAAGGCCAAGATTTGATTCCCAATGGATTTGGAAGCCCAATTCAACGGGGCCGACGAAGTGCCGAAGGCACCGGTTGCACTCTTCCCACGGTGATCACTCAAGGCAATGGGGCTTGAGGATCGGGCTCTCACTCGCATAACCAGCGGAATTAGAACTAATATTGAAAGACAAGCACTGAGTGGAGTGAAGGTTTGAGCACTTACTCGACCGGTTTGAAGAAACCGGTCCCGGTCGGAGACGAGGGCGAGCGGGGAGGCGAGTGGATCCCCACACGCCGCGGCGGTGTCGCTTGACCTGCCCAAACAAATTACACCACTACACCTCTCGCAGGAGGGGGAACTTGGGGTGGGGGTTAATGATATTACATCAATACTACCTCCACGCAGGGAGGGGCCTTCAGCCGGCCAAGCGGGGTGGGGAAACCAAAGCAAAGAACGAGGAACAAGGGTGGACGCCGAATCTGCCTGCTGTCTGCGAACCAGGATAGAGGGTCGGTGTTGCTGTTGTAGATCTTGCTCAGGAATTTCGCTGATGGCGAGACCGGCGGCAAAATCTTCGTAACAGGAAGGGGAATGCCTCAGAATTTTTGGAAATTCTTCTGGACTCGCTGCAGGTCGGGGCAGGATCTTGAACAGGGCCTCTGTTTCTCGGACTAACAGGGGCAGGTCACCAACAGTAGGATGCAGAGGCTGTCATGGCTGCTCCCGAACTCCAAATTTTATGCCGTCAGTGCCGTTAGAACCGTGGGTGAGTCCTCTTTGCAGCAAAAGAAACGGGGACGCTAGAAGAGAACGGAGACGATCTATGGAGCCAGAAGAGTGAGGAGGTGTCGATGCAGACTGGGGAAGGCAGAGCCGCGCGACCGTGGAAGAAAATTGGTAACTTCTGTTCCCGGATGCTGAATGGGCTTCCGCTTCTTGATTCTGAAAGTAGACAGGCCGATGAAGAACTTTGAAGAAGAACTTGAGGACTGATTCCTTCGGGGTTCGTCGTGGCAGAGCTTCTAATCTGGCTCAGGTCCTCAGCCGAGGCAGAACCGCGCAGCTATGGGAGAATGGACCTCCTGGACGACTCGGAGGTCGGAAGAAGACGAAACCACTTCGGTTGCGAAGGCGACTGGCAGACGCTTCCGACGATGGCTCTTGGGTCTTCAAACTCGTCCGGAGGAGGTCGTGGTGGCCGCTGCAAGTTACTGGTCTGCTGTAGATCTTCAGTTGAGAGCTGTAGGTTGATGATGATGGGGGGGAATGGGGTATATGGGAGGGGAAATGGGGGTGGATGAGTGTGGGGAAAGCCCGGGCTGTGAGGGGGTCTAGGAGGGGGTGTTCTAAGGTGGGGGAAGGGAAGAATGGGGTCTGAAAGGGGGTCTAACAGGTGGTGGGAGGAGGAGCTACGAATTTGGGAAGGTGGGTGAGAGGAGAAAGTGAGGGGGGGGCACAAGTGAGTGGAGGGAAGGGTGGATTTCAAATTTGAAATGGCCTTGGAAGTTGTGGGGTTGTGTGGGGAAGGGGTTGATTGTGTTGGAATGGGGAAAGTGATGTTGGAATGTGGAAGATGGTGTTGGAATGGTGAGGGATCTTCTTGGGACTAGGGGGTGGAGTAATGGAGGCCATAGGGAAGTGGAGGGCTTTAATGATGGTAGGTGGGGGTTGAGGTGGTTGGGAAGGGAGGAGAGAGAAGAAAATTCGAAATTCGGTGTTGAGGAGAGAGAAAGTGGAGTAAAAAAAGAGAGATTAAGAGAGGGAAGGGTGGGGAATCTCTCCCCTAGGGTTTCTCACCCAAAGAATGTTGGAATCACTCCACTAAACTAAGCTTTGGACTCTCAAATGGCATTTTTTTCATTGATTGATTCATTACCTCCAAATGAAGGAAATGGGGCCCTATATATAGGAAACCCACATTTTACAATAAGACCCTGACAAAAGACTCATTGACAAATAACCGAAGGGGTAGGGAAGCTCATTGGGCCAAGCCCGAAGAAATGGGCCCAATTAGCACATTACACATTCTAATGACACTCAAACATAGGAAAATAAATGTAAGACCTAGGGACATGACTCAAATAAAATGCAAATTACATCAAATGACTCAAGTAAAATTACATAGGACTCAAAATTAAATGACTAAATCATGCCGGATGCAACCGGGGCGAGGAGACGAGCTATGAATGTGGGCATGGAAGGTGATGTCCACATCATACTCCCGGGGTGCGGAGAACTCGACTCCGTCGAGTAAGTATCCTTCCCTCCTTGGAAGGTGTAGAAGTGGTACTACCTTCAAGTCTTCCGAACGAGACCGATCCATCCACCTGCCGAGATAGCGCTCATATACCTTGCTCCGTGTGGTAGTGACTTGTTCATCCAATATTTGTTCAATTTGTTCACGCTGGACTCTCTTGGCTGGTGGTTTATCATCATGGGTGGGTGCTCTCTCAAGGGAAGAAGTAGGCTCAATCTCCTCACTAGGTACCACCGTGGGTCCCTTATATGGCACTAGGTCGGCAACAATGAATGTGAGACTTATTCCATACTCCTCAGGGAGATCTAACTCGTAGGCAATTGCACCTATGCGCCTCAAGACCTGGAAGGGACCAGCCCCACGTGGCCTCAGTTTAGAGTTGGCTCCCGGGGAGAGCCTCTCCATCCTTACCATCACAAAGTCACCCACTTGGAATTCTTGGTGACGCCGATGAGAGTCGGCCAGCCTTTTATAAGTCTCATTCTTTTTGCTGATGTGCTTGCAAAGGTTTTCATGCAATTTTGTGAATGCTATCCTTTTAGTGGTTATGGGTGGACCTGGACAACCATAGATGGACCTATCATGCCATGATGTCATATGGACCATGATGAACCTTGGTGGGCCGGTGCAACCATATGTGGACTTATCGTGCAATGTTGTCATGTAGACTTTGGTGGGCCTAGGTGGGCCGGGGCAACCATATGTGAACCTATCATGCAAAGTGGTGATGAATGTCGGGGGACTCGGACATCCGTAGATACTTTTGTCATGCTTAAGACCTATGATGAATGAAGGTGGACCATGACATCCGAATATAGACCACTCATACTTTCTACTTGACATGTGGGTGATATGAATGAAAGGACCCAACATAGTGTTCATGCCAAGGGGTGTGGTAAGCCTAGACACATGCATGCCTTTCCCAAAGGTGACTTCCATGTGTAGAGGTGTGGGACAACCTTTGAACTCCCATTGGAAAGGATCGAATGGATCTAAGAAGGTGATTATCATGGGGTGGGGCACCACCTTATTACCTAGGGATATATGGTCCAAGGTTATGGCTCCCAAGGTGCAACCCGGGTCATGGATGAGGTGGGTTTGGTCCAATATGGTGGGTGAGGGTAGGCAAGGGTGGGTGGTTGGTAAGATGGTTGGGTCATATGAGTTCCTTGACTCCCATTGGAAGGGATCATATGGATCATAAAATAGGTCACTTAGGGGGAGGAACTCCATGTCCTCAAGATCCTTAAAAGGTGCTAAGTCCTCCTTCCCTATGATAGTTGGGCCAATGTTCTTGATAAGTGGGTCGGCCATGAGTGGAGGGCTTGGCTTTCTACCCGAGATAAGAAGCTCTAAATCGAGGAGAAGGTTGGGCTCATTCGGTGTAGGGAGGAATAGAAGGAGGTCGCTAGTGTAGCAACCATTGGTGCAAATCGAGGTGATAGACCCTATGCATAGGTGTAGGAGGCTAAGGCACCTAGGTTGTTCGGCCATAGGGGTCAATATGCTAGTGAACTCAATTTGCCATGCTAAGCCCCTAAGAAAATCCTCTAAGGTCTCCACTTGATAGGATGCTTGGATTGTGGTGTGATAGGAGAAGATGGGCACTAGGGGAAAATTTTGTTCTATGGGAGGGCAAACATGGGTCGAGGTCTCTCTAATTAGGCTCTCCCTTAGCCACCTAATAAGGGACTCTTCTAAGATAAATTCAGCCTTATCTAGAGGGGGTGGTGTAGGGTGAAGATCCTTGTGCGAGGCTTCCTCTTCAATTGGGACATGGGAGCTCTCTATGGAGGGGATAGGTTCCCGAGGGATATTTGTCTTCATGTGGCAAAGCGGGTGGACTACTTCTTCCAAAACTAATGGAGTGGGAAGGTTCTTTGATGGTGGGGTGATGATGGCCGGAGTATGGTGCACCCGTGGTGGTGAACAAGGGTGGGATTCCCGCGGGTGAGAGAATAAAAGGTTGTTGAATTTAAAGGTTCCCGAAAGGTGTGGCGGATGCACTAGGCAAGTCCGACGTGTTGGGTCGATGTCGGCATTCCTTTCATCTAACCATTTCTTACCTAGGATTATACATGGACCCGCCAATGTTCCCTTTTGACACCAAGCCCCATCCAAATACTTAGTCTTCCCGAACCATTTATGGAATTCAACGAAGACTAGGTCTCCGTTGTGCACAATTTGTCCAGTCGTAGAGAGGGTGGCTACAATTTCGGGGGATACCCAATTATCTTCTTCCATGTCGATGAAGTCAATTTCTGTGGGGCTCCCATTAGGTAGGTATGCTTGGGATATGATGGGAATTGGGGCCTTTTGGTCTGTAGACTCAATGACAATGGGAGGTGGATAATGCATAGAACGATCCGATGAGAACTCTAATGCAAGCGTGCCCATGGACTTGACTTGTGAGAACAAATCAAAACCCGGCTCTGATACCACTTGATGTGACACAACCTCGGACCTAATGCAAGCAAGCACAATCGCAATCTAAATGGGCCAATTTGGGCCGCCGCTCTCTCGTCGCTCACCCAAGCCCGGGGTAACTTGGCAATGCCAAGGTGAGGTTGAGGGGTTGGGCCCTTGCTGGTAGAGGGCCAGCAAGGCCAAGATTTGATTCCCAATGGATTTGGAAGCTCAATTCAACGGGGCCGACGAAGTGCCGAAGGCACCGGTTGCACTCTTCCCACGGTGATCACTCAAGGCAATGGGGCTTGAGGATCGGGCTCTCACTCGCATAACCAGCGGAATTAGAACTAATATTGAAAGACAAGCACTGAGTGGAGTGAAGGTTTGAGCACTTACTCGACCGATTTGAAGAAACCGGTCCCGGTCGGAGACGAGGGCGAGCGGGGAGGCGAGTGGATCCCCACACGCCGCGGTGGTGTCGCTTGACCTGCCCAAACAAATTACACCACTACACCTCTCGCAGGAGGGGAAACTTGGGGTGGGGGTTAATGATATTACATCAATACTACCTCCACGCAGGGAGGGGCCTTCAGCCGGCCAAGCGGGGTAGGGAAACCAAAGCAAAGAACGAGGAACAAGGGTGGACGCCGAATCTGCCTGCTGTCTGCGAACTAGGATAGAGGGTCGGTGTTGCTGTTGTAGATCTTTCTCAGGAATTTCGCTGATGGCGAGACCGGCGGCAAAATCTTCGTAACAGGAAGGGGAATGCCTCAGAATTTTTGGAAATTCTTCTGGACTCGCTGCAGGTCGGGGCAGGATCTTGAACAGGGCCTCTGTTTCTCGGACTAGCAGGGGCAGGTCACCAACAGTAGGATGCAGAGGCTGTCCTGGCTGCTCCCGAACTCCAAATTTTATGCCGTCAGCGCCGTTAGAACCGTGGGTGAGTCCTCTTTGCAGCAAAATAAACGGAGACGCTAGAAGTGAACGGAGACGATCTGTGGAGCCAGAAGAGTGAGGAGGTGTCGATGCAGACTAGGGAAGGCAGAGCCGCGCGACCGTGGAAGAAAATTGGTAACTTCTGTTCCCGGATGCTGAATGGGCTTCCGCTTCTTGATTCTGAAAGTAGACAGGCCGATGAAGAACTTTGAAGAAGAACTTGAGGACTGATTCCTTCGGGGTTCGTCGTGGCAGAGCTTCTAATCTGGCTCAGGTCCTCAGCCGAGGCAGAACCGCGCAGCTGTGGGAGAATGGACCTCCTGGACGACTCGGAGATCGGACGAAGACGAAACCACTTCGGTTGCGAAGGCGACTGGCAGACGCTTCCGACGATGGCTCTTGGGTCTTCAAACTCGTCCGGAGGAGGTCGTGGTGGCCGCTGCAAGTTGCTGGTCTGCTGTAGATCTTCAGTTGAGAGCTGTAGGTTGATGATGATGGGGGGGAATGGGGTATATGGGAGGGGAAATGGGGGTGGATGAGTGTGGGGAAAGCCCGGGCTGTGAGGGGGTCTAGGAGGGGGTGTTCTAAGGTGGGGGAAGGGAAGAATGGGGTCTGGAAGGGGGTCTAACAGGTGGTGGGAGGAGGAGCTACGAATTTGGGAAGGTGGGTGAGAGGAGAAAGTGAGGGGGGGTGGGTGGAGGGAAGGGTGGATTTCAAATTTGAAATGGCCTTGGAAGTTGTGGGGTTGTGTGGGGAAGGGTTGATTGTGTTGGAATGGGGAAAGTGGTGTTGGAATGTGGAAGATGGTGTTGGAATGGTGAGGGATCTTCTTGGGACTAGGGGGGTGGAGTAATGGAGGCCATGGGGAAGTGGAGGGCTTTAATGATGGTAGGTGGGGGTTGAGGTGGTTGGGAAGGGAGGAGAGAGAAGAAAATTCGAAATTCGGTGTTGAGGAGAGAGAAAGTGGAGTAAAAAAAGAGGGATTAAGAGAGGGAAGGGTGGGGAATCTCTCCCCTAGGGTTTCTCACCCAAAGAATGTTGGAATCACTCCACTAAACTAAGCTTTGGACTCTCAAATGGCATTTTTTTCATTGATTGATTCATTACCTCCAAATGAAGGAAATGGGGCCCTATATATAGGAAACCCACATTTTACAATAAGACCCTGACAAAAGACTCATTGACAAATAACCGAAGGGGTAGGGGAGCTCATTGGGCCAAGCCCGAAGAAATGGGCCCAATTAGCACATTACACATTCTAATGACACTCAAACATAGAAAAATAAATGCAAGACCTAGGGACATGACTCAAATAAAATGCAAATTACATCAAATGACTCAAGTAAAATTACATAGGACTCAAAATTAAATGACTAAATCATGCCGGATGCAACCGGGGCGAGGAGACGAGCTATGAATGTGGGCATGGAAGGTGATGTCCACATCAGAGGGCCCTTGGGACCGAGGAAAAATATATGACAACAATGTTCATCGTGCAGAGCAGGTTATAACGCATACGAGCATGGGGGATCGAACTTAAGAAGAATTCAAGTTCATGCATCAATATAATTTTGAGAAAAGAGATACTTTCAGTCCCGAGGAGACTGGGTCATGGCCATGATGGGGGCGACCCCTTGAATCCAGACATGGCTACTGGGACTTCAAACGTGTATTTCCCTTGTGGGGTCCAAGGGAGATGAGATATCCGTAAAATTCACCAGAATGTATGACTTATTACATTTTCTTTTGTTTTTTTATTATTTATTATTCATTATTTTATTTATTTATCTATTATTATTCATTTTTATTATTATTTTGAATGGATTATCGTCCACATGGAAATGATAGGTGGAAAGAGCTCGACTCATGGTTGGCCAAGTGGGTTATGGACGGCAAGGCATGGAATGCCCAAGGCTCAAAGGATCAGGATGATTGCTAATTTAGAGGTTTTTCTTCTTCAGTCGCATTGACCAGGCCTTGGGTTGCGTCGACCTATCCAGGTGCTGCATCGACCTTGGCTTGGGGTGCACCGACCTTGCTTTGGCCATTTCCTTCAGCTGCACCGACCTAGGTTTGGTCATTTCCTTCAGCTGCATCGACATTGACTTGAGGTGCATCGACATGTCTATGCTACCCCCTTCAGATGCATCGACCTGTCTAAGTGGTGCATTGACCTGCCCTTGGCAGTTTCCTTTAAGCTGCATCGACCTGCACATGTGATGCCTCGATCTGCCCATGCAGCTCCTTTCAGTTGTGTCGGCCTGCCCAAGTGCTTCGCATTTCAATGTTGCTGAGTTGAGAGATTTTGGACTGTGGTGTTATAATCACTGCAGAAAGTATTGACATTGGTTGCTGGGCAGCTGCCACTAAATTTGCTGTCATACTGTTGCATCAGCTATTAACATATCAATGTTTCCATGAGGCAAAGCAGGGCGACCACTAGAATATTTGGTGGCGAAGCCCTCTTGGAGAACACAGATCCCACAGCACATGACTACACTAAACATAACAAGAACAGCAAGGCAAATACCCATGATTCTCCCAAAAATCATACGAAGCCAGGAGTCCTGCTGCCAATCAGATGCCAAATGAGGGTGGCAATCAGTGCCTTGATCAATGACTTTGCTTAGAGGAGCAGCATCTTTCTCACTATCTTTAGAGACCCGACTGATTATAGCCTGTCTGCTGGTTATGTCCGTTGCATGTTGAGTTTGGGTGCTATTCTTTAAAGCATGACTTGTCTGAACTCTCAAGTCACTTCTTGTTGACAGATCATTTTATCGTTGCAATCTTCTGAATCTAAATCAGGCTTCACATTAGATTGTCCTTTCTGATGAAGAATGTTCCTCACATTTGGATGTTGGTCAGAATGAAATTTGCATAGGGCAGTGGACCAGTCAATCTGACATGATGATCCTGTATATGGCTTGGTTCTTAAAAATTAATGTTACAAGCTTCATGAGTGTCGAAGTGAGTAGGGGCATTCTAAGGTTCGCTAATTTGCTGAACTTGTAGATCTGAGCTCTTGAATTTAGGAAATGGATTGCAGTTAAAATATTTTCACAGCTACTGAAATTTCTCAGGTCACTAGGGACCTCTAACCGTTGTGGCTTCTGGACTTTACGAATTCTTCCAGAGTTACTGCTCTATCTGAAATGAATTTCCCAGGGTGACTGTTTCTGAATTTGCTTGAAAGCTTCAGAGTTTTTTTTTGAATGACCAAGCAATGCACAATATATTTACGCAAGATGCAGCTCAGCCTTGATGTCCTTGAGAGTTCTTATGGAACAACATCATCATTTTTTTTAACTTAATCACACCTGCAAGCTTCACTGAATTGCTTGAACGCGGTGTGCTAACTTTGCTAGCCCGCGAACAGAGATCTATTCGTATGAGCTGCAGCCGTGACATCTGGTGGGTTTAGCTGTGACACCGGGAATGACCCGTCTGCTGACCTGACTTCGAGAACCTGTGCTGATGCTCTAGCCGCTTATCCAAAACTTCATATCTTCACTTAGCCATGTATTCCCATAAGATGGGAGTTTGAGCAGATGTGCGTGACTGGTCTCCATCAGATCAGCACTCCCTATGTAAAGATCTGAACTCTACGGATCTTGGTCAGCCTGACTGGTCTTCTCTGATCTCTCCCAATGTTTATGTCAGAGGCACTCTCTTATGCATGCATATACAGGTTCCATATGGGTGCATATGAGGGGATGCATGTAGAAAGGCTCCTGCCACCATGGGGCGGTCCGAAGGCCTGAGCATTTGCTGACTGGAGTAGCTATGCTGCTATGGTACAAGTGAGGCCAATAGGTTAAACAAAATGGTCCTGCATTGATCAGAGTTATGAGCATATGGATTTGTCAAACCCAGACAAACCACTCGCGGGACAAATCCTTTTCCATCTTATCTCCTCTGGTGAGACATGTTGTCTAGCCATGCATACACATGTGCAAGTGCCCCTGCTATTGTATCTATTGCTTAACGTGCTGTTGCAGCTACTGTTGCTGGAGTTGTATCAGAATAGCCAGTCTTCTGAAGGCATGCTAAAATGCTTCGTAGCTGCCCATCTTGCTGCATGAAGTCTGTTAGGGATATTGCCTTCAATGGCATTCCAGAAATGACATGATTAGCCTCAGGGTCAACTAATATAGAAGTGCTGCCAACATCCCAAAGGGAGGGATTTAAGTCATGAGGATTTTCCCTTGCTCCCTTCAACCTGTTTTCCTTGTCCCAGATGGAACCAAAGGCCCTGATCACCTGATATACAATAGCTTCATTCCCAGCCCATCCGGTTTGGGTAATTGATGCTCTTTTCTTTCCTCATCCACACATACTCATTTAAGTCTATGTCATGGAAATGCAGGCAGGAGGAACCTTATATTGCCCCATATGAAAGCATGAATCTGTGATCAGGGATCCGGATGGCGGAACAATCTGATGTTTATTTATTATATATTTTTTTTTATTCTTCATGCGACTTAACTCTATGGCATATGTGTATACATGTGTGCCCATGTGTGTTCAGAATAAAGAGAAATATGCTCAATGCAAGGACTCTCTGCAGGCCGTGATCCTTCATAAAGAGCTGACAATATGCGTATGAGTGACTTTGGTTTGTTGAAAACACAGCGTGCTGAAAATGCAGTCTAAGATGAGGGCTGGGTCAAGGGGATTTGACCTTATGCAAACCAATGCACCAGTGTGGTGGACCAAGAGGTGGCAGTCACAAAGGGGTCGACCCCTAGGTCGACAAGGGTCGACTCTTTTGGAGCAGATAAATATTTGATGGGGAATTCCAACCAAAGGGCCAGAGTGCATCTGAGGGGTAGTAGTCTGTAGTGTACATGGACCTGATTTATGCTCTGCCAGTGCATTGCCAATACCCATATGTGCATCCTTGACTTAATGTTCTGTTGAGAAAGCTGTCCAATGTGTAACCGTGCAACTACGCTGTCATGTTCATGATGAGTGCAGACCTTCCCTTCTCATGATGCAAAGTGTTCAGGTGCTCATTTAATTTCAGAGGTGCAGGAGGGCTATGCCATTTGGTTTAAAATAGTGCAATCAGGGGAATGCTCAAACGGAGGCATTAAGTTTCCTGCTTATCTTAGATGCACAGAGCCGCTGGTACTCATGTTGATTGCTCAATGCATGCAGGGGTTCTAATCACTCTGCAGAAATTTTAACTGCTGGTCAACAGGGATCTTATACCACTTAGAAGCATAGAGACAGGTTTATTTAAACTCATGACGATTATGGAATTGTGTGCATGAGAGAGGGAGGTCCCATGTATGCTCAGCTGCTCAGTGAGTGCAGGGGGTTGCTGATTTGGTCCATAGCAACTTAGCAGTGGAGTGGAGGCTGGCTCGTGGTTCACTCCATCGATTTCAACATCATCTTTAGCTTCATTCCTCCCATTCTTTTATTGTTGCCATTAAAATTGTGAACTTCATTCAGATGTTTACTCATCAAAGTGTTATCATTTCTTCATTCACTTTTTTATTAGATTCATGTTGTCACAGCTGGTTTTCATTTTTTTTAAGTGCCAAATTCTGATAAAATTTTCGCAGCATCTCCCCCGGACCGAGCATTTGCCGGGGGAAAGCGGAGGCTTACCAATCGGGGTTACCGGGGCAAGCTCCTAAAAAAAAACCGGGAGGCCGTCGCGGCGACCGGTGGTCCCAAATGGACGGAGACCCCGAGGGCTAGCCAACAAGGGGTTCCGGTACTCCACGGGTTGTCAACATCATTCCGACCAAATAACCCGAATTGGGCAGGAGTCCCCGAGACTAGCCTACGAGGGGAGCTCTGCATACCCGGGGTTTATCTTCCATTCCTTAATGTGCAGCCCATGGCTGCTGGCTCTAAGGCCATTGATATCCAGCCCTTGAGTGAGAAGTCATCCGGAGCTTATGCTATGAGGTAGCAAATCCCCGGAGACTTGAGGGTGGTCAGATGAAATCTGGATCGATATAAGCTATAATATATATCCCTTCCCCATGACGGGTCCCTAAGCACAGAAGTCCTTCGATGGAGACAGCAGTGTTGCTTCACTACAGCCCATATGATGGATTACAATGACAGATGCAGAGCATGAGTGATGGAAGGCAGTGCAGAAGGGTATGCTGCTATCCTTATACAGAAATCAAATGACCTATCTAGATCAAAGATAGTGATCAGAGTCAGTCCGACATATTGGGGAAGGGATTGATATGTTTAATATAGCCCATGGAGGCATTACTGCTCGCCTGGAAAATCGGGATAGGGAGAGTCAGAGGCCTGACCATAGTAATTGGACAGCCCTGGCCACCTTCCCGCAGCACAGCACATCCATGGCATCGGAGAAAGCAGAAATAGCGATGGAGCATAATGTAATTTGGGGATAGGGAATCGAAAGGAACAAGTGCAATGATAAATTTATCCATGACCAACACGGCAGAACGCAACAAAAGAAAATTCACCCATCTCTTTGCATAAACGGGAGAAGGAACATACATCATACCAAGGGCAACAATTACACAGAGAAGAAAAAGAAAACCAACAGCATACAATTCTGGGAAGAGAGAAAAGAATGGAGGGGGAAGCGAAGACATTCTACTAAGTCCAGGAAATCCTGGCAGCAATTTCATAAACAAAAAAAAAAAGAACAGAATATACAATTCAGAAGAAAGAAGAAAGGGGGAGGGAGGGGCATTGACCCCGTTCCCTCCCCAAACATCGCACACCTTCTATCCCTCTCTCCCTTTCTCTCGTTTTTTTTCTCTCGGAGGCAGGCACTCACAGGCAGAAGAAGCTTGGGGAGCTCCCTACTCGCAGAGGGGCCAAGGTAGCAAATGGAGTCTTCTTGCTGTGGCAGACGATCGCTTAAGGGCGTCCAGGGAGATGGCGGGGCCGAAGAAGAAGAGAGCCTTCATTCGAAACTGGGTTGGCTTTATAGCCGCTGGAGGGGCTTCCTCGCACGGGGGAGCTTCGCCTGGCGTGTGCTTCGCGCGTGCGGCTTCCGGACGGGCGTCGAGGCCTCAGCTCGTGCGTGGGGCTCCCGCTTACGATCAATGGCGCAAAGGGCCGACCGGCGGAGCTTCACACCTTGCTCTGGAGGTCCAGTGCCCAGGGGCTTCCTCTGTGGGCAGGAGCTGGCGTGGTGGGCGCCTGCTCGTGGGATCAAAGCGCCAAGGACCTCGCCGGGGGTTGGCTTGCCGGAGGAATGCCGCGTTCGTTCGCAGGACGTCAGGACTCCATGGTGGTTGACGGAGCAGAGGGCCACCGGATGTAGCATCCGCACGGATGGGGTGGCATTCGCCGGACCAGGGTGTCGGGGTCTTTGTCGGAGCTGGCCCGTGCGCTCACCGGACCATAGCACTCGGAGCTTCGCCGGGGGTGAGGCGCCCATGCGTTCGAGGAGAGAGAGTGAGCGAGCGTGGAGTCTTCCCCCATCCCCATTGGCCACCGTGAGGAAAGGGAAGAGAGTGGGGGAGATCGCTCTCCCGTTGGTTGTTTTGTTATCTTCGTTAGTTTTTTTTATTTTCATCATTTTTTACATTTTCCCCCCTTTTTTTAGACGCTCACACATATATATTGATTTATGATTTTATTATTTTTATTATCTTTATTACTTATTCTATTTGTAACTCTGTTATTATTATTTTCTCTATCACTATTGATCTTATTATATATATATTTAATATATATATATTTATATTTTTATACTTTTTATTTTAGGTGTCAACAAATGCCCCCCAAGCACCTACAGGTGGCGCGAGAGAGAGACGAGGGAGCGGGGCCTGCAGGTGCAGCCCATCTGAAAAGTGTTATGAAATTATTTATTCATGCAGACATGCAGGTATTCATTGACAACAGGTATCATATATATATAGGGTAGCCCCTGATATCGGGGATATGATATGGATAGCGCCCGCGATTCATAGACAAGGTGCGGCTCACGAAGCACAACTAAGAGAGGTGTGCATTCGAAGAGGGGACACTGCATAGAGCATATGCATGACGTGTGCTGCAATTTACACCCGAGACCGTTCCTCTGTGGTGTGCTAGTGTGGGCATGTGAGCAGCAAATCCTGCGCATATGGACACGTAGATATTCTGAGTGAGACTAGAGGGTTGCTCTAGCGTCTACACATACATTTGGAGCTTTCGACTTTTGGTAACTTTACCCCACCCCCTTGTTTATTTTTAATTCAGGATTCACCATTCGGCGCGAGTCTCCTCATGTGTCACAATGGGGATTCCCAGCTACTAGGATCCATCCTTTTATTTGCTGTTATGGACTTCACCGTTCGGTGCGAGTCTCCTCATATGTCTCAATGGGGATTCCCGGCTACTAGGATTCATCCTTTTATTTGCCGTTATGGATTTCACCGTTCGGCACGAGTCTCCTCATGTGTCTCAGTGGGGATTCCCGGCTACTAGGATTCATCCTTTTATTTACCATCATGGACTTCACCATTTAGCGCGAGTCTCCTCATGTGTCTCAATGGGGATTCTCGGCTACTAGGATTCGTCCTACTTATCACTCATTTATTTTTCATCATTTTTTCTCTCTCTCTCTCTCTTTTTTTTAAGAGAGGGTAGGCACCCTTTTCCTCACAATTGTCCCTCGTGCGGGTGTAGAGTTTTGAGCGTCCATGAAGTATCAGGAAGAATTTCCAGCGTCCCTATGGGTGGGATTGTTGAACATACCGTGCGTGAAGTGCAAGAGTTTAGTCTCGGGTGCATTTTGCAAATTACGCTAGCAATGTAGCTATGACTCTTCCCCTAGACCTATGCACTTGCCAAAGATTGACTTTCCATACCTTAATGTATGCTGTGATGCACATATATCTAGAACCGGGGCAACCTTATTTAGCAAGGAAGCATGGTCCTAGAAAGTCGAAGGAAGTGCGTTAGCATATAATGTAAATAGGCATGCAAGCAGGGGAACAAGCAGGCAGAATCAAAAGGCATGCAAAGTTTTTTTTTCTTTCTTTTTTCTTTCTTTTTTTTTCTTTTTTTTTGCTTTCTTTTTTTTCTTTTCTTTCTCTTTTCTCTCTTTTTTCCTTTTCTTTTTTTTGCTTGTACATATGTATATATCATTACTATACGCATATACCCTGTGTACATACATCATCATTCCGCCCGATGCGAACACCTGCAAGCAAAATAGAAGGAAAATATTAATGTCATCACTAAAGGGTAAAATGTTTTTTTTTATGTATTGTAGAGAGTCTAGACAAGACGGAGGAGTGGACGTTTAGCCAACAGGGGTCATTTCATTCAGACGGTGGGTCTGGTCTAAAGGTAGGATGATAAGCCTTGACAAGATGTCTTAGCCAGAAATAGGACAGTGAGCCTTGACGGAAAGTCTTAGCCGCTGAGGTGCATTAATGCCACGGTGGGACATGGTGGTATATGTTGGGTCGACGGGCCTGAGCCCAAAAAGGAGTTACATATGTTTGGGAAGCTGTCGACCTAGATGCCGATGGTAGCAACAATGATGGCGAGGCTGTCAGCTAGACTGCCGATGAGGAACAAGCTGTTGAAAAAGTTGTCGGCTCATATGCCAATGGTTATAAAGTTGTTGGCTCGAATGCCAATGGCTAGAAAGCTGTTGTCTGGGATGCCAATGATAGGTAAGCCGTTGGTTCAGATGCCAACGATTAGAAAGCTGTCGGCTCGAACACCAGTGATAAGTAAGCTGTTGGCTCAGGGGCCAATGATTGTGAAGCTATTGGCTTGAATGTCAATGATACGAAAGTTGGTGGCTCAGAAACCAATGACTGGAGAGCTGTTGGTTTGGATGCCAATGATAGGAAAGCTGTTGGCTCAGAAGCTAATGGTTGGAAAGCTGCCGGCTCGAACACCAATGATAGGAAAGATGTTGGCTCAGATGCCAATAATTGTGAAGCTATTGGCTTGAATGCCAATGATAGGAAAACCGTTGGCTCGAATACCAATGATGAAAAGTTGTTGGCTAGGATGCCAATGATAGGAAAGCTATTGGCTCAGAAGCCAATGGTTGGAAAGCTGTCGGCTCGAACACCAATGATAGGTAAGCTTGTTGGCTCAGATGCCAATGATTGTGAAGCTATTGGCTTGAATGCCAATGATAGGAAAGCTGTTGGCTCGAATACCAATGATGGAAAGCTGTTGACTTGGATGCCAATGCCTGGAGAACTGTTGGCTTGGATGCCAATGATAGGAAAGCTATTGGCTCAGATGCCAATGGTAGCAGAATTGGTAGCTTAAAAATCTATAGTTGAAGAGCTATCGGCTCAGGCGCCGATGGTAGGAGAGCTATCGGTTCAGATACCGAAGATGGGAAAGCTGTTGGCTTGAATACCAATGATGGGAAAGCTGTCGGCTCAGATGCCGATGGTAGAAAAACTATCGGTTCAGACACCGATGATAGGAAAGCTATTGGGGGGAGGCTGTTGGCTCGGATGCCAATGATGGAAGAGCTATTGGCTAGAATGCCAATGATAGAAAAGCTATCGAAACATCCGATGGGAGAGCTGTTGGCTATAATGCCAATGATGGGAGCTGTTGGCTATAATGCCAATGATGGGAGAGCTATCGGCTAGAATGCCAATGATAGAAAAGCTATCGAAACATCCGATGGGAGAGCTGTTGGCTATAATGCCAATGATGGGAGAGCTATTGGCTAGAATGCCAATGATAGAAAAGCTATCGAAACATCCGATGGGAGAGCTGTTGGCTATAATGCCAATGATGGGAGAGCTATCGGCTAGAATGCCAATGATTGAAAAGCTATCGAAACATCCGATGGGAGAGCTGTTGGCTTGAATACCAATGATAGAAAAGATATCGGAACGGCCACTGGGAGAGCTGTTGGCTAGAGTGCCTGTAATGCCCCGGACTTTTCGGATCCTTGTTCATGGGTCCCGGATCTGGTTTCTTGGAGTGTCTAACTCCGTTGTGTCCAAAATTTCGTTTCGGACATCTTTCGTGTTCGGATCGGCGCGATCCGGAGTTGTTTCGGAGGCCCGGAAGTGTTACGCGGCTTTTCCGCATGTGTTTTCCGATTTCCGGTGTGTGTTTCGATAATTCCTTCGGAACTTCGTTACGGGTGAACCGGGCTGTTCACCAGGGCGCGAGTGGTACCGTTGCGATCGGTGTGTTCCGAGGATCGCAGAAACGTGATTTTCTATTTTTCGGTATTTTTGAGAATTTCCGGATTTTCTATATATAACCTTTTCTCTCTCTCCCCATCTCATTTCTCTCTTCCCTCCCTCTCTCTTCTCTCACGTTCTCTCCTCTCCCCCTCTCACTCCGGGCGGCCGACGGAGGCGGCGAGGGCGGGGCGGCGTGGTTCGTGGGATGTGGGGCGACGGGCTCGGGACGGGGATCGTGATGGTGGAGGCGGTTTGTGGGATCGTGAACCGGCGAGGGTTTAAACGGCGTTTTCTTCGTGGATCGGCGTCCACGGTGCGTCGAATCTTCGGTGGAGGTAGGGAGATGGACCCTCAACCCACGTACTTCATTTCCCACGAGTTTTGTAGGCCGTGGTGAGCCGAGCGGGCTAAACGGGGTGATTTGGGGAAAATGCATGTTTTGAGGTGTGAGCCGGATCTCTCATTTTACCGTGTTTTTGGGCGATCCAGGGGTTTAGATGCATGACTAGGGGCTTGGGGAAGGTTCCCCTTTTGTTTCCCCTTCACCTGGGGGTGAACGGGGCGTGGAATGGTTTTTTCCGCGGTTTTCACCGTTTTCGGGCGCGGACTGAGAACGTGCTATGCTCCAATAGCGCGTTCTTGATGGCCGCGCTACCCCGATGGGGCGCGTTCATCGGAGAAGATGAACAGTAGGGCGGTTCCGGTCGCGCTATGGGGTCCTAGCGCGATCTGCCTTGTCGCGCTAGGGGTTCCTAGCGCGATCTTCCTTGTCGCGCTAGGGGTCCCAAGATCGCGCTAGGGGTCCCTAGCGCGACCTGTCTTGTCGCGCTAGGAGGCCCTAGCGCGATCTTCCCTGTCGTGCTAGGGGGTCCTAGCGCGTTCTTCCTTATCGCGCTAGGGGTCCCTAGCGCGATCTGTCCTGTCATCTGGTGTTCCTCTTGGGCCGTGTGTGTCCCGGACACCCCGTGGAGTTTCGTGACCGTGTCTTTGGGTGTCCGGAGGTTCAGTTCACCTTGATTAACGTGCCCGTGGGCTTGGTGGGTCCAGGTGACCCCAGGCGTTTCGGGTTTCCGTTTTCTCGCTCGATCGAGTCACCGTGTATCGGCGTGTGTGCGGTGGAGTTCCCCCGCATGTCGTGAGTCTTCCTGGAAGATGATCCCCGAGTGGGTCATGTGTTTGGCCGTGGGCGGTGAGTCCGTTTCTTCTCCGACCGTGGTCACCGTGCGATGGTGCTGGTACGTGGTATGGTCCCCGTACTTCATCAAGTTCGGACGTTGTTTTCCGTTGTCTTGAGAGTCTACTCTCTCAGTGATCCTCCACTAGTCGTAGCTTCCTGCGCACGCGTGTGCGGACCCACCTGGGAGTGGTGGAGAGCGCGACCCGGTGAGACGCAGTTTTTAGGCTGGTTTCCGTCGGCCCCTTTCCTTTGCCACCAGAGTCCGGTGGGGGGGAAAACTAGCTAGAGGACCCGACCTAGAGCAGATGGTCTGTGTGTGCACACGTAGTTGGGGGCTTAGGACACGCGCTGATGAGCGTGACCCCAGCTAGTCCTTGTTGTGGTACTGGTTACTGTGTGTGTCTGAGTCTCACGCCTAGGGCGTCGTAGCTAGACACTTGTGACGCGGTGTAAGACGTCAGGGGACGCATCCGGTCGTTCTTCTAGTGGGAGGTACTCCTGTTCTGGACAGAGAGTGACAGACTATCAGTTTCCGTGTGACTTCGACCTTCAAGTTTCGGTCGCGTTGACTGTTGAGTTCCAGGTGTTTCACCGTGGCACGTGTGTCGGCTTTCGCGCCGTGAGACTAGTGCTAGTGGCTTTACCGAGGTTGCGTCTTGTTGTGTGGTACCCGCGACCGGATGGTCGGGGTTGCACTTTGGACTGTGTGTCTAGGTCGGCCATGTCCGGGGAGACAGGCCTCTACGGCGTGGTTTCCGTGGGTTTTTACTTCGGTAAGCGGTACTAGTGCAGTTCGGTAGCCTCGACTGCGAGATCGGGGTGTGTTTTCCGTTGCAGTAGGAGTAGTTGTAGCGCCGGGCTTTGACCGGCCATCGGGTTTACTGTTCCTGCTGTTGCGGTTGCTCTTGTAGCCTTCCTTTCCGCTACCGCCGTTGTTTCCGGTTGGGGTTCCGCGGGATCCCTATTGAGTCTCTGTTTTGGAGACTCATTCCCTGCTTTTCAGGTGAGGCAGTTCTTCTTCCTCGAGGTTTGAGGGCGCGATGCGGAGGTTATTAGTTGCCAGCTTACCGGGCCGAGTGTTCACTTGGCACGTGGTACGTTTTACTGCTTTAGACTGTACTTTCTGTTGGACTGGACTCTGTTGTAGTTGTTTATTTAATTCTGTTAATTGTTTAATTGTTGTCCTGTTTTATTTTCTATTTCTTTGTGCCTCCACACTCCTTTTAGCCCTTCCGAGCCCTTTCGGCTCGTGGGCGACGGTTCGAGTCTCGGGTTATCGGGCCTTCCCGGTAATCAGATTCTCGGGCCGTCACAGCTGGTATCAGAGCAGTGGTTGTGGACGTACATAGGAATTCGAAATATTGCAGTGATCAGTGTCCGTAAGGTCCAGTACAGTCGACAGTTGGCATAGGGTTTCGTGCATATTTTTCACTTTGTTTCTCGCTCGAGAGCTTGAGTGCGTTGTGTGGCGCGGTGAGGGTGGTTGCTATTCTCGTTGGAGTGCCGGCGTGGGGTCTGCGGATCGAGGTCAAGAGCTTTCTCCCGTGTTTGGTGGCCCTGGTTGTGTTGCGTTGGGCAGAGGTTGCCGGCGGGCATGTTGCAGTTCGGGGGATTGTAGCGGTGGTGCATCGAGAGATGTTGTGATCATGGTCCGACGGGACACTTGGTAAGTGTTGTCGGAGGAGCTGACCTGACGGAAGTGATGGTTTTCTTGGTACTGGAAGGTGCTATTCCCAGCATGCGCGAGGCTCGAGGTCAGGTTGAGTGCGGAGTTTTCCTTCCGTTGGTCGGAGGTGCGATTGGTCTCTCCTCTGGTTGCAGAGATTGCATTTGGCCAAGGTTCATCGTCTTGCACTGTGCGTCCGGATTGGTTGGCCTTTGTGCACCGTGAAATCCGTGCGAGACACGTTCCGCGTTTTGGCAAGGTGGTTGCCTGTGAGAAGCGTTGCCCGTTCCCTGGAGTGTAAGGGTGTTGGCGCTGTTCCGGAAGGACGGGTGTCGGCTGGGCGGTGTTCGCGAGAATTGCGGTTGGTGTTGTGGTTTCTGATGTGCGGAGGATCAGAGTCTGCAGGGTTGAACATGGTTGTCGAGTTGGTGGATCCCGAGTTGGCGTTGTGGTGACTGTGCGTTTGGATCAGAGTGCACGGATCGTAGCATTGGTTGCTGCGGGTGGATTTCTGAGGAAGTGTAGAGCAGTGGAGGATTGGTTCATCGATGTGCATTGTCTCTGGCGGCGTGAGACGTGTTGTTGCCGTGCCGTTGCTTGAGATATTGTGGTTCATGGCACTGGCAGGTGGAGAGTTGGGGAAATGTGCTGGCGAGGTTGCCGCATGAGTACCCTGTTCTTGCGTTGGAGGTTGCGTTCGTGGATGAGATCGTGTTTTGGAGAAGTATGCCGTGGATTGTAAGAGGTTGTGTGTCCCGTGGCTCTGTGTTAAGGGCGGTAGTCAGGGATTGACAGGTGTCCATTTGGATTGATCGAAGGATTTGATGAGACCAGATGGAAGAGTGACGCCTATGGGCGGAGGCCTTTTTCGTGAGATCGGCGTCAGAGAGTGGTCTCTGATGAGACGTTGATGTGGGATATTGATCCTCCGTCTGCGACCAGCAAGGGAGGATTCCCCGTAAGTCTAAGTCGAGTGACGTGAAGACCGAGGAGAGATGGAGTCATTGGGTCCCGCCGTGCTCCCCTGAAGGGTAGAGTTGGCGCGGGGATCCATCTGGATATAGTGGTGGTCTATGCGAGAGTCAACGGATGGCTTGCCGAGGTTTGGAATGTTCCCTTCGGATCTGGTGGAGGACCAGGAAAGAAGGAAGAACCTGAGCAAGCGGAGGTTTCCTGTTGACAAATGTCTGGTGACCAGCGGATGGTCTTTTCAGAGACAGAAGATGATGGTTGTTGGGGCTCGAGCGTGGCGACAGCCGTGTGCTAACGAGACCTAGGGTGGCTGTTTCCGAGATGTGCCTTTCCGGACGGGATCTAGGTTTAGGTGACTCTCAGCGCTAAGGTGACTCTCGGTGCTGAGCCGTTGTTCTGGTTGCAGTCTGCTGAGATGGCTGCGTGAGCTGGTGGAGGCTCTGTTCTGGTTGTTCCCTTGAGAAGGGTGTGCGACCGGTCAGCTGGTTGTGAAGTTGATGTGTGTTTTGTCTGCCGACCATTGGATGGGTCGGTAGCTGTTTCTCGTGTCGAGGGTGTGTTTCTTCGATGGGCGAGATGGTGGCAGCGGTGCATGTTGGTTTCCGTTGTGTCCGAGGTGATACCAGACTTGTGCCCTTGTGTTATGCCTGCTCTGGTGGCCGGTGTGTGCGCGGTGTGCGGAGCATGGCATTGTTCGTGATTATGGTCTGGCTGTATCCCTCATGATCGGTGCTTTTTCGAGAATTGAGGTTTTTCTATGTTGGGGCCCTGGCATCGTTGTCAGTTAGTGGAGGCGTTCTTCCCCTGTTACTTGGTGCTAGTCCTGAATTTCGAGGACGAAATTTCTTTAAGGGGGGAGGGCTGTAATGCCCCGGATTTTTCGGATCCTTGTTCATGGGTCCCGGATCTGGTTTCTTAGAGTGTCCGACTCTGTTGTGTCCGAAATTTTGTTTCGGACATCTTTCGTGTTCGGATCGGCGCGATCCGGAGTTGTTTCGGAGGCCCGGAAGCGTTACGCGGCTTTTCCGCGTGTGTTTTCCGATTCCCGGTGTGTGTTTCGGTAATTCCTTCGAAACTTCGTTACGGGTGAACCGGGCTGCTCATCAGGGCGCGAGTGGTAGCGTTGCGATCGGTGTGTTCCGAGGATCGCAGAAACGTGATTTTCTATTTTTCGGTATTTTTGAGAATTTCCGGATTTTCTATATATAACCTTTTCTCTCTCTCCCCATCTCATTTCTCTCTTCCCTCCCTCTCTCTTCTCTCACGTTCTCTCCTCTCCCCCTCTCACTCCGGGCGGCCGACGGAGGCGGCGAGGGCAGGGCGGCGTGGTTCGTGGGATGTGGGGCGACGGGCTCGAGACGGGGATCGTGATGGTGGAGGCGGTTTGTGGGATCGTGAACCGGCGAGGGTTTAAACGGCGTTTTCTTCGTGGATCGGCGTCCACGGTGCGTCGAATCTTCGGTGGAGGTAGGGAGATGGACCCTCAACCCACGTACTTCATTTCCCGCGAGTTTTGTAGGCCGTGGTGAGCCGAGCGGGCTAAACGGGGTAATTTGGGGAAAATGCATGTTTTGAGGTGTGAGCCGGATCTCTCATTTTACCGTGTTTTTGGGCGATCCAGGGGTTTAGATGTATGACTAGGGGCTTGGGGAAGGTTCCCCTTTTGTTTCCCCTTCACCTGGGGTTGAACGGGGCGTGGAATGGTTTTTCCCGCGGTTTTCACCATTTTCGGGCGCGGACTGAGAACGCGCTATGCTCCAGTAGCGCGTTCTTGATGGTCGCGCTGCCCCGATGGGGCGCGTTCATCGGAGAAGATGAACAGTAGGGCGGTTCCGGTCGTGCTATGGGGTCCTAGCGCGATCTGCCTTGTCGCGCTAGGGGTTCCTAGCGCGATCTTCCTTGTCGCGCTAGGGGTCCCTAGCGCGACCTGTCTTGTCGTGCTAGGAGGCCCTAGCGCGATCTTCCCTGTCGCGCTAGGGGGTCCTAGCGTGGTCTTCCTTGTCGCGCTAGGGGTCCCTAGCACGATCTATCCTGTCGTCTGGTGTTCCTCTTGGGCCGTGTGTGTCCCGGACACCCCGTGGAGTTCTGTGACCGTGTCTTTGGGTGTCCGGAGGTTCAGTTCACCTTGATTAGCGTGCCCGTGGGCTTGGTGGGTCCGGGTGACCCCAGGCGTTTCGGGTTTCCGTTTTCTCGCTCGATCGAGTCACCGTGTATCGGCGTGTGTGCGGTGGAGTTCCCCCGCATGTCGTGAGTCTTCCTGGAAGATGATCCCCGAGTGGGTCATGTGTTTGGCCGTGGGCGGTGAGTCCGTTTCTTCTCCGATCGTGGTCACCGTGCGATGGTGCTGGTACGTGGGATGGTCCCCGTACTTCGTCAGGTTCAGACGTTATTTTCCATTGTCTTGAGAGTCTACTCTCTCAGTGATCCTCCACTAGTCGTAGCTTCTTGCGCACGCGTGTGCGGACCCACCTGGGAGTGGTGGAGAGCGCGACCCGGTGAGACGCGGTTTTTAGGCTGGTTTCCGTCGGCCCCTTGCCTTTGCCACCAGAGTCCGGTGGGGGGGAAAACTAGCTAGAGGACCCGACCTAGAGCCGATGGTCTGTGTGTGCACACGTAGTTGGGGGCTTAGGACACGCGCTGACGAGCGTGACCCCAGCTAGTCCTTGTTGTGGTACTGGTTACTGTGTGTGTCTGAGTCTCACGCCTAGGGCGTCGTAGCTAGACACTTGTGACGCGGTGTAAGACGTCAGGGGATGCATCCGGTCGTTCTTCTAGTGGGAGGTACTCCTGTTCTGGACAGAGAGTGACAGACTATCAGTTTCCGTGTGACTTCGACCTTCGGGTTTCGGTCGCGTTGACTGTTGAGTTCCAGGTGTTTCACCGTGGCACGTGTGTCGGCTTTCGCGCCGTGAGACTAGTGCTAGTGGCTTTACCGAGGTTGCGTCTTGTTGTGTGGTACCCGCGACCGGATGGTCGGGGTTGCACTTTGGACTGTGTGTCCAGGTCGGCCGTGTCCGGGGAGACAGGCCTCTACGGCGTGGTTTCCGTGGGTTTTTACTTCGGTAAGCGGTACTAGTGCAGTTCGGTAGCCTCGACTGCGAGATCGGGGTGTGTTTTCCGTTGCAGTAGGAGTAGTTGTAGCGCCGGGCTTCGACCGGCCATCGGGTTTACTGTTCCTGCTGTTGCGGTTGCTCTTGTAGCCTTCCTTTCCGCTACCGCCGTTGTTTCCGGTTGGGGTTCCGCGGGATCCCTACTGTGTCTCTGTTTTGGAGACTCATTCCCTGCTTTTCAGGTGAGGCGGTTCTTCTTCCTCGAGGTTTGAGGGCGCGATGCGGAGGTTCTTAGTTGCCAGCTTGCCGGGCCAAGTGTTCACTTGGCACGTGGTACGTTTTACTGCTTTAGACTATACTTTCTGTTGGACTGGACTCTGTTGTAGTTGTTTATTTAATTCTATTAATTGTTTAATTGTTGTCCTACTTTATTTTCTATTTCTTTGTGCCTCCACACTCCTTTTTGCCCTTCCGAGCCCTCCCGGCTCGTGGGCGGCGGTTCGAGTCTCAGGTTATCGGGCCTTCCCGGTAATCGGATTCTCGGGCCGTCACAGTGCCAATGATTGGAAAGTTGTAGGCTAGAATGCCAAAGGTAAGCTGTCGGCTCAGATGCCAATGGTTATAGAGCTGTTGGCTCGAATGCCAATGGCCGGAAAGCTGTCGGCTGGGACGCCAATGATAGATAAGATGGGGAAGCGGTCGGCTGGTTTGCCGATAGTTGGAAAGCTATTGGCTCAGGCGCCAATGATTGAAAGGTGGATGGGGAAGCTGTCGGCTGGTTTGCCGATAGTTGGAAAGCTACTGGCTTGGACACCAATGATTAGAAAGCTTTCAACTAGGAGCCGATGATAGGATATTTTGATGTTAATATGATGGTATATCGAAGTCAGCAAACCTTATTCATACGGTGGATCTGAGATAAGGGCAGATCACTAGATATAGATGGCAACCCGACATCGTGTTGAGGTCACCTGACCCCGTTCAGACGAAAGGTCCGAAACAAGGACAGAACATGGATGCTAACCCGACGGAATGTCAGAGTCAACATAACCTCGCTCAGATGACAGGTCCGAAGCAAGGGTAGAATATGGATGCTAACCCGACGGAATGTCAGAGTCAACATAAAACTTGCCCAGGCGGTATGTCTGAGACAAGGGCAAAATATAGATGCTAACCCGACGGAATGTCAGAGTCAACATAAAACCTTGCCCAGACGGTATGTCTGAGATGAGCAGAATACGGATGCTAGCCCGACGGGACGTCGGAGTTAACAAAACCTCGCTCAAACGGTAGGTCTGAAGCAAGGGCAAAACATAGACGTCGACTCGACTATATGTCGGGGTCAACGAAAAAAAAACTCGCTCAGATGACATGTCTGAGACAAGGGCAGAATATGGCATATAGATGTTGACCCGGCGTCATGTTGAAGTCAACGGACCTTTGCTCAAATGAAAAATTTGAAGCAAGGGCAGAATATGGCATCAAATGTTAACTTGACATTGTGTCGAAGCCAACGAACCTTGCTCAGATGAAAATTCTGAAACAAGGGCAGAATGGAGAATATAGATGTTGACTCGACGTCATGTCGAAGCCAACGAACCTTGCTCAGACGAAAAGTCTGAAAGAAGGGTAGAATGTAGAATATGGATGTTGACTTGACGTCATGTCTAGGCCAACGGACCTTGCTTAGACAGAAAGTCTCAAACAAGGGCAGAATGTAGAATACAGATGTTGACTCGACGTCATGTCGAGGCCAACAGACCTTGCTCAGATGGAAAGTCTCAAACAAGGGCAGAATGTAGAATATAGATATTGACTCGACGTCATGTCGAGGCCAACGGACCTTGCTCAGACGGAAGGTCTGGAACAAGGGCAGAATATAGGATATAGATGTTGACTCGACATCCTGTCGAAGTCAACAGGTCTTGTTCAGACGAAAAATCTGAAGCAAGGGTAGAACGGGTAGGTAGGAATGTCGACCTGACGGCCCACCAAAGTCAACCATCTGGTAGAGACGTGAGGTCTAAGCCAGGGCGGAGTATGACTGTTGATCTGATGGGAAATCAGAGCCGATGAACCTTGCTCGGGCGGCCAGTCCAGGGCAAAGGCAGAATACCGACATCGATCCGACGGGATACCGAAGTCGACAAACCTTGCTCGGGTGACAGATCCAAAACAAGGGCAGAATCTAGATGTTGACCTGACGATACATCAGAGTTAACGAAAACCTTGTTCAGACGGTAGGTCCGAAGCGGGAGTAGAATAAAGGCGTTGACCTGACAAGGTGTCGGAGTTAGTGAAAACCTTGCTCAGGCGGTATGTCTGAGACAAGGGTAGCATATGGCGTACTGTTGTTGATTCAACATTACATCGAAATCGACCAACCTAGGAGAGACACAGGGTCTGGGCCAGAACAGGATATGCCGTTGACTTGGCAAAGACGTGAGGTCTAGGCCAAGGGAACAAGATGGAATATGGTTGTCAACCCGACGTCATGTCGAGGCCAACGAACTCGGCGGGGGCGTGAAGCCTGAGTCGAGGGAAAAGTATACGACATAGACGTCGACCCGACGAAACGTCGGAGCCAACGAACTCGGCATAGGCATGAGGCCTGGGCCGAGGAGAACGTATAGGACATAGATGTCGACTCGACGAAATGTCGGAGCCAACGAACTTGGCAGAGACGTAAGGCCTGAGCCAAGGGAGGAACATAGTTGTTGGGTTGTTGGTCCGACCAACAAACCTGGCCGAGGCGTGAGGCCTAGGCCTAAGGAAGAATTTGGGATATAGTTGTCGACCCGACGTCATGTCGAGGTCAACCAATCTTGGCGGAGGGCGTAAGGCCTAAGCCAAGGGAAGAATATGGAATATGGTTGCTGACTAGAGGTCAGCCAACGAACTTGACAGAGGCGTGACGCCTGAGCCAAGGGAGGGATGTATGTCGACTCGATGAGATGTCGAGGATGACCATCCCTGCTCAGACGAAAGGTCTGAAGCAAGGGCATAATGTGGAATATAAATGTCAACCCGACGGAAAGTCAGAGTTGACCAACTTGACGAAGACGTAAGGTCTTATTCAGGGCAGAATGTGATAGCATAGGTGTTGGTTTGATGAAATGCCAAAGCCAATGGATCTTGCCCCAACGGGAGGTTTGAGGCGAGGGTAAACCAGAATGTAGATGTTGACTTGACGGAATATCGAGGTCAAGAAGCTCGATGAGGATGAGAGGCCCAGACCCAGGGTTGGATATAGACGTTGGCCCGACTGAATGTCAGAATCACGAACCTTTTTCAGACGGAAGGTCCAAAACAAGGGCATGATCCAGACGTCAACCTGATGATAGGTCAGCATTGACGAACCTTGCTCAGACGGCGGGTCTGGACAAGGGCAGCATATGAGGATGGGGAGGTTGACCCGATGGCACATCGAGGTCTACCAACTTGGCAGAGGGAGGAGGTCTCAGCCAAGGCAGCGAAAGGTATAGATGTTGATGCCGACTCGACAGAATGTCGAAGTCGACCAACTTGGCGAAGATGTAAGGTCTCGGCGAAGGCAGCAAAAGGTATAGATGTTGATGCCGACTCGACAGAATGTCGAAGTCGACCAACTTGGCGAAGACGTAAGGTCTCGGCCAAGGTAGTAGAAGGTATAGATGTTGATGCCGACTCGGCAGAATGTCGACGTCGACCAACTTGGCGAAGACGTAAGGTCTCGGCCAAGGCAGCAAAAGGTATAAATGTACCGGTGGGGCCGAGATTCGACCAATACCAACGGTGGTCCTCCTTCTATTGGTCCTTATTTTCTTTCATCATTCCTTCATTCATCATTTTTGTCATCATTTCCTTCATATTTATTCTCATTTCTCATCATTCTTTTTTTTTGTCATTCATTTTTTTTCTCTTTTTTTTTGACAACCCCCAAGCGGGGAATAGAACCTTGATGCACCCGGGTGCACTTTAGATCTTCAATGACGGCTTATCATCTTTTGTTCTTGCCCCCCTGTTAGGCGTACGTTAGAATGGCCTTTTTATTGACTCTGGAAAAATAGTATCTCATTGGATGTCTCCTGGGTGACTTAGTCCCATTCGACAATACGCCTCCCTCAGAGAGAGCTGAATACCCCTCGTCATGTGCCGGAGCATGCGGAACAACGGTTGCACCGCGCTGGGTCTTTTAATTCGGGGAGGGCACCCATCAGAGACTCTCCCCTGTCTCTTCATCATTTTGCAGCTAGCCATGCCCTTGGCTGATTCCATTCTTGATTTGATTGACTTGAATGAAGCTGATGGCATATCGATCAACAAAGCAGCATTTTTTTTAATAGATGCCCCCAGGACGGAACACCATTTGCATTTTGTTTAGCGACCAGTTGAGGGAGCTCCAGATACACTTCAAAAGATGTGTTGCCCCGACTGACATGGAGAGGCCATACTGGCCGTTGTCTTAAGGACATGCATCTGATGAGGGCGTGGTGGGTCCATCCTATATTCGCCTATCTATAGTTCGCCTTTGTTGATCAAGCTTTCTACGATGTCCTTGAAGACATAACAATCTTCGATAGAATGCCCCACTCCTTGATGATAAGAGCAGAACCGTGGATCGTCTTTTCTTTTGGCCTCACTTGGTCTCTTGGGCTCTGGGAGTACCACTTTGCCATATTCGTGAGCCCACTCGAAGATGATTCGAGTTTTGTCCCTTGGAAAAGAGTAAGGCTTCCTCATTTTATCCCTTAATGAGGGCCCCTGCTTGGTCGGCTGAGCATGAGAGGAGCTGGTTGCCTTCTTCATTTTCCTCCTTTGATGCTCAAAGGCTTCAAAATCTGTAATGTTTATTTTACTTTGTATGGGCCGCTCTTCAGTTGGCCGATCCTTTTGAATTGGGGTAGCAGCCACAGGGCGATGCTTTGTCAGCAGGGCCTCCACATCGATGGTAAGAGCTTCCAGTTGCTTGAAAGATTCGATCTCGACGCCAATCTCCCTTATCAGGTTGGCTGTCTTCATGCTGCGTGTGCATAGTTGAATAGCTTCCCTGTGACTGGGTGTGTGTTTGCATCTCGCACTGCGATCCTTCCACCGTCGAATATAATCTGACGCAGACTCATCAGTCTTTTGCTCGGTCATGTATAGTACCGCCTCGGTAACTTCTTCCTTGGCAAGCTCTGTCTTGGCTGTCCACCTGGCTTTTAGCTCGGTCATTGCCGCTAGATTTGCCGGATTGAGATGCGAGTCAGCTGGGTCCATTGACGGCATCGCCTGGGGTGTAGCAATTGCCCCCTAAGACGTCCGGGAAGATGGTAGACGCACGGGCAGTGTGCGTTGTAGCTGTTGAGAGGGGGTGTCCCCTGCATAATCATGCACTATCTGAGGCGTGGTTGGCCTTGATGAGGTGTCGATTGGCTCAGTGCCGCTTCGCAAAATCTCAGATGACGAGCTAGCTTGCCCGGGTATGGCTAGGTATAACCCCATCTTGCATAGCTCTCTTCTCAATGCCTCAACTTCTTGAAGCTTTAGATATAGTGCCGCTACCACAGTAGGGTCAGGTTGAGAACGACTTAATTCCTCGTCCTCTTTTGCAGCAGCTTGGCTCGTGCCAGGCAGAGCTGGTAATGTATTACAGGAGAGGACGATGCTCTCCTCTTTATTCTTTAGCTCTTTCTTTTTATTCCCCTTTGTAGCTGGCCTCCGCCTTTCAGGTAATTGCGGGTATAGAGATACCATGTTGACCGTCCTTTTCAGATCGGGCAATTCATGAGGGCGTGGAGGATCCACCTTGTGCTCACCCAACTGGAGCTCCCCCTTCTTGATCATCCTTTCAATAGCATCTTTGAAGACGTAGCAGTCTTCAATAGGGTGCCCAATCATCTGATGATAAGGGCAAAAGCGGGGGTCATCCCTTCTTCTGGCATCCCCCGGTCTCCTTGGTTCTGGGAGAGTGGCCTTGTTGTATTGAATGGCCCATTCAAATAGGGCCCGGGTCCTTTCCTTGGGGAAGGAGTAAGGCTTCATCATCTTGGCTCGCAGAGGAGGGCCTTCTTGTGGTTCAGCCGTTCTGGCGGGAGGAGGGTTGGGCACTCCTTTATCCTTTTCTTTTTGTTGGTCAAACGCCTTGAAGTCGACGGTATGGGCTTCCTTAGGCGCTAGTCGCTTGTCAGCCATTTTAGCCTTTTGACTTGCGGCAGCAGGGGTAGAAGGAGAACCAGAAATGAAAGCTTCAACTTCCGCCACCACGTTATTCAGCCGGTCAAATGACCTTATCTCCATCCCAATTATTCTTTCGAGAATCTCTCGCCAAAGATTTTGCTTGCAAATTTACACTGCATCCTCGGGGTGTGGCGGACGCTTGCATGTCATACTGAGATCTTGCCATATTTTAATGTACTCCAGAGCTGTTTCGTCATGTCTCTGCCTGGAGGAATAGAGCTCGGCCATTGTGATCTCCCTCTTAGTAACATGGAACCGTTCTTGAAACTTTCGTTGCATAGCCGCCCAGTTGTTTATGGATCCGACCGGCATGCATGAATACCATTCAGAGGCCAGGCCCGTTAATGAGGACCCGAAGAATTTTAATAAGTAGACTTCATCTGCTGCCAGATCGCCCATCATTGTCATATAGTGAGCAATATGCTCCTTGGGAGAGCTGAGCCCGTTGAACTTTTCGAACTTGGGTGGTTTATTAATGCCGAGTGGAAGCCTCTTTGCAACATATTGTGACGGGTACGGCATCTTGTAGGCATCAAAAGTGCCGAAATCACCATCTACCCTCTCGGCCATCTTCATTTCAATTAGTTGTTCCACCATTAATTTGTTTAAGAAGACCGGGTCTGTCGATTCCAGATGGAAATGTGCAGATTGAAGTGCTGGTGGTACAATTGGTGGCAACTGTTGCATTTGGGGAAGTGCCGACTGCGCCAGTGGTGGCTGTGGAAAGTGCGGCTGTAGAGAGGCCTTGCCTTGACCTGTCGCTTGAGGAGTAGCTGGAGGTGCAGCATCATCCGGGTCAAAAGCTCCCCTGGATGACTTGGCATGCATACCCTGCTGCCGGGGAATAGGCGTTAGATCAGCTCTTTCATTTAGTTGCTTTCTCAGAGCTTCAATCTCTCGCCGATAGTTCTGCAGCATCATTAAGACAGCCGGGTCTAGGGTTGCCGCAGTAGGAGTGCTCTCGAGCGCCTTATCTGGAAAGCCTTCGGACGAGGACGGCAAAGCAATCATTTCTTCTTCAGAAGTCACCATGCTGGCCGTTGAAGTGGTGATAACTTGCTTTTCTTTAGCTGTTTTGAGTATTTCTCTTGCAACTTCGCCTCTTCTTGTTATTAGCCCGGGCCTTTCGGCTAGCTTGGCCAATTCTTCCGGGTCTTCGGGTAGGGCCCCATATTTGCTAGTAACTCCGGCCATGTTGCAAGTGAAGACTTGCATTCTTTTTCTTTGCTCCCGGACTACCCTCTTGGCTTGACCGGGGAATGTCAATCTTTCAAATACTGATATCTTTTCATTGCCCCCACTCCCGGGGTCTTTAGTAGTTGCTGTTGAATTTTGAGGAGTTGAGGCCGAACCTCGAAAGGAGTTGCGGGCTATCCTGGCCATATCTTCCTACTCATGTCCTCTTGTGAGAACGGAGAGCAACTTTTGACCCCGCACCGGAGGCATGTATGCTAGTCGGGATACCATGACAGACTGGTTAAATTTCTTCTTTGTTACGGGGATGTTAGCCTGTCGAGCGCAGGTCTTGAAAGCTGCACGGCTTGAAGGGTCCAAGACCGTGTCATCTTCTTTGGGGACAAGTCCTTCCTTCTTTTCCTTCTCTGCCTTAGTGGGCCTTGAATTTTTAATGCTTGTTACGGCCAATGAGATGGGCTGGATCTTCTTTGGGACCCAGACTTGTTTGAATTCCCTTGGCTTCGGGGCTAGCTTCTCTCGGCTTTGGTGGCCGGTTTCTTCTTTTTCAGCTTTCCTCCCAGACAAAGCTTGGAAGGAGTTATAGGTTGAGACTGTCGGAACTATATGGCTTGGCATCACTTGGGCGTGGCGCCCATTCAGGAAGAGACGGACACCACCAATCATCACGGACTTCCCGGAAGCTGAGAGACGTCCAAAAACAGGAACATGCGCCTTCCTCCTAGAGCTCCTTCTTTTGCTACTCTCGGACTGGTTGGCGCGGGTTGGGTGGGCAGCATAACCCATGTGATGGACCATATAGCTCACCACTTGAGGTTGGCCCCTTAGCGAGACCTGGCAGTTCCTGCCCCCAGCTTGGCTGGCCAGTGGCTTCTTGGCAGCAGCAGGAGCAGCAGGTTCCATGGCCGCTACTTTGATGATGTCGGTGAAGGCGACCCCCAGAAAGTTCAGGAATCCGATCACCGGTGGGAAGCTTCCGAATGTGGTAGGTACCGCCAGGTACCCTTGGGTGGCATGAGTAGACACGACTTGCGGACTGAAAGTAAGAGCAGCCAATCCGGTCATCATGATGTCACCTGCAAATGGCAAGAAATAAGTTGTCAGTATTTAATATAGGGCCTTGGGGGCCCTCAATCTTGGCGAGAAGATGAAGGGAGACTCGGTCCCACCGGGCGTGCCAACTTGGTGACGCGCTTTTTAAAGCTTAAGCTTATTCATTTTTATTTATTATTTGGCGTGCCAGTCACCGGAGTGACAAATTCATTGTGCGCTCGATCTGACTCAGTCAGTCGATTGTGAAGTCCGTGTCGGGACCAGAAGTCCGCCATACCATAAAGGCTATGACGTTAATTACATCCTTCTAGAAGAAGGAAAACCCTTGATTAATCGCCAGAGATTGAGGGCCCTTGGGACCGAGGAAAAATATATGACAACAATGTTCATCGTGCAGAGCAGGTTATAACGCATACGAGCATGGGGGATCGAACATAAGAAGAATTCAAGTTCATGCATCAATATAATTTTGAGAAAAGAGATACTTTCAGTCCCGAGGAGACTGGGTCATGGCCATGATGGGGGCGACCCCTTGAATCCAGACATGGCTGCTGGGACTTCAAACGTGTATTTCCCTTGTAAGGTCCGAGGGAGATGAGATGTCCGTAAAATTCACCAGAATGTATGACTTATTACGTTTTCTTTTGTTTTATTATTTTTTTTATTTTTTTATTTTTTTATTTTATTTATTTATCTATTATTATTCATTTTTATTATTATTTTGAATGGATTATGGTCCACATGGAAATGATAGGTGGAAAGAGCTCGACTCATGGTTGGCCGAGTGGGTTATGGACGGCAGGCATGGAATGCCCAAGGCTCAAAGGATCAGGATAATTGCTAATTTAGAGGTTTTTCTTCTTCAGCCGCATTGACCTGGCCTTGGGTTGCGTCGACCTATCCAGGTGCTGCATCGACCTTGACTTGGGGTGCACCGACCTTGCTTTGGCCATTTCCTTCAGCTGCACCGACCTAGGTTTGGTCATTTTCTTCAGCTGCATCGACATTGACTTGAGGTGCATCGGCATGTCTATGCTACCCCCTTCAGATGCATCGACCTGTCTAAGTGGTGCATTGACCTCCTCTTGGCAGTTTCCTTTTAGCTGCATCGACCTGCACATGTGATGCCTCGATCTGCCCATGCAGCTCCTTTCAGTTGTGTCGGCCTGCCCAAGTGCTTCGCATTTCAATGTTGCTGAGTTGAGAGATTTTGGACTGTGGTGTTATAATCACTGCAGAAAGTATTGACATTGGTTGCTGGGCAGCTGCCACTAAATTTGCTGTCATACTGTTGCATCAGCTATTAACATATCAATGTTTCCATGAGGCAAAGCAGGGCGACCACTAGAATATTTGGTGGCGAAGCCCTCTTGGAGAACACGGATCCCACAGCACATGACTACACTAAACATAACAAGAACAGCAAGGCAAATACCCATGATTCTCCCAAAAATCATACGAAGCCAGGAGTCCTGCTGCCAATCAGATGCCAAATGAGGGTGGCAATCAGTGCCTTGATCAATGACTTTGCTTAGAGGAGCAGCATCTTTCTCACTATCTTTAGAGACCCGACTGATTATAGCCTGTCTGCTGGTTATGTCCGTTGCATGTTGAGTTTGGGTGCTATTCTTTAAAGCATGACTTGTCTGAACTCTCAAGTCACTTCTTGTTGACAGATCATTTTATCGTTGCAATCTTCTGAATCTAAATCAGGCTCAAAATTAGATTATCCTTTCTGATGAAGAATGTTCCTCACATTTGGATGTTGGTCAGAATGAAATTTGCATAGGGCAGTGGACCGGTCAATCTGACATGATGATCCTGTATATGGCTTGGTTCTTAAAAATTAATGTTACAAGCTTCATGAGTGTCGAAGTGAGTAGGGGCATTCTAAAGTTCGCTAATTTGCTGAACTTGCAGATCTGAGCTCCTAAATTTAGGAAATGGATTGCAGTTAAAATTCTTTCACAACTACTGAAATTTCTCAGGTCACTAGGGACCTCTAACCGTTGTGGCTTCTGGGCTTTACGAATTCTTCCAGAGTTACTGCTCTATCTGAAATGAATTTCCCAGGGTGACTGTTTCTGAATTTGCTTGAAAGCTTCAGAGTTTTTGAATGACCAAGCAATGCACAATATATTTACGCAAGATGCAGCTCAGCCTTGATGTCCTTGAGAGTTTTTATGGAACATCATCATCATTTTTTTTTAACTTAATCACACCTGCAAGCTTCACTGAATTGCTTGACCGCGGTGTGCTAACTTTGCTAGCCCGCGAACAGAGATCTATTCGTATGAGCTGCAGCCGTGACATCTGGTGGGTTTAGCTGTGACACCGGGAATGACCCGTCTGCTGACCTGACTTCGAGAACTTGTGCTGATGCTCTAGCCGTTTATCCAAAACTTCATATCTTCACTTAGCCATGTGTTCACATAAGATGGGAGTTTGAGCAGATGTGCGTGACTGGTCTCCATCAGAACAGCACTCCCTATGTAAAGATCTAAACTCTACGGATCTTGGTCAGCCTGACTGGTCTTCTCCGATCTCTCCCAATGTTTATGTCAGAGGCACTCTCTTATGCATGCATATACAGGTTCCATATGGGTGCATATGAGGGGATGCATGTAGAAAGGCTCCTGCCACCATGGGGCGGTCCGAAGGCCTGAGCATTTGCTGACTGGAGTAGCTATGCTGCTATAGTACAAGTGAGGCCAATAGGTTAAACAAAATGGTCCTGCATTGATCAGAGTTATGAGCATACGGATTTGTCGAACCCGGACAAACCACTCGCGGGACAAATCCTTTTCCATCTTATCTCCTCTGGTGAGACATGTTGTCTAGCCATGCATACACATGTGCAAGTGCCCCTGCTATTGTATCTATTGCTTAACGTGCTGTTGCAGCTACTGTTGCTGGAGTTGTATCAGAATAGCCAGTCTTCTGAAGGCATGCTAAAATGCTTCGTAGCTGCCCATCTTGCTGCATGAAGTCTGTTAGGGATATTGCCTTCAATGGCATTCCAGAAATGACATGATTAGCCTCAGGGTCAACTAATATAGAAATGCTGCCAACATCCCAAAGGGAGGGATTTAAGTCATGAGGATTTTCCCTTGCTCCCTTCAACCTGTTTTCCTTGTCCCAGATGGAACCAAAGGCCCTGATCACCTGATATACAATAGCTTCATTCCCAGCCCATCCGGTTTGGGTAATTGATGCTCTTTTCTTTCCTCATCCACACATACTCATTTAAGTCTATGTCATGGAAATGCAGGTAGGATGTAGCAACCCTGATAAAATATTAATAACAATAAAGATTTTAAAATAAATTAAATAAATAGATAAATAAAACAATATAAAATAACGTCTCGGATAAAGGCGCTATTTAAATTATAAACGCCTCTAGCAAAGGCGTGATTCAAGAAGGGACGCCCTGACAACACGGCGTCAAATTCTAAACGCCAAAAACGGTAAGGCCAAGAAACGCCCCTATCTTGGGCGTGTTTTAAATAAAGAAACGCCCTAACGAAAGGCGCTTCTTAAGAAACGACCTGAACCAGGTCGTCAATTCAAGAATCGACGCCCTGACCAAAGTCGTTAATTCCATTCGAGTTCCGTTCGACACGGGAGCTTATCCCGGGAAGGATTATGTTAATCTAGTAAGTATTTAAATAGGGCAACGACTCTATATTGGAAGCATTACTTCCACTAGGACTCTAACCCTAATAGGACCCCCTAAATCCCTATAAATAATTTACTGCTCGAACCTTTCAACGCTATTTGGCGTTCGGAATCTGCAAGGTACGTGAGAGAGGAATAGTTCCTCTGATTTTCTCTACGTCTGGTACATGAAGAACTAACAATTCTTCATCTTCTTCTGTTATAGGTTAAGAAGGCGGCGTACGTGAAGAACAAAGGTATTGTTCTTTTTCCCTTTTTACTTTCGGTCAGGTAGTATGAAGAAATACTAATGTTTCTTCTTCTGTTCTTGTAGGAGTTACAGAACCGAAGAACAAAGGTTCTTCACCAAAGCCTTCTCTTCCTCCTACTGTGGTTATTGTTGCTGTGAAGCAACAACGTCCCCCTTTTCATATCAATCTTCAAGTCTTCAGGTAGGTTTTCTCAAGTTACTGTAGCCCAAATGAAATTAATGCAAGATATATATATACAAGCATGTCATGCATACGGTTATTATAGTTTCCATGCATTTTCTGTAATATTTTGAAAGAGACGCCCCTGTCAAGGGCGCTAATTCACATGAAACGACCCTTCCCAGGTCGTAAATTTCATGTTTAACGCCCCGTACTCAGGCGTTAATTTCTTTAAACCGATAATCACCCATCTTAAGAACTAATTATCTAAGAAATCATGATTATAAATATATGCATGATCCTATGTCTTCAACCTGCTAACTTTACTGTCATGATATTACATTCATTCCTCTGTTATCCTGAAATTATTACTGTCCTTAAAGTTTCTGAAGGAACTTGAATTAACGACTTGGACAAAGTCATTTTCCACATATTAGCGCCCCCTCATAGGGCGTGAATCTGAAAGATAAACGCCCCTTCCTATGGCGTGTATCGGTTAAAATCCTGAAATTTATATATTCTAAAAAATAGAATTAAATAGTAACGCCCCTGCCCAGGGCGCGTTTTGATAATTCCTGAAAATTAATTATATTCTGTCAAATATGTAAACAATAAGACGCCTTCTGGTGTAGTCGTCAGATCTTGAAGAAACGACCCTGACCAAGGCGCGTTTTAGATAAATTACTGAATTAATGAAAATTCTGCAAAATGGAAACACGTGTAAACGCCCTTATGTTAGGCGTTAATTACTTGAGAAACGACTTGACCTAAGTCGTTATTTTCTGTAAACTGATTTTTATCCTGATTCTGTTAACCGATGGTTTCATATTATACATATACGTATATATCGGCACTATTCTCCACTCCGTGAGTATAGTCCCACTTTTCACGTTGTTTTATCGATCACACTCAACTCTCATTGACATACAAGCTCTCCATTGGACATTCCGTTCCTTTGGACTAGCGAGTTAGTCATAGAGACCTCCGTAAGACTCCTCGTACCTTGGATTCCCTCAAGGTCGACTGAGCTGGTTGTACCCTAAAAATCCATTACACCATTGATGCCATGTCACTCTAAAGAAACATGGGATACCGGCCCTTATGATTAAACAAAGAGTATATCATAAGAAATTCTTAATGGGATGATGATATCATGCCATATCATGTCGTTCTTGTAAAAACCTCAATTCTATGATAGGAATGAGGGTATCTTACCTTTGATATACGGTTCATGTGGACCTCAATTCTATATAAAGAATGTCCATACTGATTTGTCATGGTACCCAAGTTAAGGGAACCATATTCTACCTAAATTTTTATCGATATCGTGATTATACCGTTATTATCGCCATTCTATGTCCTTTGTCATATTTTGGACTCTATTCTATCAAAGTTGTCATACGAGTCTACAAGCTTGATTATTAAAATTCTATGTTGGCTATAAACAAGAGTGGATGTCAAAACACATGATAAATGCCTGCGCATATAGGGCCCGATCTGGTCCTGGGAGGAGCACCCGAAAGTACTTGTGCCCATGGGAGTTAAAATGATAAGGTATCTGGCATTATACCGAGTACTTGACTTGCTTGATTGGACATTCCACATACATCTTGTACTTGAATCGTACTTGACTTGACATGAATTGCGTGGCCCGAAAAAGGGTAATTTACTTGCTTGATACATGATAGCCAAAGTTCTTGACATGACTTGTTAAACGTACTTGCTTGAATATCTTGAATAAACTTGTTATCTTGTTGAAAGTTCATGATTAAGTTCATCTTATTTCCTTGATATTACATTATCTCTATCTTGTCGTTTTATGCGAGCATGCATAGCTTTATTGCATTCATGAAAGATGTAATTACTTACACCCCTTGCTAGTACTTGAGATATAATTTCCTACTGAGCGTTCGCTCATTCCGTTTATCCCTTTTTACTTTTCAGGTAAGTCCGACGACGATGGAAGTCAATCGGATGGGAATGGTCAAGAGTGAAAGTGATAGAGCTGCTCAAGTGTCATCTTGTCTTTTCTATAGTTTCTTGAGTCAAATATGTATTCTTTTCCTTTTTATTAAACAGAGTATTAGATTTGTAATAGTCTATCCATTATGAAATAAAGGATTGGGTTATCTTGTTATTTTGCGCATCTCTGTCTTTGTGTCGAATACACGACCACTCTGATTGACATGATTGATATAAACTCGTCACGCGTCTCCGGGTATCTTCCGCGCTCGGGGCGTGACAGTTTTTGTGGTATCAGAGCCTAAGGTATTCAATTCCTAAGAAAAACCCAAGTCCAAGGATAAGTTGAACGTTTAACCAAGTGAGATTTGGTAGAACCAAGGGGTAAGAGTCAATGAGTCTTTTAATAAGATCACAGTGATATAATACTAATGTAGCTATTATAATTGTAGGATAATGGCTGCCGAACGTGCTCAATGGCGCAACATGCAGCGTACCCTCTAAGGGATGACTCAAGTGTTACAACAGGTAGCACAAGGTGGTACTCCACGAGCTGGAAGCTTACACCAAGCCTTTAAGAACATGAATCCCCCGAAGTTCATAGGATCGACCGATCCGGACGATGCCGAGCATTGGGTTCGAGAAACCGAACGCATATTCCGTGTTATGCAATGCACGGATCAGGACAAAGTTCTATTAGCTACATTCCAGTTAGAGAAAGATGCTAGATGCTGGTGGGAGTCTATTGAAGCAACCATCGACCCTACTCAAGTAACATGGGAAGAATTTGTGAAATACTTCAATGCTAAATATTTCTCGGACCGAGTCCAAGAAAAGAAGGCTGCAGAATTCGCTGCATTAAAGCAACGATCTTTATCATTAGCAGATTATGAAGCTCAGTTCTCCAGGTTGTCTAGATATGCTAAGCATCTTATTAGCACGGAGAAGATGAAAGCCCGTAGATTTCTTAATGGGCTTAGGCCTCACTATATTACTCAACTGGCGCCTATGGACATCCAAGTTTATTCTGAAATAGTGCGCCGAGCTCAATTACTTGAAGATGCCACGGAACTATCTGATAGGATCCGTGGAAAAGACAAGAAGGAGCAAGTCACAGGTTCGGGTTCTTTTAAACCCAACTTTAAGAAGAGGCCTAGTAATGGAGGTCCTTCCTCTCAAGATCAAAAATTCAAGAAGACCAAGCCCTTCTCTATCACCACTACACCTTCAAACGTAGTGTGCAAGTATTGTGACAAGGCTGGTCACAAGACCGAAGAATGCTGGAGGAAATTAGGAGCTTGTCTCCGTTGTGGGAGCCGCGAACATCGGATTCCCGATTGTCCATTAATGAATGACCAAGCCGGTGACGGTAAACGCCCGGTGACAAAGAATGCTCGTCTTCATGCAATCAAGGAGACCGAACCAGAAGAAGAAGGTGGACTGGTAGAAGGTACATTAACAGTTTGTTCCAAAAGTGCTTATGTCTTATTTGATACGAGTGCATCGCATTCCTTTATTTCTAAGAAGTTTGCCGACCCGTTACCGTTAGAACCAGAATGGATAAAAATAGTTCTAACTACTCCTCTTGGAAGCGAAAATGATATTACTCATCACTACCAAAACTGTGAGGTAATGGTTCAAGGTAGGAATTTACCTATAGATCTCATATGCCTCGATCTAAAGGAGTGTGATGTTATACTGGGAGCGGACTGGTTATCCAAATACCAGGCAACAGTTTATTGTCGCAATAGCCAAATTGCTCTCAAAGATTTTCCAGAGTTAGTCTTTACTCGTCCCAAGAGTCGGAACAAATCCCCTCTTATTTCGGCTCTTCGAGCAAGCAAGCTCGTCAGGAAAGGATGTGTATCCTTCCTTGCCTTTGTCACTGTTAAAGAAGCTAAGGAAACCAAGATAGAAGACATTCAGGTAGTGCAAGAATTTCCAGACATATTTCCGGAAGATTTGCCGGGATTACCCCCTCAAAGAGAAGTGGCCTTCACCATTGACTTAGTCCCTGGTGCTGGTCCAGTTTCAAAGGCACCCTATAGAATGTCCCCTGCGGAACTCAAAGAGTTGAAGGAGCAGTTGATGGAACTAATTCGAAAAGGGTTTATTAGACCAAGTACTTCCCCGTGGGGAGCACCAGTCTTATTTGTGAAGAAGAAGGACGGATCCATGAGATTGTGCATCGACTATCGACAGTTGAATCATCTCACTATCAAGAACAAGTATCCACTGCCGAGAATCGATGAGTTATTTGATCAGATTTCAGGATCCAAATATTTTTCCAAGATTGATCTCAGGTCGGGATATCATCAATTAAGAATCAAGGATGATGACATTCATAAGACTGCATTTAGAAGCAGGTATGGCCATTACGAATTTGTTGTTATGCCTTTTGGACTAACAAATGCCCCTGCTGCCTTTATGCAGTTAATGAATAGCATATTCAGGCCTTATCTAGATCAATTTGTGGTGGTTTTCATTGATGATATATTGATATATTCCAAAACTAAGGAAGAACATGAGGAGCATTTAAGGATCGCATTGCAAGTACTGAGGGAAAATCAATTATATGCAAAGCTCAGCAAATGTGAATTCTGGCTTGAAGAAGTGACTTTCCTCGGACATGTGATATCCAAGGATGGTCTATCTGTTGATCCATCAAAGGTTGAAGCTGTTAGAAACTGGGGAAGACCAACCAATGCTAGCGAGATCAGAAGTTTCTTAGGTCTTGCAGGCTATTATCGGCGATTCATCAAAGATTTCTCTAAGATCGCCGTACCACTTACAAGATTAACTCGTAAGGAGATCCGATATGAATGGAGTGAGGAATGTGAAAGAAGTTTCCAAACTCTCAAGGATCATCTCACTACAGCTCCGGTGTTAGCTCTACCAATAGAAGGAGAGAAATTTGAGGTCTACACAGATGCTTCTGGCATTGGCCTCGGATGTGTCCTAATGCAACAAGGAAAGGTCATAGCATACTCTTCACGTCAACTGAAGAAGCATGAGGAGAATTACCCCGTCCATGACTTAGAACTGGCCGCGGTGGTATTTGCCCTAAAGATATGGAGACACTACTTATATGGAGTGCAGTTTACTGTATACTCCGATCACAAAAGTCTCAAATATCTATTTTCACAAAAGGAGCTAAACATGAGACAAAGACGCTGGCTAGAATATCTCAAGGACTTCGACTTTAATATACAATATCATCCCGGAAAGGGTAATTATGTTGCTGATGCCCTTAGTCGAAAGCCGAGAGCAATGATAGCCAATTGTATGATACAAGAATGGAGGTTGCTAGAACAATTCTCTGAGCTCAATATAAGCTTGGACAAGGAAGCCAAATTTGTCACATTATCTCATGTGAGCATACAGTCAGATTTATTATCTGAGATACAAGCGCTTCAGGATGATGATCCTATATTAGTGGAAATCAAAGGCAGATTAGAAGGACAATCTGATTTTCAACTAACTTCTGATGGAAGATTATTATTCAAATGTAGAACTTGTATACCCGACTATCCGGAATTAAAGAGGAAGATCTTAGATGAAGCTCACCGATCAAGGTACACTATTCATCCAGGATCAAGCAAAATGTATCAAGATGTAAAGAAGAACTTTTGGTGGCCTAATATGAAAAGAGAAATAGCAGACTATGTATCTCGCTGTCTCACATGCCAACAGGTCAAGGCAGAACACCAAAAGCCTGCTGGAAAACTACATCCTCTAGATATTCCTAAGTGGAAGTGGGAGGACATTGGTATGAATTTCATCATGGGTTTATCCAAATCAAAAGGAGGACATGATGAAATATGGGTTATTATTGACCGTTTAACTAAATCGGCGCATTTCTTGCCAATAAAGAGCCGATGGTCAATTGATGTACTAGCTGCACTATACATCAAGGAAATAGTCAGGTTACATGGAATTCCTGTCTCAATCGTGTCTGACAGAGATCCCCGTTTCACTTCTCATTTTTGGAAGGGATTACAACATTCGTTGGGAACAAGGCTCAACTTTAGTACTGCTTTTCATCCTCAAACGGATGGTCAGACCGAGAGAACTAACCAAGTTGTTGAAGATATGCTTAGAGCATGCATCATTGACTTTGGAGGAAGCTGGCACGATCACTTGCCACTAGTGGAATTTGCATATAATAATAGCTACCAAGCTAGTATCCAAATGGCACCTTTCGAAGCTTTATATGGAAGGAGTTGCCGATCACCCTTATGCTGGAACGAAGTTGGAGAGAAACAACTATTAGGTCCAGACATGGTAAGGGATACAACTGAGAAGATACAAGTAATCAGAGAAAGATTGTAAGTTGCTCAGACCAGGCAAAAGGCTTATGCTGACACAAGAAGAAGAGATCTTGAATTCCAGGTTGGAGATCATGTATTTCTTAAAATATCGCCTGGACGTGGCATACGAAGATTTGGTGTTTAGGGCAAGCTTACGCCAAGATTCATCGGACCATTTGAGGTACTCGAAAGAGTTGGCGAGGTTGCTTATCGCATCGCGTTGCCTCCTCAATTGTCCGACGTGCATAATGTGTTTCACATATCTATGTTGAAGAAGTATGTGCACGATCCATCTCATATTATTGAACATGGAGATCTGGTGATCCAGAAAGATCTCACCTATGAACAGAAGCCTATGAAGATCTTAGATCGAGAAATACGAGCTCTAAGGAATAAGATTATTCCCATGCTCAACGTGCAATGGAATAAGAATCCTGAACACGAAGCGACATGGGAGACCGAGGAATCTATGAAGAAACGATTTCCCGAGTTGTTCTAAGAGGTATATACTCTACACTCTCCGCGTGTATACATGATATGCAATTGAATTTGGGGACCAAATTCTTTTTAAGTGGGGGAGGGTGTAGCAACCCTAATAAAATATTAATAACAATAAAGATTTTAAAATAAATCAAATAAATAGATAAATAAAATAATATAAAATAACACCTCGGATAAAGGCGTTATTTAAATTATAAACGCCTCTAGCAAAGGCGTGATTCAAGAAGGGACGCCCTGACAACACGGCGTCAAATTCTAAACGCCAAAAACGGTAAGGCCAAGAAACGCCCCTATCTTGGGCGTGTTTTAAACAAAGAAACGCCCTAACGAAAGGAGCTTCTTAAGAAACGACCTGAACCAGGTCGTCAATTCAAGAATCGACGCCCTGACCAAAGTTGTTAATTCCATTCGAGTTCCGTTCGACACGGGAGCTTATCCCGGGAAGGATTATGTTAATCTAGTAAGTATTTAAATAGGGCAAGGACTCTATATTGGAAGCATTACTTCCACTAGGACTCTAACCCTAATAGGACCCCCCTAAATCCCTATAAATAATTTACTGCTCGAACCTTTCAACGCTATTTGGCGTTCGGAATCTGCAAGGTACGTGAGAGAGGAATAGTTCCTCTGATTTTCTCTACGTCTGTTACATGAAGAACTAACAGTTCTTCATCTTCTTCTGTTATAGGTTAAGAAGGCGGCGTACGTGAAGAACAAAGGTATTGTTCTTTTTCCCTTTTTACTTTCGGTCAGGTAGTATGAAGAAATACTAATGTTTATTCTTCTGTTCTTGTAGGAGTTACAGAACCGAAGAACAAAGGTTCTTCACCAAAGCCTTCTCTTCCTCCTACTGTGGTTATTGTTGCTGTGAAGCAACAACGTCCCCCTTTTCATATCAATCTTCAAGTCTTCAGGTAGGTTTTCTCAAGTTACTATAGCCCAAATGAAATTAATGCAAGATATATATATACAAGCATGTCATGCATACGGTTATTATAGTTTCCATGCGTTTTCTGCAATATTTTGAAAGAGACGCCCCTGTCAAGGGCGCTAATTCACATGAAACGACCCTTCCCAGGTCGTAAATTTCATGTTTAACGCCCCGTACTCAGGCGTTAATTTCTTTAAACCGATAATCACCCATCTTAAGAACTGATTATCTAAGAAATCATGATTATAAATATATGCATGATCCTATGTCTTCAACCTGCTAACTTTACTGTCATGATATTACATTCGTTCCTCTGTTATCCTGAAATTATTACTGTCCTTAAAGTTTCTGAAGGAACTTGAATTAATGACTTGGACAAAGTCGTTTTCCACATATTAGCGCCCCCTCATAGGGCGTGAATCTGAAACATAAACGCCCCTTCCTACGGCGTGTATCGGTTAAAATCCTGAAATTTATATATTCTGAAAAATAGAATTAAATAGTAACGCCCCTGCCCAGGGCGCGTTTTGATAATTCCTGAAAATTAATTATATTCTGTCCAATATGTAAACAATAAGACGTCTTCTGGTGTAGTCGCCAGATCTTGAAGAAACGACCCTGACCAAGGCGCGTTTTAGATAAATTACTGAATTAATGAAAATTCTGCAAAATGGAAACACGTGTAAACGCCCTTATGTTAGGCGTTAATTACTTGAGAAACGACTTGACCTAAGTCGTTATTTTCTGTAAACTGATTTTTATCCTGATTCTATTAACCGATGGTTTCATATTATACATATACGTATATATCGGCACTATTCTCCACTCCGTGAGTATAGTCCCACTTTTCACGTTGTTTTATCGATCACACTCAACTCTCATTGACATACAAGCTCTCCATTGGACATTCCGTTCCTTTGGACTAGCGAGTTAGTCATAGAGACCTCCGTAAGACTCCTCGTACCTTGGATTCCCTCAAGGTCGACTGAGCTGGTTGTACCCTAAAAATCCATTACACCATTGATGCCATGTCACTCTAAAGAAACATGGGATACCGGCCCTTATGATTAAACAAAGAGTATATCATAAGAAATTCTTAATGGGATGATGATATCATGCCATATCATGTCGTTCTTGTAAAAACCTCAATTCTATGATAGGAATGAGGGTATCTTACCTTTGATATACTGTTCATGTGGACCTCAATTCTATATAAAGAATGTCCATACTGATTTGTCATGGTACCCAAGTTAAGGGAACCATATTCTACCGAGATTTTTATCGATATCGTGATTATACCGTTATTATCGCCATTCTATGTCCTTTGTCATATTTTGGACTCTATTCTATCAAAGTTGTCATACGAGTCTACAAGCTTGATTATTGAAATTCTATGTTGGCTATAAACAAGAGTGGATGTCAAAACACATGATAAATGCCTGCGCATATAGGGCCCGATCTGGTCCTGGGAGGAGCACCCGAAAGTACTTGTGCCCATGGGAGTTAAAATGATAAGAAATCTGGCATTATACCGAGTACTTGACTTGCTTGATTGGACATTCCACACACATCTTGTACTTGAATCGTACTTGACTTGACATGAATTGCGTGGCCCGAAAAAGGGTAATTTACTTGCTTGATACATGATAGCCAAAGTTCTTGACATGACTTGTTAAACGTACTTGCTTGAATATCTTGAATAAACTTGTTATCTTGTTGAAAGTTCATGATTAAGTTCATCTTATTTCCTTCATATTACATTCTCTCTATCTTGTCGTTTTATGCGAGCATGCATAGCTTTATTGCATTCATGAAAGATGTAATTACTTACACCCCTTGCTAGTACTTGAGATATAATTTCCTACTGAGCGTTCGCTCATTCCGTTTGTCCCTTTTTACTTTTCAGGTAAGTCCGACGACGATGGAAGTCAATCGGATGGGAATGGTCAAGAGTGAAAGTGATAGAGCTGCTCAAGTGTCATCTAGTCTTTTCTATAGTTTCTTGAGTCAAATATGTATTCTTTTCCTTTTTATTAAACAGAGTATTGGATTTGTAATAGTCTATCCATTATGAAATAAAGGATTGGGTTATCTTGTTATTTTGCGCATCTCTGTCTTTGTGTCGAATACACGACCACTCTGATTGACATGATTGATATAAACTCGTCACGCGTCTTCGGGTATCTTCCGCACTCGGGGCGTGACACAGGAGGAACCTTATATTGCCCCATATGAAAGCATGAATCTGTGATCAGGGATCCGGATGGCGGAACAATCTGATGTTTATTTATTATATATTTTTTTTTATTCTTCATGCGACTTAACTCTATGGCATATGTGTATACATGTGTGCCCATGTGTGTTCAGAATAAAGGGAAATATGCTCAATGCAAGGACTCTCTGCAGGCCGTGATCCTTCATAAAGAGCTGACAATATGCGTATGAGTGACTTTGGTTTGTTGAAAACACAGCGTGCTGAAAATGCAGTCTAAGATGAGGGCTGGGTCAAGGGGATTTGACCTTATGCAAACCAATGCACCAGTGTGGTGGACCAAGAGGTGGCAGTCACAAAGGGGTCGACCCCTAGGTCGACAAGGGTCGACTCTTTTGGAGCAGATAAACATTTGATGGGGAATTCCAACCAAAGGGCCAGAGTGCATCTGAGGGGTAGTAGTCTGTAGTGTACATGGACCTGATTTATGCTCTGCCAGTGCATTGCCAATACCCATATGTGCATCCTTGACTTAATGTTCTGTTGAGAAAGCTGTCCAATGTGTAACCGTGCAACTACGCTGTCATGTTCATGATGAGTGCAGACCTTCCCTTCTCATGATGCAAAGTGTTCAGGTGCTCATTTAATTTCAGAGGTGCAGGAGGGCTATGCCATTTGGTTTAAAATAGTGCAATCAGGGGAATGCTCAAACGGAGGCATTAAGTTTCCTGCTTATCTTAGATGCACAGAGCCGCTGGTACTCATGTTGATTGCTCAATGCATGCAGGGGTTCTAATCACTCTGCAGAAATTTTAACTGCTGGTCAACATGGATCTTATACCACTTAGAAGCATAGAGACAGGTTTATTTAAACTCATGACGATTATGGAATTGTGTGCATGAGAGAGGGAGGTCCCATGTATGCTCAGCTGCTCAGTGAGTGCAGGGGGTTGCTGATTTGGTCCATAGCAACTTAGCAGTGGAGTGGAGGCTGGCTCGTGGTTCACTCCATCGATTTCAACATCAACTTTAGCTTCATTCCTCCCATTCTTTTATTGTTGCCATTAAAATTGTGAACTTCATTCAGATGTTTACTCATCAAAGTGTTATCATTTCTTCATTCACTTTTTTTATTAGATTCATGTTGTCACAGATGGTTTTCATTTTTTTTAAGTGCCAAATTCTGATAAAATTTTCGCAGCATCTCCCCCGGACCGAGCATTTGCCGGGAGAAAGCGGAGGCTTACCAATCGGGGTTACCGGGGCAAGCTCCTAAAAAAAAACCGGGAGGCCGTCACGGCGACCGGTGGACCCAAATGGACGGAGACCCCGTGGGCTAGCCTACGAGGGATTCCGGTACTCCACGGGTTGTCAACATCATTCCGACCAAATAACCCGAATTGGGCAGAGAGTCCCCGAGGCTAGCCTACGAGGGGAGCTCTGCATACCCGGGGTTTATCTTCCATTCCTTAATGTGCAGCCCATGGCTGCTGGCTCTAAGGCCATTGATATCTAGCCCTTGAGTGAGAAGTCATCCGGAGCTTATGCTATGAGGTAGCAAATCCCCGGAGACTTGAGGGTGGTCAGATGAAATCTGGATCGATATAAGCTATAATATATATCCCTTCCCCCATGACGGGTCCCTAAGCACAGAAGTCCTTCGATGGAGACAGCAGTGTTGCTTCACTACAGCCCATATGATGGATTACGGTGACAGATGCAGAGCATGAGTGATGGAAGGTAGTGCAGAAGGGTATGCTGCTATCCTTATACAGAAATCAAATGACCTATCTAGATCAAAGATAGTGATCAGAGTCAGTCCGACATATTGGGGAAGGGATTGATATGTTTAATATATCCCATGGAGGCATTACTGCTCGCCTGGAAAATCGGGATAGGGAGAGTCAGAGGCCTGACCATAGTAATTGGATAGCCCAGGCCACCTTCCTGCAGCACAGCACATCCATGGCATCGGAGAAAGTAGAAATAACGATGGATCATAATGTAATTTGGGGATTGGGAATCGAAAGGAACAAGTGCAATGATAAATTTATCCATGACCAACACGGCAGAACGCAACAAAAGAAAATTCACCCATCTCTTTGTATAAACGGGAGAAGGAACATACATCATACCAAGGGCAACAATTACACAGAAGAGAAAAAGAAAACCAACATCATACAATTCTGGGAAGAGAGAAAAGAATGGAGGGGGAAGCGAAGACATTCTACTAAGTCCAGGAAATTATGGCAGCAATTTCATAAACAAAAAAAGAAGAACAGAATATACAATTCAGAAGAAAGAAGAAAGGGGGAGGGAGGGGCATTGACCCCGTTCCCTCCCCAAACATCGCACACCTTCTATCCCTCTCTCCCTTTCTCTCATTTTTTTTCTCTCGGAGGTAGGCACTCACAGGCGAAAGAAACTTGGGGAGATCCCTACTCGCAGAGGGGCCAAGGTAGCAAATGGAGTCTTCTTGCTGTGGCAGACGATCGCTCAAGGGCGTCCAGGGAGATGGCGGGGCCAAAGAAGAAGAGAGCCTTCATTCGACACTGGGTTGGCTTTATAGCCGCTGGAGGGGCTTCCTCGCACGGGGGAGCTTCGCCTGGCGTGTGCTTCGCGCGTGCGGCTTCCAGACGGGCGTCGAGGCCTCAGCTCGTGCGTGGGGCTCCCGCTTACGATCAATGGCGCAAAGGGCCGACCGATGGAGCTTCACACCTTGCTCTGGAGGTCCAGTGCCCAGGGGCTTCCTCTGTGGGCAGGTGCTGGCGTGGTGGGCGCCTGCTCGTGGGATCAAAGCGCCAAGGACCTCGCCGGGGGTTGGCTTGCCGGAGGAATGCCGCGTTCGTTCGCAGGACGTCAGGACTCCAGGGTGGTTGACGGAGCAGAGGGCCACCGGATGTAGCATCCGCACGGATGGGGTGGCGTTCACCGGACCAGGGTGCCGGGGTCTTTGTCGGAGCTGGCCCGTGCGCTCGCCGAACCATAGCACTCGGAGCTTCGCCGGGGGTGAGGCGCCCGTGCGTTCGAGGAGAGAGAGTGACGAGCGTGGAGTCTTCCCCCATCCCCATTGGCCACCGTGAGGAAAGGGAAGAGAGTGGGGGAGATCGCTCTCCCGTTGGTTGTTTAGTTATCTTCATTAGTTTTTTTATTTTCATCATTTTCCCCTTTTTTTATACGCACACACATATATATTGATTTATGATTTTATGATTTTTATTATCTTTATTATTTATTCTATTTGTAACTCTGTTATTATTATTTTCTCTATCACTATTGATCTTATTATATATATATTTAATATATATATTTTTATACCTTTTATTTTAGGTGTCAATAGTAACCCATTTGAATTGTAGGTAAATATGTATTAACCGTAGGTAAGCCTGTATTAACCATAGGTAACCCATTTGAATCGTAAGTAATCTATACTAACAGTTGGTAATAATTTGAACCCTAGGTAGCATGTACTAACCGTAGGTAACACATTTAACCTATGAATTAACTTGCAGGGTGTAGCACCCCTGATAATTATCTAAATTTTTTTAAATTTTTTAGAAATTAAAATAGATTCATTTTAATAATTAATAGGCTAAAAGGCTTAAATGGGCTACTTAATGGGTTAATATTTTAAACCCTTTAATTTAAAAGCCCAATTAGCAACTAAAGTGTTAGGCCCACTTAAATTGGACCTTAAGAGCTAATTCTAAGTCTTTTAGGCCCAAGCCCAGCCCTAGAGTTGTAATAGGGATAATTGTTGTGTCCCCTGATTTTGATGATAACAAATCGTAGTTCATTATTGAATGTTGTGGTGTGATTAATGATTTTGATTAAGTAATATTTTGGACAGCTCAAGTGAAGGACACTCAAGTGTTGACGACCTGTCATCTGGACGTGTCGACACTTCATGAAGAAACCAAGTTAGAACTAGTTCGGGTTGAGCTCTGGAGTGAGCAAGGTGTCGACACTTCTAACAATGTGTCGACACGCGTAGAAGAAAAGTGTGGTTCAACCGTCTCTGGCTAGCTTCTGGTTTACACCAAGTGTTGACACCCTGTGGAAAAAGTGTCGACACCTTGGCTCCAGCGCAACGGGCTTCATCTCTGATTAGTGCACATGTCCCGACACCGCCTAGTGAAGTCTTGGCACGGCGGCACGATCCGCACGTGAGTATGGCGCGCATGTCGACACTTGTCCGTCGAAGTGTCGACCTATTTTGCTTGGTAGCCACGGTTCTTCAAGATCGTAATGGGATGTGTCGACACCTTGTGTGTAAAGTGTCGACACGTTCATGATCATCCAGAATGGATATGAAATCGGAAGCGTCCGCTTTCCAAGATCCGCAACCGATCTTGGAGGATCCGCTTGCACTTTAAAAGCCGTCAGGAAGCTCACTTTGTCAGGAGAGTTTATTGTCTGGCAGAGAAATCCTCTGAGTTGCTGGTACCGTTACAGTTTTGGTTCCCTACCTACCCATGTACTAGCATGCCAGCAAGGAAAGGTCAACTATGCTAAGGAAGCTAATCAAATAATGGGGATGTGACATTCTGGGTGTGGCGTCTGTAGTGTACAACGTAAGAGATGCCGTGAGCCACTGATATAGCAGGAGAAGGAGCTCCAGTTATAAGAGGAGCTAAAGATAGAGAAAAAGAGAGGCGAAGAGCAGCCGGAAGACAAGCCAAGAGAGATCTCTCCTTCCTAGTGTTGTTGAAGCAAGGGCAACGATGCAAATCTTCTTCTTCCATCTCAGGAGCTCTCAAAGGAAAGGAGATAAAATCTATCTACAGCTTCATCTAGTGAGAGTGAAAGCTGAGGAGCTTATCCACCGTTCCCCTTGCGGTCGCGGTGAAGATCCAGGAGAAAGATGAAGAGAAGCCAGGCTTCGTCCATTCCTCTCCAGAAAGGAGTTCTCTTCTCCTATAGAGTTTCTTTGTCATACTATGTCTGGTTGTTATTGAAGAGGCATGATCTCGCGCTGGACCTGAGCTGGGGGGATGATCACCAAATAGTGAACTGCAAGGAAGGGAAACAGATCAGGGGGCCCCGGTATGGTTCCTTGGGGTAAACCCTCCGATGCCTAAGTCAGTAGAGAAATGGTGGAAGCTATGAAGGGAGGAGGAAAAAAGAGGTGTGAGATCCCTCTACACCAAGATGGTGAAGTGGTTCCTGCTCAGGGAATTTTAGACGTGTGTTGGCCCTTACCCTCCGCGGGAGGGAGTCCCAGGTTTAAATAGTGCGCCAGCCTCATGAGTCCCGTAAGCTGAGGAGTTTTAGGCGGGAGTTACATCCTCAATATGGGCTCTTTACATCCTCATCGTGGGGTCTTTATAGCCTTGAGGGGTCATGGGTCCCTTATCCTCATAAACTCCTGCTCATAAAGGGCTCTCAACGGCAGCGTGGATAAGCAATCGTCGGTTAAACCCAAGCATGAAGGGTGCCAACCCTATCCGGGCGATAGGCATAGCTCGGATGAAGATAGGTCGGAGTGGGCGCTGAGCGCTTGCCTCTATCCCGGTGAGGGGATAACTCGGGCATGGGTCTTCCTCCGTTCTGGCCGACGTTCGGGCCTTCCAAGCCTAAGGGCCATCGGGGAAGGGTTTAATCTCGAGTAATCTTATTGGGCTTTTTATCCTAAGTGGGCCCTACGGGGCTGTCACTTGGATCAGCTGGGCCTCGTTTGGTCCTAACGGACCTAGTTCGGCTGCTCTTAGATGGGCTATAGAAATCCCCCTCTCCACTTGTCCCCCTCCTACTCCTGAGCTTTAGTAAGCTCGAAAGAGTAGCTGTTTAGGGTTTTGGACCAGCGTGGCTCAGGTAGGTGGAGATCTGGCGGTGTTAGTAAGCCACGTGTTATGGTCACCTGGGCCCTTAATAATGATGATCCTGACGGATTTGAACTGAAGGGGCCCCCTTTTCTCGGAGGTCGGAACGATGCGCCGCCTTCCGCGTGGGAATATAGACGTTGTGCGCTTGCCGTTGCTCCAGACTCCCTCCGTTTTTAGGGTTTGGCTCTCCTTCGTGCTTGCTTTTGGGGCCTTTTTATGCGTCGTGAAGACACGACGGAAGAGCAGAGGCTTGCAGCGGCGTTTACGGAGTTGGCGGAGATAACTACAGAGGCAGTCCGACAACTTCCTCTTCCCCCAGAGTCTTCGGGGTCCCGGGAGTATCTTTCCTCAAGTTCCTCTCCGGATCCCATGGCGGATCAGCGTCCGAATGTCGAAGAGTGGGAGGGCAAGCCTGCAGTGAGGGCGGCGGCTCCAAACTGCAGCGAACTGGGGGAGGCAGAGGTGAAACACCTGGAGAACCAGTTTCATCTACCCCACAAGTTTTTCTTCGCCGTGGCTGCCCCACACGAGTCGAGCTTGGATTCTCATACAGGCCACATCTGTACCTTTCTACTATTGTGGAAGGGTGGGTTCCGCCTTCCCTTTGAGCCCTTTGTCCTCAAACTTCTCAATTTCTTCCAGTTGGCGCCTGTACAGTTGGTAGCCAACTCTTATCTTCTTCTTTCCGCGTTTCGCATCCTCTGCCGTCAATGCGGAGTTCCTCCTTCCTTGGACCTCTTTCACTATTTTTTTAAGTTGAAGGCGCATCCCTCGGTCGGGAAGGGCTTCTATTTCATCCAGGCGAGACGGAATAGGAGCTGTATTTCCTTGGCCGCGAAGGATTCTTCGCATAAGGGGTGGAAAACTCAGTTCTTCTGGGTGGGGATTCTCTCGGTGGAGGAGACTTGGAGGTGCCCCGTAATCCCCAATTTCCATCCGAACATTCCTCCGTGGCAGGATGAGTTTTCCCAAGACGTGGAGGAGTACACAGCCATCTTGCTGGAGCATCACCGATCCACAGAGGAGCTGGTGACTCCAGAGAACATTGAGCGATGTCTTCTTGTGTGGCTGCAGCCGGCAGGTTCGGTCGCCATGAATCAGTTTCTTCTTCGGATGTTAAGACCATCTCCTTTTCCTGATCATATCTTTCTTTGGTGCAGACACCAGGCGGTCGGCTTTGGAGGAGGCCGCAGAGGTGATCGATCTCGGCGATGACTCGGCTACCGATGAGTCGGCTGCTCCCACGGGTCACTCCCGAGCCAGAGATAAGGGCAAGGGGGCGGCCCGGGGAGAATCTTCCGGGCCGTGGGGGTTCAAGCGCAAGGATCCCGTGGAGGGCATGATCTGGGCCACCGTGAAGGCCAGGAAGCGGGCCAAGAAGGCCGGGGTCGTTCTCGCAATCGAAGGCGACCTTGCTGCGGCTCACCCCTCCGCCGAGCATGATGGGGCCGACCCTACTGGGCGAGCACTCCCACCCGCCGAGCAAGAGGGGGCCGAGGAGGTTGGGGCTGCTCCTTCGGTCGACGATGATGCTGGCTCGGCTCCCCCTTCGGCCTGAGCCGAGGGGGCCGAGGCTGCTTCTGTGATTGGCAGTGGTGCTCTCCCGGCTCTCCCCTCGGTAGGAGCCGAGGGGGCCGTGAACGAGGCAGGTGACACTTGGACCACGGCCGAGATTGGGGCGTTGGTTGAGGCGGGCGACGCTCCAGGTGGCGATGCAGGTGCCGAACCGGTCCAGGCTGGGGGGTCGCAAGAAAAGGCAACGCAGCCCTCGCCGACCGAGGCACGAGGGTTGAACGAAGCCGCGGCTCGATCTGGGCCGTCCGACGGGACGCCGACGGAAGTGGGGGTCTCTATTCCAGCGGCCTTGGAGAGGCTCGGTATTCAGGGCCCTCTGTATCAGATATGTCGCGGTATAGTCACGAAAGTGAAGGGGGGAGACAGGCAGCACTCCCCGTCTGTGGCCCTCGAGATGGTTATGGAAGGCGGCTTGGTCCTGGCCCAAATGGGAGCCACTCTGGCGGAAGCTTATGCTCGGTCGGAGTCAGAGCGGGCGAACATGGCCTGGACCCTTGGTGGGTCTAACAGGAAGATGGCTCGGCTCATCGAGGAGCGTGATGGGCTTTGGCGTGAGCTTTCCTCAGTTACCGAGCAACTAGATAGGGCCTGCGAATCGCTCGAGAGGAAGATCATGCTTCTTAAAGAGGAGGGCATCGTTCGTGTCGACCTAGATAGCCGGTGGGAGGCCGAGCGTGCCGAGCTGGTGGACCAGGCGGAGGAAGCTGAGCACCTTCGGCGGGAGGCCGAGGCTGATCAGGCCGAGGCAGAGAAGCAAGCGGCAGAGGCCGAGAAGCAGACGGTTGAGGCCGAGCAGAGGTTAGCCGAGGTGGAGCGGGAGAAGGCCGAGCTCGCTGGTAGGGTGGGATCGGCCGGGGCGGAGGCGCTCGAGTAGTACAAATGCTCGGAGGCCTACCGGGTCGACCTTAAGAAGGCTGCCCTCCCCTACTACGAGTCAGCACTTCGCCGAGGCATCCGCAAGTGGTTCAAACAAGGCTACGATCGGGCCATCTCTTATGCTGAGGAGTAGGCGTCCGAGACAATCGATTTCCCGTCCGGACAATGCTATGACTCGGACTTGTCATCCTCCAGTTCCTCTTCGCCGGAGGAAGAAGATCAGGGAGGCTCTTCATCCGAGGGGTCGCCAACTCCGAATGCCTCGGGAGGGCGCGCAACCGAGGCAGTTCCCACTCCGGTGGGGTCAGTGCCAGGGTCGACCGTCACCGAGGGTGCTGGGGGTAGACCGTCTGAGCCTTCCACTTCCGAGCTTCAGGGTGGGCCAGAGGCCTAATGTATCTACTTTGCTTTCTCTTTTTGTATGTCTTTTCCTTTTTCGAAGGAAAACTTTCCTTGTTGTGTAGGGAAAAAAGTAAGGCAGTAGCATTATGATGAAGACTTAACTGTTTCGTATCGTGATTGTCGTATTTTATTCAGTGTATCTGCCGTAGTTGGAAAGTGCCGATACTTTCTGCGTGGATCTCGCCTGATGGTTGGGTGAGCGTCTGACAGGGTGTCTTTCCGTTCTCTCATGCTTTGAATGTTTGGCCGCTTCGTGTGTCCCGTTGGGGCGGAAACGAGGAGTTTGAAGTGACCATTCGTAGGGAGAGGTCCCTTTGGCGTGTTTTCGAGGGGAGAATCATTTAAGGCAAAATAGCCTCCCTTCGCTTATAAAAGCCCTGAAGGGCGTCCCTTCCTCTCCACCGCTTAGGGTTTTCTCTGACAGTCTTTCCTCATTCACTCTTCACATAGCGTTGTGCCTTTATATTTGAAGCATGGAAGATGCTCTGGAAGACGAGGCTATCGACGATGGAGGGCAGAGAGTCTTCGCTGCTTCGGGTTTAAAGGGGGTTCGATGGCCGACGGGCGGGTTTAAAGAGGGTTCGACGTGCGGAAGCACGTCACCTTCTTTTTATCAGTTCCGGCGGAGCTTGTGGGGAGGCGAGATGGTGGACGGATGGGGGCATCAGGCATCCCTACCGCCCGTCCCTTCCTGCTCGCTCCATGGAGGGGAGGAGGAAGCCAATTAAGCTCCCTCCTTTCCGGGCTTTCCCCTGCCTCCTCGTCCAGCTCTGCTGGATTCTTTTTCTCTTTCACTCTTCGGAGGGTGCCTGCGCTCTCTTCCTTCCAAAGAGTTGGCAGATTGGCGGGGAGGGGGCCTTCATTTGCATTCTCTCTTCCCCTTCTTCCATCTCTGTCAACTTGGAAGGTAGCCTTCTCCTTCCTAATCCCTCTGTCACGTTTGTTCCGAGCTACCCGAGCTAACAGGGTCAACTACCCTTTATCCGAGCCAGTTTCTGCACAGGGTAGAGTCAGTGGCTGGACGCAGAAAGGTTAACCGAGTCAGCCGAGCGATGGGCTCATACGGCGGTGCCAGATGGATTTTTTGCTTTTTTGACATGTATTTTCTTGGCTTCGGCCTTTCTGATGTACAAGCGAGTTGTTTGAATAAAGGAAATGAGGCTTTTGTTTTATTTCATGTCATCTACACAATGCTCAGTATTCAGAAGTAGAACTTGCGTAGTGTAGTCGCGTTCCAGGTCTGAGGGATGGGCTCTCCTTCCATCGTGAATAGCTGGTATGCTCCTTTCCTGAGCGTCTCGACCACTCGGTAGGGGCCTTCCCAATTAAGGGATAGCTTGCCCGCCGCCTCAAGTGGTCGAGAGGCTTCGGCTTTCCTGAGGATGAAATCTCCCGATTGAAAGTGTCTATCTCGGACTTTGGTGTTGTAGTATCGAGTGAGGCGGTGTTGATATTTCGTTGCTTGGATGCTGGCAATCTCTCAAAGCTCATATGCTAGGCCGAGGTTTTCGAGCAATTTCTGGTCGTTTGCCTCGTGCGAGAAACAGATGACTCAGAGGGAGGGATTGTCAATCTCCAATAGGATAACGGCCTCGGCGCCGTACACCAACTGAAGGGGACTTTCACAGGTTGCCGTTCTGGGAGTTGTTCTGTGTGACCAAAGTACGTTAGGCAATTCCTCAAGCCAACTGCCCTTGGCTTTACCGAGCCTGGTCTTGATGCCTTTTAAGATAATCTTGTTGGCATTTTCGACCAGCTCGTTAGCGTGAGGGTGGGCGACCAAGGTGAAGTGATTGTGAATGCTTAGGTCGGCACATCTGTCTCGAAAATAACGAGAATCAAATTGCCGACCATTATCGCTCACTATCACTCGGGAGATGCCGTAGCGATATATGATCGACTTCCAGACGAAACTCCAGATGACTGTCTCGGTGATTCTTGCTGTGGCTTCGGCCTCGATCCATTTGGTGAAGTAGTCGATGGCGACGATGATGAACTTCTTCTGGGCTTGAGCCATAGGGAACGGCCCGAGGATGTCGATTCCCCAGCGAGCGAAACGATATGGCTCTGCTAGGGTAACGAGCTCCGTTGTCGACTGATGGACCAAGTGGTCAAATCGCTGGCATCGGTCGCAGTGCTGTACGTAGGTCGAGCAATCGCGCTGCAGAGTGGGCCACCAATAACCTTGCCATAGTAAGATCCTGGCGAGTGACCTTCCTCCCAAATGCGCTCCGCACAGGCCTTCGTGAACTTCTTGAATCGCTCGGTTGGCTTCGTCAGTACGGAGGCACTTCAGGAGAGGACCGGAGAAGGATCTTTGGTAGAGAGCGCTGTCCAGAACGACGAATCGCTGAGCTTGGTACTTCAATCTCCGGGCTTCCCGGGGGTCGGGAGGCTCCTGAGAGTCTTGGAGCCACGACAGGTAGGGGATGCACTAGTTTCTTGGGGAGTCCGAGTCAACAGCTAGGAGCTCCGAATCGATGCTCAACCGCTCTAGCTCTTCGAGAAGGACTGATCGAGTACCCTCGGGGTCAAGAGAGGAGGCTAGCCGAGAGAGGGCCTCCGCTCGGGAGTTTTCTTCCCGAGCTATTCGGACTACCTCAAAACTCTCGAACTGTTGTGCCGCGGCTCTGACCAGCTGGAGGTATTTGACCATCTGTGCTTCTCGAGCTTCGTAATCACCATTGACCTGGCTAGCGACTGTTTGGGAGTCAGTGTGAATTCTGACTCGCTCAGCCTCCAGCCGCCGGGCCAGGCGGGCTCCCGAGATAAGGGTTTCGTACTCGGAGGCGTTGTTGGATGCCTGGAAGTTGAACTTAAAGGCATACTGTAGCTCCGCTCCTTCGGGAGACTTCAGGAGGATTCCAGCGCCGCTTCCGGTCAAGTTGGAACAACCGTCGATGAACAATTCCCAGGTTGGCCCGGGTGCGGACGGAGATTTTTCTTCGGTCGGGATAGTGCTCTCGGCGATGAAGTCAGCGAGCGCCTGTCCTTTGATAGCCGAGCGAGGTCAGTATGATATATCGTAGGCCCTGAGCATGATGGCCCACTTGACGAGGTGTCCCGAGGCTTCAGGGTGAGCAAGGATCCTCTTCAAAGGTTCACCGGTCAGCACGGTGATGGAGTGCCCTTGGAAATAGGGTCGGAAGCACCTGGCTGAGGTAACCAACGCTAGCATGAGTTTCTCAGTTGTGGGGTACCTTCTTTTGACCTCGCTGAGCACCTTGCTGGTATAGTAGACCGGCCTCTCGACTCCCGAGTCATTTCTGAACAGGACCGAGCTAACTGTAGATGGAGTTGCCGAGAGATAGAGATACAAGGCTTCACCTGGGATAGGCTTGGAAAGCACCGGGGGCGAATCCAAGAACTCCTTAAGCTCGATGAACGCCCTTTGGCATTCCTCGTCCCATGCTAACGTAGCAGATGCCATTTTGGGTCCCCTCAACAGCTTGAAGAAGGGTAGGCATCGTTCGGCCGCACGGGACAGGAATCTGCTAAGCGCGACACTGCGCCCAGTAAGGCGTTGAACGTCTTTGATGCAGGTGGGTGGGTGCATGTCCAGGATGGCCTGGACCTTGTCGGGGTTGGCCTTGATCCCACGCTAGGTGACTAAGAAACCCAGGAATTTCTCGGATCTTACTCCGAAGGCGCACTTGGTGGGATTGAGCTTCATATTGTACCTCAGGAGGGTGTTGAAGGTCTCAGCTAGGTCGGCGAAGTGATCCTCGGCCTTGGGGTTCTTTACGAGCATGTCGTCAATATAGGCCTCGATGTTCCGGCCGAGCTGTCCTTCGAACATATGATTGACTAGCCTCTGGTACGTGGCTCCAGCGTTCTTCAACCCGAAAGGCATCCGGGTGTAGCAATATACGCCGAAGTTGGTGATGAAGGCGGTCTTCTCGATGTCTTCTGGATCCATTCTGATCTGGTGGTAACTTGAATAGGCATCCAGGAAACTGAGTATTTCGTTGCCCGAGGTTGAATCAACCAGTTGGTCGATGCTCGATAATGGATAGCAGTCCTTTGGTGTGGCCTTGTTCAAGTCGGTGAAGTCTACGCACATTCGCCACTTTCCTGAAGCTTTTGGCACCATGACGACGTTAGCCAGCCACGTCGGGTACAGGACCAGTCTAAAAAGACCAATCTTTTACCCCTTGGTGACCTGCTCCTTGATGATCGCCTGCTTCTCTGGCGCGTGCTTCCTTCTGCGTTGTTGTATGGGCTTCATGGTCGGGTCGAGGTTGAGCTTATGCATTACCGTCTCTTCTGGTATTCCGGGGAGTTGATCATCCGACCATGCAAAGACTCGGGTATACACAGAAAGAAACTCGGTGTATTGCTGCTGAACCTCAGATGGTAGGTCGGCTCCAATCTTTACTCCTAGGGTCGGGTCGTCGTTTAGGAAAACCGTTAGCAGCTTGCCTCCAGGCTCGGAGGTTACGGGTTTTTCCTCGACTTCAGGGGGACCCTTGTTCTTTCCGTCCGGCCTTGTGGCTTCAACCGAGATATTATAGCACCTTCTAGCCGTCGCCAGGTTACCTCGGACTTCCCCCATCTCATTTTTGGTGGGGAACTTCATCTTTTGGTGATAGGTAGAGGGCACCGCTTTCGTTCGGCTGAGGATTCCTCGGTCGAAGATTGCGTTGTATGCTATCATACCCTTGATCACTATGAAGTCCACCATGATCGTAACGGTTTTGGGTGGGGTGCCAAGAGTAACCGGCATGCTTAGGGCTCCCTCGGGATAAGTGGCCTGTCCATTGAACCCGCAAAGGGGGGTTCGGATCGGGTGGATTTTAGACGGATTCTCCCCCATCTTAAGGAAACATTCATAATATAATACATCAAGGGCACTTCCATTGTCAATTAGAATCCTATCTACATTACAATGGTTTATTGTTGCCGATATGACTAAGGCGTCGTCATGCGGGGTGGTCAGCCCTTCCAGATCTTGGTCGGAGAAGACTATGACTTGGGGCTCACTTGGCGGGGCCTTGGGAGGCTCGATGGCTCGGCTCTCCCGCTCAGCATGACGCTTCCATCCTCGGCTACTATCCCCTCCTGATGCAGCTCCTCCAGCGATGACGTTGATGTGGACCCCGTGAGGGGCATTGTCGATTTCCTCTGGGGCGCCTCAGTCTTCCTCACGCCCAGCCACGAACCGAGATAGGTGTCCCTGGTGAACGAGGCGCTCGATCTCATCCTGGAGCTGGTGGCAATCACCGGTATGATGCCCGTGGGCACTGTGGAACAGGCAATGCTTGCTGCAATTATGGTTTATCAACCTCATTGGCTCTGGTTGGCGGAGAAGGCCCGAGCCTTTGATGTCTTCATATATCTCGTACACCGGAGCGGTTAAGGGAGTGTACCACTCGTACTTCCGGGACGGCTCCTTGTGCTCTCCATCTCGATTCCGCCTTTTTCCTTGGTCCGAGCTTGACTCGAGTGTCTGCTTCTTGTCCCCCTCTCGACCCGAGCCAGTTGCGCCTCGGCATGCGCTGAGTACTTCTTCGCACTTGGTGTGACGTAAAGCCAGAGTCACTAGCTCGGTAAGGGTCGAGGGAGGGTGGAGGACAAGTTCATGGTGGAGGTTCTCATCCCGGGTGCCCCCCGGTCAGCACGGTTATGGCTGAGGTCACATCCAGGCAGGGGATTCTCAGGGCTTCTGACTTGAATCAGTTGATGTAAGCCCGGAGTTTCTCCCCTTGCGTCTGTTTGAGAGCCAATAGCCCCGCTACTGACCTCGGGGGGCCGCTACCGGTGAAACTCTCCTTGAATACTCGCCCGAATTGCTTGAGGTCCCAGATGGATCAGGGGGCGAGGGCCCAGAACCATGCTTGGGCACCTTGGACCAGAGTGGTTGCAAAGGTTCGGCACTTGATGGCGTCGGACGCTCCGTGAAGGGTCATCAGGGTGTCGAAGCTGTCGAAGTGGTCAGTCGGGTCGCCTTGGTTGTCGTAGGACTTGACGGTCGGAATGGAGGTTCTGGGAGATACCTCTGCCTTCAAGATGTAATCAGAGAACGGGAATTTCTTCTCGTCTCTACCGGAGAGACATTTTGCAAGGCGCGTAGGCCACGCTCCTGCTCTACGAAACGTCTCTTGAATTCTCGCAGTCAAAGGGATAACTCCGGCTGTCGCCGTGTTGTGGGGCTGGGGGGACTTCCTTGGCTCTCTCCGGGAGCTTCAGTCTCTGGGTTTGGACGGCATGCCGCATGTCTTCCCCTTTTCGGCGTGGAGGAGGCCTCTTGCTTCGGGGAGGGGCGTGTGACGGTCCTCCTAACCTGTTACGGATAATCTGCTGGCCTCGGAGGGTGAAGCGTCCTTCGGCAGTGTGCTGAGATGCATCCTCGTGGGGAGGGCTCTCCAGAGGGGCGTGTGACCTTCCTTCCCTGGCCACCTGGGTCCTCATGAGTTCCACGAGGATGTCCAGTTTTACGTTGAGGGCTTGGAGCATTGAGTGGTAGCCCCACCGCCGCGGGAGGCGGGGGTGGTCCATCGGCTGGGGTGTTGGCATTGGAGGGAGGGTTTTGTGAGGCCTGAGAGGGGCCTTCTCCCGCCGCCACCATGGCCATCCCCCTGTCGCCGGTGGACCTCCTCCCTGAACTTCTTCGCACCATGCTGGCTCATTGGTCGTTTCCCACAGACGGCGCCAGATGAAGAGGCGTGATCTCGCGTTGGACCTGAGCTGGGGGGATGATCACCGAATAGTGAACTACAAGGAAGGGAAATGGATCAGGGGGCCCAGGGATTGTTCCCTGGGGTAAACCCTCCGATGCCTAAGTCAGTAGAGTAATGATGGAAGCTATGAAGGGAGGAGGAAAAGAGAGGCGCAAGATCCCTCTACACCAAGATGGTGAAGTGGTTCCTGCTCAGGAAATTTTAGGCATGTGTTGGCCCTTACCCTCCGCGGGAGGGAGTCCCAGGTTTAAATAGTGCGCCAACCTCATGAGTCCCGTAAGCTAAGGAGTTTCAGGCGGGAGTTACGTCCTCAATATGGGCTCTTTACATCCTCATCGTGGGGTCTTTATAGCCTTGAGGGGTCATGGGTCCCTTATCCTCATAAACTCCTGCTCATAAAGGGCTCTCAACGGCAGCGTGGATAAGCAATCGTCGGTTAAACCCAAGCATGAAGGGTGCCAACCCTGTCCGGGCGATAGGCATAGCTCGGATGAAGATAGGTCGGAGTGGGCACTGAGCCCTTGCCTCTATCCCGGTGAGGGGATAACTCGAGCATGGGTCTTCCTCCATTCTGACCGACGTTCGGGCCTTCCGAGCCTAAGGGCTGCCGGGGAAGGGTTTGATCCCGAGTAATCTTATTGGGCTATTTATCCTAAGTGGGCCCTGTGGGACTGTCACTTGGATGAGCTGGGCCTCATTTGGTCCTGACGGACCTAGTTCAACTGCTCTTAGATGGGCTACAGAAATCCCCCTCTCCAGTTCTTTTTACAGCTTTATTTTTCTTTGAAAACAAATACTCTTACCTTTTTCCCTACCTGTGAGTAGGAAGACAGACGGTGTGTTCACCGGTCTGTGGGTTTCATGGTTGTGTACCCTTAAGTTGTTTGGCAGTGGAGTTGAGAGAGTGTATCTCTCTGTTGGAAGCTGTGAATCAACGGTAGTGCATTGACACTAGTGAAGCCTCACCGAATTGTGTGAGGGGTGGACGTAGGTCTCTAGATAGAGACCGAACCACCTTAAAACTTGTGTCTTGTGGTTTGTCTTCCATTGGGTACTGATGCTAGATGCTTGGTAGGAACGTTTCTGATCATCATCCATGTATCTAGCCTGTTAGCTATCATCTATCTCTTGCCTTAATAGTCTTAGTTTTGTATCTAGTTTTTATTTTCGCAAAGAAGGGTAAAAAGGGGCTGATCTATTCACCCCTCCCCTCTAGATCACCTCACATCACGTGGTATCAGAGCTAGTCTCTCTATATGTGGTCTAACGACCTTGAGAGAATTGGTGATATGGCGACTAAGAGTCCTATGTCCGAAGGGCATTCCATAAATAGACCTCCTTTTTTCTCTGGAACAAACTATCCTTACTGGAAAAATAGTATACAGGTCTTCATCAGAGCACAGGATCATGAGATCTGGCAGGTGATCCGCAAAGGTCCATATGAGCTACCTCCCGAACCAGAAGAGGAAACATGGACCAAGGAGCTGATAAGAAGATCCACTCTGAACTGGGTCCCAAGCACATAATGTAGTGCTCCCTTCATCCAACAGAATTCTCAAGAGTGTCAACTTGCGCAACTGCAAAAGAAATGTGGGACAGTCTTGAGGTAATATATGAAGGGACACAGTAGGTACGTGCAACTAAAGCAAACATGTTAGCGTCTGAATATTAAAAATTTAAAATGAAATATGATGAGTCTATTTCAGACATGTGTGGTAGGCTAACCATGCTCACGAATGGCTTAACAGTGCTAGGTAAGACGTACTCCGAGTAGGAGATTGTGAGAAAAATACTAAGATCCCTAACTCCTGCATGGCATACAAAGGCCATAGTGGTCGAAGAATCAAAGGATTTGGCTACCATCAAGGTGGAAGAACTCATAGGGTCCCTGATGACCTTTGAGATGAATATGAGGAACAAGGAAGCTGAAGTGAGCAAGAAAAAGCCTCTGGCTCTCAGAGCAGGGCCAAGCACCAAGGACACTTCCGATGATGAATAGCCTTCAAGAAGCAACTCCGAAGAGGATGAAGTTGCTATGATAACAAGAAAATTCAAGAAGTTTCTAAGAAAGGAAGGTAAATGCTTCATAAAGTGGAAGCCTCAGGTAAAGAGAGGTTTCAGGTCAAAACCTGAAAATGATAAGAAGTTTGACAAACTCGTCTGTTACTCTTGTAGGAAACCCAGACACATCAAGTCTGAGTGTCCAGAGGGAGCCAAGAGAACAATGCCCAAGTGGAAGGGCAAGAAGAAGCAGGCCATGGTTTGTACCTAGAGTGACGAGGAAGAAAATGAAGATAGCTCCTCTGAAGAAGAGAAAGATGATCTCTATTTAATGGCCAATGGAGAAAAGAATAGTGAGGTGAGCTCTCCTTTTCAACATTTCACTATTGATGATTGGGAAGAGGCTTACTTTGAATTAATGGATAAGTATGAAGTGTACAGAAAAGAAAACAAAGCCCTAAAGAAGAAAATCGACTCCATTGTACATGATCAAATCCCTAATGATAAAATCACTTCCCTAGAAATTGAGATTGAGGATCTGAGAAAATTGAACGAAAACCTAGAAGAAGGAAGGAAGGAAATGAGGGATTTGGAAGATGAAAATGAAAGGTTAAGAGATGAAATTGATGAGCTAAAGATAAAGATGTAGAGCTATGTAAAAGACAACAACCTATGCAATGAAAAGGCTGACGCTGTCACTCAAGTAAACACTCAACTTCTGAAAGAAAATGAAAAGCTTTTGAAAGACTTAATTGACAAACAGAATTCCTTAGAGAAATTTGTTCATGGGAGTAAAAACTTGAATGCTCTGCTTGGGACAAAAATGAACTTCAATAGGGAAGGGCTAGGATATAATCCCACAAAGAAAAAGTCAATTGGTATGAAAATCACAACCTTTGTCTCATCCTCTGAAGCATCAACTTCTAAAACAACTCCTAGCCTAAACCAAGAAAATGCTAGAAACAAAGGAAAAGAGAAAGTGGGAGAGCCCATGAAGAACAACCCTGTAAAACCCAAAAAGGCTCACCAACAGTAACACCAAGCAAGCCGACACCTACCTAAGTCCAAGTCTGCACATCCCAAGGGTAAAAAGAACTTCAACAATAGGATAGGTCGGGACTACCCTAAGGACAGGTCGACACCTTCATGGTCAACCACCCGTCAGTTCCCCAGGTTCGCACCAGCAGGTCGACACTCTATTTACAGGGACCCGACACCTCTCTCAAATAGAGACCGTTATAGATGGGTAGAATGAGAGACAGGTCGACACTTTCAGAACAGGAGGTTGACACATCCCTCATCCAGAGACCAGTGTAGATGGTCAGAATAGGGGAGAGGTCGACACTTCACCTCCTATAGGTCGACACCTTCGTGGGTCTGGGGTAGTCATGAATTCTATGGTCATAGGTCTACCCAACCTCAACACCCTAGGTACTATGACACCTCCTATACCTCCAGACCAACCAATTGGAATAGATGGTCCAACAAACTATCCTCCTCTAACATTCCAAAAACTCATAAAGCCCAAGAAGCTAAAAGAGAGAGAAGGAATATTAAAGAAGAAGAGAAAAACCAGAACTTCCAGCAAAGCAAGAAAAATAATAATGTTAAGAAAGTCTGGATTTTGAAGTTTGTGTTATCTTGCTTTAAACAAATGAAGAAATTATTGGGACCCAATTGTCCTTGGGTTCTAAATATTGTCACTTAATTCCTTGCGCAGGAGTGTCTTGTAGCCGTGCACAATCGCTGATATCTTGACAGTGGCTGCTCAAGATACATGACTGGAGATAGAACCAAATTCTGTCTCCTGGTAGAAGAGGAAGCTGGACATGTCATGTTTGGAGGGAACACCAAAGTAAAGATCATCGGTACAGGTAAAGTTGGTAAGAACCCCTCCAACTCAATTGATAATGTATTGCTTGTTGATGGTCATGAGTATAATTTGTTGAGCATAAGTCAACTGTGTGATAAAGGTCATACTGTAGTCTTTGACTCTAATGAATGTAGGATCTTACACCTTAATTTAAAAGAAACCAAATTTTCTGGTAAAAGAGTCAACAATGTGTATATGATTAACTTAGATGACCCTACTCACATAAATCTTTGTCTTGATGCACCTAAGTCTGAATTAGCACGCTTGTGGTATCATAGACTAGGTCATGCTAGCTACAATATCCTTCATAAATTGGTGAAGCATTCAATTGTTAAAGGTTTGCCTGAAATAAAATTCAAACTGAATTCTAAAATTTGTGATGCATGTGCTCAAGGAAAACAAACTAGAAAGTCATTTAAAAGCAGAACTGAAAACCTATCATCTAAACCACTTGAACTAATTCACATGGACTTGTTTGGTCCAACCAAAACATCTAGCTTAAGTGGTAAAAGATGTGGCTATGTTTTAGTAGATGACTTTACTAGATTCACTTGGGTGTTTTATCTTGCACATAAAAATGACGCATTTGATGAGTTTCATGCACTCTTCATGCAAGTAAAGCAAGATGGTAAGTTCAAAATTTCTACTATACTTTCTGACCATGGTGGTGAATTCGAAAATGCTGATTTTGATAATCTTTAGAGGACTCAAGGAATAAATTACAAGTTCTCATCACCAAGAACCCCTGAACAAAATGGGGTGGTTGAAATGAAGAACATAACTCTCATAGAGATGTCACGCATAATGCTTGCTGAAAAGTAACTACCAAGGAGATTTTGGGCAGAAGCGGTAAACATTACATGTTATATCATCAACCGCTCAATGGTAAGGCCACTCACCAAAATGACTCCTTATGAGCTGCTGAAAGGTAAAAAGTCATCTCTCTTTCACATGAAAGTATTTGGGTCAAAGTGTTTTGTTCATAGCAATGATAAAAGAGTTTTAGACAAGTTTGAGCCCAAGAGTGAAGAAGGGATATTCCTTGGGTATTCAGATAGGTCTAGAGATTATAGAGTCTATAATCTTAAGACCCTATGTGTGGAAGAGTCCCCTCACATCACTTTTGATGAGACTAATCATGACAACACTTGTAGGGAAGATGATGATGGGGAATTTCTGAACATAAAAGGAAAGGAAGAACTTCAACTCGAGGAGACACAAGCAAATGAAGACCAAGGAGAGTCAAGCAATGCTCCGGTCACTGATGCGGATGGAGGTAACACTCAACCTGATCTAAGAGTGTTAAAAGATCATCCTTTAGAAAATATCTTAGGTAATCTGCATGACCGAACTAAATAAGGTCTCATTTTAGAATTATGGATGAAATTGAACAACTTGCTCTCGTGTCCCAAACTAAACCCAAAAATATTGTAGAGGCCTTAAAAGATGACAACTGGATAAATTCCATGCATGATGAATTAAACCAGTTTGAAAGAAACAATGTGTGGCATCTTGTTCCTAGGCCCCAAGAAAAATCTGTCATAGGTACTAAATGGGTCTTTAAGAATAAATTAAGTGAAGATGCTAAGATAATAAGAAATAAAGCCAAGTTAGTGGCTTAGGGGTATAATCAAGAATTTGGCATAGATTTTGAAGAATCCTTTGCCCCTGTAGCCAGAATGGAGGCCATTAGAATTTTGCTTGCCTTTGCATGTTCCCATAAAATCAAATTACAGCAAATAAATGTTAAAAGTGCCTTTTTAAATGGTTTGATAAAAGAAGAAGTTTATGTAGAGCAGCCACCTGATTTTGAATGTTCACATTTCAAAGATCATGTTTATAAGTTGGACAGGGCTCTATATGGGTTGCAGTAGGCACCCAAAGCTTGGTATGACAGACTAAGCTCATTCCTCACCGAACAAGGGTATACAAGAGATAATGTAGACCAGATACTATTCACCAAGAGACAAGGTAAGGGCATCTTGTTAGTTCAAATTTATGTAGATGATATAGTGTTTGGGTCCATAAAATCTCAAATGTGTGAGGAGTTTGCTAAACTCATGACTAACGAGTTTGAGATGAGACTTATGGGTGAGCTTCAATTCTTTCTTGGCTTGCAGATACATCAAAGCAATGAAGGCTGCTTCGTCAATCAAGCCAAATATGTGAAAGAGTTGTTGAAAAGGTTTGACCTGACCAACTGTAAACCATTAGGAACTCCAATGGGGACTGCCACTTCACTGGATGCAGATGAACAAGGTATACTTGTGGATGCAAAGAAGTATAGAGGTATGATCGGCTCATTACTCTACTTAACTGCATATAGACTAGACATTCAGTTTAGTGTTTGCCTTTGTGCTAGATTTCAGTTTAGTCCTAGAGAATCTCACTTGACTGCTGTCAAGCGTATCTTTAGATACCCTGCTGGCACTCAAGATCTGGGATTATGGTATCCTACATCCTGTGAGCTTTCACTCATTTCATATTCAGATGCAGACTATGCTGGTTGTAAATTGGATCGCAAGAGCACTAGTGGCTATTGCCAATTCTTGAGTGGGTGTTTGGTTTCTTGGGCCTCCGAGAAACAGCACTCGGTTGCCCTCTCCACTCCAGAAGCAAAATATGTTACTGTAGGGAGTTGTGGCACCCAAGTAGTGTAGATCAAACACCAACTCCAAGACTATCTAATAGATCTTGGATGTGTTTCCATTTTATGTGATAACACAAGTGCTATAAATCTTGCAAAAAATCCAGTCATGCACTCTAAGACTAAGCATGTAGAAATTAGGCATCTTTTCATTAGGGATGAAGTCCTTAAAAATTATTTTGAGCTCCATTTTGTTGACTCAGAAAATCAGATTACAGATATTTTCACAAAAACCTTAAGCAATGACAGGTTTTCAACCTTAATGAGAGAGCTAGGTCTATGCAGACCTCAATCAACTCAGGTTTGAGCTATTTACTCCTTTTTAATGCACAAGTTACTTGTCCTTGTTATAATGGTTGCAAGCATATCTGATTTGTCTAGAACTGGTCCATTGGTTGAATAAGTTGTTTCATGAATGGTGGTCACATTCAGAGGGAGCTTGTGTGCATCTTGGTTGTTATGCATTGCATATCATACTTTTGACTACATGGTATCTCAAATGCTGAGTTGCTGAGTTGTGGAATGTCAGGCTATGCCTGTCAGAAAACTCTTATCATGCGTGAGGACTGACCTGCACCAAGTACCATGAGTCAGAATTGCATATTAAGAACTGCATAGTTTATCTCTAGTGCATAAGCATGTCTAAAGCTTTAGCATCCAATAAAGCACCTCTCAGTGGCAGCAGAGAGCTAAAATCATTTTTGAGTGATTGACTGAAATTAGAAAGTCAGAGGCACTGGCATGTGAAACTAGCAGGAGTGTTTCAGAAATGAAGGAAACAAAGACAGACTGGCTAAGAAAGGGGTGTTGAACAGGTTGACAACTTCCAGTAATGTGCCGACACATGTAAGATGATTCCCCAATTGAAGGTCGGTGCATGTTTGGTTTCAAGACCAACAAGGTCGGTGCACATCCTAACTAAGGTCGATGCACTTTCTGGCTAGCAAGCAGCCAAGGTCGGTGCATGTTTTGATTTCAACTCTGCAAGTCCGTGCACATCTGGTGTTCATGCTACAAGGCATGTGCATAGTGATGTGACACCACCTTGAGGTGATAGCCACAAGGCCAATGCTCCTTGGACCTAAGTATGCAAGCAAGCAACTTTGACGGTGGACTCACTCGGGCGAGCTCACTCGCGTAGCACACACTAGTGCCCGTAGATGAATCGGTGATAGTGTTGAGGGTCCGAGGTGGGACCTTGATGTTCCGGGGTATGGATAGCTTGGGGAGGACCCCTAGGGGCCAGGGATTCCCAACTTCACGGGTGGCCAGCATGCCAAGGGCATGGGATATAAGGTTTCTCTTGCAACTCGCCCGCGGTGGTCACTCACGTAATTGGCAATATAGTCCGAGCACTCATTCACCGATCGACGGCACTAAGATGCAATACTAAGCAAGCAAAATGAATACAGTAGAGAAGTGTGATCAGAAGCTCACCTGATCAGCGTGAAGACGCCGATCCCGGCCGGAGATGAGGGCGAGCGAGGAAGCGTGGGCTTACCTGCACGCCGCGCCGATGAATCTTCAACCTGAATTAATAATTTACATTCACTACGCCCCTTGCAAGGGGGGGTGTACTAGGGGTGGGGGACTATAGGATTACATTCAAACACTACCTCCACGTAGGGAGGGGCTGTAAGCCGGCCAGGCGGGGTGGGGGAGCTAAGTTAGAAACCAAATTGCTGAGCTCCGCCGGTTCTGCCAGCTTCAGGAACAGCTTGACAAACAGTTGATGATGGCGCCGCCGCGGGCTCTCCCGAGTTTAAAAGAGGTCGAGACCAGTGCCGAATCTTTCTGACTTGACCCAGGATGACGCCTGAATTTTCGTGGAATTTCCTGATGATGTCGCTGGCTGGGGAAGGGTCTGGAACAGGGCTGGACCGCTCTAGCTCTGGTTGCTCCCAGAGTGGTACTGCTGGAAGACGGGGGTGCCACGAACAGTACCGTGCTCTGTTGAAGGCGAGACTGGAACCATTGCGATCATGGCCAAGTCTTCTTCGAACGGAGATAAATGGGACTGTCGTTGGAGGTCAGAGCTGACCGCGATGACTGGATCAGTGGAAGGAGGTCAGACCAGGTATCGAGGAGCTGACCTGGAGCACCTCGGGGAGAAAAATTGAAATTCTTGACTCCGAGCTCCAAAAAATGTTTTGCTTCTTGGAGATGGCAGGAGACTTGCAGGAGAAGCCCTCAGCCAAATGGCGCCTTAAGAAGCCCAGGGTGCTGGTCGTGGGAGTCTCTGAAAGTCGCTGCTAGCTATCTTCCTCGGAGGAAATGCGAAGTCTAACGAAGATTACTCCACCGAGCAACTCCGAAGTCGAACGACAACGAGACCACCTTGCCTACGAAGTAGCCTCTTTAAGCTTTCCAGCAGTATAAGGTACACCACCTAAAATTGTGCGGTGAAGACGTGGAAGCCTCTGCAACTCGACCCTTGACTGTTGCCTGCGAATTGGGATGAACAGGGTGGTGATAGGTGATGGGAAATGGGGTAGATGGGATGGGATGTGGGGTGGATGGGTGTGGGGGCACCCCTAGCTGTGAGGGGGTCTGGGAGGGGGCAAACCAAGGTGAGGGAGGGGGAGAATGGGGGTTGGAAGGGGGTCTAGCAGGTGGAGGGAGGGAGAGCTGCGAATTTGGGTTGGGAAGGAGAGATCTCTCTCAAGGTTGGAATGTGGCTTAATGGGGGTTGTTAATGGGGGTCTTGGGGATGGGAAGGGTTGTGTTGGAGAAGGGAAGGGGTGCTTGGGGAGTGGGGAATTCTCCCTTAGGGAATGAGAGAGGTACTTGTGGAAGGGGAGTGGGTGGTTGGTGGTTGGAGGGTGACTTAAAGAGTGGTGGATTCTATCTTGGGACTAGGGGGAAGTAATGAGGTGTTGTGGGAAGTTGTGGTGGCTCTTGAATGAGGGGAGGAGAGAGAAGAAAATTTGAATTTGGGGGTGGGGGAAGAGAGAGAGAGAGAGGGGTGACCCCCTTAGAGAGAGAGAGAGATATGAGAGAGAAATATATCAAGAGAGGGAGGGGAGATAAAATTCCAAGGGAATTTCAAATTTCATTGATCATCAAAGGTTACAAATGAGAGAGCGGATGTCACGCCCCGACGCGGAATATCGGGACGTATAGTCAATAACGAGCTAGAAATAACATTTATTCTAAACTAACAATAAACATTGCTAAGGAAGGAATACTTTTGTTACAATGATCAACACTGTTTAAACACGATCAAACATAACTCCCAAAACTATGAGCTGACGCTCAGTAGGCATCTAGGTACAAGTACACTCTAGAATCACTCATGTCCCTCCCCGTCTGTGTAACCGTCACCACCTGAATAACCTGGAAAATGGGAAAAATAACACTATGAGCTGACGCTCAGTAGGTAATAACAGGTAAATTTACGTAGTTAATGACTTAATTACATGTTGTATGCAATGATAAGCAAGGAAATAAATAACGAGATCAAGGACAATATAATAAGATCTCGCAAGGTCAAGAATTAAAAGATAACAATTAACAATAATGACAAGTACAAGAATTTGAATAAGAGCAATTGCAATAATAATTGGCCAACAAGCAAGTATTTAAAACATGAAGTAATTCACGATCAAGTACAAGAATAATAATAGATTGAATGTCGTAGACGTCAGACTAGTCAAGTACTCGGTGCAATACCTCACCAAGTCATTAACATCCCATGGGCTCACTTATTTTTCGGGCGCTCTCCCCAAGACCAGACCGGGCCCCTATGATGCGATGGCATTGATTTATTGGATCAAGGATCCCAAGTTGTCTAGATATTTTCTCAAGTAATCATGGCCAATGAATTTCAAGGAATAAACTAAATTGTAAAAAGTACATATCTGACAAAACATCAGAGTAACAAGAAGAGTAGAGAGTTAAATTTAGGCATCATGTTTAACGATAATTAAGTCATGGAATTCAAGAACGAATGATAAGTAGGAAAATGCAATCATTAGAATACTCTTAACTCCATAGTTTAACATTGTATTCCATTGGTTTAACAAGTTTTGGGGTTGTTTTACGGTCTTTTAATATCAAGGAACTAGTTTCTTAAAAAAAAAGATTTATTTTGTATTATCTTAGTGAATTGCTAAGAATTTAGTTTAATTCATAGAAATAAATCTTAGCATGATGAAAATATCTCTAACATGTTAAAATAGCTCCAGCACATGATTCTACTGGTAAGGTGATAAAAATATATTTTTCTTGCTGGAATTAATTTTTAACACACTAAAAATACATTATTAGGCGTTAAAACTAACACGTAATATGCTATAATGAGTTTTCTACGTAATTTTTGGATACGTTAATAGGAGTAAGTTATTATACTGATTATTTATTTTTCCTGATAACAATAAGATTTTTATCATGCTGAAAAGTAATTTTTTTCAATATTCTATCATCCATTTAATAGGAGAAATACGCTGATAAATAGTTTAATATACTAAAAATCATTTATATCATGCTGTCATCATCCTAATATGCTGGAAGAAATTTCATCATGCTGTGAAGAATTTTATCATGCTGTAAGAAATAATTTAACATGCTAACATAATTTTATATGCATTTATTTCTATTATATAGATAAAAATAGATTTCTATGAGTTAAAAATATCATTAATTCACAGAAATTAACTTTAAATATGCTGATAATATCAGAATATATTTTTCATGAATTTTCAGATATTAAGAATATTTTAACATGCTGTATATATATATTTTATATGCTTTTATTCTCTATTATATGAAATAATATGATAAGAGGAAGATGCACAAGATATCAATGGAAATTCTTGATGAAATTCAGCAAACAAGATATCAATAGAAAGATAAGAGGAAGATGCATAAGATGATATGCTCAATTTAAGTTTAGCCTGTGATTATCCACATGAAATCAAGCTTAATCCTAAAAGGTGCACTAAAACCCTAACATAGACATATGCTTACTAAATCGAGAAATTAACCTAGTATGATTGATAAAAATTAGGGCTTTCAACGTTAAAAGGAAGGTAACATGATGAGGATTCCATTTATGTATAATAATTAAAGTTAGGTCTGTTAGAACCTACCTTAAATGAAGATCAAACCCAGCTACAAGAATACCCAACGATCCTTGATAGCCCTCAAAGATCCCTTGATAACTTCCTGAATACCCAATAGAAATTGGGGCTTTTATTACCAAATGAAAGAGCTCGTCGAGCTGATCAAGATAGACTATCTATTTACAAATTTTGGTTAAGATTACCAACCTGATTTGGAAGAAAAAAACCACGACCTAGAATGAAGAACGAACCGGATAGCACCTTAGAAAAACCTCGATATCTCCTCGGATACCTAATGAAATTTAGGGTTTTTACAACCACTGGAAAGATATCGTCGAGAGGAACAATTAGATATATTCATAAGCTAATTTTGGTTAAGGAAACCTACCTCAATCGAAGGATCAAAGAGGAGAGGAAGGAGGACGACGGCAGCCGACCCACCTCCACTAAACGAACAAGAACTTCCTAGATCTGAATTCAATGCGAACACCACAGCCACCAAATGAAAGTAGACTCGTAGAGCTTCATTTTGATAGATCATAGAGCTTCTGGAGACTTCAGAGTTGGGAGAAATCGACCACACAATGTGATGTTTGAAAATGGCGCCGCCAAGGTTGACTTCCACCAAACTCGACTGCCACCATGTGCTAGGGCTAGGGTTTGGTTCGATTGATAGAGGGCTATTAATCCACTATGTATTACCTTTCATTTGCCTCTGGAATCACCTCATTTGGTTGAGAAACAAGCTCTAATTTGATGTTTTAAGATGGGTTGAATAGTGAACACAAATTTCGGGTTAGGTGGGTTGAAAGTCGGACTTAACCCACTGATTAGGCCTAGATAATGATTTTATTAGACTTAGTCATAGAAGACAAAAGTGTTAGTCGATGCATCTATTATTTAATTACTATTTTTATGAATTTTTATATGGTAGACAAAATTTCCACTTCTGCTATTCCGTAAATAGTTAAATATTAAGTTCAGAAGACTTAATCCACTAATTCGGCCTAATAAATGATTTTCTTAGGGTTGGCCACAGAAGGAAATATTTTTAAACACAATTGATTCTACAAGAATATGATTTTTATTGATTTTTATAAAATAGTTGAAAAGTGACTTATTCTATTTATTAAAGAATTAATCTAATTAATTTCGGATAATTCTCATTAATTCAAATAATTTCAAATCAATTCTAAATAATTTCAAATAACTTTCTAAATAAATTTCTAAAGAATTTGGGATATTACACCCTCCCCCACTTAAAGAATTTGGTCCTCCAAATTCACTGCACTATAATATAGAGATAGGGGAAGACTAGCTCACCTAGAACAAGTCGGGATACCGCTTCCGCATAGTATCTTCAGATTCCCAAGTGACTTCTTCGGTTCCACGCCGACTCCACTGAATTTTGACCATAGGTATAGAACGATTCCGTAGTTGCTGTTGCTTCCGGTCCAGAATCTTGATAGGTCTTTCTTCATAGGTCAAATCTTCCTTCAATTCAAAATCCACTTGCTGAATGATATGAGTGGGGTCATACACATATTTCCGTAACATAGACACATGGAAAATATTGTGTACGCCAGATAACTGCGGCGGTAATGCCAGTCTGTAAGTAACTTCTCCCACTCTATCCAGAATCTCGAACGGACCTATATATCTCGGACTAAGCTTGCCATGAATGCCAAATCTTCGAATCCCTCTTGTAGGAGAGACTTTCAGAAATGCATGCTCGCCAACTTGAAATTCTAATGCTCTTCTCCTTGTGTCGGCATAACTCTTCTGTCTTGATTGGGCTACTTGTAACCGGTATCGGATAATACGGATGTTCTATGACGATTCCGAAATAAGATCCGGTCCAAGCCATTGCTTCTCGCCTACCTCTTCCCAACACAATGGGGATCGATAGCTTCTTCCATACAAAGCTTCAAATGGAGTCATCTGAATACTGGACTGATAGCTGTTGTTGTAGGCGAATTCAACTAATGCCAAATGATCACTCCAACTGCCTCCAAAATCAATCATGCAGGCTCGAAGCATATCCTCTACTATCTGGTTGGTCCTTTCAGTCTGTCCATCTGTCTGTGGATGGAAAGCCGTACTGAAATTCAGACGAGTACCCAAAGACTCTTGCAATCCCTTCCAGAAATGTGAAGTGAATCTGGGGTCTCGATCAGATACAATATTGACTGGAATGCCATGAAGTCTTACCACTTCCTTCATATATAATACTGCCAAGACATCAACTGTCCATTTAGACTTAATGGGTAAGAAGTGGGCTGCTTTTGTTAATCTGTCGACGATCACCCAAATTGCATCAAAACCACCACGAGTCTTAGGTAGACCCATAATGAAATCCATGTCAATACTTTCCCATTTCCATTGGGGTATGTCGAGCGGTTTCAACTTTCCTGCCGGTCTGAAATATTCAGCCTTAACTTGCTGACAAACCAAGCATCTACTCACAAAGTCTGCCACTTCTCTTTTCATATTCGGCCACCAAAAAGATCTTTTCAAATCTTTGAACATTTTAGCACCTCCAGGATGAATCGTGTATTTGGATCTATGATCCTCGTCGAGAATCTTGTTCTTGATCTCAGCTACATCAGGTACACACGTTCGTCCTTGAAATAACAATCTTCCATCATCAGCCATCATGAAATCCGATCTACTGCTCAAGCTTCCCTTGATTTCTACCAGCTCGGGATCATTATCTTATAAAGACTTGATTTCTATCAACAATTCGGGTTTAAGTTGAATCTGTGCAATCATCACCCGATCATTGTCAACATTAAGATCCAGGCTAGCTAACTGTTCTAGTAGCCTCCATTCATGCAACATAAGACTGGACAATTTAGCTATAGGCTTCCGACTCAATGCATCAGCCACAACATTGTCTTTACCGGGATGATACTCGATCGAGAAGTCGAAATCCTTCAAATACTCCAACCATCTGCGCTGCCGCATATTGAGTTCCTTCTGAGAGAATAAGTACTTTAAACTCTTATGATCGGAGAATATCGTGAATGTTTCACCATATAAATAATGCCTCCAAATCTTCAAAGCAAACACAACTGCTGCAAGTTCCAGATCATGAACAGGGTAATTCTCTTCATGCTTCCTCAACTGCCTAGAAGAATAGGCAATCACCTTCCCATGCTGCATAAGCACACAGCCTAGACCAATTCCAGATGCATCAGTATAGACCACAAAACCTCATTCACCAGAAGGTAAAGTCAATATAGGTGCCGTAGTTAGGCATTCCTTCAAAGTCTGAAAACTTCGTTGACAATCTTCTGACCATTCGAACTTGTTCTCCTTGCGGGTTAATCTGGTAAGAGGTACCGCAATCTTGGAGAAATCTTGAATGAATTTGCGATAATAGCCTGCCAGGCCTAAGAAGCTTCTGATTTCAGTCACACTAGTGGGCTGCTCCCAATTCTTCACTGCCTCAACCTTCGAAGGATCAACATGGATGCCCTTTTTGGTAATAATATGCCCTAGAAAGGACACCTCTTGTAGCCAGAAATCACATTTACTGAACTTGGCATACAGCTGGTGATCTCTTAATAACTGCAATGCCATTCTCAGATGTTCGGCATGCTCCTCTTTATTCTTAGAATAAATCAGAATATCATCGATGAATACCACGACCCATTGATCAAGATAGGGTCTAAACACACTGTTCATCAACTGCATGAAAGCTGCTGGTGCATTCGTTAGACCAAAAGGCATAACGACAAATTCAAAGTGACCATACCTGCTGCGGAAAGCCGTTTTAAAAATATCCTCCTCCTTAATCCGCAACTGGTGATATCCTGATCGAAGATCGATCTTGGAAAAATAATGAGCTCCCGCTATCTGGTCAAATAATTCATCGATCCTTGGCAATGGATATTTGTTCTTAATAGTCAACTGATTCAATTGCCGATAATCGATGCACAGCCTCATCGAACCATCCTTCTTCCTGACGAACAATACAGGGGCTCCCCAAGGGGAAGTACTCAGACGAATGAAACCTTTCTCGAATAATTCCATTAATTGCTGCTTCAATTCTCTCAGCTCCGCAGGAGACATACGATAAGGAGCTTGAGAAATAGGAGATGAGCCAGGAAAAATATCAATAGAGAAGATTACTTCCCGCTCAGGCGGAAGTCCAGGTAGTTCATCTGGAAAGACATCAAGAAATTCTCGGACAATAGGAATGTCCTTAATCTCAATCTGCTGCTCAGGAGTAGCATGGACAAAGGCTAGAAATGCCTCACATCCTCGCCTCATTAGCTTATCAGCACGAAGGGCTGAAATAAGCGACATAGAGCTATGATGTCTAACTCCTATGAAAGATAACTCCGGGTGCCTACTAAAAGACACCGAGCTAGAACTGCAATGAACATTGGCTTCATACTTAGCCAACCAATCAGCTCCTAGGATTATGTCGTAATCCTTCATATCTATGCAAACTAAATCAGCTGGTAAATTTTGCTCATCAATCATAACCTTACTAGAAGGATAGAAAAGCTGAATTGCCGATCTAGAACCAATAGGGGTTGATATCTCTAATGGAGAATTCATCAGAACAGGTTCCATAGCTAAAGACTTAGCAAATCTCTGAGAAATAAATGAATGCGTTGCACCAGTATCAAAAAGAACAAATGCTAGCTTGTCGAGTATAATAAGAGTACCTTCGACGAGTCCACCATCCTCGGCTGTTTCTGCTTCATTTGCATGCAGAGCTTGGAGCTTGCCTTGTGGTTTCTTGAAGACTTGAGGTTTCACCGGGGTAGCTTGTTCCGATAATAAGGGACAGTTAGGGATACGGTGCTCCCTGCTTCCATAACGCAAACAGGTGCCTAGCTTACGCCAGCACTCCTCCATTTGTGACTAGGACGATCACAGAATTTGCATACGCCCTTGAACGGTACAACATGGCTAGGCTTCTTGTCTTCATGCTTTGGCATCTTGCCCTTCCACGTTCCAGATTCGGTCCACGAACTAGACCCACTCACGGGCCTCTTCTTGCCAGTGCCATATCCGGGTTTAGCATTCTTGAAATCCTTCGGTTGCTCCTTCTTGGTGCCTTTTCCACGAATTCGCTCCGTCATCTCTAAGGTATCTTCCAGGACTTGCGCTTTCCTTACCATTTCAGAATATGTAGAGATTTTCATCGGCGCCAACTGACTAATATAATGCAGCCTCAGACCGTTGAGAAAACGCTTCACCTTCATCTTCTCGGTGGAAATAAGGTGTGTAGCATAACGAGAAAGCCGTGAAAATTGAGCCTCGTACTCTGCCACGGACAGACCTCGCTGTTTCAGGGCCGCGAACTCTGCCGCTTTCTTCTCTTGTACCCGGTCAGAAAAATACTTGCCGTTGAAAAATTCCTCGAACTCTTCCCACGTAACCTGCTGATCACCCAGAGTCGCCTTGATAGAATCCCACCAAGTACGTGCATCACGTTCCAGTTGGAAAGTAGATAAAAGAACACGCTCTTGGTTGGTGCATTGCATAACTTCGAAGATCCTTCCCATCTCGTCTAGCCAATGCTCGGCTTCGTCGGGGTCAGTCGAACCAGCAAACCTTGGTGGATTCATCCCTCGGAAGTTCCGGTATAGATCACCGGTGCCATGATTTACAGCTCCAGCTTGAGCCACTTGTTGTAATGCCTGCGTGAGGCCTTGAACCGTGCGTTGCAAGTTTCTCCACTCCGTACGTTCAGCTACCATCTCAAATACCTACATAAGAAATAGATCATTTAGGGTCATAAGATAGTTAATTTCACAAGCAAGGTATTAACTTAACCTGAGTTCTACCCAATCTCACCAGGTCAGGTCCTTAAACTTAGACGAGGTCGGGGTCCTATGATGACACTTAGAAAACCTAGGATTATTAAAACTAGGCTCTGATACCACCTAAACTGTCACGCCCCGACGCGGAATATCGGGACGTACAGTCAATAACGAGCTAGAAATAACATTTATTCTAAACTAACAATAAACATTGCTAAGTAAGGAATACTTTTGTTACAATGATCAACACTGCTTAAACACGATCAAACATAACTCCCAAAACTATGAGCTGACGCTCAGTAGGCATCTAGGTACAAGTACACTCTAGAATCACTCATGTCCCTCCCCGTCTGTGTAACCGTCACCACCTGAATAACCTGGAAAAGGGGAAAAACAACACTATGAGCTGACGCTCAGTAGGTAATAACAGACAAATTTACGTAGTTAATGACTTAATTACATGTTGTATGCAATGATAAGCAAGGAAATAAATAACGAGATCAAGGACAATATAATAAGATCTCGCAAGGTCAAGAATTAAAAGATAACAATTAACAATAATGACAAGTACAAGAATTTGAATAAGAGCAATTGCAATAATAATTGGCCAACAAGCAAGTATTTAAAACATGAAGTAATATTCACGATCAAGTACAAGAATAATAATAGATTGAATGTCGTAGACGTCAGACTAGTCAAGTACTCGGTGCAATACCTCACCAAGTCATTAACATCCCATGGGCTCACTTATTTTTCGGGCGCTCTCCCCAAGACCAGACCGGGCCCCTATGATGCGATGGCATTGATTTATTGGATCAAGGATCCCAAGTTGTCTAGATATTTTCTCAAGTAATCATGGCCAATGAATTTCAAGGAATAAACTAAATTGTAAAAAGTACATATCTGACAAAACATCAGAGTAACAAGAAGAGTAGAGAGTTAAATTTAGGCATCATGTTTAACGACAATTAAGTCGTGGAATTCAAGAACGAATGATAAGTAGGAAAATGTAATCATTAGAATACTCTTAACTCCATAGTTTAACATTGTATTCCGTTGGTTTAACAAGTTTTGGGGTTGTTTTAGGGTCTTTTAATATCAAGGAACTAGTTTCTTAAACAAAAAGATTTATTTTGTATTATCTTAGTGAATTACTAAGAATTTAGTTTAATTCATAGAAATAAATCCTAGCATGATGAAAATATCTCTAACATGTTAAAATAGCTACAGCACATGATTCTACTGGTAAGGTGATAAAAATATATTTTTCTTGCTGGAATTAATTTTTAACACACTAAAAATACATTATTAGGCGTTAAAACTAACACGTAATATGCTATAATGAGTTTTCTACGTAATTTTTGGATAAGTTAATAGGAGTAAGTTATCATACTGATTATTTATTTTTCTTGATAACAATAAGATTTTTATCATGCTGAAAAGTAATTTTTTTCAATATTCTATCATCCATTTAATAGGAGAAATACGCTGATAAATAGTTTAATATACTAAAAATCATTTATATCATGCTGTCATCATCCTAATATGCTGGAAGAATTTTCGTCATGCTGTGAAGAATTTTATCATGCTGTAAGAAATAATTTAACATGCTAACATAATTTTATATGCATTTATTTCTATTATATAGATAAAAATAGATTTCTATGAGTTAAAAATATCATTAATTCACAGAAATTAACTTTCAACATGCTGATAATATCAGATCATATTTTTCATGAATTTTTAGATATTAGGAATATTTTAACATGCTGGATATATATATTTTATATGCTTTTATTCTCTATTATATGAAATAATATGATAAGAGGAAGATGCACAAGATATCAATGAAAATTCTTGATGAAATTCAGCAAATAAGATATCAATGGAAAGATAAGAGGAAGATGCACGAGATGGTATGCTCAATTTTAAGTTTAGCCTGTGATTATCCACGTGAAATCAAGCTTAATCCTAAAAGGTGCACTTAAAACCCTAACATAGACATATGCTTACTAAATCGAGAAATTAACCTAGTATGATTGATAAAAATTAGGGCTTTCAACGTTAAAAGGAAGCTAATATGATGAGGATTCCATTCATGTATAATAATTAAAGTTAGGTCTGTTAGAACCTACCTTAAATGAAGATCAAACCCAGCTACAAGAATACCCAACGATCCTTGATAGCCCTCAAAGATCTCTTGATAACTTCCTTAATACCCAATAGAAATTACGGTTTTTACTGTCAAATGAAAGAGCTCGTCGAGCTGATCAAGATAGACTATCTATTTACGAATTTTGGTTAAGATTACCAACCTGATTTGGAAGAACAAAATCACGACCTAGAATGAAGAACGAACCGGACAGCACCATAGAAAAATCTCGATATCTCCTCGGATACCTAATGAAATTTAGGGCTTTTACAACCACTGGAAAGATCTCGTCGAGAGGAACAATTTGATATATTCATAAGCTGATTTTTGTTAAGGAAACCTACCTCAATCGAAGGATCAAAGAGGAGAGGAAGGAGGACGACGGCAACCGACCCACCTCCACTAAACGACCAAGAACTTCCTAGATCTGAATTCAATGCGAACACCACAACCACCAAATGAAAGTAGACTCGTAGAGCTTCATTTTGATAGCTCATAAAGCTTCTAGAGACTTCGGAGTTGGGAGAAATCGACCATGAAAGGTGGTGTTTGAAAATGGCGCCGCCAAGGTTGACTTCGACCAAACTCGGCTACCACCATGTGCTAGGACTAGGTTTTGATTCGATTGATAGAGGGCTATTAATCCTCTATGTATTACCTTTCATTTGCCTCTGGAATCACCTCATTTGGTTGAGAAACAAGCTCTAATTTGATGTTTTAAGATGGGTTGAATAGTGAACACGAATTTCGGGTTAGGTGGGTTGAAAGTCGGACATAACCCACTGATTAGACCTAGATAATGATTTTATTAGGCTTAGTTATAGAAGATAAAAGTGTTAGTCGATGCATCTATTATTTAATTACTATTTTTTTAAATTTTTATATGGTAGACAAAATTTCCACTTCTACTATTCTGTAAATAGTTAAATATTAAGTTCGGAAGACTTAATCCACTAATTCGGCCTAATAAATGATTTTCTTAGGGTTGGCCACAGTAGGAAATATTGTTAAATACAATTGATTCTACAAGAATATGATTTTTATTGATTTTTATAAAATAGTTGAAAAGTGACTTATTCTATTTATTAAAGAATTAATCTAATTAATTTTGGATAATTCTCATTAATTCAAATAAATTTAAATAAATTCCAAATAATTTCAAATAACTTTATAAATAAATTTCTAAAGAATTTGGGGTATTACAGCGGAGGGGGCTATTTATAGACTCCATACTTTTCATATTACCATACTAACCTTGGATAATTGACACAATGACTAGACAGACCAGGGAGGGGCGCCCCTGGGCCTAGCCCATTGAATTGGGCCCTATAGCAAACCTAATCAACAATATGACAAAGAACTTAGGTAAATGACTCACTAACCTAGGTATCGGACTCAAATAAAGGGAAAATTACATAGTCTATGACTCAAATAAAATATAAAAATTACATGACTAGACTCAGAAAAATATGACAAATATAATGACGTATGCCGACGAACAATCCAAGCCTCGAAAATGTGGAGGGAGTAAGGGATACCCCTATCATACCCCCGGGGTGGGGAAAACTCGACCCCGTCGAGTATGGGTCCACCGGTGAAGTAGTACACCAAATGCAGCTCCGGGCGAGCCACGATCTCCAAACTCAACTCCGCGTCCCTAGTCAGGGGACAGCTCTTCAACCTCTCAAGGTAGCTCGGGCACACCCTCTTACTGGCGATGGTACCCTGCTTGCCTAGTATTACCTCCGTGTGCTCACGTCGGGCTCTCAAGCTGATTGGTGGAGGCTCTCCGAAGGTGTCACTCTCAAAGGTAGGTAGAGGCTCGAGGCACTCACTAGGATCCACCGCAGTGCCCATATAGGGTGCCGGGTCCGCCATGTGGGAAGTTGGGTGAATACCAAAACTCATCGGAAAGTCCAACCCGTAAGTCGTGTTGCCAAAGCCACTCAGAACTCGAGAAGGTCCAAGTCCTCGTGCCCTCAATTCAGAGGTGACCCTAGGGTAAAGCCACTATAATGTCACCATCACCATGTTACCTACTTGGAATCCCAAGTGGCGCTTATGCGCTATTGCCCGCTCTTTGTTATCCTCACCGCTCGTTGCTAGATGCTTGCGTGAATGCGTATGCCATGCACTACGATGTGGTGTGAGTGTGAAAAGTATGGTGTGCAAAGGTGGACCGGGGCAGTCAAATGTAGACCAATCATACTTTGATGCCATGAAGACTTTGACGGACTTAGGAGGGCCGGGGCATCCATAGGTGAACCTATCATGCATGGGTGTGATGAGTGCCAGAGGACCCGGACATCCATGAATGCTCCTAACATGCTTAAGACTCATGATGAATGAAGGTGGATCATTACATCCGAATATGGACCACTCATGCTTCCTACTTGACATGTGGGTGATATGAATGAATGGACCCGACTTATGAATCATGCCAAGTGGTGCGGTACGCCAAGGTTCAAGCATTCATATCCTAAAGATGACTTTCATGTGCATGGGTGTGGGGTGGCCCTTGAGCTTCCACTTGAAAGGGTCGAAGGGATCATGGAAGGTGGTCATCATGGGAAGAGGCACTTCCTTGTTCCCTAGGTGTAGATCTTCCTGGGTCATGGCTACCCTTGTGTTGCCCAAGACTTGGGAGAGGTGGGCGTGGTCAAACATGGTGGGTGAGGGTAGGGAATAGTGGGTGGTGAGTAAGGCGGGTGGGTCACATGGGCATCTAGGCTCCCATAGGGAGGGGTCGAAGGGATCATGGAATGGGTTTCCTAGAGAGAGGTACTCTAAGTCCTCAAGGTCCTCAAAAGATGAAGAGGCATCCTCCTCCATCGGGATAATTGGGTTGGTGATTTGGGTGGGATGGTCGGCCATGAATGGAGGGCTTGACGTTCTACCCGAGATAAGCAACTCCAATTTACGTATAGCATTGAGCTCATCAGGTGTAAGGTGAAATAGAAGGAGGTCGCTAGTGTAACAACCCACAGTGTAAACCGCGGTGATAGACCCGACACATAGGTGATGGAGGTCAAGGGTCCTACGTCGGTCGGCCACTGTGGTCAACATGCCAGTCAACTCCATTTGCCATGCTAAGCCCTTAAGAAGATCCTCTAAAGTCTCCACTTGGTAGGATGATTAGATGGTGGTGCGATAGGAGAATGGCACTATAGAGAGGTTTTACTCCATAGGAGGGCAAACATGGGCCGTGATCTCTCTAATTGGGCTTTCCTTTAGCCAATTAACTAGGGGTTCCCCTAAGATGAGATCGGCCCCATCTAGAGATGGTGGTGGAGGGTGGAGACCACCGTGTGAGGTTTCTCCTTCAACTTGGATATGGGTGATCTTCATGGTGGGGATAGGGTCTGGAGGGACATTTGTCCCCACGTGGCCGAGTGTGTGGGCCACCTTTTCTAATGCCAATGGGTTAGGAGGATCTATCGTGGGTGGTTTGATGACAGCCAATGCAGAGCGCACCCAGGGTGGTGAGCGAGGTCGGACTTGGGTTGGGGTTGGGAGTGGAAGTAGTAGAGGCCTAGGTTGGGGTAAGATTGTGGCTGGAAGTGGAAGGTGGGTTGGGTGAGGAGGTTTGGGTTGATTGGTTTTAGGAGGTGTGTCTCTTATGGGGGGCGATGGAGGGGTAGTGGTGGGGCCCAAGGGGGCTTGTGGGGTATGGGTTTGGTGAGGGATTTTGGGTTTGCGGGTGGTGGCTGTCATGGGCCTAGGTGGAGGGGTGGACACAGAGTCCACTTGGGCTTGTGGAGCTATGGTTATGGTGAGGACTTAGAGGTAGGGTGTAGATGTAGTGGCCAGGGTAGGAGAGGTGGGAGGCAGTGGGGATTGGGTGATTGGGGTCTTGGGTTGGCCGGATGGGGATGGAGGAGTTAAAGTGCTCCTTAGGCTATGGTGACCCGTTTAGGAGGGGGATACCTATCTATCCCTAAGTTGATCCTTCATGTCCCCCCATGTGGTGAGGGGAGCTTCCCTTCTAATTATCCTTAAGCCTTCAATTTTCAACCAATGGGTTTGAGCCCTTTTGGTTAGTTACATTTTGGCAAATCGAACCTTCCTATCCTCAGACATGAGATTCCACTCGAAGTAATGGTCCATTGAAGCCTCCCAATATAAATAGTCATTCGGATGACTTCCATCAAAGGTGGGAGGTGGGGGAGATGTCCTTCTATCGTCTGCCGTTGGGGCGGGCATATTGTCTCCAAGTTGGTCGAGTCGACCCGATAGGCTATCAAGTCGCTCATTGGCATAGGTCAAGGCTCCCATTAGGTAGTTGACACAGCCGTGGAGGCCATGTGTGTTGGTGGTGGGTTTCTCTTGGAGGTTTGAACTCATGGAGAGGGCTGATGGTTAAGGCCAGTATGAGGCAGCCATGTTAGTGGACAAGAGCGATGCACTGGGAGACTCTAAATACATATGCGCGCCCTAGGACCAACTTGTAGAGATAAGTTGAGAACTTGCTCGGATACCACTTGATGTGACACCACCTTGGGGTGATAGCCACAAGGCCAATGCTCCTTGGACCTAAGTATGCAAGCAAGCAACTTTGATGGCGGACTCACTCGGGAGAGCTCACTCGCGTAGCACACACTAGTGCCCGTAGATGAATCGACGATAGTGTTGAGGGTCCAAGGTGGGACCTTGATATTCCAAGGTATGACTAGCTTGGGGAGGACCCCTAGGGGCCAGGGATGCCCAATTTCATGGGTGGCCAGCACGCCAAGGGCGTTGGATATAGGGTTTCTCTCGTAACTCGCCCGTAGTGGTCACTCACGTAATTGGCAATATAGTCCGAGCACTCATTCACTGACCGACGGCACTAAGATGCAATACTAAGCAAGAAAAATGAATCTAGAAGAGAAGTGCGATCAGAAGCTCACCTGGTCAGTGTGAAGACACCGATCCCGGCCAGAGACGAGGGCGAGCAAGGAAGCGTGGGCTTACCCGCATGCCGCGTCGATGAAGCTTCAACCTGAATTAATAATTTACATTCACTACGCCCCTTGCAAGGGGGGTGGACTAGGTGTAGTGCCCCAAAATTTATATCTATAATTTTAAAATTTTAAAATAATTTTCTGGAAATTATAAAGGCTTAAATAAAGTAATGAAGGGGTTATTGGATTAATAAGTCATTATAAGATTAAATTAAGCTAATTAGTTAACCTAGCCCATCTAATTATTATCTAAAAGGTTAATGGACCAAGCCCATCAAGTTTGGCCCATATTCTAGAGGGGTAATTAGCTAATTCACGTATTTTAAGTATAAATACTATTTATATAAGATAATTATGTGGATAAACGAATAAAAGAGTTTTATCAAATTGAAACTCTATATACCTTGAATGTAACGGTCTATCGGGCGACCGCCACAGCCCTGTAACGCACCTAGGCTGATGCGTTACACTCTGTTTGTTCCGTGAAAGAAAGAACGAGCAAAAAGATTAGAACTTTGGGATCTTATCTATAAGAGGTCGACTTAGGGAAGCTTATAACATTACTAAGGACTCTTAGGGATTAGGTTCTGACAAATTAAGGACTCTAGAATCGATCTAATCTTTAAACCCTAGCCAAAACCCTATAAATATGACCTAGTTCTGAACTGAGCGACCCTTACTTTTGACTCGTGAAGAATCAAGGTAAGGAGTCATAATTTCGGGTAAGTTCTTTAGAAGCTTTTGTTTAGTATACTTTAGACTAATGGTTCTCCAAATTTCGTGCTAGGAGATCAAGCAATCAAGGAGATAGAAGCTTCCAAAGTTGCTGATTCAACCTTAGCAACCCAGGAATTTGAACGAAAGTCCTCTGAAGATCAGGACATTAGGACATCTAAACGAGGTAATTAGAAATCAATCCTCTAGAACTTTTTGTTCCCAATAGTTTCATCTCCTTACCCTCAAAATTTGACATCCTTAGGTCAAGAGGCTGAGGAAATAGAGCAGATTGAAGTTGCTGAATTATCACAAGAAGTACAAGGGACTAAGGGTAGCACCTAGCATCAAATTCGAAGTTTAAAGGTTTTAGTAGAGGTAGGTTATCTCATGATTGGCAGAAACAACTTGTTAGGAATAAAATCCTTTTGGTTGTGCTTGATTTCATGCATTATAGACTAAGAATTTCATGATCTAATAATTCTATACATTCATGCATCTCTTAGCCCTAAATGGAAATTAAATAATATTATCCTGTCTATTCACTAAACCCATGCGTATAGTTGACCTATACTTCGTTATCATGACTAGGACAGTGGTAGTATTTTGATTTCCAGGCATGTTATGTTTTCATAAACCTTTACTTAGTTTACTGCCAGCAGATTCTCTAACGCACCAACGTAAGACCGTCACATGAGTGTAACGGCCTTACGATAGACCGTCACACAATCTGTTCTGTTCAAACTATTCTGTTGGTTCTGACGCATCTTCACAGGAGCGTTACATTACTGTAACGGCCCCTCGATAAACCGTCACGCACTGTAACGCGCCTATCCTAGACCGTCAGACACCTGTGTTCTGTCAGCCCAAGGCAGAATAATAACAAGTTAAATTTACTTATAAATAAGCTTAGATAGCTAAGATGGACCTGTTATCATGACTTCCAGTTTAGTTACTGATTCATAATCAAATTGCATGATTAATGTATCTTATGTTATTTTAAGTTATGCTAATTTCATTGGCTAAAACTCTATAGTTTTGTAATCTAAATCATGATTTTCCAATGTTGTATTGACGGAGTTTTATTTTGGTTTCGCATTGTTACACATTCTTTTCTATCTATAGAGTCATTTCTTTAAGTATATGGCACATATTCCGGTATGTTGTCTATTAGTTCACTTTACACTATAGGAACATTATTCTTGGATATGAGGACCTCTCTATTGGATATTCCTTCCAATGGAGTAGGAAATCTTGTTTCAAGGCCTCCATAATTCTCCGCGAGCCTGAGATTCCCACTAGGATGCCGAGTTGGTTGTACCATTAAAGCCCATTGATTAGATTACACTATCGATATTTTTGATTATCAGTAGTGTAACGACACTATATTAGACCGTCAGGCACATGTAACGGCCCAATATACGACCGTCACATTCGACTGAGTCCGATTTCTTGGTTTTGGATTCAGACTAATGTAATGGCCCAATACTGGAGCGTCACATGATGTAATGGCCAGTACACGACCGTCACACTGCTTGAGTATTTTAACCCAAGGTGGACCAAGGGTTGATATTCCAAGGTTTCTAGATGGACTATTGAGGATCTAGAACTTATCATATTGATCAAGAAACCTAATATAATTAGTGGAAGATAAAGAACGTACCGTTATGCTGTCGATTTATTTCCATAAGCATAACCTTGCTTAAGTCATTCTTGATTTCTCATGATTCTTATTAAAGCATTCATTCATTGAATTATTGTTATCATGAACTTATTGAACTTATTACATTCTTGGCCATACTTTATTGTTACATGCGTGGAAGTAGCTTGATTTATACTTGAAGATACGATCGAGCACTGATTGTGTTCAAGGGCTCTATGCTAGTCCCATCAGCTGATTGTCGGAAACATACTATTTTACAAACCATGGGGTATGATGCTACTGGCGTCGCATTGCGCTAGGAGTACTTTCTCTATAAATAAGTGAAAATCCACGACATGACACGACTTTCTTGCTTGATATTCCACAAAAATTCACGAAGTACTTGCTCATAAGCAAAAGATACTGGAGTGATGATTATGTGGCTTGCTAGTACATTCTCGATACAATCTTGTTCATGAAAGGCCAATATCATGTTCTTGTTACATTCTTGCTAGCTCGTACTTGCTCTCATTCTAACTTATTTGATCATCTTGTTACTTTGGTTTAATCACGTGATTGATCGCATTCGCATGATTTTTACCTTAAAGTGATTAACCATTTTATCCATTTTATCAAGAATAATACTATGATGAAGAACGATAAAATAATTGGCAATGCGATAGGTTGATAAAAGAGATACAAATTTTCATGTAAGGAACAAGTGCAATATAACAAGAACTTTCATGAGATTGCAAGTAAATGATGAATTGAATTGGCCATAACAAGCACACAAGTCATGTCACGTAAGAAATTCCAAGTAATTGAGTGAAGTAGAATGCCATAGACCAATCACGCTAGTCATGCACTTCGGTGCAATGCCACACATTGTCATTACAAACTTCCCAGGGCAAAAGTACTTTCGGGCGCTCCTCCTAGGACCAGACCGGGCCCATAATGATCCGTTGGCATTGAAAAGTTGGATCATAGATCCTAGTCTAGATATTCACCACATTAAATGGCCAAGAATTTCAAGGTATAAGCTTAATAACTTACTTCTAAGATCAAGAGAAATCCCAATAAAATTGGAATGAGTATCAAGTGGAATGACTAGAAAGTCTAAAGTGGACTAGGATCAAGCAAGATTTCACAATTCAAGACCAACCTTGATGTAACTGCTATCACAACAACAAACATGGAAAATCACATTAATCTCGACATTAGCGGTCAATAACTAGGCCGCTAAGGTGATATTAACGGTCTAACACTAGACCGCTTACGGTTCAGTACAACAGGCTCTTAAAACGAACCAAAAAGGGTCCTTATTTCAGCTTGATTTCAGAATGGGTCCGAACCAGAGTTTAGCCCACAAAGCTAAGGTCCAATAAAGTGGAATGGGCTAGGTTAGAGTCGACTGGGTTGAAATAATCCGACTTAACCCAAGCCCATTACTTAACCAGGCCAAGAGGAAGATAGCGGTCTAAACCTGGGCCGCCAAGGATCTCTTAGCGGTCTCAAGTAGGGCCGCTAAGATCGTAGAACAGTTCAGATTTGGACTGTCCCATACACGAATCAAAACACGTCCAAGGGTTCAGGTCTTGGGGTACAACCCGCCCGACGTCCTGGTGGGAATCCCAGGCTCACGGGGACTTACGGAGGTCTCATAATAGTGGTCCTAGTCCGATGGAAGGAATATTCGACGGAGAGTCCAAACTATTACAAGATTGAGGCTAGATGAAACACGGAAAATGGGACGATGCGGTCAGTCAATCCCACCAGAGTGGTATGACTGTCAAACAATGATATCAAGATCGTAACAATTTATAACAGCATGGTACAAAATTTACAAGATTAATAATCACGCATTTATCAAGTTTCATATGATCATTTAACTTATGATTATCAAAGCAACTTCCATGTAAATAATGAAAATCAAATGTCTATAACCATGATACTAGACTAATATCACTTTCTGCATCGTTATAGGTCAAGGTGTCATACTAAAACATGGTAATTTCCCGGTCAAAAACGCATGAAATAGAGTTTGAAATACCATGCCAGAGGACATAAATAGTCTATATAAGGGCTGCCAGAATCATAAAACGGTCTATCGTAGGGCCGTTTCTTTTTGGAAGATAATCATACATAATTTTTTTTTAAAATTTTGAAAACGCAGGGCTTGAAGCGGTCTATCGTGGAACTAACAGAGGGCTAAAGATGGTCTATCGTGAGACCGCTACTTGTCTAGCGGTCGCTGGAAGGACCGTTTACTCAACCCGAGACCTCGCCATCAGTGAGCCTCAACACACTACGATAGAATCTCAATTCCACATAATAGGGTGAATGAAATTTAGGGAAAATGCTACCATTAGATAGAGCGTTAAAAGCCGTATAAGATGGCATGTTTTGATTAAAATTTAATGAGACTAAATCATACAGAAACAAGTTAACATGGGAGTTACCCTTTCGGGTATACCTCGACGTAAATCATGAAATTAGGGCAGCATGGTGCATGAAATTTAGGCAATTAGGTATCAAAAGAAAGGTCTCAGGAAGATGAACAAGATGGTATATTAAGTTAGTCTTTGCACCTAAGAGACACCTACCTTTGAGTGATGGAAAGATGGAAGAAGAATAGGGGTCGCCGGAACCCTAGGTACCCACTCCTAGAACGTCCAAATCCTCCCTAGTGCGGCCACGATCGTTCACGCCACCAGCCGCCGGAGCAAATAGGGTTTCAGGGGGTCAAAAGCCCTCAATTTATAGAGCTAAAGGATGCTTCTAGCGATCGAATTCAGGTGGAGAGTCCAAGAGGGAAAAACGGTGAAAAAATCGGATAGGGCTCTAATCCGCCGCCACCGTCGTCCATAGAAGACTCTAGAATTAGGGTTTTCGACGGAGAAATGGTGCTCTGCAATTGGGCTAGGGTTTGGCTTCGATTGGGGCTCGAATGGGCTTGAATTTGGGTTCAATTAAGGATGATTGATTCGGGCTTTCAAAACAACGATTTTTAGCTTAATTTATGAATTTGGGCCTTAATCAATTTTATTCCGGGTTCTTTCCTGAAGACAAAAACGCTGGACATTAAATTTTACACAAAATACATATTTTCTATATTTTAATAAAATTTTTAAGATTTGAGCTTAAGAAAATAATTGAATAATACGGTAATATTAATATTAAAATTCAGGATGCTACACCCTTCCCCACTTTAAGGAATTTGGTCTCTAAATTAACTAAATCTAACCTTAGAACAATTCAGGATATAACTTTCTAATTGCTTCCTCGGACTCCCATGTTGCCTCCTCAGTTCCACGCCGACTCCACTGGACCTTGACCATCGGAATGGATCGGTTCCTGAGTTGCTGTTGCTTGAAGTCTAAAATCTTGACAGGCTTCTCTTCATAAGATAAGTCTTCTTTCAATTCCAAATCAGCATGTTGAATGATGTGCGAAGGGTCATAAACATATTTCCGCAGCATAGATACATGGAACACATTGTGAATGCCTGCTAACTGTGGTGGTAATGCCAATTTATAGGCAACTTCGCCTACCCTCTGCAAGATTTCAAATGGACCAACAAAGCTTGGGCTTAACTTGCCTCGAATTCCAAATCTTCTAATTCCTCTTGATGGTGAGACTTTCAGAAACACATGTTCTCCAACTTGAAACTCTAAATCTCTTTTTCTGTTATCAACATAACTCTTCTGCCTAGACTGAGCAATCTTCAAACGGTATCTAATGACTTGAATGTTCTTGGATGACTCTGAGATAAGATCTGGTCCAAGCCATTGCTTCTCGCCGACTTCATCCCAACAAAGAGGGGATCTACAGCTTCTTCCATACAAAGCCTTAAACGGTGCCATCTGAATGCTGGATTGATAACTATTATTATTTGCAAACTCAACTAGAGGCAAGTGTTCGTGCCAACTTCCTCCAAAGTCAATCATACAAGCTCTCAACATATCCTCGACAATCTGATTCGTTCTCTCAGTCTGCCCGTCAGTCTGAGGATGAAATGCAGTACTGAAGTTCAAACGGGTTCCCAATGATGCTTGTAGTCCTTTCCAAAAGTGGGAGGTAAATCTGGGGTCTCTGTCAGATATAATGGATACAGGGACTCCATGCAACCTCACTATTTCCTTCATGTATAGGGCAGCCAACACATCCACAGTCCATTTTGATTTAATAGGCAAAAAGTGCGCGGACTTTGTTAATCGGTCTACAATTACCCAAATTGCATCAAAGTTGTCACGAGTTCTGGGTAAACCCATAATAAAGTCCATACCAACACTCTCCCACTTCCATTGTGGTATTTCAAGAGGCTTTAATTTTCCAGCAGGCCTGAAATGTTCAGCCTTAACTTGCTGACATACTAAACACCTACTTATGAATTCGGCCACTTCTCTTTTCATGTTCGGCCACCAAAAAGTTCTCTTCACATCTTGGTACATCTTTGTAGCTCCCGGATGTATCGTATACTTAGACTTGTGAGCTTCCTCAAGAATCTTTCTCTTTATTTATGCAGAATCAGGAACACAAGTTCTTCCTTGAAACAACAACCTACCATCATTAGCTAACACAAAATATGGTCGACTAGCTAACTGCTCTTTGATTTCAACTAGTATTGGGTCATTATCTTGAAGCTGCTTAATTTCTGCCAGAAATTCTGAATGAAGCTGGATATGAGCAACCATAATCCGATCTTCCTTTTCTATAATATTAAGATCTAAACTTGCAAACTGTTCTAATAACTTCCATTCTTGAGGCATCAAACTGGCTAATCTAGCTATTGGGTTCCTGCTCAAAGCATCAGCTACAACATTCCCTTTTCCGAGATGATATTCGATGGAGAAGTCAAAATCCTTCAAGTACTCAAGCCACCTCCTCTGCCTCATGTTCAACTCTTTCTGGGAAAACAAATACTTTAGGCTCTTATGGTCTGAGTACATTGTAAAAGTTTCCCCATAAAGATAATGCCTCCAAATATTCAGAGCAAACACCACTACTGCTAGCTCCAGGTCATGAACATGGTAATTCTCCTCATGCTTTCTCAACTGCCTGGAGGAATAAGCTATTACTCTTCCTCGTTACATCAACATGCAACCTAAACCAATTCCTGAAGCATCGATATAAACTTCAAAAACTCCTTCTCCTAAGGGCAAAGCCAAAACTAGGGAAGTGGTCAAGCACTCCTTCAAAGTCTGAAAGCTCTTCTCACACTCTTCTATCCACTCGAATCGATTCTCCTTATGAGTTAACCTTATAAAGGGCACTGCAATCTTGGAGAAATCCTTAATAAACCTCCGATAGTAACTTGCTAGGCCTAAGAAACTTCTGATCTCAGTTACATTAACATGCCTTTCCCAATTACGTACAACCTCAACTTTAGAAGGGTCTACTAAGATTCCTTCTTTAGAAATAATGTGCCCTAAAAAAGATACCTCCTATAGCCAGAACTCACATTTACTGAACTTGGTGTATAACTGTTGATCCTTTAGTATTTGCAATGCCATCCTCAAGTGTTCTTCATGCTCCTCCTTGCTCTTTGAGTATATCAAAATATCATCAATGAATACTACGACCCACTGATCTAAGTAGGGTCGGAACACACTGTTCATCAGCTGCATGAAAGCTGCAGAAGCATTTGATAGTCCAAACGGCATCACAACAAATTCAAAATCCCCATACCTGCTATGGAATGCCGTCTTAAAAACATCCTCATCTTTTATCCTCAACTGGTGATACCCTAATATGAGATCGATCTTCGAGAAATACTGGGCTCCCGATATCTGATCAAACAACTTGTCAATCCTTGGTAAAGGATACTTATTTTTCACGGTGAGCTGGTTCAATTTACGATAATCAATGCATAACCTTAATGAACCATCCTTCTTCCTTACAAAAAGAACAGGAGCACCTCACGGAGAAGTACTCGGACGAATGAACCCTTTTTCTAGTAAGTCTAGCAGCTGCACCTTCGATTCTCTTAACTCGGTAGGGGACATACGATAAGGAGCTATAGAAACAGGTGAAGCGCCAGGAATTAGATCAATAGAGAAAACCACCTCCCTCTCAGGGGGAAGACCTGGCAACTCATCAGGAAACACCTTCAGAAATTCTTGAACAACCGAGATGTCCTTTAACTTCACTTCCTTCTTATTAGTTAAAGAGATCAAAGCCAAGAATGCTTGACATCCTTTCCTTAATAACTTATCCGCCCGGAGTGCCGAAATAAGTGGCACAGACTTCGATTGCCTAGAGCCATAAAAAGAAAGCTCAGGGTGTCGAGGGAAAGACACTACTCCTGATTTACAGTGAACACTAGCACCATGCTTAGATAACCAATCAGCCCCTAAGATCACATCATAATCTCTCATCTTCATGCACACTAAATCAGCAGATAAATTGCAATCATTAATCAAAACATCACTGTTGATTTATATTGGTTCCTTTGCAAATGAGATGTGATGTCAACAATAGAAATATGAATAAGTAGTGTGCAATATGCAATCAACCTATGAGCATGTCCAGCATGAACCTAGGCAATCAACATGGAATCTAAGCATGGGCATGTCATCTCTATCAGAAATAAGCAAGGAAAAGGAAAACACACGCCGGGACATGGAGCAAGGGTATAAAAGAACACACACACCGTGGGTGTGGAACAAGCAAGTAAAAGCAAGTAAAGAAGAGATATGAGGAAAAAGAGAGGACTATTGCCCAAACTAGAAAGATGTGATCGCCACCAAAGTATTAAACTAGCCAAAGCTAAGATAAATACCTTAGAAATAGGTGGATGCAACACCCGCCCACGGGAGAGAGAAAACTGCACTTCTGTGAACAATGACGGTCGAAGACTGGCGCGCCAGAGAAAGTAGCTGTCTCACGATAAACCGCCAGAGAGCCTTAGCGCTCCAATATACAATCGCCAGAGAACCGCAGAACAGCAAGCTTTGGGACTTTTGATCTCCACTTCTTCCAGCCGGCCAGAAGACTTGGGCCTCGTGTTATGGACCTGTGAAACCTGCAAAAACGTGTAGAGAACACAAAGAAACAACCCAAATTAGCCCGGTGACCAGTGTAGTAACTATAAGACAAAGAAAACTAGAAACATGCAATTACAAAGGTGGATACCTGGGAGGTTGGGTTTTTTAACCCCTGTGGCGCATTTTAAAAGATGGGAGGAGGTTTTAAAATGATGCAGAAGATGGAAGAACATGAGAGAGGAAGAGGGAAGATGCTTTGGATGCTATGAGGGGGAAAAGAGAACTAAAAGCACAAGAAAACACTAAGACCCATGGAACTTGATACTCCCTGGACTTAGGAGGCAGATGGACGTGGGAAGCAGTTCTCCTTGATTGGTTCTAGCTCCAGGATGCAGCAACACTTCAACGCGAACTCTAGAAATCTCGTCTCCAAACCATGAAGTCAAGGGTTCTATTTATAGACCCTCAAAGTCTAGGCTCGAGTTGGAGAGATAAGGACTCGAAATTAGGCTAAAAACCAGATAATACTCCCAAGAGTCCACAGAAACAAACGGGAGCTTCCAAGGATGTGCATCGAGAGAGAAATCCTCAATCCAAAACTCTACTTCGACCACGGCGTAGCAGAGAAAGAGCAGTTCTGCTAGAACTATCTATCTGATGAAACGGTCTTACGATAAACCGCCATGGCCATTTGACGATCGAATAATGGACCGCCACCCAGTGATATGCAATAATAGATAAGGCCAACGGGTGAAGTTTTCGTAATAAGGACTCTGCAAGATGGTGGCGGTCGAAGGTTCACGCGCCAGAATCATATGACGGTCCCACGATAAATCGCTAAAGCACAACGGATAAGATAAGACAAGGTTTGAGAAAGGCTGTTGGCTTTTGGACTCTGGTGTCAGCAAGCGGTCGAAGGAAGGAGCGCCACACGTCATCAAACGCACCAGAGATAGGCCGCCAGAGACAATGGGGTGGTAAACATCATGAAGGCTTGCCAAGCTTCATCCAGCGGATAAAGAATGAGGAGCGAGACCCAACCAAGGAGAGGTGACCCAAGAAATAGACCTCAAAACTGACCAAGAAGGCCTAGTAAGGGTGAACAACTCGGAGCATCATAAAGATGAGCAAAGAAATGACCCAACGCATTGGTCATAAAATGGGTGTCAACATATGCCCCTCTTTAACGTCCTCTTTGTAGGGGAGCGAGCGGAGGTGAAGTGAAAGTGACATGGAACATGGAGATGAAACAGAAATGAAGTGGAGTGGACTGAAAAGCGGATGTTAAGGTAAACCGACACCCGTTTCTAAACCAACGAGCGATAGGAATCTTCTGGAAAACTTCGAACTAATCACAAGGAAGGGCAAAACCGAACGACACATGCCTGGAGAAACTAACAACTAAAGGAAAATAAAACACGGCCAGCGGCCGGAGCAACGAAAAGGAAAAAGATAATTAACAAAACTCCAGACATGAATCCTCAGCTAACCAGTCCGAGCAAATAGACCGAAGAAAACCTTCCAACTCAGAGTGGAATAATTCTCCTTACTCATGACCACAGACACATAATTATCCACCATTACTGAGACGTTCTAGGCAGATGAGGGCGCGTGAATGCTCAAAGATGCACATGATGCATGCTGGGCTAAAATAAAGAAATCATCAAAAAAATGCAAAGAAAGGATAAAATAACAATATACTCGAGAATAGTATTGCTAGACCAGATGAACCAGGGTCAAGACACTATCTGCAACCACGACGTGCAAGATAGAACCATCGTCCCCCAACTCAGCCAACCTAATGGCCTATCCAATGGTTAAACATGTGAACTTAGATCATCATCATTTTTGTTAAAGGGGAACATCAGATCCTGGAACACATGAATGACCAGCTGGTTCTCGAGGTAATATATCATAAATACCATATAGTAATGCCTTAAGGGACCAGGGATCGAAATACTTACATTACTTACCTGCTTGGCGAGTGGTGATGAAACGTGACGGCGTTCATGATTTGCTCAAAAAAGGGTTAGCCATCAACAATAATCAATCATGACCATAGGCATAAAACATCAACATCCACATGAGATATAATGAAATGAAGCTTTGTTCACATAAATATAACATGAAAGCTCAAATGGATAAAGCAAATAATCATCAATCAAGTTCAAGATAGAAACGGTCTTATCGAGGAGCGCCAGAAGGAAGTGACGGTCAAACGTTAGACCGCCATAGTCCGTCGATTCACTTACCCCAAGAAAGGTAGCTCAGATAAGAAACGGTCAATGGGAGGTGCGCTAGAAGCATGTAACGGTCTTACGATAGACCGCCAATTTTCCTGGGCGTTCAAAAAAACAAACCGATCGTTCTGTTCTCTCTATCATTCATGCAAACGTTCAAACGCCCAAACCGAGCATGCCCATTCCACTCCGACGAAGCCCCACCGGTGACCACCGTACTCCACCGCGATGACGAACGAGAAGACGAAGAGGAAGGTGATTAAACGCTTTCGCCGCCGCATCGATCAGGAGGAGAACGCTCCTCCAGTGGTGAACCCACCGGAGGAAGAACGGCAGGCAGCGGCCCAAACCGAAGAGGAAGAAGTTCCCCAATCCACAGAGGCTGCAGAGGGCCTTGAAGAGGCCGCTAGAGGCGAAGAGGAAGCCACGGTGGTGGAGGAAACGCTAGAGAAGAAGAAGGGCGGGCGGAGCTTGGAGGTAGGCCGATGCCCTAAAAAACCTCATTTTTATGATTTTCAATGGTTGCATGTGGCGTGGATGACAGTAGGAGGGGTCGCATGACCCAATATTATTGATTGTAGGCCCTTTTCGGCCATTTTCAGAACTTGGGGACCGAATTGGGGGATGCCCCCTTGCTAGGTCGTTGGCGGTCGTTTTAGTGACCGCCACAAAATGAGGCGGTCCAACTCTGGAGCGCCAGAGTCCTCTGGCGGTCCACAACACGACCGCAAGAGATATCAGAGACAGAAGTGTTATATTTTTAGATTTTTGCTTATCTGATTTTTTTGTTGTTTTGTCTATTTGAAATGCAATCTAAAATGTGATGCAATAACTAACTCTATGTTTTCAATGTGTGTAGGGGAAGAGACGGACCCATATTTCGTGGCCGCAAGTCCGGGCGGTGTACCAGGCACTGCTCGACTACCAGAGAGATAGATTAATAGCTATGGGCTTCGGAGAGGCGTTGAGTATTGAAGTGACTAGGATTGATACAACCCTCCTGTATGCACTGCACGAGAGATGGGACCCGATTAGCCGAGCGTTCATCTTCCCATGGGGTCACATGATCCCCACATTAGAGGATGTGGCGAGGATTACGGGGCTGCGGGTGCACGGGGCAGCAGTGACAGGCTACATATACACCGATTATCGAGTGATGGCACAGGAGTTGCTCGGGTTAGATTTGATGAGACCGGGGCATCACTCATCCCAGCTAGCACGAGGGATGCTCCAGGAGAGCCTGGGGCTGAAAGGAGCAGCTATTTCAGTGGGCGAGTTACCTGAGCAGCACATTGACAGAGTGATAGAGCAGATTCGTCCTAGAGTGGCAGCGGAGGCAGGACCAGAGGGAGACATTATCTTGAGATGCTTCCTGATCCTTCTGTTCGGGAAGTTGTTATTCGCCACCAGAGCAGATGGAGTGAGTGTCAGACTCTTCCCGCTGTTGAGGGATTTGGACCGAGTCGAGAGATATGCTTGGGGAGCTACAGTGTTAGCCTTCCTGTTCGAGTCACTCAGCACGACTGACCGGCAGACGATGCTAGGTGGCTTCTCGCCTTTCTTACAGGTAAATGCTTGTAAATGCTAAATGCTTCTAATTATGCTTATGATTATGACTGCTATTTGTTTAAATGCTGACAAATGACGCGGCTTATGCAGATCTGGAGCTTCCTGTACCTCCCCGGCCTGGGGAGAGGCACAGAGTTACACCCAGAGTAGATCCCCATTGCGAGACGGTGGGTGGTTGCTAGGGACATGGGGTCGATCAGGCGGTTGACCGGGGCCATCCAGGACGATATTGACTCGTTCCCCTATGCATTGGTAAATCTCCAGACTTAAACTCTTCTATATGTTTTAAATGTTTCTACATGCTGACATGGACTTGACTGCCCTTTCAAGTGCACTGGACACCATACAGGGACGAGGGCCACGAGGGACAGCCGTGGGTGGAGGCTTCCCTGGCGTACAGAGGGCGAGATATTTGGCTGCAATGCATCAACATCGTCGAGCCCCTGCACTACTGGCTCATCTTGAAGACGAGGGGATTACACCAGCTCGAGGTGGAGTTCCCTAGACGAGACGATGTGCGCCCTCGGAGATCTTCAAAGGGTCTCAGTGGCGACATCGATTGGAGTCCTCGAGTGGCCGAGCAAGTTAGAGACTGGACTCAGAGAGGCCGAGTGGTGCGGACCCAGGCCGACAGCGATGAGGCCTACTTGAAGGCCTACGCTCAGAGGCACGGCGACCAGGTCTTCCGTGGCGTCCGACGACCGGTATGATTCCTAAACTCAAATTCTTTCTATTTAATTAAATTATTTCTATATGTTCTGACATAGACTTGCTATATGCAGCTAGACCCCCAAGGATGCATTGCGGAGCTCCAAGGGCTCTTTCATGCGACGATCCAACAGCGAGATGAGTACAAGGCAGCGTTGGAGCTTCTGGTGAGCTAACCTTGAACTCTGATGCCTATGCTTATGCTTATGCTTTTGAAACTTGACTGACCTTGACTTCTAAATGCAGAGAGCCGAGGGAGCACAGAGGGCGGGATCAGATGCTCCATCCTCATCTTCACAGCCTGCGGGAGGCAGGGCTGAGCGGGATGCTGATTTCGCTCGGGCGGTTGCCCGGGCTGAGGAGGCGGAGGCCACTCTTGCGGAGAGGGTAAGCAAAACCAACGGAGTTCCCTTAGACTTAAATGCTTATGATTATGCGAATGCCTTGATTTTACTATGATGAATGCGCATGCTGGCGAGAGAGCTGACCGAAGCGGTGGCCGAGGCTGAGCGTGCTCGGGCTGAGGCAGTAGAGGTCCCTCATCTCCGGGCAGAGCTAGAGAGGGAACGAGCAGAGGCGGAGAGACTTCAGACTGGAGCGACTGACTTAGAGCGCTACCGGACCGAGGCACGAGAGGCATGACGCTAGGCTTACCATCTGAAGATTGAGTTGCGGGCGATGGAGAGGGCATTGAGGATGGTAGGCCACGGGCCAGAGTGGAGCGCATCTTAGAGCGACGCAGTGGGCGACGCATGGAGTGGTGCACACAGTGGCTCGGTTGCGAACTTTCTTACCAGCTCCTCCGGCCATCAGAGGAATGAGGAGGCAGAGAGGAGGCGGCGACGGGAGGAGGGTAGCACATCCATGGGCCCACCGGAGAAGCGGCATGAGGGCTCCGGTGACACTGATGGCCTGGGGGACAGACCGACCGACTGACTCAATTTTTTTACTCTTCCTTTCTTTTGACGCACACTTGTACATGGCTTTTGATAATGGAATGAAAATCTTTTTGGTCTTTTTTATTTTGTTTGTGAAAATATGAACACTACCAGAAAAAAGCGGGATTACAGACGGAAATTTCAGACGAAAATTTGTGACGGAAATTTCCGTCTGAAATTTGTGACGGATTAATTTCCGTCAGAAATCCCGTTTGAAATATGCAACTACACACCGAATTTTAGACGGAATTTGTGACGGATACTTTAAACTGTCACAAGTTTGTAACCAAGAATTTGTGACCCCCACGTCCGTCCGTCACAAATGTATCTTCTCACGGATTTTCAGACGGAAATTAGTCCGTCACAAAACATATTGCGCCCCAAATCCGTCGCAAAGGCCTATTTGCGACGGATTTGGGCGCAATATTTTTGTGACGGATTAATTTCTGTCTTAAAATCAGTGAGAAGACACATTTGTGACGGATTGTCAGACAGATTTCAGACGGACGTGGCCGTCACAAATTCTTGGTTACAAATTTGTGACAGTTTAATGTATCCGTCACAAATTCCGTCTGAAATTTGTGACGGAAAATATTCCGTCATAAATTTTCGTCTGAAATTCGGTGTGTATTTGCATATTTCAGACGGGATTTCCGACGGAAATTAATCCGTCACAAATTTCAGACGGAAATTTTCGTCTGAAATTTCCGTCTGAAATTTCTGTCTGTAATCCCGCTTTTTCTGGTAGTGGAATGTGGATGATGTGAATGTATATGGCATGCAGACAGGAGGATAGAGTAACGTTGTGCCCCTTGTGCTTTGTTGATGATGTGGTGTTTTAATGATAGCAACATGAATGAGTCACCACATTGTCTTGAATATGTCTGATCCTTTCTGTGGGAGATTGCATGAGTGTGCCATGTCTGAATTGTGAAGAATGCATGTGTATGCTTGAGTCATGCTGTGATATATTGGCTTGTGCTTGATTTCTGTTCTGTGCATTGCTTCTCTGCTGATATGTTCATGCATTGTCTTAGGCTAAGTCTGTACAGCCTACGTCTCTTGCAGCGTCAACGCTGTGAGCATTCTCAAGTCTGCAGCGTCAACGCTGTGTGTATGCACTTTGTTTCAGGTTCTTCAAGTCTATACAGACTTTAGCATCTCATTTAGCGTCTAAGGCAAAGTCTACACATTGGCTAAGTGTGTACATCGCTTACATTTTTTTGAGACCAAGTCCATACATCGTGAAAGTCTATACACTCCTCTTGGCCTTAGCATCTGTTTTGAAGTCCATACATTGGTCTTCAGTTCAAGTCTGTACAGCGTTACGTTCTCTTTGGAAAGTCTGTACAGCGTCAAGTCGGCACATTGGGGTTTCACGAGAAGTCTACACATTGGTCTCCACCTGAAGTCTATACATTGGCTAAGGGCCTTCAAGTCCATACACAGTTGTCTGATGCATATTGTTTGAAGTCTGTACAACATGCCTTGTTGTTCACAACCTTCTTGTTTGTGACTTCCCTAGTGTTTTGATGATGAGCATCACTATGTTAAGTATTCTTATTTTAATCAGATATCTTACGTAATGTTATGCATTTGAAATTTCCATGATTAACAGGAAAATTGCTATGAGGTAGTACCTTGTATGTCCGTACTATTCCTTTCATAATTCATGTTGTTTGTGTTTACTACACTTCGTGTTGTCCTTTTGTACGTTGTGTTGTTCCAACTATGTTTGTTGATTGTCTTCGTGTTGTTTACTGAAGCAGCTCGAATTGTTCTGATGAACTTCGAGTCATTTTCCTGTGAACCTCGTGTCGTTTCCTCAGTATTTAGTTGCTCATCTCGAGTCATCCTTTATGTTTGCTCTTGTGTTTTTCGTGTCACTTACTGTTGTTCCTCGAGTCATTTTTTCTTAGTTTCATTGCTTCATCACGTGTCGTGATAGCTGTGTCTGTCTTCTGTCTTCGTTTTGATTTTACTTCGTGCATTCTTCTCTAAATTCAAGCTTTAAGTGTCTCAAGTCGAGTCTGACTGTGTTGTCTCCATGTCATCCTTAGTTCGAGTCGTTTCTTTGTTATTTCTGTCTTCGTGTTGCTTTTCCTAGACCTCGTGTCTTTCTTATTTTGTAACCACACTTCGTGTCGGTTTCAGTTTTCATCTTCAAGTTGTTGTCAGCCCGTGTCGTCCTCATCTTCGAGTCGTTCGTACGTTCGAGCAACTTAGTACTCGAGTTGTTTTCGTGTGTATTCAAGTCTTTTTAGTAAAGTGTCGTTTCACCTCATGCCGTTCTCTTTACTGTTTGTTATGTCGTGTTGTTTTTGTATTCGTGTCTTCGTGTTGCTTTTGTATTCGTGTCTTCGTGTTATTCTTGTGTTTATGTCCTCGTGTTGTTTCTTTCTATCTTCGTCCAAGGTTCCTTTGATCGCGTGTTTCTATCGTTTTTACTCCGTGTTATTTCCTTCTCCGTACCTCGTGTCGTTCTCAGTATAGTGCACCTATTGTTGTTCCTACACACCTCGTGCAGTTTTAGTTTTTGTGGCCTTGAGTTTTAATCGTTTTAATTCTTTACAGGAGAAGAAGAAAAATAAAAAGAAGAAGGTGGTGTGGACGCGGATTTTTATTATCCTCTTATTTAAATCTTATATGTTTATTATTTATTGATTTATTCATTTGTTGGTTTATTGGCGTGCCAGTCACCGGGGTGACAATTTTATTGTGCGCTCGATCTGACATGGTCAGTCGATTGTGAAGTCCGAGTCGGGACCAGAAATCCGTCATACCCTGAACGCTATGACGTTAATTACGTCCTCCCTAAGGAGGACAACCCTTGATTAAACGCTAAGATAGGAGGAGGACATCGGTAAAGCCACGTACTCAAAAGAAACGGAATTCATTCGTTTGCAAGACGCTAAATGGATTAGACGAAGCAGGGGTTCGTTATCTTAGGGGATAGCTCCGACGGCATATTCCCACCAGCTTGAACTATGCCAAGTGGGGAATAGGAAACTACCCATGCGGTGGCAGAGTAGGATCCGGAAAAGATCGGGCATAATTGACCTGGAGTCCGAATGGGGACTGGCGTGACACGGCACGCTCCATGTGGGTGCGATGGCACATCTATATCCCCCTTGGAGGGACCATCGGAGGGCATGCAAAGGCATAACTCCGTGGGCCGACGGGGTTGAGAGGGAGAACATCACAGTCACCTAATAGGATATGCATAAATTTCGGCAGCATGTCCGCTCAACTTGGATTATGCCAAGAGAGAATAGGTCATCATCCACGGAAAGCCGGGATGACGACCGAACGAGGATGGGCACCGGGCCCCGGGACATCGCTTGCATTTATGCCATCGTTTAATATCCCCTTGAAATCCCTCGGAACTCATGTAATGACATGGCCCTTTGGGTTCATAAGGGTGAAATCCGGATCAGGAATGAGGACTGTAGGGGAGGTCTTCCCCATTACTATGTCTTCTCAAGGCATCCATGACGATCTCTGAACATCCCCGGGGCATATGTCTGAAGAAATCAGAAGGTTGACAGATGGCAGTGCAGAGAAGAGCCTCTGACTGGACTTCAATTGGCCAAGAAGAAGGGTCTCGGCGATGGCTTTAGTTGGCCGAAAGAGGGGGCTTCTCGGCGTGGGTTTATTGGCTTAAAAAGGCGGTCTCGGCGCGGCCTCCTTAGCCAGAAAAAGGGGGGATCTCGGCAGTGGCTTCCCGGCATGAGACTTCCCGGCGTGCCCATGGCCGCGCCGGGAAGGTGGCGCCGAAAAGGGCTGGGAGGCCTGCAAAGGGGGGTTGGCTTATAGGGGGATCTCGGCATGGGGCTTCTCGGCGGGCCCGTCACCGCGCCAGGAAGCTGGCGCCAGGAGGCTGTAGGCCAGGGAGGTTTGCGTGAAGTGGGCTACAGATTGAGTTTTGTCGGTTTGCTGAAGAGGGAGACCTCTCGGCAGCGTAGTTCTCGGCGGGGAATTTTGCACGCCGAGAAGATGGAATTGCTACAGGATTTCATGGTTTACAGAGCTCGAACGATGCTCTGTTTCTGGGATTCCTGAGCTTTCTGGCTGCGATTGAAGTCGAATTTAAAGTGCAGGAGGGGGATTCAATAGAAGCTTCTCTGAGGAAGGGCCAAAGGGGATCTGGAGGGTAGAATCAATGGGGAACGAGACCATCGTCTGGATTTCTGAAGATTTTTTTTGTTTATTTCTGCCGCCGGCCGTCTGGGGATCAAGAGATGACTGTCTCTGATCCCCCTGGACGAACCCAGTAGCATCTAAAAACCGGTGGCGGAGAAACCTTTAGCATCGAGACTCTAGACCCTAATCATCCAAGGGGTTAGAATGGAGGGTCGAGAGATTGAGATCGTCATTCACTAGAATCCGAGGGATAACAGCGGTCTGTAGAATCGGCATGTCCTCTCGTATAGCCGGCAGTTCAGGAATCCAAGAGCTTGATGTCTTTGGTCCTGAACGGCACATAGAGGAGCCTCAAGGGGCCTTGTAAGAAAGCTCGAAAGGGTGCGATGGATCTACCTTCGAGACAGAAAGGGGGGAAGGTGACAGAACCCAGTGACCCATTAGATAAGGGTAGGGGTTCTGTTCCCATGCCTCTGAATAGAAGATTCGTATGAATCATTAGACATTTCGCATAAACAATAAGCATACACGGAGGATGAAGATCACATCTCTCAATCAGAGGGGAACAGACATTTCAATCAGAGGATCCCCAAACGGGTCACGTTGATATTACATTGCATTGCTCGAAGCCTTACACTGATTGTAAAGGAGAAATGCAAAATAGAGAGAGAGAGAGAGAGAGAGAGAGAGAGAGAGAGAGAGAGACGGAGCTCGAGACCTAAAACTCGCTAGCTACATTGATAAATCGAGACGGGAGACTCGCTAGATTACATCAGTAGAAAGAAAAGACAGCATGGGGAGGGCGGAGCATTGACTCCTCTCCCTCCCCGAAGCAGCCCACCTGAAGCTTGTCTGCTTCTTCCTCTCTTCTGCTTCTTCTCTTCTCTCGGCCGAGGGGGGATTCACTCTTGGCAGGACTCCCTCTCTTTTCTTTTCTCTCTTTTTCTGGCTTCTTTTTCTCTTCCTCCCGGCGTCTTCTCTTTTCTTTTTCTCCTCTTTTCATCTGTTCGAAGGGAGGGGTTTTTATAAGCGTTTCCCCCCTTCTCGGCAGGCTTCATCAAGCCTTTTCCTTCTCGACAGACACCATCTCGGCGCGCCTCAAACGGGCTTCCCGGCGCGCCTGCCTTCAACTTCTCGGCGCCACCCTTTGGGCTTCAGCAAGTGCCTCTCGGCGCCACCTTTTGGGCTTCAGCCAGTGCCTCTCGGCGCCACCTTTTGGGCTTCGGCAAGTGGCTCTCGGCGCTAATATTGCAGGCCCAATTAAAGTATTTTAGCCACTTTCACAGGCCTATTTGGGTCTTTCAAGGGCATCCTCACCCAAAAGGGTCTTCCATTGGTGACACAGCTTGTATCATTATTAAGGTTTTCATCAGTCCGTAGACAGGGCTCTCATCAGTCCGTAGATAAGGGTTTCATCAGTCCGTAGACAGGGGTTTCATCAGTATTGCCATCTGAATGGTGACAAAACCGAGTATTATCTTATCGACACCGTCACTTGAATGGTGACGAGCTCGGACATCAGCTTTAGTCTGGGAAGACCTCAGTCGGGTATATAATCTGTGGAGACGATTCCTCTTATGTTCTGACTTTGCAAAAGCCTTTGCAATCTTCATCTGCAGGTACCGGCTTCATCTTCATCTCATATTACATCTGTCAGTAAGCCGACATCTGACTTACCCTGACATATCATCCGTGGATTCTTGGACGAAACAGTAGTACAGCTCTCATTAAAGGGCTGGAAGGTCTCATCAGTCGAGTGACTGCTGCTTTATCAGTGCTGCCGTCTGAGTGACATTGGCACCGGGCATCAGCTTTGCCGACAAGGGTTTTAGCCGGGTAGACAGTTGATGAGCTTCATCATTGGTCTTTCACTGTTGGTCCGACCCTCTTTTCAATTATGTTTTCACCCTTGTTCATTTTCCAGGTGTCAACAAATGCCCCCCACCTGCGGGCGGCGTAAGCGCAGAATAAGCGGCACGGGGCTTGTAGGTGTCTTTCATCATTCGAGGGTATCTTCCTCAATTTGTCTTTAATCGGGTTCTCCGACCCGATCATCTTGATGCTGTGGATTCCTTTAAAATCCACACTTTGGGGAAAGGTTAAAAAGGAAGAGAAAAGGGAAACATTAAATAATGGTGGAGATGAAACAATGCACGAGGTGCACAAGGGGAGTGTGTGATCGCCAGAGGGTTTACCTCAATAAAAAAAAAAGAATAAGATCGCATGTACCTGGTGAAAGATGGGATGCGGGATGAATGTGGATCTCCTCCTCCAACTCCAATCGGCCGGCCGACGAAGTGGGTTTTCTTGATTGATTACCTTGTAAGAAAGACAGTGAAAGACAAGCAAAAGAAAGGGGATCAGCCAAAGTGCAGTAATACCACTCCGAAAACAAACAACATAAAATGATGAAACGACGTTAACATGCGCACCTCTCTTTTGTTTTCTTTTTAGAACCCCTAGCAGAGAACTAGGGAAGGAGCTAACATGCTAAATGCAGTAAAAGAACTGACGGCAAGAGACAATAGTGATGCCAAAATATGATGAACAACAAACAAGCTATATATATATATCGCCCTGCTCTCCCTGACGAGAGTAAAGGGAACCGGAGAGACGCTGGACGGATGCAGAGGGATGAAAAAAAAAAAACAATGCTCGAAAGAGGAAGCTCTGCGTGCTTGAATACTTAAAAATCTTCAACCTTTTGAGTTGTTGTTGTTGTTAACCTTTTACACGATCAAACCAGATTTTCTTTTATAGTGTCAATCGGATGTGATCAAACAAGGGAATTGATAAGAACGGGTAATGAGGCATCCAAGGAAGGATTAAGATCGGGCAAGAGTCCAAAGACAGCAGGGAACTGTGAGGGAAAGATGGGGAAAAGAAGGACTCTGGAGTGAAACACGCCTTAATACAGGGCGTCTATTTATGAATTGACGACCTTCACAGAGACGTTTCTTGAAAAATGACCTAGGAAAGGGCGTTTCTTCCTGGATTTAATTTTGGAAATGAAAACCTTCCTCTGTTTGAAAACTGAGATAACACGCCTGCGATAACGGCGTTAATTAAAATCACGCCCTGAGGAAAGGCGTTACTCACAAAATGCCTTTTATTTTGAAAATAGATAATTCCAGAAATTAAGGGATAACACCAGGAATTGACGCCCTCATCTACGGTCGTCCTTTCTTTGAAAACGCCCTACAACAGGTCGTTATTTGTGAAATTAACGCCCTTAATCAAGTCGTGACTCACAAAAATACAGGAAAAATGCAGAAAAACTCACAAAAATAGAAAAACTTTATGTTATAGGAATATTGAAGTCCACTTGGGGCATTTATATAATAACATGAGATTTGATCAACAAAACGTCAATTTTGGCATGTCTACAGCTGCCCCGCCTTGGCGTCTGCTTTGCAAGGGAGTGAGACGGAAATGGAGCGAAGTGTAATGAAAGGAATGAAGTGGAACGAACTGATAAGGAGACGCCAAGGTGTGATGTGACACGCCTCAAACACTAAGCATTGGAAATCTTTCCAAGATTCTGAGTGAAACAATTCTGAGTGGTTCCAAGGAAACAATCGATTTGTTGGATAAAAGGAGATTAAACTAAATAATAAAGGGTGTGCGCGTGGGCACGACAGGGAAAGACCATTGGAGAGCGATTACCAGCCAATGTGGACATGCTGCAACCAAGGTAAATTTTGCAGAAAAGTAAAGAGAATTGGGATAAAGATCCAACAAAAGGAACACTTTCAAGGAATCAGCCTGAATGGCTTCAAATAGAACGAAGTACTTGATTTAAAGTGGAATATCTCATGTCAATTCAATCAAGAGCGAGTGAACTTCATTATTGCCATAATATGAAGATTTTCAGCATGAAACTCAAAGTCCTACATGATGCATGCTGGGCTAAAAGAAAAGGTTAAAACAAACTAAAAATAGAAAATAATCAAGGATAATATTGCTAAGCTGTTTAGGTCTGGTCAAGAATCCATATCTCTGAGCTGACACTAAGCCGAAGCCCGTTTGTCCACGTATCAACTCAGAAAGTGGAACCATCATCCCAAACTTTTAACAACTCGACGGCCTATCCGTGTGATCAAGATTCTCCTGAAATCGTCATCATTTTTTTTTGATGAAGGGGAACTCAAATTTCAGGTTCATCAGAACCACAAGGTCCTTGACATAATATAATAGCGTAGATATCATATAGTAACAATGCTTACAAGAAATAATACAAGGTGACACGATGTTGCTCCCATGAGCGATCCAAACGCCTCGAATCCTGCAAACTTCTGCACTTTGAAACTTATTAGACTTCATTTATCAATTCAGAATATGACATGATCATAAGTGCTTAATCATAAACAATTTCATCAAATAATAGCACTTAAGTTCATTCAAAAGCATTGGGAAGGCAAAAACGTACGCCAATAAAACACGCCTAAGAATAGGGCGTTAACAGCATGAAAGACGCCGTTCCATAGGTCGTTAATTGTTAAAACACGTCCTACTCAAAGGCGTCACCAAGAAAGGAAGCTTAGAAGAAACACGACCTCATCAAGACACGACCATGCCAAATGTCGTCTCATCAAAAAAATACGCCCTTTCATAGGGCGTAACCAACAGAAAAAGCTTGGAAGAAACACGTCCTTATCAAAGGCGTTACATTAAACACGACCAGTATAAGGTCGTTAAATCAAAAATACACGCCCTTACACAAGGCGTGAATTAGCCCGATCCTCCGTTTCTAAATCAAGAACATAGTCCTTAACCCAATCAAACTTCTATCTTCGGGGCTCTTTAGGACTCTTCAAATCCTTATAAAACGGCAGACTTTCTTAACCAAATCATCAGAATTCTTCTGCGGCCGAACTGCTTCGTTTCTTTCTTTTCCTGCTGGCCTCTTATTCTCTTCTGTTCTCAACTGCTGGCGGCGATGGACAGAATAGTGAAGAAACCTAAGATTTCTACTCCTAGAATCTCTGAAATACAAGGGCACATAAGCAATCGAATTGCTTTGAATCAGGTAAGCTTTAATTTCCTTTACTGTGCATGTAACCCTTCATTGTTCTATCGAACTGCTCACTTATTTCTTTGTTGCTGAACTCTTCTGTCCAATACTTCATATGCTCATGTACCTCTTTTTTTTTGTTTTCTTCCTCTCTTCTCACAGGAGTACCCAAATCTTCCAGGGGCTAGAAGATATGTCCAAATCAAATGGTTGCCCCTCATCCTCTCCAAGTTCACATCAGACATGAGGGTATATGTAGCTAGATGGCATCTCTTGGGGTTGATAACCCATGCCAAGCATTATGATCAAATCCACATAGATTGGGCTGCCATAGGAGCATTGATTGAGACATGGCATCCTTCCACCCATACTTTCTTATTTTCCACTTTTGAGGCCACCATCTTGCTGGAGGAAGTAGAGATAATCCTAGGCTTGAAAAGGATGAAGCACGGAGAAGAAGAAAAGATGGCCATCATGCCAAGGCCCATCTCCTCCCACGAGTTGCTAACCTCGTTAATACCTAGCCCGAATATAGTGAACCAAATCAAGGTCACTAAAGGAGTTAACCTCTTGAAGCTCGCCTCGTGGGTATACAAGAGAGCGGATCAAGCTAAAGAGGAAGAGGAGATAGAAAGAGTGACCAAAGCCTTCGTGGTGTGCTTGGCAGGAGCACTCCTATTCCCATCCACGGAGGACTTTCTAGAGGAGTCCCAATTGAGCGCAGTGGTGAGCTTATGGGAAGAAGAGAGAGTTGGACCGGCGATCCTAGCATATCTCTATAGCGGGCTTACAGCGGCGTCCATGGGAAGGCCCATTTACGGGTGCATGCTAGCACTCTCAAGTTGGGTTGATCTACACTTCAAATTCGACTCATGCCACGAAGCCCAACAACCTTCAATAATTTTCTCAAAGGGCCTACTCTCATATATAACCGGCTCATTAGGCATAAGCAATAGAGTGACCAACCGGATTCCTCAAATCAAGAAGAGAGGGGATTGGAGGGAGCACTTAAAGGTAATGCCAAAGAATCTTTTTACTTGTGCCCCGGGTGTATTCAAAATGCAGGAACTTCGTGCACGCTTCTCCATCGGTACGGACCTTCGTCTTATCGGTGCTTCGGACTTCGTTTTATATAATGCACACCGGTGCCTTCCTCAGCTTGGGCTCCCAAGGCAACACTTAGAAGACATCTCTCATCTTCCTCCAATCAAATCAAGGGATCTAGGCAACAATGAAGATGGTGAGGAGGTTATCACCATTCAAGCTCTATGGAGGCTAAGCAAGCTTCATCAACCTGTAGAAGACTTGGACGAAGACAAAGAACAGTGGAAAAATTATGTAACTTCATTGAGGAAATTAAGGCCCAAAGTGGCTCATTAGTCATTGTAGTTCCTCTTTTCAAAATAATAAAGATTGTTTTCTGATTGAGCCAACTGCCACTGTGATTATGATCGAAATCATCCAAAAAACCTGTGTTTCTGTCATGAATAACGCCTGTAAGAATGCCGTGAATTCACAAATACACGCCTTACCTAAAGGCGCTTCCAGTGGGCCTTTGTCAACAGATGACGCCTGCAGAGTGGGCGTAACTTTAAATAACGACCTCAGACAAGGCGTGACTAGATTCAAACCAAAAGAATATAATCGTTGACTCTTCCAAAATAACGCCTTTTCCTTGGTCACGTTTCAAGTGTAACACGCCTTTACAAGAGGCGTTACTTCAACAGCAATAATGACTTCTCTCACATCAATCAACGCCCATTCAATGCGTCTGACGACGGTTATCGTTCCCCATGCAAAAGAAATTAACGCCTTAATCATCGTCGTCAACTTTCATAAAACGCCCAAGGAATGGACGTGACTTTCATTATAAACGCCTTTCTTAAGGGCGTGTCTCATTTTCGAAACCCAAAAGCCGTCGGGCCCCTTCTTCTTCCTCCTTCCATTCTCATTTCACCCCTTTTCTCTGCAAACCCTAACCGAAGCCCCCCCCGAAGCCTCTCTCTCAATCTCCTCTCTCTCATTCTCTCAAACATTCTCTCAATCTTAGCCATGGCCAAATGCCAAAGAGTCAGCGCCCCAGATGTGGTCGATCTCGATGCCTCCCACGCCCAAGAGGAAGAACTTTCCGTGGAGGAGCTCGCCGTCGTGGCTTTTGAAGAAGAGCCGGTGGTGGCCGGCGGCGACGACGCCGACGAAGCAGCGATAGGAGGAGGAGAAGACGAAGGTGGAGAAGAAGGAGAAGAAGATGGAGAAGAAGGAGATGGAGAAGAAGATGATGGAGAAGAAGAAGGACCACCGCCCACGGCGGCGGTCGTTCCCCGGGGGCAACTCCGGCGGCCCAGACGACCGCTACCCCGGCCACAACCCCAGAAGCACAAGAAGGTAGGCTCCCCCTCCCCAATTCCATTTTTTTATTTTATTTATATTTTTTTCTTGATTTTTTTCATAGCCCTCGGGCATTAAACCTGCAACTCAGAAAAGACACGCCTCCCACGGGGGCGTTACTTACAAACGCAACGCCCTAATCCAGGGCGTTAATTATTTTTAATTTCTGAAAACTAATTATCCTTCATGAAAAACGCCCTGAAGCATGTCGTTTCTTAAAACTTATGATTTTTCATGAATTCCATGCTCACTAAACAATTTCCAAAAATATTTTCATGAATTATTTCGCATGCTGTCAGTTATTTGATTTTCTGTTAAATTGAGAAAACCACGCCCTCCAGTAGGGCGTTAATTCAACAAGAGACGCCCAAACCAGAGGGCGTCGCTTCATTCATTAACGATCCAAAAATTAACCACCTTTAGGAAAACGCCCTACCACAGGGCGTTAATTCAACAAGAAACGCCCATCACCGAGGCGTGATTAGAAATATGTGTCAGAAATAGCAAAACAGCCACCAAAATACGCCTAAGACTATGGCGTGATAAACATAAAAAACGCCCTCATTAAGGGCGTTACATTAAAGTTCATTCTGAAAAACGCCCCCCACAGGGGCGTGAATTTATTAAGAAACGACCTGAGGGTGGCCGTGAATTCCAAAAATGCTAAAAATCAATATTTAACCCAAATCAAATATAATTCCACATGGATATTCAGATAATTAAGAAAAATAATTCTCTTTTAATACATGCAGGGGCTGATGAGGACCCGTATCTCATGGGTCATGGTCTGGGCAGCATACCAGGGTCTCCCCGACTTCCAGAGGGTTAGGGTAGAGGCCATGGGGTTTGGGGCTTTTCTATCCATCGAGCCTTTTAGACCTGACCTAGCACTGATCCAGGTTTTGAGGGAGAGATGGGATAGGGTTAGCCGGACTTTTCTGATGCCCTGGGGGCATATGGTTCCTAGTTTAGAGGATGTAGCCAGGATCACAGGTTTACGGGTGGATGGTGAGGCCGTGAGTGGGTTCACCTATTCTGACTATACGGAGATGGCCCAGAGGCTACTAGGGCTTGAGATGGTCTATGTGGGACCTAGCGAGTGTAGGACCATTTTCCGTACGGACCTGACTACGGTGATGGGTCTAGGAGATGCCAGGCATAGGTCGGGGGAGACCTTAGGTGAGTTTGCACAGCGACTGACCGACGGGGTGAGAGCGGCATGCTGCCAGGACCCGACTGACCATGAGAGAGCGGACCGAGACCTGAGGAGGTTCCTGCTGCTGCTGCTCGGGAGATTATTGCTGGGGACGAAAGCCGATGTCATCAACTGCCGCTTCTTAGGCATCCTTGAGGATCTGGAGACGGTTGGCACATATGCTTGGGGAGCGGCCCTGCTGGCGCATTTGATGGCCGATCTGTCCACGGGGACAGGCCGTGAGACGACCGTCAGTGGCTTCTCACCTCTTCTTCAGGTATGCAATTTCTCATTTCTTATCTTTTCCTTCTTATTATGATGCATGTGAATATAGTACTAATTGCAATGCATGGATGTAGGTGTGGAGCCACCTATACATGCCGATGGGGCGCGTTGACCCACGGCCAGGAGCTGAGGGATCCTTCCCTCTGGCGCGACACTGGGTGCCTGTTATCTTTGGCGCCCCACTTGACTACGAGTTGTGGGTTCTACGGAGAGAGTTCCGTGACTTCCCTCCCTCGCTGGTATGTATGAATGAATGATATGCATTTCTTTTTGTTGTTTATTTGAATATGATGAAATGATAATGATGCGTGTTCATGAATGCAGGTGCAGTGGAGACCATATGAGGGGATGACCGATGAGGGCCAGCCTTGGGTCGTATCGGGGCGACCTCGCTTCGGGCGTGAGCTGTGGCTACACTGCTTGAGCGAGATTGAGCCGTTACGGCTTCGGCTGGTAATGAGGACCCTGGGCCTGCCCCAGGAGTGGATCGAGGTCGGAGAGCCTCGAGGGATTGGCAAGAAGACCCGCGGTCGCACCAAGACGACCGACTGGAGGGTGCGATTCGAGGAGCAGTACGCCGACTGGCAGCGAGGCGGGACCACAGTCGTTTCCCACGCGACTGACAGCTCCGAGTACCTCCGGCGCTACTGGGAGGTTCACGCCGGCAGACCTCAGATGAGGGTCTTAGGGGTATGTATGAATGCAATGATTTCTAAATTAAATGCAAATGCTTATGTAACTATTATGCGATTAACATGTAATGAATGCAGGATGCGAGGGACATAGCGGCGATAGATGCACAGGCCCACCTCCACATCCTGGAGGACCAGCTAGCTGCCACACGGGTAGACTTGGAGACCCTGGTGAGTGTTTAAATTATTCCTATATGCAAATGAATTTTTTTTGTTGTGTTGAATTAATGATTAGCCACTGACGGTCTTAATGAATGCAGCGTGCCCAGCAGGGAGCAGCGAGGAGAGATCCAGGGGAGGCCTCCAGCTCGAGGGGGCCTAGTGCAGAGGTGACTGCACTGACGGAGCAGCTGGCTGGTGCGATAGCGCGAGCCGAGGTGGCGGAGCGTGACCTTGCTTCACGGGTAAATTCTGAACTTGAAACCTCATTCAAATAATGATTAGATATAAATTGTGCACTGATAAAAATTCATTTTTACAGACTGAAGAGCTTCGAGCCACTCTTATCTGCGTAGATGAGGGCTTCCGAGCGACGAGCTCACAGGTGCGTGACCTACCTTTAGTCACATGTTGTTATTTCATTTCATGAATTATTGAACTGTGGAACTGATGATTTGTTTACCTGTTTGTAGGCTGCTCAGCTGAAGGCGATACGTACCGAGTTGTCGATCCGCGATCAGCGGATCGTAGAGCTTCAGCGGGCCTTGCAGCAACGCAGTGAGCTTCCTCAGGACGTAGCCGAGCTGCGAGTTGCCCTGGAGCTGGAGAGGAGGGAGCGTGCTCGGGAGCGCGAGGAGCGGGCTCGTGAGCGGGAGGAGCACCAGGCGGAGCGTGCCCGGTTCCAGGAGCAGTTGTTGGCACGAGAGCGTGAGCTGGCGGACTCGAGGACCCAGTTGATCCTTTCCCAGGAGCGGCTTCGAGTGTCCGAGGAGCGGTTGCAGCGAGGCCGTGAGCGAGCACGGGCTGCGGGGTACTCCTTCACCAGCTCCACCTTTGTGGCGGGTTCTTCCCTCCGAGAGAGGAGCGAGGCAGGAGGACACGTTCGGGTTCCGGCCTCTTCACGGGGGCCTATGCCTCGTCCACCGGCGCCAGTTCGGGATGGTGAGGAGGAGGTTGAGAGCAGGAGAGTAGAGGAGGGTGGAGGCGAGAGTTGAGAGTTCTGTACTTGTACTCCTCCACCTTCACACCTGTACATGATAGACATGATGATACATATATATATATGAGATTTGAGCTTTTGTTACCTGAGCACTTGTGTGGTTGTGGACTTTTGTTTGTGTACTTTTTTCTTCTCACGTTCCTCGTGTTTGCTTTACTTTGCCCTGTATCTGCGGCTGCGGTTTTCACTTGAACAAACAGGTTAATTCATCTGTTCGACTTGGCCCCTTGCCCGATGAGCAAGGGGTATAAATATTTTGACCTTAATAATGGGTCAAGGGGCCAAGCCTTTAATAAGGTAAAATGAAATAATCAAAACTCGGGGATGCCTCATGCAATCACACGTATGCAAACAATAATTAAAAGATGTCCAGGCAAGAATGCAATTCATGCAACATGAAGAATTTATTTTTGTTCTTTTCAGTATATATATATATATTTTTGAGGATTTTTCTAAAAAACACGCCTTAGATTAGGCCGTTACTATCGTGAAAGATGCCCTTGGAGACGGCGTTACCGTGCAAAGATTATTGAATTTTGTTGAAAACACGACCTTCCAGGAGGCGTTATTTTTAAATAAACGACTAAGATCTAGGCGTGAATCAACATAAAAGCGCCTTGAACAAAGGCGTTAATTTTTATTCCTCCCAAACTGGGCTGATAAAGAAATTAAGGTGGTGGGCCCTACTTGGTCATCTTCTAAGTTCCATTAACCTTTCTTGAATAATTAAAAGGGGAATTGGCGTGAATATGGTTAAACTTATACATAAGATTTCGTACAGTGCATTCTCTTCAGTTTGTCTCGACCATTCTGCTGGTTCATGACTTTTCCAAAAATAAAAGAGAAGCTATGAGGAAGCCCACAAAAGATTCAAAGATGCCTGAGGCAAAGCTACCTCCCCTATCCTTATGCCTGTTGGGGTTCGGTCTTTGGCGTAGGGACGCTTTGTTGCCTTTTTTGCCTCTTCATAATGCATGCATACGCCCAAGGTTTTCCTTGCGGGGACTTTGCCCTCTTGACATGCTTTTCTTTTCACTATTTGACTTTCACTTTAGAATTGATTTGCATTGAATAGATTTGAACTGATGAACAACCTAATTGTACTTGGGCTTTTGTGGCATTTGTTCCCTTTTGGGCCCTGACTTCCTCCTACTAGGGCGGCGGATAGGCTTGGTGTGTCTACCTCAAGACCTCCCTTCCTCCCTTGTGGGCCGAAGAAGAAAAGAATGGATATCGTCTTTCGCCTTTAGTTTGATTTCGACTTTCCATCAGATTTTGCACTGCTTGAGCTCAAGAGTAAAGTGTGTAGTGTGTGCGGGGTCAACTCCCATTTTAAATTAGCAAGACTGACAAATGGATTCTGGATTTTGACCTTTCGGACCGGGGACCTTTGCATGTCATGTCAGCCCAAAAGGGAGAACCATGAAAGAAAACTCTTTTGTTTTGGATTTTGGAAATATTCAGATTTTTTTGGATTATCTGGGAGATTTCTATTTTCTTTGGATTTTTGTGAAGTTTTCAATTTTTGTTTGGATTTTTGTTCAGGGGTAATATTTCTTGAGATACAAACCATTCCAGGGGTGAGTTAATTCCTCTCCTTCAGCATTAACCAGTTTATAAGCATTGCCAGGATAAACATCTTTTATGACAAACGGCCCTTCCCAATTTGGTTGGAGCTTTGAACGAGGGCCTCCCGGCTTTACAAAAATTCTTTTGATTACCATTTCACCGACCTTAAATTTTCTCTCAATTACCTTCTTTTGATAAAAACGTGAGAGCCTGTTTTGGTAAACGCGCGCATGCTCAGCGGCGACCAGACGCTTCTCATCTAGGAGTTCCAATTGGGCAAGGAGTGAATCACGACGTTCATCGATAGAGAGCTCCTCATCCAATTGTACTCGCAGAGAGGGGATAAGAATCTCATAAGGGACTACGGCCTCCATTCCATAAGTAAGGGCAAAAGGAGTTTGCCCAGTGGGGGTTCGAATAGAAGTGCGGTAGGCCCAAAGAGCTTCAACCAGCTTGTCTGGCCAATCCGAGAATTTATTAGCCTCGCACGTCTTCTTAACAATCTTGATTAAGGTTTTATTAGTGGCCTCTGCTTGGCCATTGCCCTGCGGATAATAGGGAGAAGAATGATGCAATGCAATGTTATACCTGTTGCAGAGATCCTTGAGATCTTGGGAGATAAATTGAGGTCCATTGTCGGTGACGATGGTGCTCGGGATGCCGAACCTCGTGATGATGTTCTTCATGATAAATTTGCAGACGGTTGATGCTTTAATTTCCACGTAAGCTTCTGCTTCCGCCCACTTGGTGAAGTACTCCGTTGCCGTGAGAATGAATGATTTTTGCTTGGTCAGGAGGTTCGAATCACCAAGAGGTCCAATGATATCAAAAGCCCACATGGAAAAAGGCCATGGGGAGGACGTAGGATGGAGTGAAGAAGCAGGAGAATGAATCTTGTCGGCGTGCAGTTGGCACTTAACACACCTTCGAACATAGATAGAACAATCCTCTTCTAGAGTGGGCCAATAGAACCCTAGTCTAAGAATCTTCTTAGCTAGCATCTGGCTGTTCACATGACCACCACACACACCAGAATGCGCCTCTTCCACAACTTTCCAAGATTCATCATCATCGAGGCATCTCAATAAAACACCGGTGAGCCCTCTTCTGTAGAGCACACCTCCAACCAAAGTATAACGTTGAGCCACTCTCCTAATTGCTTTCTTTTCTTCTGTTGTGGCTTCCTCGGGATAAGACTGATCATCACAGTATCTGGCAATCTCATAATACCAAGGCTTTTCTTCGTCAGCCAACTCTTCTTGCCAATCCAATAGCATGACCTCTTTGCCTTCAAGAGCTTCTTCCGTCTAACCTTCTCAAGCACCTGATCCCTAATATCGAGAAAAGCACGATCCCTAATGGCTGGAGTATCACGCTGATGAATCAGGGGGACATGAAAATCACGCTCAGGAGGGAAAACTAAAGCGGAAGCTAAGGAAGCAAGTGCGTCGGCCAAGATGTTCTGGCTACGCGGGACATGAACGAAAATCAATTTAGTGAAGAGTTTGGCGTAAGCTGAAGCGAGTTCCTGGTAGGGCTTGAGCTTAGGATGGATGGTGCGGCACTTGACCAACACTTGGCGTAGAATAAGCTGACTGTCACCGACAATTCGCAAATGAGTGACACCATATTGATGAGCGGTTTTAAGACCGGCCAAAAGAGCTTCATACTCGGCTATGTTATTGGTGACGGGAAAAGTGAGCCGAGCAGCAAATGGAATGGTGACCCCTTCGGGTGTTAAAAGAACCATGCCGATCCCTCTTCCTTGAGAATTAAGAGCTCCGTCAAAATGTAACGTCCACATAGGATCATGGGATTGATTCATGGACATTAATTCTTCATCTGGGAACTCTGAATTGACAGGATCAAAGCGGGGGAGAGGGTGGTGAGCAAGATGTTCGGCAATGGCATAACCTTTGATAGCTTTTTGCTGAATGTAAGTGATGTCAAATTGAGAAAGAAAGCTTTGCCAGCGTGCTAATCGATCAGTGAGGACAGGTTTTTCAAGGAGGAATTTGATTGGATTCATACGAGCAATGAGGTGAACCTCGTGAGCTAGGAAATAGTGTTTTAGCTTCTGAACTACCCAAACCAAAGCTGCACAAGTTTTCTCCATGGCTGAGTATCTCTGCTCACAGGGGTTAAGGAGTTTAGATAAGTAGTATGCTGCCCTCTCTTTACCTTCCTCATCCACTTGAGCTAAGACAGCACCTACGGAGTCATCCAGGACTGAAACATAAAGAATAAGTGGCTTGCCTGGAATTGGCGGCCTCAGGACAGGAGGATTGACCAAATAATCCTTCAATCCGTCAAAGGCTGCCTGACATTTATCATCCCAATTAAACTTGACTCCTGGCTTAGTAAGCTCGTAAAACGGCCTACATCTTTGTGAATGCTGGGAGACGAAGCGGCGAATAAATTGCAACCTCCCGATTAATCCTCGAACTTCCTTCAAATTTTTGGGAGGAGGCATATCTCTAATGGCCTTCGCCTTGTTGGGATCAACTTCAATTCCCCTCTTGCTAACGATAAATCCAAGTAATTTCCCTGAAGAAACGCCAAATACGCACTTCTTGGGGTTCATTTTCAATTGAAATTCTCGTGATCTCTGCAAAACCTTAGCCAGAACCCCAGGATGCTCAATCCTTGTTCTTGATTTCACAACCAGGTCATCCACATACACCTCAATATAAATATGAATCATGTCATGAAAAATTGCCATCATAGCCCTTTGATAAGTGGCTCCAGCATTCTTAAGTCCAAAGGGCATGACCACATAACAATATGTGCCCCATGGTGTAGTGAATGAAGTTTTCTCTTGATCTTCTTCGGCCAGACGAATCTGATTATAGCCTGAAAAGCCATCCATGAAAGAAAGAGTCTCAAATCCTGCCGTGTTGTCAATCAACACATCAATATGAGGGAGGGGGAAGTCATCTTAGGACACGCTCGGTTGAGGTCCCGAAAATCTATGCAAATTCGAACTTTTCCATCTTTCTTCATAACCGGGACAATGTTAGCCACCCAATTGGGATAGAGGACGACTCTAACGAAACTAGCCTTATGGAGTTTATCGACCTCTTCTTTCATTTTCAAGCCATGCTAGGGTGGAAACGCCTCAACCGTTGTTTTACCGGGACAGACCCTGGCTTAAGTGTAAGACGGTGTTCAACGAGCGCAGGGTCTAATCCAGGCATATCTTCATAGCTCCATGCGAACGTGTCCTTGTATTCTTGAAGAACTAAGATGAGCGCCTTCTCTTCGGAGGGCGGCAAATTTTTGCTTATGAGGACAATCCTAGGGTCTTCCTCGGTACCCAAATTGATTTCTTTGGTAGGTTCTTCTACTGAGGCTGATGGTTCGTCGAATCTTCTCATACCACTAGCAAAAGCATCAGCCTCGTCCTCATATTCTTCATAACTTTCATCCCCTTCTTCAATAGGGTCTTCATCATTCATGATTTCATAGACACCCAAACCCTCATCAGAAGCAACAAAATCCTCATGTTCTAACTCTGGCAGGATAATCGGATCTTCCACAAACTCAGGGAGAGCTAAACAAGCTTGGCATCTAATGGCCAATTCCAACAAGAATCGGCGAGGAATCTGCTTACCCTTGGCCTTCTTGTGTGAATTTACCCCATGATTTTTATTAGAAGAAGAGGAAGAAAGGGAGGAAGAGCAACTAGCTTGATTATAAGGGAAAGAAGGAGGTGATAAAGTGGATACAGGAGGTGATACAGGGGAGGGCCCCTCACCGGAGGGGGAGAAAAGACTTACCAAGGAATCTTGGAAGAGCGGCCCCTGGGTTGGGACGCGCTCGGGAGAAAAGTATGAGGTCTCCTCAATAGAAATGGAGGATTGGAATGTTGGAGATTTGGCGTTTTTTTTTCGTTTTCATGTTTTTCTTCATTTTTACTTTCTTTTTCAAGTAAAAAGCAATGTGAAGGGAGAACAGTAGGTGGAGTGGAAATTGCAAGTTTGGAGAAAGATTTAATCAAAGATGGCCCACGCGGGGGCGAGATGGAGATTTTGGAAAACCGCTCGAGGAGCGAAGGAGCAATAGGGAAGGACATCTGAATTGAATTGGGAGATAAGTTGATGGTAATCGGTGGTGGTCGCGGCACGTGACCAAACCAACGGGAATAGAGAGGAGCCAACACCAATGGATGCACAGAAGTGAGGGAGAAAAGGCCGGCCCACAGCCTATCCACGGAAAATCCTTCTTCAAAGGGGACATCTGGCTCCCCTGTATCTGTGTAGTCACTTAACATCTGCCTTTTATCTGTGATTGCGGCAGGCATTTCAATCAGTTCTTGAATCAATGGCGGCCATTCTGGATCTGTCGGCATGAACAGGCGGCTTAAAGAGAAAGTGATGTCATTCATGTCAAACCACCTGTACCAGTCACATTCCGGATCGCCCATTTTTCTTCTTTTATCTGGCCTTAACGACTCCAGGGCTTTGTAAGTAGCCAATGGGGCAATGTGACGAGCAAACTGTCTGGCGTGCACATCCTGACAATCAAGCAATGATGTAATGATGGTAGTTTGTTCATTGTTCTGAACGCCACCGGTGACAAAATGTGTCTTTAAAGTCCAGGTGAGCGGCTGGCGATCTGGCTTGAAGGTGGACGTCATAACAGCCCACGGCTCTCCTTTATTCTTGCCCGGTGTTTTGTAGCCTAAGCCGCCTCGTGCAACCACTTTTTGAGGCTTAATGGGCCTAATCTTGCCCTGGAGTTTAGCGCCCAGGCCCTTGCCATCTTGATATCCCATCCTTATCAGAATGTTCCAGCCGGGGGTATTCATCATATTTTTCTTTTTCTTCTTCCCCTTAGAAGGCAGGGGTGTCATGGCAACGGTGGTAACAGTCTCAGATAGCATCGGTCGTGGACAGTGAATGTCCAACACAGATAATAATGGCTTGTTGGCTGGCCACATGGAAGGAACTGATGAAGCTACATGTATGTCCTCCTCTGGTAAGATCGGCACGCTGGTCACCTTGATAATGCGGCCCTTGTGCGGAAACTTAAGGCACTGATGGTTTGTAGAGGGCACTGCGTCAAGCTGCTGAATATAAGGGCGACCCAGGATACCATTAAAGGTCGGGTCCATATCCAGAATATGGAAATCTGCCGTAATGGTGGCTGGACCCAAACTGACTTTGAGAGTAATCATACCCAGAGGGGGTTTCTTTGTATTGTCATATGCAGTGACAGTAATGGTGGATGGCCGTATCTGGCTCTCAGGGATACCGCATAGCTTCAGAGTGCTCGGAGGCAACACATTGATAGATGCACCGGTGTCTACCAAACACTGCTTAACGGCTACTTTGTTGATATCAACCGTGATACATAGGGCATACTTTCTTGCTGGTAGAGGTGCTAACTCATGTTCATGGAATGTGATTGCCGGCTGACTGCTGGTAGGGGTTAAGACTGTAATTATCTGTTCAACCGGGAGGTCCTCATTGACCATAACCTTCTGCAGGTATTCCTTCAAGGCCAGCTGATGAGTGGTGGACCTCTTGATTAATTCAAGAATGGAGATTCTGGCTGGAGTGCGATCCAGGTGCTTTAACAGATCATACTGAGTTCCCGGCACTGAATCCTGTTCTTGTTCTTGCTCTTGCGTCCCCTGTACGGGCTCTAGCTCTCTCTGTGGGAAAACACGGTGGAACATCCGTCCACTACGGAGTGGCGCTACGCCTTGACGCGCCTCTGTCGGGGCAATATTAGGAGGAGGGTTGGAAGAGGAGGAAGGAATGTCGGTAGCGGAGACCCTGCTAGGGGATACCAAAGGGGAATTCAATGAAAGGGGCGCCCCCGTAGGAGGCGTAGTAGTGGTGGTGTTTAATAAAGATGCCCCCGCGGGAGGCATGGGAGGAGTATTTGAAGAAGGTACCCTCGCAGGAGGCGTGAGAGAAGAAAGGGATATCCGAATGCGAGGGGTATTGGCAGGTGGTGGAATAAGGAGAGATCGTGGCACAAAAGGTGGTTGTACTGATGGTGGAGGAACTCTTGCCGGTGTAGGAGTGGTAGAGGGGGTAGCGGGTGCTGGCGGTGAACGGAGTAGGAGTGGCCTGGAGGGCGCGGATGTAGGATTGGTGGTGGAAGGTGGAATGGCAGGTTGCTGTGGTGGTAAGCGGTTAAGAAGAGAGCGAGCCGGCAAGGTCGCGGAATTGGTGGTGGTAGGTGGGTTGACGGGGTGTAAAAGAGAACGTCCCGATAGGAGACTAGAAGGAGAAGGAGGAACGCGCAAAAGGCGCGGAGTTTGATTTTGGTTTGGATCATGGTGGAATGCCCCGACAGAGGCGTTCTCTTCGTGCCATCCCTGCCCTCTCTCCACCTCGTAGAGAGACGTGACAGGGTTCACGTGTTGATTAGGAGCGTGCTCCGGCAATGGATTACGGACAATCCCCATATCCTGCTGGGGTGCTGGAGCTTGCTGTGGCTGAACTTGCTGCGGAGCTGGCTGCTGTTGTTGCTGATTTTGCTGTTGCCGATGCGGCCTTCTCTCTTTCATGGTGGCGATGACTTGCCTCATTTCATCCCAATTAATGCCACCCTGGTCATTCAAATCATAAATATGATCTCTGAAATGGAAACAACGATCAAGGTTGTGACCAGGGGCGCGGTGAAATGCACAGTAACGGGATGTGTCAACATTGTCGGGCCACACCGTTCTTTCTTTTGGTAGGACGAGCAGGTTGGCGGCCATCAAAGCATTAAAAATGTCAGGGAGACTCTCTGGGAGTGGCGGATAATGGGCCCTCTTGGGGCCAAGCGGTGGTCTCCGTTGTTGTTGGCCATAGTTGGAAGGTGGGGGGACCTGATGGTATTGTGGTGGTGCTGGAGGGTCGGTGCGAGGCGCTTGGCTCGGTGATGGAGCAAAAGAAGGTTGGGGTGTGAAGTGGCGCTGTGGAGCAGAGGTAAAATGGGGGTTTTGCTGTGGGGGTGGCGGAGGTCGTGGGTTTGACTGGTGGTGGGGGTGGCCAACTACGCCAACCTGCTCGTTTGTGACAGTGCCCTCAGTCGTGGGCCCGCTGTTGACATTTGTATTCTTTTTAAACAGCCGAGGCTTCGGCTCAAACATGCCCATGATGGGCGAATCCTTCATTTGTGTTTGTATATAACGAGCTCTTTCATAGAGCTCTTCCATAGTTGTCAGCCGATTCATGGCCAAAATGTGCCGGAATTGAGGAGTTGCATTAGAAATGACCATTTTTACTTGTTCTTGTTCCGACAATGTGTCCTTCAATTTCTCGGCCATAGACCGCCACCTGTCAGCAAATATAATGAAGTCTTCATCGGGCTTCATTTTCTCAGCGACCAGATCTGTAACAGAAAGGGAAGGTCCCACCCGGTCTCTGTACTTTTGCAAGAATTTTCTTTGGATAACATCGAAATCGCCGGCATCAGCTGGCTCCAGAGAATAAAACCATTCGAGGGCGGGTCCCTCAAGAGATCTTCTGAATAAATAGGCCAGAGAGGCCTTATTGTCTTGCCAGAAAGAAGTCTCATATCGGAAGTCTTTTAAATGAATGAATGGGTTACCGGTCCCATTATATCGCCGGAAATTCGGCATTTCAGAAGGTGGTAAATGGAACACTGGCAACGTAGGAAGAGAAATTTCCGGAGCATTCTTAGTTGCTGTAACCTTCTTGAGCTGCTCCTCCATGCTGGCTAGCTTCTGAAGCAAGAGAGTGTTGGTATCGGGCTCGACTGGGGCCTGGTTTTGAATAAAAGAATGTGGTATAGGCGTTCGTAGAACCCGAGGAGGTTGGGAGGATTGATGCCTGACTGCTGAATAGCTCGCCTGCTGGGCCGGCATGGCCGCAGTAGGCGTTTGTGGACGAGAGGAGGGAGGATGCAAGACCGCCTGGTCATTAATGATTTGATGGCCACTCACGGCCGGAGGGGGATCAGAAGAAGAAGAAAGGACGGATTTCCCCTTTAAGGCGGCCTGAATGGCTTGCCGCTGGGAGTCGTCCAACTGGGAGAGAGCTTGGATCAAATCTGAGACATTAATGGATGGGGAAGGGTTCCCCGAAGTGTTGGAAGATGGAACTTGAGACGAAGGGTCCGCCTCATGGACAGTGGTATCGACCACATGGACTTGTGAGTAATGGGGGTGAGGAGGAAGGTAGTTCCCCTCATAATAAAAAGAATCCTGGGGAGGGTCCTCATATTGACCAAATATGTTCTCATTCTCATCATCATAAGAGTACCCGTGGCCTGACATGTTGATGGTTTTACCTGAACGGAGCTTCATTCTTAAGAAAGAGGATGTTCAATGAAGGAACTGTCACAAAATATACAATCCAAACAAGGCAATCAAATCACTCAACTATGTTTATGCAAACAAGGTTGGCAAGAAACGCAAGATTTTAATGTTTGATGTTTGAATTTAGGGTGGATTATTTGTGAAGGTTCACTCTTTTTGCCAAATGAGACCTAGTTTGATCCGAATGTAACCTCCGGGTCAACTAAGTTCTTCTCTCTTTTAACAACGTATAGGTTCTCTAAACTCCAGGTACTTCGAGGGTACAACCAGCCCGGCGTCCGTGAGGGAATCCACGGGTGCGGGGACTTATGGAGGTCTTGGAAAAGGGATTTCCGGTCCAAAGAGACGGAATGCTCAATGGAGGGTCGTCCCGATTCCAAGAAGGGTGTGTGGATCCTAGGATAGAGAGAGGAGGTCTCTCAACCAAGCCAGCAAACCAAGATGATCCAAGCAGTAATATAATATCAAGACAAATGCTAAGCAATGAATAATAGCCAATCTGTGAAAAAGAACAGTAAAGACACGCCCTTGGAAAGGTCGTGTTCACAGCAAGAGGAAAGACACGCCCTGTGGCAGGTCGTGACTAAATGAAAACACGGCAGCGTGGCTGTCGTAAATTCTGTGAGGGGCTCACAGACCGTAGGAAAAACACGCCTTAGGATTAGGCGTTATAAATAAAGGACGCCTGTAGCTGAGGGCGTCAAAACTCAGAGACACGCCCTGATGGAAGGCGCTGATAATAAATGAAACGCCTCTGAGAGGGGCGTTAATTCACAGACAGTATAATAAGGATGCAGCGAACGGCAGTTATGATAAAGAGAAACGCCCTAATGACAGCCGTTGACAAGAAATGAAACGCCTCGAAGAGGGGCGTTATTCCACAGACAGTATAATCAGCATGCAACAAACCGCAGTTATAGAAACAGACGCCCTGGAGATGGGCGTTAATCAATGAAACACGTCCCTGTAAGGGGCGCTAAATATCAGACGAGAAAATAGTGAAGATCAGGCAAGCAGATGCAATAAAGACACGCCCTTGAGGGTGGCGTTAATTAATAAAAACACGGCCCTGTGAGGGGCGTTAAATCAAAAGACGCCCTCGTCGAAGGCGTTAATAAGCGGCAATTGACTGATCCGGGGAGTGTGCAGGGTGCACAATGGAGGGTGCCCGAGGGGCACAAAGGAAAGGGTACCGAGGGTACCGAGGGGAAAGGGCACGCGAGGGTGCCTAAGGGGAAAGGACACACGAGGGTGTCAATGGGAAAGGACACACGAGGGTGTCAAAGGGGAAAGGGCACACGAGGGTGCCAATGGAGATGGTAATCAACAAAGAAAACAGTGGATGTCCCACCGTGATCGCCAATTTGTGGATTCCTTTAAAATCCACACTTTGGGGAAAGGTTAAAAAGGAAGAGAAAAGGGAAACATTAAATAATGGTGGAGATGAAACAATGCACGAGGTGCACAAGGGGAGTGTGTGATCGCCAGAGGGTTTACCTCAATAAAAAAAAAGAATAAGATCGCATGTACCTGGTGAAAGATGGGATGCGGGATGAATGTGGATCTCCTCCTCCAACTCCAATCGGCCGGCCGACGAAGTGGGTTTTCTTGATTGATTACCTTGTAAGAAAGACAATGAAAGACAAGCAAAAGAAAGGGGATCAGCCAAAGTGCAGTAATACCACTCCGAAAACAAACAACATAAAATGATGAAACGACGTTAACATGCGCACCTCTCTTTTGTTTTCTTTTTAGAACCCCTAGCAGAGAACTAGGGAAGGAGCTAACATGCTAAATGCAGTAAAAGAACTGACGGCAGGAGACAATAGTGATGCCAAAATATGATGAACAACAAACAAGCTATATATATATATCGCCCTGCTCTCCCTGACGAGAGTAAAGGGAACCGGAGAGACGCTGGACGGATGCAGAGGGATGAAAAAAAAAACAATGCTCGAAAGAGGAAGCTCTGCGTGCTTGAATACTTAAAAATCTTCAACCTTTTGAGTTGTTGTTGTTGTTAACCTTTTACACGATCAAACCAGATTTTCTTTTATAGTGTCAATCGGATGTGATCAAACAAGGGAATTGATAAGAACGGGTAATGAGGCATCCAAGGAAGGATTAAGATCGGGCAAGAGTCCAAAGACAGCAGGGAACTGTGAGGGAAAGATGGGGAAAAGAAGGACTCTGGAGTGAAACACGCCTTAATACAGGGCGTCTATTTATGAATTGACGACCTTCACAGAGACGTTTCTTGAAAAACGACCTAGGAAAGGGCGTTTCTTCCTGGATTTAATTTTGGAAATGAAAACCTTCCTCTGTTTGAAAACTGAGATAACACGCCTGAGATAACGACGTTAATTAAAATCACGCCCTGAGGAAAGGCGTTACTCACAAAATGCCTTTTATTTTGAAAATAGATAATTCCAGAAATTAAGGGATAACACCAGGAATTGACGCCCTCATCTACGGTCGTCCTTTCTTTGAAAACGCCCTACAACAGGTCGTTATTTGTGAAATTAACGCCCTTAATCAAGTCGTGACTCACAAAAATACAGGAAAAATGCAGAAAAACTCACAAAAATAGAAAACTTTATGTTATAGGAATATTGAAGTCCACTTGGGGCATTTATATAATAACATGAGATTTGATCAACAAAACGTCAATTTTGGCGTGTCTACAGGTACCAAAAATAATTGCATGAGAAAATTGTCTCTTGAAGCCAGGGGGAGCAAATGGTATCTGGACAGCGGTTGCTCAAGGCATATGACAGGGGATAAGAAGGTGTTCTCCAAGCTGCAAGAAAAGGAAGGAGGTTCAGTTGCTTTTGGCGGGAAGGACAAAGGTAAAATAATCGGAGTTGGAGACATAGGTAAAAGTTCTGAGACCTTGATTGAAAATGTCCTTCTGGTGAAAGATTTGAATCATAATTTGCTGAGTATAAGTCAGTTGTGTGATAAGGGTTTTAAGATTATTTTTGATGTGACTCACTGCCTTGTCATGTGCAAAGATTCAAAGGAAATCAAATTCATCGGTAAAAGGAGCAACAATGTGTACACCATTGATCTTGATGATGTTTCAATTGATAATGTGTGTTTGATAACTAACAACCATGAGAATGCATGGCTATGGCACCGAAGATTAGGTCATGCTAGTTTTGGAGTGATCTCTAAGTTGTCTAGACATGACTTGGTGATAGGTCTGCCCAAATTGAAATTTGAAAGTGATAAAATTTGTGAGGCTTGCACAAAAGGCAAGCAGACACGTGCCTCTTTCAAAAACAAAAATATTGTTTCTACCTCCCGACCTCTAGAACTGCTTCATATTGATCTGTTTGGCCCCACCAGGATATCCAGTCTAGGAGGCAAATCTTTTGGATTCGTAATTGTTGATGATTACTCCAGATTCACATGGGTGTTATTTTTAGCCAATAAAAGTGATGCCTTGATGGAATTTCAAGTGTTTTGCAGGAAAATCAAAAATGAAAGAGGTCGCCTCATCACTACCATACAGAGCGATCACGGTGGTGAGTTTGAAAATCATGAATTTAGCATCTTCTGTGAAGAGCAGGGATACACACACAATTTTCATCACCA